>OW569398.1:50321784-50953914 GCA_937620795.1 Thecophora atra
AGCGCATGCAAAGTGCATTGCTCTGCATTCATTGAATGTTTCGAGTGGTGTTGTGTACAGGAGCGAAGTGCGGTTAGTGAATACACTACACGCAGTCGCTTTCTGTCAATCAATATAGCTTTAGAAAATCACGATCGACTGTCGATGCAGTGAACGCAGTGGTTCAAATAGCAGCCAGCGCAATAGATGGCAAGAGATGGAAAGGAGGGTCAAAGAAGTAATGCGCACTATTTTCATAACGGTCCCCTCAATGGTCACCAAGGTGCGTTGAAGACTTACCTGAGAATAAGGCGACAATATAGATGGCCAGGGATGCAAAAACAAGTTAAAGAGTACGAAGAACCGTCCATTTGAAAAGGTGTATATGGACATTGAAGGCATTTTACCGGAAACTACCTCCGGCAAAAAATACATTTTAACATTTCAGGACGATTTTTCGAAATTTATGGCGTGCACTACTATCTCAAAAGCATTTAATGATGAGATACTTACGCGTTACGGGATTTCGAGAATCTTAATAACAGACAATGGGACGAATTTCACTTCGAAATTAGGGATTAAAAAATTACATATAACGCCATATCATCCACAGACTAATGGGTCACTACAAAGGACCCATACAGCGTTAGCTGAATATTTGCGCAATTTTGCAAAAGAACTGGGATCAATGGTTGACTGCAGCAATGCATGTTCACAATCACACTCGACATATTACTAACAAACAAACGCCGTTTCGCACTCTATTCGGTATTGTTGCAGAGATGCAAATGAGTTTAAAAAGAAAGTGTAGTCCGGTATATAATACCGAAGATCCGAATAAGGTATTAAAGTTTCAGATACAAGGACCTCACGAGATTGTGAGAGCGAATCAGGACAGAGCCTAACAAATAGCGAAAAAGCAATATAATAGTAAACTAAAGTTAGTAGATTTTAAGATAGGAGATAGAGTCTTAATTAAGAATCAGACTAGGAAAAATAAGTTTTCTCCAATATGGATAGGGCCGTATAAGGTAGTAGAAATCCAGTCCAGTGTTAGGTATTAAGGATAAAGAAAGACTGCACCATAATAACTTACCCAAATTTTATAACAGTACCAAAGCGCGGAAAATTTTTTTTTGTTTTTGGCCTGACTGGTACAATAACAAGTGAGATGGGAATAGGAGGAACGGCTAGGAAATTCACTAACTAGTTTTCATTTGTACAGGTGCGCAAAGCGGTGTAGCGGAATCATATTCGACAACATTCTAGGGCTTATTTAGCGGTGTTGCAAATTACAAACGGAGCACATCTGGGAACCGAGCCCCTGCAGGAAACACCAATGATATTCGAAGGGATTAATCATCTGCGGTTTTAGAAGGACACATAGACAATCATAACGAAATTTGAACCGAACGACAGGTATAATTGAAGAGTTGAAGACATATAGCAGTAACGTACAAGCTCAGTTAGAAATATACTCGTTCAAAATAATATGTATGAATATTATAGTGTAACGACGAAATAAATCAGCCTAAATTTCGCCATACATATTAATCATATATAATATTTGCAGTTTATAGTTTGTACTATTCACTAATGTAACCTACTTAAAATATATAATATAAAATAATAAAAATAATAATAAAAATATAAAAATACATACAATACGTAATATATAACGGAACAACTAAGATGCGTTTAATTCCTTCATGTATACATAATTATATTTATGTGCGCTCTTCTTAATTCTTCTTTTTAGTCTGGTGGAAGCCTCCAAGGAAGGCACAACAACTAAATAAAGTGCACAGTGACATTTTTAGCATCGTCAACGGCAGAGCATCCGCGTCTGCGTCAGCATCGTCAACGGCAGAGCATCAGCATCTGCGCCAGCATCGTCAACGGCAGAGCGTCTGCGTCAGCATCGGCAACGACAGAGCATCCGCGTCTGCGTCAGCATCGTCGACGACAGAGCATCCGCGTCAGCGTCAGCATCGTCAACGGCAGAGCATCCGCGTCTGCGTCAGCATTGTCAACGGCAGAGCATCAGCATCTGCGCCAGCATCGTCAACGGCAGAGCGTCTGCGTCAGCATCGGCAACGGTAGAGCATCCGCGTCTGCGTCAGCATCGTCGACGACAGAGCATCTGCGTCTGCGTCAGCATCGTCAACGGCAGAGCATCCGCGTCTGCGTCAGCATCGTCAACGGCAGAGCATCAGCATCTGCGCCAGCATCGTCAACGGCAGAGCGTCTGCGTCAGCATCGGCAACGGCAGAGCATCCGCGTCTGCGTCAGCATCGTCGACGACAGAGCATCCGCGTCTGCGTCAGCATCGTGAACGGCAGAGCATCAGCATCTGCGCCAGCATCGTCAACGGCAGAGCGTCTGCGTCAGCATCGGCAACGGCAGAGCATCCGCGTCTGCGTCAGCATCGTCGACGACAGAGCATCCGCGTCTGCGTCAGCATCGTGAACGGCAGAGCATCAGCATCTGCGCCAGCATCGTCAACGGCAGAGCGTCTGCGTCAGCATCGGCAACGGTAGAGCATCCGCGTCTGCGTCAGCATCATCGGCGACAGAGCATCCGCGTCTGCGTCAGCATCGTCAACGGCAGAGCATCCGCGTCTACGTCAGAATCGTCAACGGCAGAGCATCAGCATCTGCGCCAGCATCGTCAACGGCAGAGCGTCTGCGTCAGCATCGGCAACGGCAGAGCATCCGCGTCTGCGTTAGCATCGTCGACGACAGAGCATCCGCGTCTGCGTCAGCATCGGCAACGGCAGAGCATCCGCGTCTGCGTCATCAGAGTCGACGACAGAGCATCAGCGTCTGCGCCAGGATCTTTAAAGATTGAGTGTCCTGCGGTTGTACTCAGGTAAGAGTTTCATCCGTAGGCGGCCCCAAAGAAAGTCACAGCGGGTTTTCACTCCGTGACCCACGCGAAGATCACAGCTGGTTTTCACTCCGTGATCAGAGCACAAATCATCAGATCACAGCGGGTTTTCACTCCGTGATCAAAACACAAACCATCAGGTCACAGCGGGTTTTCACTCCGTGACCAACGCGAGGATCACAGCGGGTTTTCACGCGAGGATCACAGCGGGTTTTCACTCCGTGATCAGAGCACAAATCATCAGATCACAGCGGGTTTTCACTCCGTGATCATAACACAAACCATCAGGTCACAGCGGGTTTTCACTCCGTGACCAACGCGAAGATCACAGCGGGTTTTCACTCCGTGATCAGAGCACAAATCATCAGATCACAGCGGGTTTTCACTCCGTGATCAAAACACAAACCATCAGCTCACAGCGGGTTTTCACTCCGTGATCAGAGCACAAATCATTAGATCACAGCGGGTTTTCACTCCGTGATCAAAACGCAAACCATCAGGTCACAGCGGGTTTTCACTCCATGACCCACGCGAAGATCACAGCGGGTTTTCACTCCGTGATCAGAGCACAAATCATCAGATCACAGCGGGTTTTCACTCCGTGATCAAAACACAAACCATCAGGTCACAGCGGGTTTTCACTCCGTGACCAACGCGAGGATCACAGCGGGTTTTCTCTCCGTGATCAGAGCACAAATCATCAGATCACAGCGGGTTTTCACGCGAGGATCACAGCGGGTTTTCACTCCGTGATCAAAGCACAAATCATCAGATCACAGCGGGTTTTCACTCCGTGATCAAAACACAAACCATCAGGTCACAGCGGGTTTTCACTCCGTGACCAAAACACAAACCATCAGGTCGCAGCGGGTTTTCACTCCGTGACCAACGCGAGGATCACAGCGGGTTTTCTCTCCGTGATCAGAGCACAAATCATCAGATCACAGCGGGTTTTCACGCGAGGATCACAGCGGGTTTTCACTCCGTGATCAAAGCACAAATCATCAGATCACAGCGGGTTTTCACTCCGTGATCAAAACACAAACCATCAGGTCACAGCGGGTTTTCACTCCGTGATCAAAGCACAAATCATCAGATCACAGCGGGTTTTCACTCCGTGATCAAAACACAAACCATCAGGTCACAGCGGGTTTTCACTCCGTGACCAAAACACAAACCATCAGGTCACAGCGGGTTTTCACTCCGTGACCCACGCGAAGATCACAGCGGGTTTTCACTCCGTGATCAGAGCACAAATCATCAGATCACAGCGGGTTTTTACTCCGTGATCGAAACACAAACCATCAGGTCACAGCGTGTTTTCACTCCGTGACCAACGCGAAGATCACAGCGGGTTTTCACTCCGTGATCAGAGCACAAATCATCAGATCACAGCGGCTTTTCACTCCGTGATCAAAACACAAACCATCAGGTCACAGCGGGTTTTCACTCCGTGACCCACGCGAAGATCACAGCGGGTTTTCACTCCGTGATCAGAGCACAAATCATCAGATCACAGCGGGTTATCACTCCGTGATCAGGACACAAATCATCAGGTCACAGCGGGTTTTCACTCCGTGACCAACGCAAAGTATCATCAGTCACAGTGTGTTTCAGTCCGTGACCAGCGCCAGAATAATCCTTAGACTAACATATGCTCATATCTATATATATACAGTGTGATGGCCCAATGTCGAGTGCGAATTGCACCACACAAACTATCTTGTTAGAAATAGTATTTTAGTATTACAAAAGAATGAATTATAATATTAAACTTGAAGTATTTTCCTCGCGTAAGCTTAGGTTAAGTTTCCAGTGACCCTGTATTGAAACACATGGTATTGAATATGCATAAGATTAGAACGTGTATAAGAGTAGCGTATAAGAGTAAGTTAACTAATCAACTGAGGAGGGCGGAGCCGATAGTTGAAAAACCACTATCGAAACCATCACATGAGCACGAACGACACAGAACAAGAAACAAGAGAAACGGAGAACAGCAACACACGGGAAATGGAACATAAGCGGAGACTAGGCAAGAAGACGGATTGCGATCTCTCTCTTGGTGGTCGACCGGCGGACAGAACACAACGTTTCCTTTAGCGAGCTCCCGAGCACGGACATCAGACAAGGTAACCGAATACATAGAGTGCAAGGTAGACATTTTGATATACAGTGTAGAGGTTAGATTCGCGATCATATCGATCATAATCAAATCCGTGATTTACTCGCAGAGTTAAGAACAGCGTAAATTTACTCCGCGTCATTACAATATATCGTTGACTGTACTGGTGACACGCGCGGCTTCCACGTGTCCCATTATAGTAGTCGGATGCGCGGTCCTCCCATCTGCTCAACAATATATTCACGTTAGATTTACTCGCAGAGTTAGGAACAGCGTAAATTTACGCCGCGTTATAACAATATATCGTTGACTGTACTGGTGACACGCGCGGCTTCCACGTGTCCCATTACAGTAGTCGGATGCGCGGTCCTCCCATCCGCTCAACAATATATTTACGTTAGACTTGCTCGCAGGGATAAGTACAGCTTAAATTTACTCCGCGTCATTACAATATATCGTTGACTGTACTGGTGACACGCGCGGCGTTCCCTTGTCCCATTACAGTAGTCGGATGCGCGGCTCTCCCATCCGCTCAACAATATATTTACGGTAGATTTACTCGCACGATCAAGCACAGTTTAAATTTACTCCGCGTCAGTACAATATATCGTTGACTGTACTGGTGACACGCGCGGCTCCCACGTGTCCCATTACAGTAGTCGGATGCGTGGCCCTCCCATCCGCTCAACAATATATTCACGTTGGAGGGACATAACACGAAGCTAGACTCAGAGACGCACGTGCCAACCACACCAAGCCAACGATACGGAACTCAGAGCGCGTGCGGATCCTCCTCCTCCTCCTCCTCAGCATCGTTAGTAGTCATACCATTAAGAAGGAAATTATATCATTGGATCAGAAGACAATAAAGGAATTGTATTTTAACAGAAGTCCACACAGTGTATAAATTTTCTGTGACGAACCTTGGACGTACGGCGAGCTAATCCGTGCGTAACTCCGGAAGAACCGGGTAACTTCGTTACAACAGATTTATTTAAATAAGATTTTAAGTTGCATATATCATAATTTTTAATCATAACATAATAAAGATTATTATTATTATCCTGACAAATAGGCGTTTAATATATCCACCTCTTGGAAGGTAAATGAAAGTGTGAGCGAGGTCATTTAAATAAAAATAACTTGACGAACCCCGGACGCGTCTGAGAAATACCCCGGCCAAGAAGTTTACGTGGAATAGAACCGTTAAATGTGTCGATTAGTCAATTGCTAAGAAACGGAAATATAATAAAACAAACGTCGGCAACACATAAGAGAAAGAAACGAGCTATTGGGTTCATAGGAGAAGCCTTCAAATGGGCGTTTGGAACAATGGATCACAGGCACGCAGACAAAATATACGACCATATGCAAAACATAGACACGGAACAAACGAAAACGTATGAAATTATGGAAAAACAGGAAACGTTAATGGCAACGACTTACAAAGACGTAAAGGCCACATTAAAAACTATAGCGAAAGAAATAGACAGACTTCAAAATGGTTTCTAAGTTCTAGAGCTATAAGCGCTGATACAAGCATCGATATCAGAGATACAAGCACAGCACGACTCGAAAATACAGATAATCGACGATCTGTACAAAGGAAAATGACATCCATCGATTCTGGATGAGTCGGAAATGTGAAAAATGATGAACCGACTAAAACGGGAAACGAAAGCTAATTGCTGGCTACACGACACGTTCAAAGCTCATCAATGGACAACGGTGAAAACATTACCTATGCAGAAGATTGGTTAGCGAAGATTACCATACCATTGCCGGATGGAAGAAACGTATCATTTATTCAAAATTTATCAAGTCATAATATTTACAAATGAGACATACTGTCAAGCCGACGTTTAACTACTTAGCAAAATCGAAAAAGGAGTCAAGTTCATCAAGAGTTAGACCACTGCCTAAATCCAAACAATGAAATAAATGGGTTGATTTGCAAAAACACCGGTAAGAAGCTTAGCGGCAGACATCCCACGTCAAGACATTTCGAGTCTGCGTTTATAAATAAAGCAGGCACAATTAGCACACGCCATCCATAGCAGAAAGCAAACAGTAGAGATACCAGGAATATCCTCAATGCTTTTTTTAACAATAATAATTGCAATACTGTTACCAACGGCAAACACGACGGTGCAGCATCTGTTACAACGACCCACAATTCAAGTACTACACGAACCAACGCAGCATAGGGCACGCTGTCAAAAACAGGATCATCTGCTGCGGAAAGCGGCAAACGAATTACCGAGTTACGGAGCAACACGGGATACACTTACTTGCAACATATAATTTTACTTTGTAAACATAGATTATAAAAAAAAGAAGGAAAGAAAAAAAAAACTCATGTTACATAAATAACAAACCCAAAATAGCTAAGGCTTCACATAAAGTCTGCTACATTTCACTCTGGCCATCATTAATATCAATAACAAAGCGAAGCACAATTTGTATTTATTAAACATTTACTACTCATTAAACATTGTATTTAATTACAACACAAAAAGATTTACACCTCTTTATATCCCTTTATATCCTTTCCTTTATGCTCTAACCTTTCCTTTATGCTTATATCCATCACATTTCCACTCACAAACCCCGAAGCACCATGTCCTCACATTTTCCAGCTGGGAAGGATTCACTGCACCACGAGTTGTGGAAAAAAGAACTGCATGTTGCAATCGGGATCGAGTAGGGTGCTGACGTTACAGGCGTAGCTGGTTCTGGAGGTCACTAACCGGGTCAAAATCCCAGTCAAAAGTTCGTAGTTGGCCAAAGTTATTAACTTAATCAGCAAATGACCGAACAATAGGGCGGGGAAGAGAATCGAACTCGACCGAATAACAACCGAACCACCTCACAAAACCCATATTATAGGAAAAAATGCAAAATTAACACTTTAATGACCACAACTTTTGTAACGGCGAGTGTTCTGGAAACTATTGCACTTACACAATCAAAACACAACAATTATTAAAATTGCGTTTGCAATTATTTAACAACAGAGTTGATAAATGCACACGCATTGAAAAATGCAAATGTGTATTGTTACGTAATTTTCAAAATTACCGCTTGAACTCTCTTCAGGTTCGATCACTGGATTGTGAATAATTGTAAATTCGAAATAATAAAAAGTCGATAGTTTTAAATAATAAATCAAGTATTTATTATTGCTTGTTCTTAATTTAACACTTCTTTACTATCGCTGTTTATAACTTGTACACGTAAATAATTATACACGAATTCTTATTAGAAGCGCTCAAAAGTTGCTGGAGCATTGCATAATCCGAACGGCATCACAGAGAATTGCCACAATCCGTCGCCGATGCTGAAAGCCGTTTTCTCACGATCAGATTTTTCGATATCTACTTGCCAATAACCGCTTTGCAAATCCAACGTTGAAAACCATTGTGTACCAGAAGTGGGTAGCTGTCCTTTTTCGTGACATCGTTCAGCTTTCAGTAGTCAACGTAAAATCGAGTGCTCCCATCTTTCTTTTTAACTAGCACGACCGGTGAGCTCCATGGGCTTGTTGATGGTTCAATAACTCTGTCTTTCCGCATTTCATCTATCAAATGCTCCGCTTCTTCTCGCTTCGCTAGTGGGACTCTGCGTGGGGCTTGCCGGATCGGTCGTGCATCGCCAGTGTCTATTCGATGTTGTACGATAGCAGTTCTTCCAAATTTATTTTCATTGCTTGCAAATACAGCGCTATATTTTTGCAATAAGCGTTTAGCTTTAGACTTTTCTGGTTCACTTACCTCATTCAACCAGTGACCCATAGCAGGAGATTTTGTTGTTTTTTGCAAAGCAATGTTTTTCCTCACCCGAGTACGATCGTCACAATTTATTATGGCTTCTACTGTTTGGCACTGCCCTATTAGCGCTCCTTTCTCGAAAACGATCGTTGACTTAAACTCGTTTATTACGCGAACAGGAATTCGCTTACTTCGTTCTGTTTGCACTAAAGTTCGTCCAACCAGTATATTCGCCGTACCATCTGATGCCTCTACTATACGCAGCTGGTCTGCTCCACTATCTCCCTCTACACAAGCCTATAGAACCGCTTCTGATTTTGGGGGAATCTGTTGGCGATGGCTAACACTCACCTTCATAATTTGAGGCCTTTCATATCCAGTGCTTATCGGTATCTCCATATTTCGGCAGGTCAGCAACTTTTTCTTCAGGTCCAAAGTAAGACTTTGCGCTATCATAAAATCAACGCCGATTATTACCTCATCCATAATTTCAGCCACCAGGAAGGTATGATTCACTTGCAACATTCCAATCTGAACACGACAAAGCAGTTTTCCGAAAATCGCAGCTTCCTCTACTGTAGCAGTTCGCAGTTTGCAACCAATCAGCGGCTCGATATCAACTCGTACTAAATCTGCTCGAATAATGGAATGCGTTGCGCCTGTGTCCAGCGTAAAGTCCAGCGACCGCCCGTTTAAAGTTCCACTTACTTTAAGTTGTTGTTGTTTCGACGCATTTGCGACACAGAGACAGTGGGGCAATCAGTTGCGGAAACCAGCTCACGCCCCTTTGGGCTGGTCCGTTTTAGTTTAACGATTCTGATTCAGTAGAAGCACCACTTACTTTTTCGGCGCTTCTCGTTCTGCCACTCACTGATGTATTGTAGTTGCGTGCAAAATGTCCAATTTTTCCGCAGTTGTAACATTTTGTGTCCGAGCTCTTGCGCGAGATCGGCGTCATTCGTGATATCGTCTGCCTTAGTTCCCTGATGGACTTTTCTAACGACTCATTTGCACCAACCTCTAGTCGATGAACCTTGTGCAATGGTCTGCTCAAAAGACTCGCTGTCTCCTGCGTCAGAGCAAACGATACTGTTTCGGCGAAGGTCTTCTTTGGCATAGAGTAGACTGCGCGTTTCGTATCCACATCTCGTATACCATTCATAAACGCCTGTATCTTCAGTAGTTCGATTACTTCTGTGGGTGCATCCGCGTTGGCCAAATGTGCGAGTCGCTCGATCTCTGTTGCATATGCCTGCAACGGCTCGTTATTCCTTTGAAAGCGATTCATCAGCTCCATCTGGAACATTTGCTTTCGGTGATCGCTACCGTATCGCCGCTCAATCGCTGCCATCAACGCATCATAATTACCTCGCTCGTGTTCAGGAACCGTTTGCAACACTTCAGCAGCGGAACCCTTCAACGACACCAACAAAGCTGCCACTTTGTCTGCCAACGTCCAAAGATTCGTTTGTGCCGTTGTCTCGAACTGGAGTTTAAAGATTTTAAACGGCACAGTTCCGTCGAAGGATGGCGCTTTCAATTTCGGTGCACTAACAGCCGCAACAGGTCCACTCAACTGTACATCTCGTATGTGACCATACAGTCGCAATATTTCTGCCTTCAGTGTGTGCAATTCATTTTGCCTTTGCGATTGTAACGTGCGAACTTCATCTTCTACTTTATCTTGCCGCGACTGCAGTTCCGCAGAATTTCCTTCAATGCGCAAAAGTTGCTCTTGCAGTTGTGAAGCATTTTGTTCCAGGCGCTGCTCCATGCGTGCAGTGTTCTGTTCCATCTGCACTTGTATTTGTGAAGTGTTTTGTTTCAACTGTTGCTCCAATAGTTGTGAAGTCTGCTGCGCCATTGCTGCTAAGAGCACACTCATGTCGAACGCTGGAGCTGCTTGCGTCTCTACCACGTCGTGTTCAACTTTGGAAGCAGCTTCGTAGATAAACTCATGTGTTTCAACGTCGATGCCGTCCTTCTCTATAGCGTCACGCAAGCGTGTTTGTAGCTCTGCTTTATATCCTGACACAAGTAAACTGCGCGACTCTAACTTTTGCCTCAGCTGTGGTATTTTCAGATCAGCGAATTTCATTATTATTCCGGATTATTCAGCAATCCCACTTCTGACACCAATTGTTACGTAATTTCCAAAATTACCGCTTGAACTCTCTTCAGGTTCGATCACTGGATTGTGAATAATCGTAAATTTGAAATAATAAAATGTCGTTAGTTTTAAATAATAAATCAACTATTTATTATTGCTTGTTCTTAATTTAACACTTCTTTACTATCGCTGTTTATAACATGTACACGTAAACACTTATACACGAATTCTTATTTGAAGTTATTCAACTATTTTATTCTTATTCAACACTTTTCAAACTTTTACTTCCACAATGTCACTTGGTTGCTTTCCAAAATCAAACTGTTCTCGCTGCTGTGGTTTGTGTCTATTTATACTGTCCGATAATTATCGCTACGTTATCGTCAGACTTCTCCAGATCTTACTAGATTGTCGAGAAACTTCCATTTCCATGAATTGTTTGTTTCAGCAATGAATCATGTTCTATTGTAAAGGCTGCGTTATGGAAATATCAAGTAACTTCTAGATCTTTCGCTATCGCTCGACAGATGTCGTTGTATTCCAGAAGAATGTGGACTGTGATTTGGTAACACTCGTAAATATTGCACGTATCGGCGTGTAGATGGCGCTGTATATCACATTATTGTATGACGTATAGACGGCGCTGTATTTTCGCCACACTGGCCTCCACTTAAGTCTGATCGTCCCGATCAGACACCAAATTCCTTCATCCATACGGCGCAAGCCTCTCTAAATGGACAACTTTAATTTTACCTCGTTTTTGTGTGTGCGACTGTATGCGATACACAACATCATTCAGTCGCTTAATGACTTTGTACGGACCCTCCCACGATGTTTGCAGCTTTGGAGACATGCCCTTCCTCCGTTGCGGATTGTAGAGTAACACTAAGTCTTTAAATCCCTCTTTAAATCCGTCCGTATTCATACCTCGGTCATAGCGATCCTTCATTTTGTTACTCATTAGCTGTGTACGCCGCCTCACCATATCGTGTTCATTTCGTTCATTTCAGATTGTAACATGTGCCAGTAGTTGTCTTCGGTTTCGGTAAGATCACTGCTTTTGCCAAATTTTAGATCCATCGGAAGTCTCAAGTCTGAGCCAAAAACTACTTGCGCAGGTGAGTGACCAGTAGTGTCATGGACTGCTGATCGGTAAGCCAATAAGAACATTTGAATGTGCTTATCCCAATTGCGCTGACATTTGCCCACGACTTTCCGCAGATGCTCTTCTAATGTGCGGTTGAACCTTTCCACCATGCCATCTGACTGCGGATGCAGAGGTGTCGTTCGAGTCTTCTTGATACCCAGCAATCGGCACATTTCCTGAAATATTGAAGACTCAAAATTTCGTCCTTGATCGGAGTGCAACTCGATTGGTATACCGAATCGCGTGACCCACTTCTGAACAAATACCTCAGCTACAGTTTTAGCCTCCTGATTTGGTATAGGGTAGACTTCTGGCCATTTGCTGAAATAGTCCATAATGACCAACACGTACTTCAATTGCAACTCGCTCAAATGGCGCTCCAGCATTGTATTGCTGCAACTTCAATCTGCTTCGAAATTTAGGTCCCTTAGCAGCAATGCACTGCGTGCAGTTTTTGTAACACCGAGATGGCCGCCACTTGGTCCATTGTGAAATTCTTTTAATACAGCATCTATTCGCGACTTTGGTAGAACAATCAAATCACGAGTTTGCTTACCGTCGTTACTTTCCCAGGAACGATGCAGCACTCCGTTTTTCAGCCTCAAACTGCTCCATTGTGCCCAATACGCCTTGGCATGCGGACTTTCTAATGCCATTTCTTCTTTGCTTGGTCTTCGGTCCATTTCTTTCGCTTTCACTAATTTCGCCAAGTCTGCATCATTAAGCTGGCTGTCGCTTAGCGCACTAGGTGTCCACTCATCGTCAGGTTGCAGACTCGTTAATCGGACGTCGACTCTACCTTCGCATCTTTCAACTTTGGAGCAATGCTTACATTCGAGTGCACACGGTCGTCGAGATAAAGCATCTGCGTTTCCATGTTGTCCACCTTTTCGATGCTGTATTTCACAATCGTAACTCTGCAGCCTTTCTATCCAGCGCGCAATTTGACCTTCTGGGTTTTTGAACTGAAGTAGCCATTAGAGAGCTGCAAATTGCCCTTCCATTGCCGTATATTGCAGCACAGTGCCTTGCGATTGCCTGGCAATCGCTTATCACTTCAAAGTCGAGGCAAGCAATTGCCTTGCCCTCGACCAAAACGGCAGTGCAATGGCAATGCAATACCTTGCGTTGCCTTCGGTAGGCAACGAGGCAATACTGCCTATTACCGGCAATACTGCTGCACATTGCTGCAATTTGCAGCTTCAAGAATTTTTCATATTTTAAAAACGAATAGCTTTGTTTTTGAAACAATAATTCTTTCGAGTGTAAATTTAGGAGAAACTGGTTTCGAAGCAAATAAAAACAAACAACTTCTGCTTCTGAAAATTGAAGCGGAAGGTACAGCGACGACATGCTCACAACAATAACAACAACAACAGCTTGTGCGTAATTTGATGGATGTCCTATTTTTGATCGTTTACGTTTAAGTGCTACAAAAGGGTAGCAGCAAGAACACTGCAATCTACAGATATAGAAAAGAATTGATTATTTCTATCAAAATCTAATTAGTCGCTTCTTAATATAAGGTTAGTTAAATCTTAAACGGCTGAACCGATTTCGATGCGGTTTTTGCCATTCCTCCTCGAATTTTTTATAGAAACCGCTTAGAGAAACGCTTTATCTTTTTTAGAGCATCGTTTTAACTTTTTTTTTGTTTAAGTACCGATTATCGCTATTTAGTTATTGGCAATAAAAATGAAAGTAGAATTATTAGTAACTTCAAATTATCTACACTTTATATTCTGTAATAATTTTCTTGTTATTTAAAATATTTGAATACGAAATAGGATACGAATAGGATGATGAGAATTAAAGGTTTAACAATTTTTAATTTTTTATTACTCACGAAAAAGCAGTCATAGAATACAGATATTTTTTTCGTACCGTTTGGATTTTCCCACTCTCATATCCATTTTTCATGGTCAGCATCAAAAAGATGCTGTTTCGGCCTGCTACCCAGCTGACGCCAACGTATACATATGTATGTACATATGATGCATGGTGTATAATAAACTGTTTCTTTGGTTAACGCGGAAGAAAAAACAGAGAGCAAATGATAATTGTTTTCGAGAAATAATGAGGAAGGTGCAATAAAACTAATCCTTTCTGTAGCATTCATTGAAGGATGAGTTGGTTTCTTAACTGAAAAGCTTCAACACATTAACCAATTTTTCATTTTTGGTGGAATATCTCCACTGCGTGTATTAAGGTTTTTTCGTGAGTAATAAAAAATGAACGGTTTGCTAAAACTTTAATTCTCATCATTTTCGTATCCTATTTCGTAGTCAAATATTTTAAATAACAAGAAAATCATTACAGACTATTAAGTGTAGATAACTTGAAGTTAATCATTGCAAACAATAATATTAAAATTCTAGCTCGATAAGCATTAATTCATGAACAACTTCAATTATTTTCGTTATATTACATAGTGACTTTTTAATATTTTTTATAATACTACTTTGATTTTTATTGCCAATAACTAAATATCGATAATCGCTACTTAAACAAAAAAGTTATAACCATACTCTAAATAAGATAAAGCATTTCTCTAAACGGTTTCTATAAAAAATTCGAGGAGGAATGGCAAAAACCGCAACCAAATCGGTTCGGCCGTTTAAGATTTGTGAGGTGTGTCGAGGACCACGCTCTGTGTCGGAGCGCAGAGAGTGAGCGGACGGTATTCCGCTCATTCCAGATCGTTGCCGCAATGCGGTTATCGGCATCTCCTCTTTACATCATGACGACGGAGAGAGTAGTCCCGTAAAGTAGCGTGATCGAAGTTTCTAGAAGAATTTTTTGTTCTATGAACTTCACATCACGCCATCCTACGGGACTTGCAATAAAAGTCGATCATGGTGAGAGGGAGTGAGATGTCGCTAGCTGCGCAGCGGCGGCGACTGGAATGAGCGAAGCAAACCAGTTTGCTTTCTGTCGCTTCGAAACAAAGCGTGGTTTCAGAAACAATCAGTCGGGAAGAAAGAATTGAAACGCAAACAAGTGAGAGTTCGAGTTTTGATCGCGAGAACGGAAATTCGGAAAACAAAAAAATATATAGCACGCTAAATTTTGTCGGTTTTTATTGCTAACTATATAAGTTAACACACTCCAATAGCATTGTGCACATTCAAAGCACTCACTACATTCGTATGTCAGCATAATGCATGCAACGAATAATTGCAACACAATAGCTCTCAGGTTACTCTAGAATGCAGCAGATAAGAATAATTTTTATTCTATTTTATTGTATTATGTTTTTGGTTAACGATGAGAAATATATTTTGCTTAGCAAGCATATTTAGAGTAAATAGAATTAAGACTAGAATGTTTAAGAAACTTATATTTAACGATGGGAAATATATTTTGCTTAGCAAGCATGTTCATAGTAAATAGACTTAAGACTACAATGTTTAAGAAACTTCTTTTGGAAATCAAAATAAATGCACCGCCAGTCTACATCCAAGCTTCAACGAGCAAGCAGTTAGCTTGAAAGTCTGCCGGCAAAAACCAACAAACTCGATTTTTATTTTTTTGGTCTTCCCGCGGTTCAAAACCATAACTGGCGCCCGAGCAGTTGCGAGTGTAAAATACCCGCGCATTATTTAAACAAATCTTTTAAGAGATAAATCCGAACAGTACTGAAAGTGAAACTAACAAGTGGAAAACTGGAAAATAATAACGAATAAAGAAATCACTTGTGATCGTTAACATACTAGTACTACGACTTGTTCAACATAGGAACAACAAGTTAAAGCAAGGAAGGAAACGAGAAATCGACCTCATCAAATTAAGGGAAGCCAAAGGACAAAAGAGAAACATCGACTTGTTTACATAGGAACAACAAGACGCAGGCAAAACTGAGCAGACTTCAACAAATTAGCAAGACGAAACCGTACGCAAGTAGGAAGCGTAACAACTCTAAAAGCGAAACAGCGGACCGTCGAGGATGCGGACTCAAATTCTCCTATTAATGTAAGCTTTATATTTTACTTATAAATAAAAGTTACTTTCGGAATATTAGAGAAACAATTATTAAATCAAATAGAAATAATTCATTGATTCAAAGATTAAAGAATTAAGGTGTTTACAAATTATTAAATTATAATATGATTCATTGATCCAATATTGAAGATTAAAGTGTAACAAATTATTAAATCAAATAGAAATAATTCATTGATTCAAAGATTAAAGAATTAAGGTGTTTACAAATTATTAAATTATAATATGATTCATTGATCCAATATTGAAGATTAAAGTGTAACAAATTATTAACTCAAATAGAAATAATTTATTGATTCATATATTGAAAAATTAAAGTGTGCAAAAATTCTTCATTCAAATTTTTATTTATAATAATTTATTTATTATGTGTTCGAAAATTAATTAAGTGAAATCATTACGAAAAAAATTTAAATTTTCAAATTCAGAGTAATTATTTATTCAAAATATTACGAAGACTGTCCAAATCATAAAAGAAGTAAAAAATTATATCCTTTGAATTATAGCATTGAAATTATAAAAATACAGAAACGATACATTTAATTGAAACAATTTCTTGAGTAAACTAAGAGCTAGAAAGAAACATACAATGGAAGACATTAAAAACGCAGTCACCCAACTAACAGGTGCTGTTAATGCTCACATTGAGCAAATCAAATCTATTACCAATAGATTAAATGCATTAGAAACGGTAGATAGGCCGTCGCCTTCTCAACAAGCTAATATTCCTGCGTTAACGGAAAACGATTTAGCAGAAATTAGAAGATTACCAGACTGTGTTAGGGATCTGCAAACATTTGATGGCAACCCTGTAGAATACATTTCATGGGTTCATAGTGTAGAATCTATTCTAAATGATTACGGGATCGTCAAACACAAACCAATTTTTAGAAGTATTCTACAGCACATAAGACAAAAAGTACGCGGCTCAGCCAATGCTGCGCTCGTTTCATATAATATTTTTGATGACGATTGGGTAACAATTAAAAAATGTTTGTCACTGCATTACGCTGACAAGAGAGATATACGAACTCTCGAACATGAGTTAAATTCCTTGTCGCAAAGAAACAATACAGTTGATGAATTTTACGCCAAAATTAATCATCAATTATCGCTATTAATAAATAAGTTGAAAACAGAAGACTACACGGTAGAAACAATGAATGTACTGGCAGGTAATTATAGAGATAGGGCTTTAGATGTATTTATTAGAGGCTTAAAAGGTGATTTGTCACGTATACTAGTTATACAAAAACCAGCAACCTTGCCTGAGGCATATACGTCCTGCTTAGAGTTCCAAAACTTAAATTATAGGAACTTCCCGATACACAAAGATCATTACAATACGATTTCTGCTCCCGTGAATCAAATATTTTCATCAGGAAATCAGTATAAACCAAATCGACCCCCAAGATACGTGAACGCCAACGAGCGTAACCAAATATTTAATAGAACTTATAATAATGAGAATAGACGATTTCAAACTAACGTGCCACCAGCACGACCCGTACAGCCGAAACCAGCTGTACCCATGGAAATTGATCCATCAATTCACTCCCGCCAGGTCAATTATGTAAATAGGCCTAGGATTAATAATTTCCCTACGGTGAGAAAATCAAATGAAAGTTCAAATCTCCCAAACAAACAACAACGCACATTTAACACTGAAACTTCTGACGAACAAAATTTTATGGAAGGAGCCTCTCTAGCGTACCATATTTAGAATTGTATACAGCAAAAGGAGAAACTTTATGTTTTTTAATAGACACTGGCTCGAACAAAAATTATATTTGTGAAAAATTATCTGAAAATTCCATACCAGTAGTAAAACCTTTTAAAACACATTCGGCAACAAGTCAAACTTTAATAACAAGGAAAGTTCGCGGACGTTTTTTCGAAAGCGTTGGTAGAAACGACGTGATTACTTTTTTTGTTCTTCCGGGATTATCAACCTTTGACGGCATAATAGGAGATGACACGCTTAGACAATTAAAAGCAAAAATTGATAGAGGAAATAGTATTCTGCACATCTACCCAAATATTAAACTGACATTAAAAGCAAAATTATCGAAACAAGTACATAATATTGAAACCATTCATAACCTTGATGACGATATAAGGAATGTAGTAAATAAATATAATAAATTATTTGATCCGGTTAGTGACGATGGGATAGTAGAAACTAATGTACGTGCAGAAATAAAAACGAACACACAAGAACCAATTTATACAAAATCTTACCCATACCCAGCAAATCTCCGATCAGAAGTAGAATTACAGATTAAAGAAATGCTTAAGAATGGAATTATCAGACCATCAAAGAGCCCGTATAACTCGCCTCTTTGGGTAGTTCCCAAAAAATCAAGCAATCTGGAACAGAAAAAATACAGAATTGTTATAGATTTTAAACGTCTGAATGCAGTGACCATACCAGACGCTTACCCTATTCCGGATATCACAAATACTTTAGCTAGCCTAGGTGAAAACAGATTTTTTTCAACAATAGATTTGACGTCAGGATTTCATCAAATAAGGATGAAAAGTAGCGACATTCAAAAAACAGCCTTTTCTACAGCAAATGGCAAATATGAATTTACAAGGCTACCGTTTGGCTTAAAGAATGCGCCAGCAATATTTCAGCGCATGATAAATGACGTTTTGCATTCAGTAATAGGAATTTGTTGCTATGTCTATATAGACGATGTAATAATTTTTGGAAAAACAAGGGAAGAACATATTTTAAATGTTGAAAAAGTTTTCTCACTGTTGAATGCAGCAAACCTTAAAGTAAATTTAGAAAAATCAACGTTTCTTAAGGAAAGTGTAGAATTTCTTGGTTATATCGTTACGAACAATGGTATTTGTCCCGACCCTAAGAAGGTATCGGCTATACAAAATATAGAAACTCCACGTAACCTAAAAGAACTTAAAAGTTTCTTAGGTTTAGTTTCGTATTATAGAAGATTTATTAAGGACTTTGCGCAAATAGCAAAACCCCTTACAAACTTGACTAGAGGCCAAAATGCGCAAATTAAAGCTAGTCAATCAAAAAAAGTCACGGTAACGTTAGACAAAGAAGCTTTTGAATCATTTAAAAAACTTAAGCAAATGCTAACTACCACGGATATTTTAATATTTCCAAACTTTGAAAAACCGTTCGTCCTTACCACAGACGCATCCAACATAGCACTTGGAGCAGTACTGTCTCAAGGCGAAATAGGAAAAGATAGACCCATAACCTATATATCTAGGTCACTCAGCAAAACTGAGGAAAATTACTCCACTATTGAAAAGGAAATGTTGGCAATAATATGGTCTCTTGATAAACTTAGAACCTATTTATACGGTGCAAAGGAAATAAAAATCCTCACCGACCATCAGCCACTCACCTTCGCTTTAAGCAATGCGAACAATAATGCTAAGTTAAAACGGTGGAAAGCTCGAATAGAAGAGTATAATTATAAACTTATATATAAACCTGGGAAAGCAAATGTTGTTGCAGATGCTCTTTCGAGACTGCCAACTCAAGCAAATCCGTTAACACTGACTGATGACATTTCACAGCACAGTGCCCAGGAAGATAGTTCAGAATTAATACCTCATTGTGAAGCACCAATTAACGTCTTCAGAAATCAAATAATTATAGACGAAGGTATCGAAATGAGTATTCATGAAATGCCACATTCTGGCTATAATAGACATTTTATTAGAACCGAAAATATAGAATTAAATAATTTAACTCAAATTCTTAAAGAAAAGTTGAATCCGAACTTAGTAAATGGAATTAAACTACCAGAAAAGTATATACCCATGTTGCAGGACATTTATAAAAATAATTTTTCAAAGTTTCGTATTAGATTAACGCAAAGAGCAGTAAAAGACGTAACGAGTGAAGAAGAAAAATTCATTATTATTAAAAATGAACATACAAGAGCTCATAGGAACTGTAAGGAAAATAAGGACCAAATCTTAGAAAACTATTATTTTCCACAAATGACAAAATTTATTAAACAATACACCCAAACTTGTGACATTTGTCATCATAACAAATACGATAGACACCCACCGAAGCCTGAACTCCAAGCAACACCAATCCCACGGTACCCAACCGAAATTTTACATATAGACATCATAGAAATTAAAAATGAGAAATTTTTAAGTGTTATAGATAAGTTCTCTAAATTTACGAAATTTTTTCATTTAAAAAATAGAACCGTATTTCACGTCAGGGATAAATTAATTAAACTATTACATTATTTTTCTGTCCCGAAAATATTAGTTATGGACAATGAAAGTAGCTTCATAAGTCCTATGATCTTAAACTACATAGAAGGCCTTGGAATAGAAATATATTTAGCGCCCACGCAAAAAAGTGAGGTAAATGGTGCAGTCGAACGTGTACATTCAACAATCATAGAAATATTTAGATGCCTTAGTGTAGAGTATAGAGACTACACAGTTAAAGAAATATTAAATATAGCTGTATACAGATACAATAATAGCATACACTCAGTTACAAAGAAAAAGCCGTCTGATATATTTTTCAATAGGTCAGAAAGAATTAATTATCAGGAGTTATTAAATTTTAAGGACATAGTTAATAATGATTTGAGTAAAGAAATAAAACGTAACCAAAGGAATGTTTTGTATAGGCATAACATTAAAAAATCAAAACCAATAGAGTATGTAGAAGGAGAAACTGTCTTTGTAAAAAACAAGCAAATCAAAGGCAAACACAAGCCAATGTTTAAAAAAGAAGTTGTTTCCGAAAATAACAAAGTTACAATAACAACATTAAGCGGCAAAAAAATACACAAATCCCATTTAAAAAATAAATAATCTTAATTACAGACTTACGACCTACTGGACGAACGCGACCATTAATATTTACGAATACGACAGTCCAATTGTGGCTATAAAACAAGGAGATGCGAAAATTGTTACGGGAACATATAAAATAATACACGTTATAAATCTCTCAGACTACGAAAGAATATATGACAGTTTAAATTCAATCGTGAAAAGTAAAATTGACAGAGGCAGCAGCCTAGCTCCGCAACTGAATCATCAGCTGGATAAAATAAACGAGTTTCTTACCCAATTACATCACCAAGAAACCAGACAAAAGAGATCAATTAACTGGATCGGTTCCGCATGGAAATGGATCGCAGGTAACCCCGACGCTACTGACTGGGACAATATTCTTAAACAGAATAAAGACCTAACAGAAAATAACGACAAACAATTTTTCATAAACAAAGCCCTAATTAATAAAACAAATTTACTTATTCGAAATCTTAACACAATTTCTAACAAAATAGGACGTGACGAAGTGGACAAGTACGAACAAATGACTTTTAATAAATTAAGCATAGTTAAGGAAGAAATATACCAAATAGTCTTAGCAGGACAACTTGCAAAAAAGGATATTGTGAACACAGCATTGTTAGATAAGACCGAAATAGCTGACATATTATCTAGAATAGAGACCTTACCATTTAAGAATGAGTTAGAAGCGCTAGAATTTGCTAAACCAGCAATGGTAGTGAAAGATTCATGTCTACTTTATGTTCTTTCTCTCCCTCAAACTAGTAAAGTTATTTTTAACAATATTATGATAAGAGCAACGATTAAGAATAATAAGAGGATACATTTAAGTCATAATAATCTTTTAATTTCCTCAACTGATAAATATGGAATTAATAGTAAATGCGATAATATTCAAGGTGTAGCAATATGTAATATTAACCAATTGCAAAAACTAGAACACGATAACTGTATTGTTAAAATTTTAAATGGACAGGAAGGCTCATGTGAATATGAGTTCAGAAATAAACCAGTAATTGACTTCGTTACTGGAGGTACACTTTTTGTAACAAACTACTCAGGAGAAATTAAAAGTAAAAACGGAACGCGAGAATTAAACGGAACATTTTTAATAAATTTCTTCAATGACACTGTAGTATTAGATAATGTAACATACTCTAATTTTGAAACCAAAAACTATCAAATCTTACCACCGTACCTACGTATTAATCTTACAGAAAAAGCCATCAAATTAGATCTGCAATACCTACACGAGTTGCACGTGAATAACACAAAGTTGTTATCCTTTATTTTTTTAAAAAGCATTTCAGTAAGCACAGCTCTAATAATAATATTTGTAATAATATTTGGCATTATAATATTTAATTTTTTCAAAAACAAAAAACCAAGCCCGAATATTTTTGTAGAACCCATTAAATTAAATTTTAATCAGCGGGACGCCGATGCTTAAGAAGGGGGGAGTTAACACACTCCAATAGCATTGTGCACATTCAAAGCACTCACTACATTCGTATGTCAGCATAATGCATGCAACGAATAATTGCAACACAATAGCTCTCAGGTTACTCTAGAATGCAGCAGATAAGAATAATTTTTATTCTATTTTATTGTATTATGTTTTTGGTTAACGATGAGAAATATATTTTGCTTAGCAAGCATATTTAGAGTAAATAGAATTAAGACTAGAATGTTTAAGAAACTTATATTTAACGATGGGAAATATATTTTGCTTAGCAAGCATGTTCATAGTAAATAGACTTAAGACTACAATGTTTAAGAAACTTCTTTTGGAAATCAAAATAAATGCACCGCCAGTCTACATCCAAGCTTCAACGAGCAAGCAGTTAGCTTGAAAGTCTGCCGGCAAAAACCAACAAACTCGATTTTTATTTTTTTGGTCTTCCCGCGGTTCAAAACCATAACTTATATGTACATATGACATGTATAAATAACGAAAGCGATTTCCTTAAAAACTAATAAAAGATAATTATGAAAATAACATAAAAAAAGAACAAAAGAAATTTGCTGATTTTGGACAACAACGCGTTATCAGTTACCCACTCGAAATCAATGAATTTTTGAATTAAAATTTGTAAATTAAAAAGGCAGCAAAAAAAATTGAACAATTGAAATCTAAAAAAACACAATAAAAATTATAATAAAACAGTGTTAAAAGGAGCTTGAAAATGAGGCGTTTGAAGTGCTTTAAGTTTGTTTTAAAGAAGCCGCTGTTGAAGTGGTTAAATCAAGTAAAACCGAAGAGAAATGCAGAAGCACGAAAATTAAAACAGAATTAAAACAGGCCAAAATGAAACAACATTAAAACTTAATTGAAGAAAGTGTTCAATACAAAGTAGAAATTAATTAAAACGATTTCAAGTGAAAGAAAGAGAAACAACCACAACAATATCAACAACAACAACTGCAACAATATGAAGAAACGTAACGAAAAACGAGGAATAAATTCGCGGAAGCAACAACAATAAATCAAGTAAAAAGCGAATGCAAAGTGAAAATGGCGAAAAATCCAACGCAGCAAGTTAAAAATACATATAAATTAAATAACTCATTAGTAATTATTACTAAATAGGTTAATAGAACCTCAAACAATTTGCCTTATTATTATTGATAAGAGTTCATTATTATTATTATTATTGTCATCCTACTTTCAACATTCAACATTAGTGCATAATATGCAAAAATGCATATTAAATGCATGTTTTCTGCTGTCAATTGTGTAGGTTAAAATTATAAATAAATACAATAATTAAATAGTATTACAATGATTAAATACAATAAAAAAAAATACAACCCGACTCTATTGGGTCTTTTATATAGTAAATACGCACATAATCTAACCGTAACTGTATTTAGTCTAAATAAAGTTTAAGATAAACATTTGCGATATATATACCAGTCGATAATCTCATACCTATGCACGCAGCTGTAAGTTCTTGGTATGCGTTCGTATAATTTTGGGGTTTTTTTTTTGTAAACATTTGCAAATGATTACAAGCGCCACCCTCACTGACGTCAGTACTGTTTAATTTTCATATTAAGCCAAGTAAAGATTATATTTTTTTTTTTGTGCATTATTTGATTTTTCCACTCTTTGGATTAATTATATTTAAATTGTTTTTGTATTGATTGGAACTTATAAGAGTCGTTATAAGAAATAAAATTAATATGTATTGAAAACTAATTATTTGTATTTGCTAGACAATGGATTGAACACTAACTTAGGTTAACAGGTGAGTTAGCGGTTTCACTCCGCGCAGCCAGGCGACACTAGAAAAGGGGTTGGCGCACAAATTTTCAACGCGCCAACCATGGCAGAGCGGGTATAGAAAGGGGGAGGGAAATAACATCAACTCCTCCCCCCCTCCTCCTCTCATCTCTCTCTCCCACCGATCCTCCGCGTTATATTGTTATTTTTTTTTCTCGTGGGTTTTTGCCGCCACCAACTGTGTATCGATCACGAGCGGAATTAGTCGTGTAAGTTTTCGATTATCGGTCTTGTCTTTGGCTGTAGAGCCAATGCAAGCCTCAGCTCCGATCTGGTTTTTTTTGTAACTGGGGTTTAAAGACACTGTTGGGGTTGTTGAAGAACCCCCCCCACTTTCCCTGAGCACGGCCGGATGAGCTGAGCTGCCCTGACAGTGGTCATATCTTCGTTTTTGAATTTTTTTTTTGGGTTATTAAATTAGTTTATCGCGAACCCACCCCCCAAACGTTACAGATTTAACTAACTTTATATTAAGAAGAGACTAATTAGATTTTGATAGAAATAATCAACTCTTTTCTATATCTGTCGATCGCAGTGTTCTTGCTGCAACCCTTTTGTAGCACTTCAACGTAAACGATCAAAAATAACACATCCATCAAATTACGCACAAGCTGTTGTTGTTGTTATTGTTGTGAGCATGTCGTCGCTGTACCTTCCGCTTCAATTTTCAGAAGCAGAAGTTCTTTGTTTTTATTTGCTTCGAAACCAGTTTCTCCTAAATTTACACTTGAAAGAATTATTGTTTCAAAAACCAAAGCTATTCGTTTTTAAAATATGAAATTCTTGAAGCTGCAAATTGCAGCAATGTGTAGCAGTATTGCCGGCAATAGTCAGTATTGCCTCGTTGCCTACCGAAGGCAACGCAAGGTATTGCATTGTCATTGCACTGCCGTCTGGATCGAGGGCAAGGCAATTGCTTGTCTTCGATGCGATACGGCAATGCAAGGCAATGGCAATGCACGGTGCTGCAATGGAAGGCAAGCAACTGAAAAGCAATTTGCAGCTCTCTAGTAGCCATCTTAAAGCCGCGTGATCATCGATAATCTGTGATAGCACACCTCCAATGTCATTTGCGCTGGCATCTGTGTCCAACACGAACTTCTCATCAGGAACTGGATATGCCAACATTGGAGCAGTACAGAGCGACTCCTTCAGCTGCTGAAAAGCATCTTCTTCTTCCTTTTTCCACACGAATCTGCAATTCTTCTTTGTTAAATTATGTAGACTTCGTGCAAGGTTGGCAAATCCGTGTACAAAGCGTCGATAATAAGTACAGAGCCCAAGGAAACTTCGCACTTCATGAACATTACTTGGACGGGGCCAATCTCTTACCGATTTTATTTTGCTTTCATCCGTGTGAATTCCTTTAGTAGTAATTTTGTGACCCAAATACGTCACTTCGGTTTTGAATAGGTTGCATTTCGTCGGATTCAATCGCAATCCAGCGGAATTAATGCGTTGAAACACTTCCTGCAAATTTTTAAGGTGGTCATCAAAATTCTTGCCCATGACAATGATGTCATCAAGATACACTAAACATGTTTTCCAGTGTAGCCCTTTCAAAACGTGTTCCATCAAGCGCTCAAAAGTTGCTGGAGCATTGCATAATCCGAACGGCATCACAAAGAATTGCCACAATCCGTGGCCGATGCTGAAAGCCGTTTTCTCACGATCAGATTTTTCGATATCTACTTGCCAATAACCGCTTTGCAAATCCAATGTTGAAAACCATTGTGCACCAGATAACGTGTCCAAAGTGTCATCTATTCGCGGAAGTGGGTAGCTGTCCTTTTTCGTGACATCGTTCAGCTTTCGGTAGTCAACGCAAAATCGAGTGCTCCCATCATTCTTTTTAGCTAGCACGACCGGTGAGCTCCATGGGCTTGTTGATGATTCAATAACTCTGTCTTTCCGCATTTCATCTATCAAATGCTCCGCTTCTTCTCGCTTCGCTAGTGGGACTCTGCGTGGGGCTTGCCGGATCGGTCGTGCATCGCCAGTGTCTATTCGATGTTGTACGATAGCAGTTCTTCCAAATTTATTTTCATTGCTTGCAAATACAGCGCTATATTTTTGCAATAAGCGTTTAGCTTTAGACTTTTCTGGTTCACTTACCTCATTCAACCAGTGACCCATAGCAGGAGATTTTGTTGTTTCTTGCAAAGCAATGTTTTTCCTCACCCGAGTACGATCGTCACAATTTATTATGGCTTCTACTGTTTGGGACTGCCCTATTAGCGCTCCTTTCTCGAAAACGATCGTTGACTTAAACTCGTTCATTACGCGAACAGGAATTCGCTTACTTCGTTCTGTTTGCACTAAAGTTCGTCCAACCAGTATATTCGCCGTGTCATCTGATGCCTTTACTATACCCAGCTGGTCCGCTCCACTATCTCCCTCTACACAAGCCCATAGAACCGCTTCTGATTTTGGGGGAATCTGTTGGCGATGGCTAACGCTCGCCTTCATAATTTGAGGCCTTTCATATCCAGTGCTTATCGGTATCTCCATATTTCGGCAGGTCAGCAACTTTTTCTTCAGGTCCAAAGTAAGACCTTGGGCTATCATAAAATCAACGCCGATTATTACCTCATCAATAATTTCAGCCACCAGGAAGGTATGATTCACTTGCAACATTCCAATCTGAACACGACAAATCAGTTTTCCGAAAATCGCAGCTTCCTCTACTGTAGCAGTTCGCAGTTTGCAACCAATCAGCGGCTCGATATCAACTCGTACTAAATCTGCTCGAATAATGGAATGCGTTGCGCCTGTGTCCAGCGTAAAGTCCAGCGACTGCCCGTTTAAAGTTCCACTTACTGTTAAGTTGTTGTTGTTTCGACGCATTTGCGAGACAGAGACAGTGGGGCAATCAGTTGCGGAAACCAGCTCACGCCCCTTTGGGCTGGTCCGTTTTAGTTTAACGATTCTGCTTCAGTAGAAGCACCACTTACTTTTTCGGCGCTTCTCGTTCTGCCACTCACTGATGTATTGTAGTTGCGTGCAAAATGTCCAATTTTTCCGCAGTTGTAACATTTTGTGTCCGAGCTCTTGCGCGAGATCGGCGTCATTCGTGATATCGTCTGCCTTAGTTCCCTGATGGACTTTTCTAACGACTCATTTGCACCAACCTCTAGTCGATGAACCTTGTGCGATGGTCTGGTCAAAAGACTCGCTGTTTCCTGCGTCAGAGCAAACGAAACTGTTTCGGCGAAGGTCTTCTTTGGCATAGAGTAGACTGCGCGTTTCGTATCCACATCCCGTATACCATTCATAAACGCCTGGATCTTCAGTAGTTCGATTACTTTTGTGGGTGCATCCGCGTTGGCCAAATGTGCGAGTCGCTCGATCTCTGTTGCATATTCCTGCAACGGCTCGTTATTCTTTTGGCAGCGATTCATCAGCTCCATCTGGAACATTTCCTTTCGGTGATCGCTACCGTATCGCCGCTCAATCGCTGCCATCAACGCATCATAATTAATTCGCTCGTGCTCTGGAACTGTTTGCAAAACTTCAGCAGCGGAACCCTTCAACGACACCACCAAACTGCCACTTTCTCTGCCAACGTCCAGTGATTCGTTTGTGCCGTTGTTTCAAACTGGAGTTTAAAGATTTGAAACGGCACAGTTCCGTCGAAGGTTGGCGCTTTTAATTTTGGTGCACTAACAGCCGCAACAGATCCAGTCAACTGTACATCTCGTATCTGACCCTCCAGCCGCAATATTTCTGCCTTCAGTGTGTGCAATTCATTTTGCGTTTGCGATTGTAGAGTGCGAACTTCGTCTTCTACTTTATCTTGTCTCGCCTGCAGTTCTGCAGAATTTCCCTCAATGCGCAGAAGTTGCTCCTGCAGTTGTGAAGTATTTTGTTCCAACTGTGTGGTTAGTTGCTCTTGTAGTTGTGATGTATTTTGTTCCAACTGAAATTGTAGTTGTGAAGTGTTTTGCGCCATCTCCTGCTCCAGTCGTGAGGACTGCTGCTCCATCTTCTGCTCCATCCGTGAGGACTGCTGCGCCATGGCTGCTAAGAGTACATTCATGTCAAACGCTGGAGATGCTTTCCTCTCTACCAACTCGTGTTCAACTTTGGATGCAGCTTCGTAGATGAACTCATGTGCTTCAACGTCGATGCCCTCCTTCTCCATAGCGTCACGCAACCGTGTTTGCAGCTCTGCTTTATTTCCTGACACAGGCAAACTGCGCGATTCCAACTCTTGCCTCAGCTGTGGTATTTTCATGTCAGCGAATTTCATTATTATTCTGGATTATTCAGCAATCCCACTTCTGACACCAATTGTTACGTAATTTTCAAAATTACCGCTTGAACTCTCTTCAGGTTCGATCACTGGATTGTGAATAATTGTAAATTCGAAATAATAAAAAGTCGTTAGTTTTAAATAATAAATCAAGTATTTATTATTGCTTGTTCTTAATTTAACACTTCTTTACTATCGCTGTTTATAACTTGTACACGTAAACAATTATACGGGGTCAAGTGCTTCACTACACAGGATAAGATTAAGCGAATATATAGCCTCTACCTTGTCAGGACCGTTAG
Organism: Thecophora atra; assembly: GCA_937620795.1. Classification (NCBI taxonomy): domain Eukaryota; kingdom Metazoa; phylum Arthropoda; class Insecta; order Diptera; family Conopidae; genus Thecophora; species Thecophora atra. Next base: position 50,350,474 of record OW569398.1, read on the forward strand.
CTGTGGCGTACGCCATGCCTGCTCGAGGTGACCCTGCTTCGCTAAAAGCTACGGATCTAGACCGGGAGGTCTGTAAAATCCCCCCCCTAATCCAGGGTGTCATGCGACCCGTGCCCATGGATGGTTTGCAGCCAGGGGTAACCGGCTGTATTTGTACGGAGCCATACTGATACCTGGGCGCCTCAGTATGTAACTGTGCCCTTACCATGTTATCGGGGGCTATGACATGGTGGACCTCAATACCCCCATACTCGTGGGATCAAAATTGATTTATCTACTAACACAACTTTCACAGAGGGCGGCCCTCTTAAAATAACGACATCTGGAGGTGCTAAAACTTCCAGCCCAACCCGGCGAGGTGCTAAAACCTCCGCCGCTATAGTGGGTGGAAACACCCAAAAACCTAGCAGCTCGGGTATTCAACGCTCCAAGGTGGCTGTTAAAGCTAACCGTAAAGCCGAGGTACCTAGACTAGGGAGCGTACCGAAAACGGGCTCAACATCAGAAAAGGGTGCGACGGTTGAGGTGAAGGGACCTGTTCCAGGATCCCTGAAAACAGCATCGGTGACTGGTGGATCCAAGGACAAGCGGGTCACCACCAGTCTATCAAAGTACATCCGTCCGTCACGCATCAAGCATAAAAATCTCCGCTCGGCACAAAGACTTCTTCGGTTGCATGGAGAGAAGGATCCCTCTAGTCTTTCCGAGGAAACAAGATCCGCTCTAGAATGGGCGAAAGGCGTTACTTCAGGGTACGCCCGGCCTATTCCCAGCAGCCAGGAGACGCTCAAGCGTGTCAGGTCCCCAGAAGATGCCATCCAATCCTCCAAGAGAAGGAAAACACCCAGGGACAAAGCCCTCTTCGGCCCGCCGCCAAATAGCTTCAGCGAGGCGGCAAAAGCTTCGCTGGTTATGGCGGTTATCGACCGAGGTGACAAGGATGGCGGCATCTCTAAGGACAACTGGAGATGGGTTGAAAGCTCTTTAGCTTCGTCGTTCCTCCAAGTCCTAAAGGAGAAGCCTGGTCCCATACCTACCTGTCAGGATGCTGGCTGGTACCAGGGTAGAATTAAGCTGATCGCTTTCAATGACCAGAGATCCTTAGACCTCTACAAGGACGCGGTGAACAAGGTTGGTGAAATCTGGCCGGGATGTTCACTGGATGTGGTCAGCAAAGAAAACATCCCTAGTCGTCCGAGAGCACACGCCTGGATTCCGTCTGCCCCGGCAGAGGAGTCCTCTATTTTAGAGCTTATTCGGTTGTGTAACCCGGATATACCCACCAGTGACTGGAGGGTCAATAAACTGGGAGATGCTGAGGGTGCAAGGAGGCATGGATACATCGTGCTTAACGCTGAATCTATACCTCATCTTAAGAAGTCCGAGGGCGCTATAGCCTTCGGTTTCAGCAAAGTCGTCCTAAAAATATACAGGCCCGACCAGAAGGTGATAGGGGCTGACAACCGCTGCGAAGCGTCGTCCGTACCCCCCATCGATCCCACTATTCCTACGACTCAAGTTTCAGAGACGGCCATGAGCGTAGAGGAGGACAATCTTCTTGTTTCTGATTCAGAGTCGCTAGGATGCAGAGATCTCTTCGAGGAGGATACACTACTCACTTCTGAGGAAGAGGCTGACAGAACGGTGGTAGAGGTGGACAACATTTCTGCAGATGCTTCGATGTCTGCAGATTAACCTCCACCACTCCAGGGCTGCCAGTGCAGCACTCCTGCTTCGTCTTTGTGCAGACGAGGCTGACATTGCCTTCATTCAAGAGCCTTGGATCACCAAGGACCGCATTTCTGGTTTGAAGATGCCTGGTTTCAACACCCTTGCAATTCTTAGCGCAGGTAGGTGTAGAGCCTGTGTTATAGCTAAAAAGGGTCTTAACATTTCTATCTTATATAACTACAGCACTAGTGATCTGACTGTAGTTACCCTGAACATAGACGGGAGGGAGTACTGGCTGGCATCGGCCTATCTCCCATATGACGCGCCGGAGCCACCGCCGAATGTAGAGCTGCACAAACTCATCGATAATGTAGGGAAACTACAAAAGGATCTTATAGTGTGCTGCGATGCGAACTCGCACCACACACTATGGGGTAGCAGTAACACAAACGATAGAGGTGAGTCACTTTTAAAGTTTATCTTAACGAATACTTTGACAATATGCAACAGAGGGCGGGAACCTACCTTTATTGTTAAAAACAGACAGGAGGTAATAGACTTAACCTTTGCCTCCAGTCAAATTTCGGATAATGTTGGTGGCTGGAGAGTCTCTGGTGCCGAATCACTCTCGGACCACCTCTACATAGAGTTCACTTTAGACACCAATCGCGTCAGACAGAGGATACCTCCTGCTAGGTCAATCAGGAGGACCGACTGGGACAGATACAGACGTATCTTCTGCACAGGGCTAAGGCGTATTCCGACGTGCAACCCCCATAGCATTGATGATCTAGACTCACTAGTCGATGACATAACAAAGCTTTTTAAAACATCCTTGGATGGAGCCTGTCCAATCTCTAGACCATTAAAGAAGAGGAAACCAGCCTGGTGGTCGCAGGAGTTAAAGCTGGCTAAAGAATGCTGTAGAAAGCTCTTTAACAAAGCTAAGCTTACTAGAGATGTCCAGGATTGGATCGAATACAAGAAACAACTTGGATACTACAAGAGGTCCATCAGGAAAGCTCAGAGGACTTCCTGGAGAAATTTCTGTAGTGATATAAAAAGTATCTCGGAAGCGTCCAGGCTGAGGAAAGTCGTATCATCCAGCCCCAGTCAGGCGGGGAATCTAAAGGACAAGGATGGTAGGTGGACAGTCTCCAATAAAGAGTCCTTGGAACTACTATTGGTACCTCAGCACCTACTGATCGCGACGGTCTCACATATCATAATTCTAGCGTAACGCCTAATGTTATATCCAGGGAGAAAATCCTTTGGGCTATCAACAGTTTTAAGCCTTACAAGTCCCCTGGACCTGATAACATCACCCCAATCGAGATACAGAAGGTCTGTGATATTGTCACTCCAAGCTTGGAAACCATATACACAGCCTGCATTTCTCTTTCGCACGTCCCCAACAGATGGAGGGAAAGCAGGGTAGTGTTTATCCCCAAGGCAGGGAAACGCACTCATACGGAACCAAATGATTTCAGGCCTATCAGTCTAGTATCCTTCCTCCTGAAGGTTATGGAACGACTTCTGGACCTACATATAAGAGGCAGATTAGACCCTGCTAAGTACTCATCAAGTCAGCATGCTTACACCAAAGGACGCTCTACTGAGACTGCCTTGCATGCGCTAACGAGCTCTATTGAGAAAACTCTCATGCATAAAGAATTTACTCTTGTATCGTTCCTAGACATCGAAGGGGCTTTTAATAAAATAAAACCAGAAGCTATAGTGCAATCCCTGGAACGTCTCAATATAGACGGCCCTACCGTTGGGTTTGTAACTGAGCTGCTGTCGAAAAGAAGCATCTCGTCCCAATTGGGCTCCACTAAGGTTACAAGGTTTGCAACTAGGGGTACTCCTCAAGGGGGAGTCCTTTCACCACTACTGTGGAATCTTGCGTTGAACAACCTGCTTTTAGAGATGGAAAACAAAGGGTACAAAATCGTTGCCTATGCCGATGACGTAGCTATATACATATCGGGCAAGTTTCCATCGACACTCAGAGACCTCATGCAAAGAGCCCTTAATCTATTAACTGTTTGGGCCAGAAATTGCGGCCTATCGGTGAACCCTAACAAGACTGATATCATACTGTTTACAAGGAAACACAGGTCACCAGTCTTGTCACCAGTGGAGCTAGATGGAGTTCAACTCTTCTTCACGGATAAGGTCAAATTCTTAGGAATCATTCTGGATAGGAAATTATCCTTCAAACCTAATATCGAATATAGGATCAAGAAAGCCATCGTGGCTCTCTACGCCAGCAAACAAATAATAGGCAGGAGCTGGGGCTTTTCGCCGAGTATTGCGTATTGGCTCTATGTGACCATCGTAAGACCTATTCTCTTATATGGTATTGTGATTTGGTGGCCATCGTTAGAAAAGCTTTCTAACCAAAAACTGGCAAGTAGAGTCCAAAGGCAAGCAACCATACTTATTAGTGGTGCCATGAGAACCACTCCCTCTGATGCCTTAAACGCTATGCTGCATCTTCTACCCATAGATATTTTGGGAAGATGCTAGCTTTAAACACAGCGAAAAGGCTAAGTCAATCGGGAAATGGGACACAGAGGAACTATGGACACAGTTCCATACTTAATAATCTCAGTGATAATTCAAATCCAGTAGATTATGAAACTGCAAAATCCCTCTTCGGAAGAAAATTCTATACTCTCATACCGCAAAGGTCGGAGTGGGTAGGAAATATTCCCGGCAGAAGGAAATGCTTAAACTTTTACACGGATGGGTCCAAACTCAATGGCAAGGTTGGATTCGGAGTATATTGTAAAAGGTTGAAGCTTCGGCGAGCCATCAAAATGCCGGACCACTGCAGTGTGTTCCAGGCCGAAATTATGGCCATCTATGAGGTGACAAAATGGCTACACAGAAATATTCCATCGACAGGGAATATTAATATTTTCTCTGATAGTCAAGCAGCCATTAAAGCAATGAGCGCTGAATACTTGACGTCAACAAGTGCAATCAAGTGCAGGAGATCTCTAAACGAGCTTGCAGACTTTTTCAACATACGCTTGATTTGGGTTCCAGGTCATTGTGGCATATCAGGAAACTGCATAGCGGATGACCTAGCCAGGGCTGGAACTGTCAGTGAAGAAGCATTGAATGAAATTATTGCAATGCCCTTATCCACTTTTAAATTAAATACACTAAATAAGGCCATGGATATAGCAAACCACAGGTGGGCCAGTAAAGACAATTGTATAGTCTCCAGATTGATCTGGCCAACCTATAGCACAAACCGCTCTAGACACCTTATTAGATCTCCGAGGAAACAAATTGCAGATCTGGTTGATGTGCTTACTGGGCATTGTCTCATAGGTAGACATGCGGCAAGACTGGGAGTGGTGTCGAATGACATCTGTAGAAGCTGCAGAGATCCGGAGGAAGAAGAAAATGTCTTCCACCTGCTCTGCGAATGTCCAGCGCTATCCAGGAAGAGATTTATCCACCTAGGGGCCTATTTCTTTCAGTCACTGACCGAATTGAAAGATATTTGCAGGAATCCTCTTCCTCACATACCTTAAGGTGATCCTCCGAGTTAACTCCGAGTCTGTGGTATCACAAGGGGCCTTTTCTGGCCTAAGTGAGCTGTGCAAACAGCTGCCACTTAACCTAACCTAACCTAAACAATTATACACGAATTCTTATTAGAAGCTGTTCAACTATTTTATTCTTATTCAACACTTTTCAAACTGTTACTTCCACGATGTCACTTTGTTGCTTTCCAAAATTAAACTGTCCTCGCTGCTGTGGTTTGTGTCTATTTATACTGTCCGATAATTATCGCTACGTTATCGTCAGACTTCTCCAGATCTTACTAGATTGTCGAGAAACTTCCATTTCCATGAATTGTTTGTTTCAGCAATGAATCATGTTCTATTGTGTAGGCTGCGTTATGGAAATATCAAGTAACTTCTAGATCTTTCGCTATCGCTCGATAGATGTCGTTGTATTCCAGAAGAATGTGGACTGTGATTTGGTAACCTCGTAAATATTGCACGTATCGCCGTGTAGATGGCGCTGTATATCATATTATTGTATGACGTATAGATGGCGCTGTATTTTCGCCACAGTATAATAAATGCACATGAGAGAATATATAATAAAAACAAATATTATAAAAAGTGAAAAAAAAAATAAATAACCATCAGACGAAAAATAGTCGATATGTAAGAAAAAAAAGGAAAAGAAAACACTTTTTTAATGGTAAATTTAGCTTAATTAATGTTATATTTTTGCAAAATAAGAAGTAAATCACGGACATATGTCCATAGATAAACATACCGTACATATTCAAATAAGCATAAATACTTACTTAAGTACTTAAGGAAAATAGGATTTAAGTCCATAGTCGAATTTAAGTAATTGTAACTAAAAACGATTGTAATGTGAATAAAATGCACATAATTAAACGTAAAATTAACTAGATTTAGAAGCAATTATAGTAAGCAGACTGGGGAGCGGAAACGCACCACAACAGACGCTGTAAGCGAAGGCTGCCAAACCATTTTATAAAGCAAATGCAGCAAAAAAAAAACGACTACTTTAAAAGGGGGTAGAGTAGCTGTATCAATAGCAACAATTTAGCTATAACGCGACATTTCAGCTTCAGTAAAATCAACACAGCAACGAGTAGAAGCCTACTTAGCAGCACTGATCATTGCTGAAAAAGGTTGACGTTGAGAACGTGAGATAAGCAGCATCAAGAACGCATGCTGTTAGCAATAGCAGAATACGGTTTCAACAATATAAGAAATATAGCGACAACGTGAAACGAAAAGTGTTCGGCGATTTATTATCGTGGGAGCACTCGTTTCAACCAGTAAAAATAACGAAGGCTCAAGGTCCCATAAGAAACAGAAGGTGTTCGACGGTTATTGTCGTAGGAACACCTGTTTCGAACCAGTAATAAAGCGCGTGTTTTCCTAGAAGTCTTCCCGGAAGTGTCGCCTTCAACAACAAGAACAGTCGCCATATAACAGCTACCCTACAACCATCAGAAGAACCCTACAACCATCAGAAGAACACCATGTCAACTGATCGTCAATCGAGTCAATCTGGTTCAGTCAACATCCCTCCCGATGCAGGTAATCGGGGGTGGGAAGAGTTTCTCTCTTTGACGCCAGACTTCGACGATGCCGCCCTCCTCGCACTAATCGAGGCGGGACCCGCGCTGACCACCCACCGAACGACCGACCAAGCCGCCGACACTACGCAACACGATGAAGAGCCGCCACCACCTTCGCCCACATCAATGCTCTCGCCCACAGCTAACATCGAGCAAATGATTCTCGGGCTTCAACCCGGAGAGTACCAACAATACAGCACGATCGACGAGTTCCAGCGCACGGAGTTGTTGTCCCCAGCAAGTCGACAAGCCATTACGGACCGCTTCACCAGGTTGTACCAGCAAGTCACCGCCAACAGCCGCCAACGGACCAAGCACCGGATGCAGTTCCACCGAGACGGTTACCGCGTGACTTTGAACGCCCAGCCGAGAGCAGTGGCAGTGACGCTGCGGCGCCCGCATTGAGTCACCTATTTTTTTCGTTTCCCGAAGAAAGGAGGGAATGTGACGACGATCAAATGTGGCTACCGAATTCGGTCGTCGCCACAAGCTTAACCATGGGTTAAGAAAATGGAACGGCAACACCAGGGCAAAACTGCATAAAAGCTCGAGAGCCCAAAAACTCGAGTCGGATCCCGTTATTTAAATTTATAAACGAGAAAGGAGCAACGCTCGGCCTCATTTTGTCATCTGATTTCGTTGATTGATCTTCCGCATTTTAGCAGCTCCGATTTTCCTCCGTGTTTTATTAGCAAAAGTATACACATATATATATTCAATAAAGAAAGCGCGTTCAAACCTCAAGCATTCGCGTTATTATTTGAGTACTGAGACCAACGCCAACGGTGAGTAGAATTCAATAGCAATTTGAACGAAACGTGCGCACTGCGGCAGGACAGTGACAACGGCCAGATCCCTGTGGCGCAACCGCATACAGCATACACGCCGACTCGTCTGAGTGCTTTTTAAAGCGGACGACGGGCGACCTGCATGCGTATACGGAGCGCGCGTGTACAACGTGCGCGGTGGTCAGTTTGAGTGCTTCTTAAAGCGGACGACTACCAACTCGCATTTGTCACGAGCCCGTGAATTTAACGGGTGTGCCAGCCAGTCCGAGTGCTTCTTAAAGCGGACGACTCCTGACATATCGTTACATCCACCGGCTCAGGAGCGCCTATCCACCGTGCCGTCAAAGCGTGCAAAGCCTGCGAGGTTCTTCAAGCCGACGACCAGAGCTCACCGGTGCGCACCGAACCAACGGTACGCGGTTTTGCCCACGTGCTTCTTAAAGCCCACGGCCGACAACTAACCACCAGCGGAGAAACAAGTAAAACATTGTCTGTGTACGAACCTTGGCACCCGACGGCTATCCCGGTCAAGAAAGGTTCGTCACAACTTGTCCTATCATTAATGTTTCATAAAATACTTCATTGCCTATCAGAAGATCTACAGGTCCTGGGGTGTGGAATTCAGGATCTGCCAGTGGCAAGTTAGCCGGTATGGCCCAATTTCTAATGTCAATAGGCGTTGACGGCACAGCCGAGGTTATTCTAGGCAGAATGAAAGCTTTCAATTTTACTTTAAAAGCGTTGATCATCGATGACACAAAGACAGTCATGCGGTGATCAGAATGCTGAGTTGATTGGCCAATACCATTGACCTGTTGAGGATCATACTTCCTTTAAAGGCGAAGTTTGGAGGCTAGTTTCTTGGTTATGTAACTAGCCTGGGATCCACAATCTAGTATGGCTCTGCACGTAACTGGTTTTCCCTGATTGTTGTATATTTGAACTAAAGCTGTACTAAGCAACACATGTGCTTTCGCCTGGCAAGCGGGTAGAGATGTATTATTGCTGGTTCCGAGGACCTCCTTTACGACGGTATTGGTATCTGGTTTCAAATTAGTGGATAAAGAATCTAAGTGAAGCATGGTGTTATGTTTTCGAGCGTATTTGAGGCAAGTCCTTGATTGGCAAGATGTAGCAGCATGTCCTGACCGCAGGCAATTAGTGCAAAGGTTTTGTCTTTGAACGTATTGTAGTCGTTTTGCTGGACTTAGTTTTTTGAACTCGTCGCAGAAATATAGAGCATGTGGTTGTTGTTTACACAGCTTACAATTTTGAGATTTTGGTTTGTTGTCAATGGCGGCAGTGAACACCTTGTGGTTTCCAGGTTTTTCCTTGTGATTGAATCGTGCTACTTCTAGTGACTGGAATCGAGCTTCCAAAAATGAGAGGAACGTACATAATGTGGGGACCTCTTTTGGGTTAGCCAACGACTGCTCGAACAATGCATGCGTGGCTCGATCAATCTTACAAATTAAGATATGTATGAGCAGGGGGTCCCAACCATTCGAAGATATGCCCAAATTTTTTAAACACTGCAGACACTCTTTCGTTGTGTCATGAATATTCTTGATGAAGTGGTTTCTTGCGAGCTGGAAGGTTGATCAAGGAGCTTGTGTATCAAGGTGGACGCGAGTTGACGTGGATTGTTGTACCGTTCTCGCAGCGCAGCCCATGCTGAGTCATAGTTTTCAGCTGTAACTGTGAAATGCCTCAATAGTCTTTCAGCTTCACCTCGCAGATTTGTTTTAAGATACCAAATTTTTTGACATTTCGGTATGCTTTGCTTGTGAATGATTTCAATAAGGAGGTCATGGAATTGGCGCCATTTGAGGTAATCGCCATCAAAAATTGGGAGTTCGATTTTTGGAGGTTGAAGCGAAGTCGCTATCTCGGTGGATCGTGCTGTCGCTTCTTTTTGAGGAGTTGTGATATTTGCTTGTGTCAACTTACACTTGTTTTTCTAAAAATATTATTCCAGGAAACCTGGTGTCTCGGATTAGACTGGGACGACCCACTACTACATGATCTTCGCGTACGATGGTCGACCTACATAAACGATTTGCACAATTTATCACAAATACGCATTCCGGGATATATTGCTACTCCGTTTCAATCAATCGAGCTTCATGGATTTTCGGATGCTTCTAAGGCCGCCTGCGCTGCAGTCATTCATAGTCGCATAAACGGAGGAGGGACCATATAAAGCTGGTAGCATCGAAAACGCGAGTCGCACCCCTGAAGCCGATCTCGATTCCACGGTTACAGTTGAGCGCCGCTTTGCTTCTCGTTAAGTTATTAACACTTATTAAGGATTCGTTGACTGTCTCGATCTCCAACACGTTTTGCTGGACGGACTCCGAAATCGTCCTTCACTGGCTATCTTCACCACCAAGAAGATGGAACATCTTCGTGAGCAATCGTACTGCCGAAATTTTGGAACATGCACCCCGACACTATTGGAGGCATGTAAGTTCAGCTGATAATCCAGCGGATTGTGCTTCGCGCGGCCTGCTACCCTCACAATTGGTAGATCATCAGTTATGGTGGACGGGCCCGAGCTGGTTGTCATAACCAGCGTCCTCATGGCCAAACAATAATAAGTTTAATCTTGCACCAGCCGATGAGAATGTGTTTGCGAAAGAGAAAAGAGGTAAATGTGTTTTTTTATGTGCTGTAGAATGCGACAATACACTTCTGTTCACGCCAAAACCCCTGGCGCCCTCTAGGAGCAAATGTGTTTCCCGCACCCGTGGAAATGCATTCGCTCTGGCAGAACTGCCCCTTTCCCGGCCTTTCCTGTTCGACATCGCTTATCGTTTTGCACCATCTAAACAACCCATCTCGCCATCATCGAACATCTATCTAATTTCATCGATCATTTTAACCATCATCGCACAACCACATCAAATCATCTACGATCCAAACTCAGCGAACCCATCGCCCAACGATCGCAACCATTATCAATCAGATCACGACCGACCACCATCGTCACCACAACACGCCATCCCAGCACCACCGGTGAGTTTACTTCTTTATTTTAAAGGTTCCCCGTCTAACCTCACCCGCCCCATCTTATCTTTTTCTTTTCTCCCACCCCAACAACTTCAAATTTTAGGCGACAAAATTTCCTCCTGGACTCGTTTGACACGCATTGGAGCATATTGCATACGATTTATTTGAAAATGCAGGAAGTCACAACACACAAAGCCTTTTCTTACTTCGCTTGAACTCGTACATGCTCGAACTCTTCTCTTTCAATGCGCACAGGAAAAGGCCTTTTCTAGCGAGTTGAAAAAATTGTGAATTATGTTTAAATATGATAACAGTTTCAGCTCTACCTGGCGTAGAATATTTTCCTTCAAGGAAGAGATGATGTGCATATCTGTGTCTTTAAATTCGCATATTTTCTGAATTCGATTCATCGATGGGTAAACATAATTAATCGTTGTATACGAGCGTCCTTGTAATTTTTTGCTTACTTTTTCGAAACTTTCGCAAATTTCCACTAGTGCATTCAAAGTATTTATATCAATGCACGATAGTCTATGATTTTCCGACCGTCCGAACAAAATTTCATTGATCTTTAGCCAATTTATTGTTATAGACTTAAATAGATTTAAGTTTGAATTCCAACAAGTGTTGCAAGGGCTTTTCAGAGATGTTGTTAGTAAGTGTTGCAAGTTACTTTTTTTTAAATATTTCACTAACTTTTTGCAACCATCAATCATCTCTGCTAATTCCAAAGTATTGTAGTGCTTGGAGACAATTGGTCCTCTAAGCTCATCTATGTAGTATTATTCTAGCGTGTGTGTGTTTGTGCATACCCTTTTGGATATAGGCGGTTGGGTTCCGCCGATTGCTGAGGCGATCAGGTGTCGCCGAATTATTTAGAGGACAGGCGAGCTAGTGTCGCCAATTTATGTCCTTGGTATTTGTTTTCTTTACAGGCGAGCAAGTGTCGCCGATTTATGTAAAGAATTAATTACGCAAGCTGATTCTTGATTGACCAGTTAACTCTAACTTTATTTTAAATATTGTAGTTCTTATATACTAAATTTTCTTCAACTAAATTCGAAAATATTCCAACTTCGAAATTTCTGATTGGTTGTCCCTTGATTGGTGGTCGTCGAAAAAATTGCCATGTTTTGTTTTTGCGTTATTATTTTTGATTAACATTTATTTGCTTTATTTTAGTTCACGAATTTAAAGTGCAGCGCATGCATTTCTTGCAACGCTCACAAATACGTCGCGAGCGGTCAACGCACTTGATGACTCGGGTTTCGTTTTGAAGTTGATGACCCAAAGACTGCTGACGCAAAAAGCTTGCTAATAAAACAAAATAGAATGCACAAAATATTATGCATTGATTATGCAGGGGTGGCCAAACGTGTGGCACGCAGTACACCTCCAACCTCTTAATGAAAAAATTTTTGTTTCTTAAGGAAATAAAAATTTTTGATTTGGGAATATTTTCGAATCTGCTTTTTTTTACAATTTTATATATATATAATTTGTAGGTGTAGATTTCTTATTAATACAAATTTTGAATTAGTTTGATTGTTGATCTCCGTTTAGGTATTTTTTTAAATTATTATTATGTACAGTTTTTACTTTGTTCTTAACCTTAATTATGCAGTTAACTCCATCTGTGCCTATTATTTTGTATGGACCATCATATTGATTGGCAAATTTCTTTTGATTATGTCTTTTTAAAAATACTAAATCTCCTGTTTTAAAGTTTACTTTGTTTATTCTTAAATCATACTGTGTTTTTCTTAATAATTTTGATTTTTCTAAGAGTTCTTTTGCTCTTTCGAATGCAAAATGTAGTTTTGTCTTAAGTTCTATTAGGTAGTCATCTGTGTTGTGTATATGGTATGTCGCAAATTGTTCTTTTGGAAGTGTTGCCAGTCGTCCATGTACCAGTTCAAAAGGTATGTAGCCTGTGTCTGTATGAGGTGTAGTGTTGTAAGAAAATGTGTAGTAAGGTATCCAGTCTATGTGTCCAGTATATGTGTCCCAGTCTAGGTTGTTTGCGAACGATCGCATATATTCGTTCAGTACTCTGTGGTTTATTTCAATTGTGCCTAAGGTTTGATGATGATACGGAGTTGATGTTTTATGTGTTATGTTTAAAAGTTTACATATATTTGAGAAAATTTCGCTTGTAAATTCCGTGCCTTTATCTGTTTTAATTATCTTGAATGTGCCGTGTCTTAAAATTATTTTTTCTACTAGTGTTTTTGCTATTTCTGCTGTTTCTTTTGTGGTCATAGGATGTGCTTCTATGTATTTTGTCAGTTCGCATTGTGCTGTCAATATGTATTTGTAACCGTTAGCTACAGGTAATGGTCCTACTGTGTCTATAGTGATTGTTTGAAAAGGCTTGCAAGGTGTGTCGGTTACAATAAGTTCGTCATTTGTGTGTCTTATAATTTTATTTTTGTTACATGTTATGCATTTGTTTATAAAATCCTTTGTCATTTTTGACATTTTTTTCCATACGTATTTTTGTTTTAGTCTTGCTATTGTTCTCTTTATACCGTTATGACCTCCATGTGGCGTTGCATGGTGTTCCTTGATTAATTTTTCTTGGTTTACTTTGTCATTGATTGCTATCGGAGCTTTGTATATTAGGATTTTTAATGGTCTGTGTTTACCAGTGTGAATTAATCTTTTCATTACTTCATTAAACACTTTTATTGCGCTTTCTATCTTTATAAATTCGAATATACTATCGTTATCTTCAATTGCTAGCTTTTCAATATTGTTTTTATTCATTGAGTATATTAGTTTCTCCCATACTGACTCTAGTGTCTTATCGTTGAGATTTTCGCTAATTACTACCGGTACCATTACTACGGTTTTGTTTATAATTATATTCATAGGATTGCAATGCGTACGACTTACGAGCTCAAATTTTAATTTCTTTACGTTCCTAACATCAGATATGAAGATACAATTCCACATGTAGAGTTGATCAGGCTCTTGTGCAACAGCATCTTCATTCCGTGTTTTGATGTTATTTTTATCACTTTTATTATATAATGCCTTGCTTCTTGTTATAATATTTATCGTTGGGACCATTGTTTTTAATATGTCTGAATCAAGCTTAATTCTAGATAGCGCGTCCGCATTTGTATTTAATTTACCTTGCTTATATATTATTTTAAAATCGTAATCCATTAAGTCTATTCTAATCCTAGTCATTCTACTAGATGGGTTCTTATTAGTAAAAAGTGACACTAGTGGTCTGTGGTCTGTAACTACTGTAAATATTTTTCCATATAAATAAGGTCTGAAATGATTTATTCCCCAATGAATAGCGAGAAGTTCTTTTTCTATAACGGCTTTATTTATTTCGTGTTTATTTAAAGATCTGCTAGCATAGGATATTGGTAGGTCTTTATTTATTTCTCCTTGGGAGAGAATGGCACCTAATGCGTAATCTGAAGCGTCAGTAGTTAGTATGAATTCCTTGCTCATATCAGGGTATTGTAGTATTGGAGGTTCCATAATGCATTTTTGTAAAGTTTCGAATGAATTTTGACATTCATCTGTCCAATCGAATTTTTGATTTTTCTTTAGAAGGTTATTTAGAGGCTTAGCTATCTTTGCGAAATCTTTTATGAATCGTCTGTAATAGTTACAGAATGCTACAAATCGCCTGGTATCGTCCGCGCTTGTTGGTATAGGATAGTTTTTTATGGCTTTACTTTTCTCGGGATCAGCAGTGACGCCGTTTGATGTGATTAGATGTCCTAAATATACTACTTCTGCTTTTAAGAATTGGCATTTGGATGGATTTAGTTTGAGGTTGTATTTATCAAGTCGTTCAAATATTTTATTCAGGTTTTTATTATGGTGTTGCAAAGAGCATCCGAAAACTATTATGTCGTCGACATATAGAAATGCATTAGAGTCCAGTCCAGCGAGTGCTAGTGTTAACATTCGTTGGAAACTATTGGAGGATATCTTCAATCCAAAAGGGAGCCGTTTAAACTGATATTGTCCGTCATTTGTTGAAAAAGCTGTTAAAGGTCTTGATTGTTTTTCTAATTCTATTTGGTGGAACGAACTAGTCATATCCAGAGTTGTGAAGTATTTTGCTCTTCCTATTATGTCCAAAACATCGTCCAGTCTGGTTAAGGGGAATTTGTCGTTAGAAATTTTCTTGTTCAATTGTCTGAAATCTACTACGAGTCTCCATTTTTTTGTGTCGTCTGTGCTCTTTTTTGGAACTATAAGTAGTGGGGAATTATATGGGCTTACTGAAGGTTCTACGATATCACTGTCTTGTAATTTTTGTACTTCGGATTTTATGATGTCTTTTTGTGTGATTGGCAAACGGTAATTTTTTATGTACACTGGGTTGTTGTCGATTAGACTTACGTGTTGTTTGTAGAAATTGTTAACCGTCAATTTATCGTCATCTAAATGGAAGATGTGTTGGTATTGTTTACATAATTCTAGTAGTTCAGTCTTTGCTCTTGGATCCTCAGTGTCTATTCTTAAAATGTTTTTTACTTTATCCCATCTGTTGTTTGTTTTGTTTTGGTGTTCTGAGAGAATGTGGTAATTCCTAAGTGGTTTTACTTCAAGTGGCGGCTGTGTTATTGATATTTCCTTATCTGAAGTGTTAAGAATCCTAATGTGCTTGATGCCCGTTGATGGTATGATTGAATTGGCTATGTATATGCTGTTAGAAATTTTTTTATTACATACGAGGCTATCTTCAGTTATGTTTAATTTTATAGGGTGTAGAATTTCACTTCTTGGGGGAACGCTTATTGTGAATACCTCAGTTTTTATGTCGAAAATGTTATCCTCGTCATTTTGTGTTATAGTTACTGTCAGGGTTTCATAATCTATTTTGCATTGATATTTACGCAGGAAATCTCTGCCAAGAATACCATCTACTAATATTGGGAAATTATGACTGATTTGACCACTACCCAAATTTAATCTAATTGTAGTAAGTCCTATTGTATTGATATTTTGATTTGATATACCTGTGATAGTACAATAATTGTTTTTATCAATAACTTCACCATTTAATGCTTTAAATTTTACGACAGATATGTCTGCACCAGTGTCTATTAAGAAACTTAAAATTTTATTGTTACATTTAATGTTTATATGATTGCTAGCATAGTTCTTATTATATAAGTTCAGTATTTGTCTTGTTTTCCCCGAACTACCAAATTCACGCTTTCTACCATGGTAGTGGGGTTCTAATCGTTTTTTGTTTCTTCGTGTACGTAGTTTATTGTTCTATCTCGATATTGGTTATTATAACGATTACCTCTGTTATTGTTATAGTTATTGAATCTGTTATTATTACTGCTATTGTTTGTGTAATTGCCCTCGTTTCAGTTGCCATTTCTTCGATTATTTATAAAGTTATTATTAGTTCTATAGGTGTGATATCGGTCGCCATTTCTTTGATTATTTATAAAATTATTATTAGTTCTATTGGTGTGATATCGGTCGCCATTTCTTTGATTATTTATAAAATTATTATTAGTTCTATATGTTGAGTTATATGGACGTCTGCTGTTGAAGGTGTTATGTGGGTTTGTATTTCGCTGGAAGTTGTTGGTGTTTCTGAAGTGTGTATTTGTTTGTTGGAATTGTTCATAGTTTCTGTAAGTTAGTATGCTGTCAGTGTGATTTTCTCTTGTTTCTTCTGCTATAGCTACGGCTTCGTTGAATGTTTTAACTCTGCTGGCTTCTATTGTTTGTCTAATTGCTGTGTTTCTAATGCCGTCTTTAAATGCATTGAAGGCTATTATGTCATTGGATCTTACTATTGTATCGTTATTAGTAGGGCTATCTAATTCTGAAATTTGTATACTGTTTAATTCAGTGATTAGAGAACTTATTTCGTCACTGTAAGCTGTTATTGTTTTGGGGCCTTGCTGAAGCTGTATTAGTTCTTTGAAAATACTATTCGCTGTTTTTGTTGGTTTGTAGATTGTTTTTAGTCTGTTTATTAATTGTGTAGTATTTTCTATTTTGCCACCTAAGTTTAGTTTATTTTTTATTTCAAGAGGAATGCGTGTTTCTAAAATAAATGTGCAAAAAGAATGGTTGTGCTCAGCTGGTACTGTTTTTGTCACTAGTTCAAGTAAACCTATGAATTTTGAAAAGTCTTTTCGCTGTCCCGAAAATTCTGGTATTACTTTAATGTATGTTAGGACATCAAAAGTGGTTGTTGCCATTGTTAAGATTTGTTTTATTTTTGATATGTATGTCTCGAAAGAATTTATTATCTGGACGTGTTCGTCCTTCTTTACTTTTTGTAATTCGTCTTTAAGTTTTGTATGCAACTCTAATAGATACGAGTTCAACGTGTTGTGATATTTTTGCGTGTATCTTCTATTTGGATTCTTTTTTAAATTTACTAAAATTTTCTTTAGTTCATCAATAATTTCCATTTATTTTATTAAAATAATGTACGTGGTTCTATGGTGTGGTATAATTATCATTTATGGATTTTGTAATTGTGCATTGCGTACCTGTCTTAGAACGTATTTTTTATAATGTTTATTTATCTTATGGACTAAATAAGCTATAGCGGCCGTGCATACAATTATAACTATTATTATGATAATTACAGCGTCTTGTGTGTAAAGATTATTTAAGGTGTATGTGTTTGTTGTTTCGTTGTATTGTGGTTTGGTTTGTATGAGACCCATATTTATTCTATATTAATTTTTATTTGGTTTTTGTTTTAAAGTTTTTAGTTGGAATCTTAAATCATTAATTATTCTTTTATTTGTTTCCAAGTTTATCTGTTTGTATAAAATGGCTATCTCCTTTCTCTTGTTAAAAGTTTTTCCGCCCCTCTTTTTTTTTTTCTTTAGGAGTGTTGGTTGCAGTTGAGTTTGTATCGATTTCCTTGAAGCTTGGCGACGTCTTTATTCTTCCAAACTTATTGGTTTCGGTCCTTGTGTTTTTTCTGTTGCCTTGTATTCGGGTGCGTAGTCTGGCACGGGCCCCGGATCGTATTCTGCTAGTAGCTCCCACTTCGCAAATATGTTCGCAATGTCCGCTTCCGAAGGTGCATTTATTTCTAGTATGTCATCGCAGGAACGTGATGGGCAGGATCGCCATGTAGTGCTTGGAGACAATTGGTCCTCTAAGCTCATCTATGTAGTATTATTCTAGCGTGTGTGTGTGTTTGTGCATACCCTTTTGGATATAGGCGGTTAGGTTCCGCCGATTGCTGAGGCGATCAGGTGTCGCCGAATTATTTAGAGGACAGGCGAGCTAGTGTCGCCAATTTATGTCCTTGGTATTTGTTTTCTTTACAGGCGAGCAAGTGTCGCCGATTTATGTAAAGAATTAATTACGCAATCTGATTCTTGATTGACCAGTTAACTCTAACTTTATTTTAAATATTGTAGTTCTTATATACTAAATTTTCTTCAACTAAATTCGAAAATATTCCAACTTCGAAATTTCTGATTGGTTGTCCCTTGATTGGTGGTCGTCGAAAAAATTGCCATGTTTTGTTTTTGCGTTATTATTTTTGATTAACATTTATTTGCTTTATTTTAGTTCACGAATTTAAAGTGCAGCGCATGCATTTCTTGCAACGCTCACAAATACGTCGCGAGCGGTCAACGCACTTGATGACTCGGGTTTCGTTTTGAAGTTGATGACCCAAAGACTGCTGACGAAAAAAGCTTGCTAATAAAACAAAATAGAATGCACGAAATATTATGCATTGATTATGCAGGGGTCGCCAAACGTGTGGCACGCAGTACAGTATCATCGAAACTCCTTCCCAATACATTGTCAAATAAATGTTTGGAGCAATTTATGCGGCTATAGTTCCTTAAAGCAGTTATCATATTGGACCCACGTTCTGTCACAAATGTAATACTGGTGGCATCGTCCACATCGAATTCCAGTAGTATGGCTTTTATTTTAGCCAAAACGGTGGATGCAGTAGTTTTAGGGAAATCCAACGATTTTACACCTAGAACAATTTCGTGCATGCAATCATTTTTCACGAAATGGAAAGTAGCGCAAAGATAATTCCTTACAATAAAGTTGTCACTCCACAGATCAATAGTCATGGAAGCCTGCCCATTCGTAACAACAGATATATCCTCTTTAATATGTTTTTTTTTTATCAGCTGATTTTTTAATTGAGCGGGATACCGTTGTGGGATCTGGCAACAGGTCGTCTAAATACACTTCTTCTCCACATTTAAAGCAGATGTGTAGAAATGCTCTCACCATTTTGCGAAATCAATCGCCAGTTAGTGCAGCAAATGGCCTAAAATCTTGTATTACCCATTCAGAAAAACCATTAAATATTTTTTGTTTTTCACTTGGGTTTACTATGCGGAGTTAATGAGGTGCGTATCTGTGTGCATAACATTTATGCTGAACTAATGCCCGTCTGTTTTCCACTAAATTTTAAAATTTTCAAGCACACACGACAGCACACGAAATTGTCAATGTATCCTCCGTCGGTTTTTTTTATTTCACCGAAAATGGTCCAAATTTCAATTTTGCTTTTTCTTTTTTGCTCAATGCTAAAGACTCCAGATTTAATATTAGCTTTTATTTCTGATAGATTCATTTTTAACACTTTTCGTCTTATTCACACCGTGGAAGTTTTCGTCTTATACACCTCGTGGACGAACTTGAAGTAATCGATCAGTTGTCAGTCAGGCTTTTGCGAAAAAGAAACATGAAATAACTTTTGGGAAGCAAGCATTATATAGCATTATATACGTATCCGGCACCCACTAATGAGCAATTACTATCGACGAGATCCTAACGGGATGTCTCATTTTGTTGTTGTTTTTCCAAGAAAAAGTAAAAATGTTCTCGCTGGGAAATCCACGATCTCATTAGCGTCGCGTCGATATGGATTTTACCATAATTTTTTGTTGTTCAGAATATGCACCACTTTCGTTATTGTTTTTTGAAGGAAAGGTGTAAGAAGGATAAAAATAAAAAGCTGAGAAGCAACAAAAAAAACTCTAGTCCCATGAATACAAATTGCAACCAATGAACGATGACCAAAATTTCTAGGAAGACTTGGGCATTTTTTGTACGTGAATGGTGCATATTATTATGATTTCCTAGTAACATGAACACTCGCAAGAACTCATTTGTGAGTTTTGTGTTTTTAGATATATTCACACCTATACAAGAGGTTTTTCATTCCTCTCTCACCAACAGAACTTTATTCAGAACGATAACAAATCAACACAAAATAAACTGAAAAACGTGAGAGCAGTGAAAATAAGTTCAAAGAGTACAAAAATGTTCCTCGATCGTTCTGAATGGTGCGTGCATTCAGGGCAATTTTTATCAACAGACCAAACTGCTGAGAGAGAGAGGTATTTGATATATGCCTAGGAAGAAAAAAAATTCCCAAGCAATGAAAGAGGCAACGTGTTGTTTTGCTCCCAAAGGGCGAGCATTTAACTGGCCCTACGTCGTATCGACCTGTAATTGAGGAACGAGTGTTGATCTCGACGAATAAGCAAATTTCGAGCAGGCAGATTGGTTTTCAAAAATGTCGGTCAACAACGGATCGTCTGCGCTGGCGAGGCGGAAACAACAGTGCTGTCTGATCGTCACCCTAGAACGCGTTTAATTCAGCGAATTGGGCGAAAATACTGGCGGCTGTTACAGCATATTTACTTAACGTAGTTTCCAGCTACCTGAATGACCGATTTCTACTCTACAACACGACAGACAGACCAGTGGAGTACGACGTGAGGGTGTGTACCCCAGAGATCAGTGCTGGGGCCTCTACTCTGGAACGTGATATATAACACGATATTACAGCTGAGAGTACCTGAAGGGGTAGCAATTGTAGGATTTGCAGATGATAAGCGATATTACGGAGTCTGCAGAGTCAACAGTTAAAAATTGGCGAACCTCAGTTGCACTTAATTTAGTGGAATACAAGAAGGGAGCTGTTTTTGTGAGTAGTCGAAAGAAGGTGGAATCCCTAGAGGTTAGGGTGGGTCAATGTATTGTTATAAATAAGCCCTACTACATGGTACTTGGAGACCTGATCGCTTCGGTATTTGCTGGGCAGAGAGGCGATAAGAAGCGCCCATGAAGAAAGCGGCCTATGGCACACATCGAGGCGAGACGAGCGACCATCGATGAGTGCCAGGCAAGGTGGAGTGCATCAAATGGAATATGGACGCACAAGCTAATTCACAAGTTGAAGCTGCTTGAAGAGATTGAATTCTATATGACACAATTACTAAGCAGACATGGTTGCTTTAAGGCATATCGTCATAGATTTGGTTATGAGCGAGATCCGCTATGCAAGCACTGTGGAGTGGCAGCAACAGAGGATGCAAAGCACGAGTTCTTTGAATGCCCCTTTTATGACACGCTGTGAAATGACCTGCAGAGACTAGTCCTGTTACGCCAGAGAATATTGTCAGCCATATGCGTCAGGACAAGGAGTTTTGGAAAGAAGTGAGTCGAATGGCGGCGCTGGTAATGAAATACTATATTTGACACCCGAGGCTAACCACGCGATGCCAAAAATATTGGATGATATATCAGTTTGCGAGGCGTTAAAATATTCTTGCAAATTACTCGACTACCTATGCTATATTCACTTGTAAAAAGTTCGAGACGATCCAAATCTTACGTTTGCTTCTAAAAACTGTATTGGTTTACTTGTCTACTCGCGTGTCTGGTACAGTCGGCAGTCTATCGCCGAGTCCCACTGCCTTCAGTGCTGCCTCAGCTAGTAACCTCTGCACATTGGCATTGTTCCGTTTCTTACTCGTCTTGTATTAGTATTAGTGTGTTTCTCCTCGTGATATGTTCATGTGTTCGCTCTCGGTGTCTTATACTAAAACTTAAATCTCTAATACATGTTTGTGGTTAATAATTGGGTTTAATTCAGAAATATTATTAAATTTTCCATTTTTCAGGAATAAATTAAACAATTCAATTAATATTACGTTTATAATTCAATAGCTCATATTTATGAAAAGAAAAGCAACAAACAAAACAAAAGACTTATCGTTATTTTCAGCCTTACAGCCTATCTTGTATTATTATATAGCTCGTACAATTAAGTTAAGGCTTACTAGCCTTTTTTGTACCTCCTGTATGAAATCAAAATGAAATGAAAATGAAATATTTATGTATGGAGGAATTCTTCTCGGGATATTTCTCGGTTACAATTCTACTTAACTTAGATTGGTATTTATTCTTACATATGTACTGAATTAGCTATAGAATACAGGGTTATATTACACGTTCCATTAATTTCATAAAAGCTTACAAGGAATCGTAATCTATGAAATAATAAAATACAAAAGTATCAGAAAAGATTCATAAATGTCGAAGTATAATCATATTCAAATTGTTAGGAACCAATAGAGTATAAATTACTTGATAAATTTTCGTTTACAGTGCGCACCACGCTTATTTTAGGGATTAAGTCTTAGCGCGATCCGATGAATTCGAACGGAAATACTGGCAGACCTACATCCGCTGACCTATGCGATGTAGTGTGCAAAGTTTTCAACTCCTGCAGTCGGTCCATATAATCCCGTCAGCCGACTGAACGAATTTGGTTCCTCGACATCTCTTGTGTCATCAAGACCAAATTATTTAGAATATGTCTGGAGTTCTTTCTTGCGTAGTAAGTATATACAGCCTGTTCACTGCATGATATTAAAACAACAAAAACTCTTAAGATAACTTATATAAGCAAATATACTATAAGAATTACAATGTACAATTTAAAAACTAAAAATTGCTTATTAATTATTAGCTTATATGTTTTTTCATATTATTTCAACTAGATATTTCAAAAAATTAATTGCAACGCTTTTTGCATCTTCCAATTTTCTTGGTTATACTCGTAGCATAGCTGTTTCGCCAGTTTTCTTTATATACTCAAAATAGTCCTCTTCTTCACTAAACACTTTTCCTTTCACCATATATTGTAAAACATACCATCATGAACTCTTAAAACATGAAATATACCGCAATTAAAAGATTAAATTATCAGAAAATATTTTCCTGGAAATCAACGGCAATTGAATAATAATTCTAATAAAAATTTTAGTTGCGGATTATTTTTAGTTCATTAATTAAATACTTTTCGAACACCTTCTTAAATTAAATTTGTGCTTCTTACACTAATGAATAAGTTTGTATAAGTTTGGATATATAAAACTCCAACTAAAATTTTTCTAGCATGATATTTTCAAGTTTTACATCCGTTTTAAATTTTAAAATGAAAATTCGAATTTTAGCGTTGTTTGATGGCTTCACATTATCGTGATTGTAGCAGAGTTTATATGTCGCATACATACCTGTGTTAAGAAGAACTTCATTTTTTGCTCCGCACTTAACTGTGTGAATGCCACTTTCCTCTGTCATTATCTAAAATTACAATATTTGATAGATTAAAAATGTTGATTGTTTTGCTAGATTGATAATGAATATTAACAATAGATTAATCTTAAATAACATTACGCGAAATCTTTACAAAATTTCTTTTCATCGTCTTCTGTCTATGTAACGAAGTTTCCTACAACGAGATACGAGTATAATTCAGGGCGTCGAGCATTCGTTAAAGGAAGAGTCGTTTCGCTGTTAACATCGAACACAATGAATATTCTCCAAAAAGTCTCAATCAAAATAATTTTTAAAGTGACCCGTTCTGGGTTGTAATTTAGACTCCTGCGAAGGACGAAAGGTATTTTCATTCAAATCGCATCTTACAATTTTTTGCAATTCTACCGAAAAGTTTCCTTTATTCCGCATCTTACAATTCATTGCAATTTGACCGTAAAGTTTTCTCTATTCCGCAATTAACATCGACTGTGACGGAGTAAGTCGACAGGTGCTCATTTGTACCCGCACAGCCCAAGCGGCCATAGCTTAGTTCAGTATTTCATGATATTAATTTTTACGATATCATCACATTTTTTTATACCAAAATATACATGGATTTATATATATACCTACGGAATGTCCCGTGTTGAAATCATTTGCAGCAGCAGAGTCTGATTTATTTACTATTGTAAATTTATTCCATTGAATTTAATTTAGTATTTAAGTCTTCATGATAATATAATGTGTGACGTTGCTTTCTTTGCTCCGGGTACGCTCGCCGAATCTGAAGGGTTCAGCACTCACAGAACATTTATTTGTGAAATGACCGAGAGGAGAGAGAGGGGTGTACGTTATCATAAGGAAACACACTTAGCACTCGTCGTGCCGAAGCCTACTCGTGTATTCGGGTGAGCAATCATCGTGCCGAAATCCCCTCGGGTGTTCGCGTGTGGGTGCGAGTCGTACCGAAGATCACTCGCGTGTTCGGGTGAGTCTATCGTCGGTGACGAAGGCCGATAGACCATCCGTCGGGTTTCGGGAGAGGCTATGTTCGTTAGTGCCGATGGCCGAGAGACCATCCGTAGGGATTCGAGAGGGTTCGGTTCGGGGGCGACGAAGGCCGAGAGACCATCCGTCGTGTCGGGAGCTGCGCTCGTTGTTGACGAAGGCCGTTAGACCATCCGTCGGAATTCGAGAACGTTCGGTTCGTTGGTGACGAACCGATAGACCATCCGTCGTGCCGGGCGATGATGTTCGTTGGTGGCGAAGGCCGATAGATCATCCGTCGGGAGCTGGGAAGGTTCGGGAATCGTTGCTTATCAAGAAAACGTACGACTTACCTCGTAGCGAGCTGCTCTGGAACTTATGTGGAACTGCTGCCGAACTGCGTCTACAGTGATTCTTTGAGTTCGTGATTGCTGCCGCATTTAAAATGATTGCTCGAGTTCGTGATTGCTGCCGCTTTTATAGTAGCCAGACTGTTCGGCATTTGGCTGTCCTCGTCATTGTACTTCGTGGCTGCCAAATTGGCGTGTGGACGCAAACGAGACGGGGTTACTTGCGTCGTCACAAATGCTATATAAACCACTCCAAGGTGAAGGTAGTGAAATAGTAGTTAGTAAGGGATTAAAACGAATTAAACACCAAGAAAACAAAGAACGCTGATCGCTGAACAGCTGACTGCCAGCCTAAAAGCAGCAGCCATCCAGGTAAATCACAACACGACAGCTTACGAAGTACTTTGACGAAGAGCCTATTTCGGTTACTCGTCAAAAGCCCGACACCTTCCGATCATCCCCGAAGCACGTTGACGAAGAGCCTACTTCGGTTACTCGTTTTCGAGCCGAAAAACGCCGACGACTTACGAAGCACGCTGACGAAGAGCCTAGTTCGGTTACTCGTCATCGGGCCGAAGTGCGCCGAAGGCTTACGAAGTAATTTGACGAAGAGCCTATTTCGGTTACTCGCCAAAAACCCGACACCCGCCGAGCATCCTCGAATCACGTTGACGAAGAGCCTAGTTCGGTTACTCGTTTTCGAACCGAAGTACGCCGACGATTTAAGAAGCACGCTGACGAAGAGCCTAGTTCGGATACTCGTCATCGGGCCGAAGTACGCCAAAAGCTTACGAAGTACTTTGACGAAGAGCCTATTTCGGTTACTCGCCAAATCCCGACACCCGCCGAGCATCACCGAATCACGCTGACGAAGAGTCTAGTTCGGTTACTCGTTTCGAGCCGCAGTACGCCGATGACTTACGAAGCACGCTGACGAAGAGCCTAGTTCGGCTCTGAGACAGAACCTTCGGCATCCGGCGAGCCGGTGCGGAGCATAACGTAAAAAGGTTCGTCACAGTGGCTCCGGCACAGGGACCTGAGAGAGAAAAATACATCAAATTGACCAAAAAGTGCAGAAAAAGAAAATATTGGATTGAAACAAACAGGAAGGTAAATAAAAGAAACTATTAAGTGCATTTTATTAAAAAAAAATGCCAAAGAATAATAACTCGGACTATTGACTATTTACTAATGTTTCTACAAAAAAAAAACTTTAATAAATTGACAGGCGATCATCATCGAATAACTTCGAATAACAGGTGACTATAATTAAGTGAGAAGTGTTTCTAAAACTTTGCAAACCAAACTGTTAAAAAAATAATCCGAACATGATTCGAAAACTTGAAAACTCAAGTAAACAAAGAAAAATAAATAAATGATAACGCGTGTAAACGAACCTAAAGCAAAAGATAACTCTGTGCGGAAGAGGACTTAAAAATAAGTAATTGATAATTTGATAATTGCGAAGAAAAAACTCGGGAAAAATTTCGGAAACACGATTTTTTTTTGTAAACGAAAAACAAAAAAGGAAGCAAAGAATAGCAAATCTAAGTGCGGAACGAGTGATAAAATGGGACACATAAAGTGACCAAAAGCAGTTAAATCAACGACAGCGAAAGAGAAGGGGAAAAGCCAATCGGCATCAAACACAGGTACGGCAGAGAAGAAGGGAAAAAACAACAAATATAGTTCAGAGGCTATACACGCATGCATTGAAAAATAAAGCAGGACGCAAGGTAAGAAGATTAATAAGGAGGGTTAAGCCACAGCCAGTAGCGCGGAAAAGTTTCCACGTTACGCTTTAATAATCTAGAAACTGAATCGAAAAAGCTGTAATTCAGTATCTAAGAAAAGAAAAAGGATTGAAAGTATTAGGAAATAAAAAGGATTACCTTGACGGTAAAATTAACGCGTGAACTTAATAAATAAATAGAAAACCATATAGTCGGGAAAACAATCCCACGTGTTGTTTTATTTCTGCCGCAACTAAGTAGGAAGATATACGAATCGAAATAAAACAAAAATCAGCCTCCGAGGAAAGTCCTCCATTTAAGTTGTTTTATTTTTTTGGCATTCTTTTGATCTTTATAAATTTAATCATAGCTTTTAAGAAATGGCACACACGAAGGTAAAACTTTTCAACATGCCTGCAACGAGCTGGGTGTACTACTTGAAAAGGGATGACTTGGTCGTCCACTGAGAAGAGTTCGGTCTGGACACATCCGGCACGGTCCAAGAACTGCGGAAGCAACTCGCCACATTTCTCCGCCAAGCTGATCACGACAAGACGACGCGGGAGCGCATATCAGAGCTAGGGGAAGTCTACGCGGTGCGGTCTCCATCAAGCACACAACAACGAAGCAACGCCCGTGCTCATCGAGCAAGTACGCAAATAGGCAGAGGAGTACCATGCCAGAGTTGCTCAAGGACAACGCCTTGACCTGGTTCAGTATCAACAGCAAACGCTGGCTTGAGTGGAACGCCTTCCGAAAAGACTTCCTTAAATTCTTTCTTCCAACACGATTCTGGATACGGCTGATGATATTCGGGGAAGAATAAATTTTGCTACAATTAAAGAACCTGTCAACCTAGCTGAAGAACTCGAGCGAATCAGACAAAGGTATCCGGAGCCAACATGGCGCGAACAAGACAGGCGCCTCACGCTGGAAGACGACAAACAGCCACCCAAACCCCAACAGCGAGAGGAGAGCAACTCCAGTACCTAGGAATATCAACACAAAAACCGCTTGTCGCCGGTGTGGCCGCGAAGGAGGATAACACGGGGTTGCCAGAAACCGCCGTTTCTATTCTGCTGGGAATGCTCCCGTCAAGGGGTCCGTAGTATTCAGTGCTGCAGGCAACAGGGAAACGAAGTCGGAGGTGGCCAGAGACGCGGACCAACTACCTCCCAGTAAAACAATCTGCTCCAAA
Source organism: Thecophora atra (assembly GCA_937620795.1). Classification (NCBI taxonomy): domain Eukaryota; kingdom Metazoa; phylum Arthropoda; class Insecta; order Diptera; family Conopidae; genus Thecophora; species Thecophora atra. The sequence goes on from OW569398.1 coordinate 50,377,725, forward strand.
CATCTTTCGCGACAAAAGAAATCGAATCCGCTCCGCCATAGTGGTGGGCACTAGAGAGACAAAAGCTACCATCGACAGCGGAGTTTCTGCTAGTTTCATCAGCCAGCAAATCGCCAGCCAGATTTGTCCTGACTGCGAAAGGATTCCCATCGAAACCGACGTCACTATAGCAGGCGGATCCACCCAAGCTCGGAGACAGGCAGTGGTGACACGAGTGAGATTAGGCGACTTATTTGCACAGACCACGTTTATAGTGATGTCATCCATACACCGATACTGTCATCCTAGGTCTCCATTTCCGGGTCGCCGGCGCATCACTCACCTGTGGCGGAGGTCAACTCATAATGAGCACCGAGAACTACAACAGAGCCGCATGAAACTGTCTGATGGATACCGAGGACAAGACCACGGAGAAAGAAAGCATTGCGAAATTTTTTCAACCACGAACTGCAGCCATTCCAGGAAATGGCCGGAGTCACCAACGTTGCCGAACACCACATTGTGGTGAGCGATGGCCGACCGATCTACCTACTACACACACTATCTCCCAAGGAACCACGCCATACAGGCGGTAATAGATGAAGAAATCAACAAGATGTTGGAAAAAGGCTGCATCGAAGCATCGCACAGCCTGTACAGCGCTCCGATCGTAATACTACTACCGTAGTTTTTTTAAACTCCTAACCCAAAATTACTAGCGTCCGTCTGTAGCGTAAACTCCTGCGTGAAATCTGGACAAGCCAGCACCGGCGCTCCCGGGTGCGGAATGCCGCCGCTTGGATTGATTCCTGCCTCTATAAAAAAAAAATAAAAAAAAAAAAAGAAGTATTTTTATGTTGCATATGTTTTTTCGTTAGTATCTAAGTTTAAATCTTTATAAAGCATCGCCAGTGTTTTTCTTTGTCTAAAGGCTTTTCCACCGCGTTTCCTTTTCTTTAGGGGTTCTAAAGGTGGTTCTAGAATTTGCGGACGCTTCCTAGTAGCCTGCCGGCGCCTATACTCTTCTAATGATATTGGAATATAACTTGGCGCTGTATCTGGTATTGGTCCTGGGTTATATTCTTTGTGGACCACGTCTTCCATTTGTCAAATATTTTGTTTATTTCCGCTTCAGATGGAGCCGTTAGTTCAATTTATTCATCGTCAGTTTCGAATCCGCAGGATCACCATGTGGGGACGTATCGTCCTGGTGGTTCATCTAAACAGAGATTTTAAAGATTATCTTTATCCCTAAGTGTTTGTGTATACCTTTTTATTAGCTTAGCGGTTAGGCTCCACAGATTAGTTAGGCAAGCTGATGTTGCCGAATTAAATGAGAATGAAAGTGAAGGCGATCGTCTGTCGCCAAATTATTCGCTTGTAAATGACACAATGCAATTGTAGGCTTACGAATTCATTCTGGTTTTTATTTAAAATTTACACAATATATATTTATATACTAAAATTTCTTAGTCTGACTTCGAAAAATATCCTATGTTCGACACTTTTGATTGGTTTACTTTTCATTGGTGATCGCCAAAACAGTTGACGATCACATGTGTCGCAATCCAATTCTTATTTTTACTTTTACTCTTTTTCTTCACATTCTACCACGGCCTTGCACTTGTCTTGGGCTTTAAGTTAAAGTGCGATGCTTTCACATTTGTTGCAGCGCTATAACAAACAAACGTTGTGTTGCAGCGGAACAGCAAACACACAGCGAGCGGTCGTTGCACTCGATGGCTCAAATTACGTCCTCGAGTGGATGACCCAAAGACTGTTTACGGAAGACAATTTTTTAAACGAATTATTATTATTATTTTCCTGTGAACAGGTGGGCATAACTATTGTATGTTTATGGCACGCACTACAACCTCTTTTTATAGCTGGAGTTCGTGGAAAGTAACGTTGTTTTATTGGTCACTCGTCTCGCATAATGATCTACAACATCTGGCAACACAAGAAATGCGATTTTGTAGGTTTTCTTTTCCAAGTCTATTTGCAGTGTTCTCTAGTTTAAACAGGTTTTCCGAGAGTTGTCAGCCATGGTGACAGTTGTTTCGCTTGATGCGACATTAGTATCGGTCCTAAATTTCTTAGCAAGATCTGCACTGAAAAACTTCTCGTTGCCCCTTTGTTCACTGTTGCGTCAATCTCGCTGCCGTTTACTCGTATTTTTGCACAGATCCGATTCGCGAGTCATCGGTTTCGGGGTTTCCGTCTCCACTCGCCGTTGATGGGTTCCCAAGGACTTTCCCGCTCGTCGGCGACAACACTTTACCGTCCGGAGACCTCGTCGCCAAAAACTCCAAACAAAAAGGGTCTGTCAATTACGACAACTTTGGGCTCGATGTCCGCCTGTCTTGCAGGCGGTCTTCGGATTGATCGGTTGGTCCGCTTCTGGAATTTTTGCAGCCTCGAACAAGGCGCCGGTAAAAAGTTTTGAGAATTGGTTCTGAGGGCTTCCCATTGCTGCCACTTAGCGTTGTTGTTTCTATACTATAATAGAGCTTTGCCATTCACCAGCATCGTTCTCAGTATTAAAACGACCTCCAGTCCAAATGTTTCGGCCAATTCCGCGATGCGTTCGGTAAACGAAAGTGGGTACTTCTCTCCATGTCTCGAACCAAATGCGAACAATATCAATTACTTTTGATTTGATTTTGACTTTTTCGCACACACTGTCTCCAATTTTCGTGTCTGGTTTTATGAGAGCATTTCCGGTACTTGCCGCAAAATTTCGAGCAGAAATTCAATGGCGGTTGTGTTTTTGTATCTTTGTATTTTTGCAATTCGGGACGTCTGATTTTTAATAGTTGTGCAGGCTCAGGTGCGCTCGGTTGCGATAATGCATCGGCGACTTTGTTTAACGTTCCTCTGCAGTACTCTTTATCAACTAATATCTTTATGGAAATGTTCATCAATTTATAGTTAACAATAAGCAGAATTGATAAAAATAAAATGAATTGAATAAACGAAATATTAAAAAAAGTTACATTATTGAGAAACATGTAACGCAAGTCGCGGGCTCGTTTGCCCCGCACAACCAGCACAAATAACATTGTTCCTATTTTTAGTTAGTGGTATGAACCTATAAGGAAGTCCCACAAATAACATTGTTCCTAGTTTTAGTTTAAGTGGTATGAAACCTATAAGAAATTCTTAAACAAAATTGTTCCTATTTTTAGTTAGTGGTATGAAACCTATAAGGAATTCTCAAATAACATTGTTCCTATTTTTAGTTAGTGGTATGAAACCTATAAGGAATTCTCAAATAACATTGTTCCTATTTTTAGTAGTGATATTAAAGCCGATATTAAAGCCGTCACGCACTCCGCCGACAACACCCGACGAGATCAGCCAAACCGGCCCTCGTCCGACAACTCGCAAACTCCGCCGACAGTTCCCCCGACGAGATCAGCCAAACCGGCCCTCGTCCGAAAACTCGCTTACTCCGCCGACAGCACCCGACGAGATCAGCCAAACCGGCCCTCGTCCGACAATTCGCGAACTCCGCCGACAGCACCCGACGAGATCAGCCAAACCGGCCTTCGTCCGACAACTGGCGAACTCCGCCGACAGCACCCGACGAGATCAGCCAAACCGGCCCTCGTCCGAAAACTCGCGAACTCCGCCGACAGCACCCGACGAGATCAGCCAAACCGGCCCTCGTCCGACAACTCGCGTACTCCGCCGACAGCACCCGACGAGATCAGCCAACCGGCACTCGTCCGACAACTCGCGAACTCCGCCGACAGCACCCGACAAGATCAGGCAAACCGGCCTTCGTCCGACATTTCGCGAACTCCGCCGACAGCACCCGACAAGATCAGCCGACCGGCCCTCGTCCGACAACTCGCGAACTCCGCCAACAGCACCCGACAAGATCAGCCAAACCGGCCTTCGTCCGACAACTTGCGAACTTCGCCGACAGCACCCGACGTGATCAGCCAACCGGCCCTCGTTCGACAACTCCTGAACTCCGCCGACAGCACCCGACGAGATCAGCCAAACCGGCCCTCGTCCGACAACTCGCGTACTCCGCCGATAGCACCCGACGAGATCAGCCAACCGGCCCTCGTGCGACAACTCGCGAACTCCGCCGACAGCACCCGACGAGATCCGACAGTGTCCGACGTCGCACGAGTGCCCACCGCGCGTACAGCAAGTAAGCAGCAGGCGAAAGGTGAAGCTAACCAAAGGAAAACATAATAAAGAAGTGTTTAAAGAAAGTAAAGTGTGTTCTTCTTCGTGGCATCAAGGCGGGTTTTTCTCTCTCTCTCTCTCTCTCTCTCTCTCTCTCTCGTTGGTCCTCGATAAATAAATTTCTGTGGGACGGAACACCTAGGCAACCGGCGAGCCAACCCGGAACAAAAAGGTTCGTCACAAACAGCAGGTAAATTTAATTTTGCTACATTATGATATTTGACTCGAACCCAAGTTCGTCGCACTAGCAGTTGATGAACCAATTTAAGGCCCCGAAAAGTGCTCGCAGTAGCAAACTGAGCCGATTTTATGCACATACATATCTGTGTGTTTAATGCTTTGCTAATTATTTTTTATACAACCCGAATTTTGCTACGTTGAATCACTAATATACTATTTCTTCTTATGTAATTGCCAATTATGCTAAAAAGGGTCGGACCATGGCCGTTTTTGGCAAATTATTTTTAACGTGATGCGATGATTCGAGACTACAATTTCAACTCAAAATTGAGCTCACAATCTATATATATTTGTTATACAAAATAAGCGTTGCATTCCTTCGATTTTCCTCATTGTCAATAGAGAGGAATCTATGACGGCAGAAAATATTCGTACCGAATTTCGAGACAATTATTCTATTCGTTCTTCTGTAATTATTGTTTATGTTTATGTTATATGTACGTGTGCGGATACGTTCATTTACAAAAAAAAATCTACCTGAACCGATATATTCGGGAACAAAATTCCAGCTCAAAACTCAGACTGCAAGTTGAAACATTGACTTGTTAAAAAAAATTCATATTTGTTACAAAAGTAGGCGTGGCGCTGACCCGATTCATCCCATTTTTCATACCAAACCGTTTAGGATGACAAAGAATATACGTGCAAAATTTTATAGCTATAGCTTCATTCGTTCTCCTGCAATCGTGATTTCCACAGACAGGCAGATAGACTGACATGGCTAAATCGACTCCAGAGAGGACACCGATCAAAAATATATATACTTTGCCATACCTGCCACGCCTCCTTTAATGCGTTCCAAACGGAAGCACAAAGTGAATATACCCTAATTCCTTCGGATGTAGTGTTGTAACGATAAATTTTGCTGATAAAATTTGACGTTCATACAAAGAAGTACACTCAGCATCAAAGTCAAGGACAAAGCACAGCAAACTCGTTTTCGCAAAGTAAATAGAGAAAACTAGTCAAACGAGTTTGCTGAATAGCTCGTAAACACTGGGAGCGACGAACATGTCGCATCATTTCCAGCAAACAAGTCCAAAGTTCGGAGAAAGCTTTAAAGCTCCTCACAGAATGAGGAGCAGAGTATAAAAGAGCGCGCACTCCTCAGTGCATCGAGACAGTTGTTGAGGGACCACACCCGTGGACAGTCGTTCAGAAACCACACCCGTGGACAGTAATTTCGAAACCACACACGTGGACAGTCAGCATCACAAGGACCTCAAGTCGACACCGCAAGGACTCGCAGTCAGCATCGCAAGGACCTCAAGTCGGCATCGCAAGGACTCGCAGTCAGTATCGCGAGGACCTCAAGTCGGCATCGCAAGGACTCACAGTCAGCATCGCAAGGACCTCAAGTCGGCATCGCAAGGACTCGTAGTCAACATCGCAAGGACCTCAGCCGACGTCGCAGTAAACGTCTCAGTCGACGTCACAGTCGACGTCGCAATCTACGTCGCAGTCAACGTCTCAGTCGACGCCGCAGTCAACGTCTCAGTCGACGCCACAGTCAACGTCGCAGTCAACGTCTCAGTCGACGCCGCAGTCAACGCCGCAGTCAACGCCGCAGTTGACGACACATCTACGCCGCCGCGTCATAAATCTACAACATCAGCTACAGCATCGTGGAGGCTTGAATCGGGTAAGAAACATAAGAAACGTCGTTTCTTCCAAGCGTAACTACATAGTTACAAAGCCCAGTCGGTCTGTTGGGTTTATACTCCGCGGCTATCTATATTTAACGCCCTGTCGGTCTTTTTGGTTTATACTCCGCGACAGTGGACAGTCGGTCTGTGGGTTTATACTCCGCGGCTATCTGTATTTAAAGCCCTGTCGGTCTGTTAAATTTATACTCCGCGACAGTGGACACACTCTAATCAAAGTCTCTTTTCAGCTCAGATTTGTAAGATAACCAAATAATCGACATGCTCTTAATCACAACCTCTCTTTCAGCCTAATGACCATAAATTCTGTTTCAGGCTCTTAAATAAAAGTTCAAAGAATGTATTCATATATTTTTCTTATTTTGCCAACACACATATATTTTATTATTAATCTTCTGCTAATAGAATTTTAAATTGCTTCTCAACTAATTTAATATATAATCATTTATTAGCCCTACATTCCGTAATTAATTTTCTTTGAACTATTATGAATTACTATATTAATTACTATCAATCACCGGCGATACTTTTAGAAGATCTTTAATTTTTTTTGTTTTATTATTCTTATCTAATATTTTTTACTTTCAATTTTTTTGTTTTTATTTCCATTACAACTGTATTTTTCAAGTTAAATATCATAATTATTCAGGTCACTGAGGTTTTAGCACACACAGCGTATGCGCAACTTTAATTAGCATCGAAATACTTCGAATTACCATCGCTCATACGCACCGTGACTTTGCAGCTCAACTTAAATTCACTTAAATTCATCATAAACTCTGTTTCAGCCTAATGATCATAAATTCTGTTTCAGGCTCTTAATCATAATAATAAACTTATCTTAGTCAAAACCTATCACTAAGCATATTTCAAACTATTGTAACTACTGTCAAGATTTATTGAATAAAGTTGTTAGTATCGAAATCGGTGTTTTGTGTTCAAATCAAGAAATAACTGGACGAGACCTTGGACTGGACTGAGTGATATCCATGCGAGAGAGGAAAAGCATCGTTACAGTGGCGCCCGAACAGGGACCTGATACACCGAATATTTAATAGCTTGCGAACAACGAATTTAACAAGGATCTAATAAAATGTCGAAGCGGATATACACACTGCGAAAAGACGAACTGATCGAATACGCCAAGGAGTTCGAATTAGACGAAACAGGAAATGCCGATGAACTAAGAAAGCAGTTAATCGCTTTCGTAATAGCAGCCGAAAAGGATCCTGTGGTAAACGCGCGGCTGCTGGAATTAGAGGCAGCGCACACTGCGGCCCGAGGGCCATCACCGATATGCCAGCGACGATCAGGAGATGATCGGAACGAGATGCAGACTAGATCAGCTTCACCAAAGCTAAGTTAAAAAGATTTTCATCTATCGATACCCACAGCTAGCGAACACATCCTCGCTGAACCCAGGCGGAATGCGATATACACGAGACCACGTGAAATGACGATGGACCCAGCAAGCATCATAGACAAAGTTCGAAAATGGAACGTCCGATACGATGGTGGCAAGGACCCATTACTTTTAATTGAAAGAGTCGAAGAATTGACAGGAGTTTACCGGTTACCCATAGACAATTTACCGCAGATGATGCCGGAACTACTCCGCGATCGTGCACTAACATGGCTAAGAAATAATCAACGCGACTGGGGAAACTGGAACAACTTCAAAACAGCGTTTCTTAAATTCTTTTTATCGAGCAGGTACTTCGAACAAATAGAGGACCGAATTCGAATGCGTATGCAGCCACAGCGAGAATCTTTCAAAGACTTTGTATTGGACATATGCGATCTTATGCGAACAGCGAACTTCACAGAGGCGCAAAAACTAGAACTAGTGTTTCGAAATTCGCGGCAAGAATTTCAATTGTATATAAAGAGAAGGGACTTTTCGAGCCCCGACGAATTAGTTAGCCTAGCAGAGGACTTAGAATGTATCCAAGGGAAGCCAGACGATACGATGCACCAGAGCAGTCGCCCACATGATGAACCTCGACAACCAACACCAAGAGCACGTTACGAAAACAGGCGATCAACAAACAGAGTACACAACGAGAGGTACATGGCAATCACGCAACCTGAAGCACGACCCATCAACACCAGCACCGCGTGCCGCCGCTGCGGTCAAGATAGACACCACCAGAGAAGCTGCCGAAATCCGCAACGGTTGTTTTGTTGGACGTGCGGAAAACTAGGAGTTCGGAGCATCGATTGCTGCTATCGCCGTCCTAGTGGAAGACAGGAGAACCATCAGGGAAACGACGAGCGCCCCCGCCAGATCCGAGACTCGGCGGGACCAGGGCAGACATCCTCTCGGAAAAATTAGAAGTGTTACGCTGCCATAAGGGCCAACTGATAGCAAAGATCAAGGTTGAAGGACGATGGGTGGATGCAGCAGTGGACACTGGAGCAACACGCAGCTTTGTTAGCACTCGAATGGAGCAGTCCCTCGGAATAGACCGGAAACCGCTCACGGCTCCGCGATACATACGGATGGCCGATGGTTCACAGGGAACAGTGACGCATTATCATGACACGCTACTCAGTTTAGGGCAGGACACGATTCGTACCATGTTGCTTATCCTTCCAGGTGCAGTGGACGACTTACTCCTGGGAATGGATTTCCTTGCGAACGTTGGAGTCAGCTTGACCTGCGGAGCGTTTACTTTGAACTTTCGAGATGCTTACCAACAAGCAGAGACGATTGCAATTAATACATGCGCCGACAGCGAAGGTGATGAGAAGGAGAATCAGCGAACTTCCGACGACAAAGAAATCGCCCTGCGGAAGGAATTAGCAATATTTAAAAGACTAGAAGGTCCAGCGAACATGACTTCCCATACAATCACGATGAATGATGACAACGAAATCAAACAGCGCCACGTTTCTAGGAAACCAACCGCGCAGGAGATTATTCACAAAGAGGTAGACGAACTAATTCAAAAGGGATGCACTGAACCATCGAACGCCATCGCCAACGCCGTAGGAGACAGCATGACTCAACCAACATGCTCATGGACCGAAAGACGACTACAACAGACCAGAGAGAAACCGGAAAAATTTCCCGACTACAGAATAGAGGGAGGCCAGCTGTACAGACACATCCAAAGTCAACTTGGCAACGATGACAACGCACCGTGGAAACTCTGCGTTCCTGCATACCTGCGCGCACGCGTTCTTCACGAGAATCACGACACCCCGACTGCAGGTCACCTAGGAATCCGAAAGACAACAGCACGAATTATGAATCGCTACTATTGGCCAGGTATGATGCGCGATATTAGCCTCTACGTCCGCCGTTGCGACTCATGTCAGCGGTATAAAACACAACAACGACAGCAAGCAGGTAAGATGTTGACGCAGCTAGCAGAGGAGCCCTGGGCAATCGTGTGTGCCGATTTCATCGGTCCACTGCCACGCTCTGTACATGGAAATACGTCATTATTAATCTTCTTCAACAAGTTCACGAAATGGACCGAAATAATATCACTTCGGAAAGCCACTGGCGATAACTTACTAAAAGGATTTCGAGAGCGGATTCTAGCGAGATTTGGCGTGCCTAAAGTACTCGTCACCGACAACGGAAAGCAGTTTAAAAGTAAACACTTCAAAGATTTTCTTGCAGACATTGGAGTCAAACACCAGTTCACCGCGCCTTATACACCACAAGAAAATCCCACGGAACTTGTCAACAAGACAGTGAAGACTATGATCGCACAGCTAACAGCCGGAGAACAGCGCAAATGGGACGAAAGCCTACCATAGGTAATGCTCGCTATAAACTCTTGCAGGTCAGAGACCAGGGGTTTCAGCCCTGCATTCCTGGTTCAAGGACGGGAACCGCGACTGCCAGCAGCGCTATTTGATGAGGAGACACAAGGAACTGGACAACCGGAACAGAGCGCCAACACGAGAGCAAAACAACTAAGAGAAGTTTTCGAAATTGTGCGAGGCAGACACGCACAAGCAACAGCTGACCAAGCCAGATACTACAATCTGAGGCGTCGACAGTGGTCACCCAAGATTGGAATTGGTGTTAGCCAAACAACACAATTTATCGAAAGGAATAGATTATTTCGCTGCAAAACTCGCACCCAAGTACAAAGGACCCTTCAGAGTAATATCATTTATATCACCGGTCATTGCAAGGATAAAAGATTTAAAACACGCCAAAATGCACCCGGTTCACGTTAGCGAGTTAAAACCGTATGTCACCGTCGATACAAGTGGGCGGCGCAAACCGACGCCACAGCAGTAATTACAAGCACTCAAAGAAAATACATGCCTGCGGGAGCAACAACAACGATTGTTATGAATGGCATAACAAATATTTATTTAATTTCATGTTGTCATCCCAAATTTCTAGATTACTCGTTTTTTTCAGATATTATATCACCGCCGTTAATCAAGCTACGATTTTATTAGTTATAATGGCTCAGTACAACTGCAAATCAATTCCGAGAAAATGCAGACAACTTAGATACCTCAGCGATTAGCGACGAACGAGAGCAAACCAATCAGCAGAACCAAACAACAGATTTCAGCGCGCCGTAATATATTCAGAGGAATCGCCGCCTGCAGAAGACGCCGATATCCTACAGGGGTAATGCACAACGCTTTAAAAAGAGGAAAAAAGTTATAAAACAACACGAGCAAATCAACATCACAACTCGACCAAAGGAAAGAACGGAATCTTCCCCCTCACCGTACACGACAATGGAAATTCAAACACAAAGTGTGTTAATGTATTACGAAACTCAACGAGATAGAAAATCACCTTATCACGGAGCGGCACTGTAAACATCGAGCACCTGACATCGCCAGAATAACGATACAGACGTACCATTTTCATTAATTTTAAAGAACATTTTAAACACAGTAAATTTAACGATAAGAAACAAAAAATAGAAGCAAGAATAGAACAAAATTCGAGTAGAAATATACATAATAAAAATAAATATGTACATATATATGAAATGTAAAATAATGTAAATGAAAACCAAAGTTATTAAATCAGGAAAGAAAACAACATTAGAGTAAAAAGGTTATAGTATAAGAAAACAAAATATATATATTAGAGCAAAGATTTAAGCAAGAATAAGATGGAAATGAAAAATTAATTTAATAAACCAAAAAAAAAAAAAAACTATGTCAAAGTAAAGATTAGGGCTCCTACCTGGTGGTGACCTTGTCGTGGTGTAGGGGCTTAAGTCACTGGCTCAGTAGGCTCAGTCAGTGTAACATTGGCTGCTCTTGCTGTGTCGGTGATACAAACGACCACCAACTGGGCTGGATCAAGGTGTCATACGACCCGTGCCGAGGATCAGCCTGGCTGGGGGCCCAGTTTAAATAATAGCCCAGTCTCGAACGGAGTATTCGCATACCTGGCGCCCTCCGAATTAGCTAGCCTTACCTGTGTACTGCGGATCTCTGCACAGGTGGACCACCCCTTCTCCACAACTCGTGGGAACAACTATGTCTTCAAACAAAGAACTTAAAACACAAACAACAAAAAGAGAAGCCGAAACTCTTAAAATGTCGGCTGAAAAGAATCTGGGTGCTGCTGTAGCCACTGGAATAAGTGGTCAAGGCAGTGCTGAGGGAGGGAAAACTCTGATGGCGGTAATGGTGGCGAAGGCTGAGATCAGCGCATCTAGCCCGAGCGGATCCAGGGGCTGTCTAGAGAAGGACCTGACAGGGACAGCGACGGACGCCACTGGCCCCGGTTCCTCGAGAATAGGGTTGGAGGCTGGACAGGGTTCGAGGTTAAACGCACGGACTCGACGTAACGCCTACAGACTTCGTGACAAACTTCGGAAGATTCCTGAAAAGGAATTAACCGACAAGGACAAGAAGTCTCTCAAATGGGTTACGGAGGTTATCGGTGCGGCCGGACCTTCGATACCAACAACGCCCAAGAGACAACGGTCAGGTGATGAAGTAATACCGCCGATCGGAAAAAGGGCTAGGGTTGGGGCAGCAGGCATCAGAGGTGGAGACAAGCTGTTGTCCTATAGTGAGGTCGTGAAGGATCGGCTCGTTTTGGCGGTGGTGGACAGGAGCGATCCTGACTGCACTATATCTGTCGATAGGTGGAAAAAGGTGGAGGTCAAGTTGGCGATCAGCTTCCTCCCTATGATGAAGGAGTTTCCGGGCCCGGTCCCTGTAGTAAGGGATGCTGGCTGGCATCAAGGCCGCATCAAGCTGGTTGCATGTGGCGACCAGCGGTCATGCGACCTTTACAAAAAGGCGATAGATAGGCTGGGAGAGGTATGGCAGGGAGCGAAATTGCAAGCCATTCCTCGAGAGGAAATTCCCTGCCGACCTAGGGCTAGGGCTTGGATACCGGTGGAGCCGGCGGATCCTGCAGTAGTTCTGGAAATGCTCCAGTGTAGCAACCCAGATCTGCCTACAGGAAACTGGAAAGTTTCCAAACTGGAGGAACCGAAGGGGGACTTCAGGTCAGCGGTCGTTGTCCTGAATAAGGAGTCCCTGGAACCTCTAGGTAGGATGGGCTGGGTGGTGGGGTATGGTTTTACCTCGGTCACCCTGAAGGTCTATAAAAAAGACCAGGATGACGCCAACAAGGGTGCCGACGATCCAGTCGAACCCGATGGGGGGTCTTTGAGTCCAGGACCTATAGATGATCCCGAAATAGGATCGGAAGAGGAAATGGCAAAGGGACTCCTCATGACAAAGCAGGAGGAGGAGGAACTGCGAGCCTCGGGCTCAGAGCTAGAGGATACGGTGGTGGGGGTTAGGAATGCTACCCCTGGATCTCCGGGTGACGCAAATCAATCTCCATCACTGTAAAGCAGCGTCAGCTGCTCTTATTCTTCATCTTGCGAAGGATGAAGATGATGTCGCCCTAATCCAGGAACCTTGGGTCGTTGACGGCCAGGTATGTGGATTAAGGGCTCCTGGATACAGACTGTTCTACAGGAGTGGTGCAGGTAGGCCCAGGTCCTGTATTCTGATGAAGAATAAACTTAATGCTTTTCTTCTAAATAATTTCAGTGAAAGAGATATTACTTCGGTAGCGGTGGAGGCTGCTCGCGAAGTTTACTGGCTGTCCTCCATCTACATGCCGTCGGATGAGCTGGACCCTCCATCTGCTTTGACGAGAGGATTGCTAACGGCTGCTAGATGCTGCAAAGCGGAGTTGGTGAATGCTTGTGATGCAAATGCACACCACACCATCAGGGGCAGCTCAGACATCAACATTAGAGGTGAGTCGCTGTTTGATTTTATAATTTGCGAGAATCTTTATATTTGTAACAAAGGGAGGGAGCCAACCTTTGTTATCAGTAACAGAGAAGAGGTTCTGGACCTAACAATTGTATCTCATGGGCTGATCACTCGTGTGAGCAATTGGAGGGTTTCGGATGAGCATTCCTTCTCTGATCATAGGTACATTGTCTTCAACCTTAAGGGGACTTCTGTTGATCAAACTTGTCCAACTCGTAATGTTAGGAAAACTAACTGGGTAAAATATAGGACTAAACTTGCGGAAATCCTCGGGTCTGGGAGACTGGGGAGTATCGCAGACAGAGAGGAACTTGATAATAGATTAGAGTTCTTCTCAAGTGCTCTAAATAGAGCTCTAGAGGTCTCGTGCCCTTTTAAAAATCATAGAGGGAAAAAGAAACCACCTTGGTGGAACCCTTATTTAATGGAGATGCGTAAGAGGTGTAGAAAAATTTTTAATTTTGCCAAATCAGCAAGTGATTCTCATCTCTGGGCTGAATACAAGGCTGCCTTAAGCAGATACAAAAAACAATTACGTGCAGCAAAGAGGAACTCATGGAAAAAATTCTGTAAAAATATTATGAGTTCCTCGGAAGCTAGCAGGCTGAGGAAAATCTTATCCTCTAATCCGGCCGTTGTTGGCTCCATAAAGAAGGATGATGGCTCTTGGACTACATCAAGAGCTGAATCACTAGAAGTTCTACTTGATACTCACTTTCCAGGAAATAGTCGCCCTGAGGACTATGAGTATAATCTTTCCTGCTCTCCTATATGGGACTTGCGCCATCTGGTAACGGGTAATATGCTTAGATGGGCTATAAGTACTTTTAAGCCTTTTAAGTCCCCTGGACCGGATGGTATCTTCCCAGCTGAGCTGCAGAACTCTTGTGATTTAGTAATGCCTTGGTTAACTGCTATCTACAAGGGCTGCCTAAGTATTGGATATGTTCCTCAGAAGTGGCGTAGAAGTTTGTTGGTGTTCATTCCTAAAGCGGGTAAACGCTCGCATGAAACAGCCAAAGATCTGCGACCCATAACTTTATCCTCGTTTCTATTAAAGATTCTGGAGAGGATTATCGATCTGCACATAAGGGATAAGCATATAGTGCAGTTATCTCGAGCTCAGCACGCATACCTAAAGGGCAGGTCAGTAGAGACAGCTCTGCACTGCTTAGTTGGTATCATAGAAAAATCTTTAGCATGGAAGGAGTTTTCCTAGGTTGCTTTTGTTGACATCGAGGGAGCGTTCAACAATGTGGCATCTTGTGGGCTTTATCAGTCAGTTTCTGGAAGGAAGGACTATTGTGGCACGGCTGGGTTGCGTGCATGTAAACAGAGTGGTGGGGAGGGGAACTCCACAGGGGGGGTTCTATCTCCTTTATTGTGGAATTTGGTGGTCGATGGACTGCTGAAAATTCTGGAGCAAGAAGGTCTAGAGGTTATTGCATATGCGGATGATCTTGCCATAGCGGCCTCTGGCAAGTACCCATGTGTAATCAGAGACCTTGTACAGCTTGCTCTAAACACTCTAAGAAGATGGGCAGCTCAAATTCCGCGAATTTAACCTCTAAGGATGGGTGCAGCTAGGATTAACTTCACGGATGAGGCAAAATTTCTTGGTCTCATCCTGGATAGAAAATTAAGCTGGAAACCAAATATCATCGAAAGAGTAAATAAAGCAACGGTGGCTTTTTACTCTTGTAGGAGAGCCATTGGTAATAAATGGGGCTTCAACCCATTGATAGTACACTGGCTGTATGTTGCAGTAGTCAGGCCCATACTGCTATATGGGGTGGTCACTTGGTGGCCAGCTCTGACTAAGGTAACAAACTGCAGATTGTTGGAAAAAGTCCAAAGATCTGCTTGTTTATGTATAGGAGGTGCGTTGAGGTCGACACCGACAGCTGCTTTGGAGGTGCTGTTGCACCTCCTGCTAATAGACGTAATGGGCAAGTTGCTAGCTAGGCGTTCGGCTATAAGGCTAAATGCTATAAAGAGATGGACCAATACTAAAGTTGGTCATCAGACTATTTTGGAGGATTATCATCCTCCTTTGAAAACCTTGACTACACCATTCCAACCTTACTACCAGCACAAAAATTTCGAACGGAAATTCCAACCAGGGGTGACTGGGAGGCTGGAACTCTGCCAGGCAAGAAAGGTATACATGTGTATACTGATGGTTCGAAGATGCGAGGCAGAGTTGGTGCTGGTGTTTTCTACGAAATCCTTGGAAGGGAGGGCAATTTTCGCTTTCCGGACCATTGCAGCGTCTTCCAGGCGGAAGTGATGGCAATTCGGGAGGCACTGTCCTGGCTGAAGGATAATCAGACATTCTCCGAGGATGTCTGTATTTATACCGATAGCCAGGCTGCGATAAGATCCCTGGAATCGACCTTCACCACTTCGTTGGTGGTAAAAAGCTGTCACCAATCTCTTAACGAGATTACGGAACAGATAACTTTAAAATTGTGCTGGGTCCCAGGACACAGTAACATTCCAGGGAACTGCCGAGCGGATGAATTAGCCCGGCTGGGTACTGAATCAGGCATCATAACAGATAACCTAGACACGGGTATGCCGTTTGCTACCTGTAAGTATTTATTGAAAACAGAAGCCTTAATGGAGGCTAACAAAAGGCGGAAGGAGAAGGTGACTTGCGGTATTCAAAGACAACTATGGCCTCGGTATCACTGGAAGAACTCGCAGGACCTCCTAACGTTCAACAAGGAAAACATCCGGCGAGTGATAGGAGTTATAACAGGACATTGTCTTTTTGGGGCTCATGCTAGGAGGCTGGGCTTTTTCTCGAATGATTTTTGCAGGAGCTGCAGAGATGAGGAAGAGGAGGAGACCGTTTCTCATCTCTTATGCAGCTGCCCAGCCCTAGCTCAAAGGAGACAGGCCCACTTGGGTGTCTACTTTTACAAGGACGTTTGTGATGTGAGTCCACTCAATGTGAGGGATTTAAATCGCTACAAAAATAGCACTTTGTAGCTGACATAGCCTTGAGGGGGAGAGATCCATATGGCATCACAATGGACCTTCATGGTCTAAGTGTGTTCGCATGAACAGCCATAACTACCTACCTACCTACCTAAAGATTGGGGCAAACACAGAACTAGATTCAGACAACTGTGATTAATTTAACTGAACTAAAATGAATTTAAAATTTAATCAGAAAGCAAAGGTTTAACCAATACGAAAAACGAACATGTAAAATAAGCAAATAAGGAAAATTAAAAAAAAATTAACATTAAATTTAAATTAATGTACAAAACTAAGAAAATTGGAAACAAATAAGGCATTTTAATCAACGGCGAATCTATACAGGCGCAGACAATAAGACACCTGGGGAAGGCATTGAAACACCGCAGCATTCATCACAGCAGTCCTCCGCCAGCCCCCCCCCCCCCGAAACAAGAGGGAAATGTAAGGATAAATTTTGCTGATAAAATTTGACGTTCATACAAAGAAGTACACTCAGCATCAAAGTCAAGGACAAAGCACAGCAAACTCGTTTTCGCAAAGTAAATAGAGAAAACTAGTCAAACGAGTTTGCTGAATAGCTCGTAAATACTGGAAGCGACGAACATGTCGCATCATTTCCAGCAAACAAGTCCGAAGTTCGGAGAAAGCTTTAAAGCTCCTCACAGAATGAGGAGCAGAGTATAAAAGAGCGCGCACTTAGTGCATCGAGACAGTTGTTGAGGGACCACACCCGTGGACAGTCGTTCAGAAACCACACCCGTGGACAGTCGTTCAGAAACCACACCCGTGGACAGTCAGCATCACAAGAACCTCAAGTCGACACCGCAAGGACTCGCAGTCAGCATCGCAAGGACCTCAAGTCGGCATCGCAAGTACTCACAGTCAGCATCGCAAGGACCTCAAGTCGGCATCGCAAGGACTCGTAGTCAACATCGCAAGGACCTCAGCCGACGTCGCAGTCAACGTCTCAGTCGACGCCGCAGTCAACGTCTCATTCGACGTCGCAGTCAACGTCCTAGTCGACGCCGCAGTCAACGTCGCAGTCGAGGTCTCAGTCGACGCCGCAGTCAACGCCGCAGTTGACGACACATCTACGCCGCCGCGTCATAAATCTACAACATCAGCTACACCATCGTGGAGGCTTGAATCGGGTAAGAAACATAAGAAACATCGTTTCTTCCAAGCGTAACTACATAGTTACAAAGCCCTGTCGGTATGTTGGGTTTATACTCCGCGACAGTGGACAGTCGGTCTGTTGGGTTTATACTCCGCGACTGTCTATATTTAAAGCCCTGTCGGTCTGTTGGGTTTATACTCCGCGACAGTGGACAGTCGGTCTGTGGGTTTATACTCCGCGGCTATCTATATTTAACGCTCTGTCGGTCTGTTTGGTTTATACTCCGCGGCAGTCGACAGTCGGTCTGTGGGTTTATACTCCGCGGCTATCTGTATTTAAAGCCCTGTCGGTCTGTTGGGTTTATACTCCGCGACAGTGGACACACTCTAATCAAAGTCTCTTTTCAGCTCAGATTTGTAAGATAACCAAATAATCGACATGCTCTTAATCACAACCTCTGTTTCAGCCTAATGATCATAAACTCTGTTTCAGGCTCTTAATCATAAACTCTTTTTCCCCTAATGATCATAAACCCTGTTTCAGGCTCTTAATCATAATTCTGTTTCAGGCTCTTAATCATAAACTCTGTTTCAGCCTAACGATTGTAAACTTGTTAAATATAAACTTATCTTAGTCAAAACGTATCTCAAAGCATATTACGAACTATTGTAACTACTGTCAAGATTTATAAAATAAAGTTGTTAGTATCGAAATCGGTGTATTGCATTCAAATCAATAAATAACTGGACGAGACCTTGGACTGGACTGAGTGGTATCCAGGCGAGAGAGGAAAAGCATCGTTACAGTGTATAATGACTATTTGTGCCATACATTAAAATATTTAAATAAATTTATAATAATATATAAAAGACTTATAGTGTATATACATAGCTCCTGCCACACTTTCCTGCATCATAAGTTGAACGTTATTTAATCGTAATGACGCAAGGATCTGATGAATAGTATCGAAATAGCGGATTCAAATAGAGATTTGCATCGTTTCCTTTCCTACATCTCAACCTTTCCTGCGTTTGCTTTCTGGAATATGTTATTCAAATCGGGAACATGCGCATAATAATCAGTCTGTCTTGTGTACTCGTCGTATCATCACGTACTCTTTTTTGCTCCTCGTGATTGTTTTTTTGTTACAATGCCGTGTGTGTGTAATCTCAAAGTTGACCGTGGTCAAGACAAAATAAAATGGGAGGACTGCAATGAATTCTTTCACTGCAAATGTGTTAATATTTTGCCGGCTGATATTGCGTTTATGGAGTTTTCTAAAAATCATTTTCGTTGTTCGAAATGTGCGGCTGCTAGACGTGACTCTCTCCGTTCTAATACCGTTGCGCGGGAAACGGTGACTCCACCAACAGAGCGTAACGTTGATCAGAAACAGAAGCAGGAGCAACAAAAATCTCTGCATTTAATCAGAAGCAGAGCTACATCAAAGGCAGGGCGGTCACATGGAAAAGACGTACAAAAAGCTGACGCTGCTGTTTGCAGCAATAACACATCTTTTAATTTGTGCACTGATGCTTCAGTCAGTCCTGATGGTCAAAGAGTACATTGCAGCTCTCAGTCTGCGCCATTAGAAGCTGTAACTCTTGAGAATTTTATCTCTCAAAAGTTTAAATACAAATACTCTCCAACTTATCGAGTCTCTTCAAAAAGAAAAAACGGTACTGCAGACACAGGTGCTGGCTCTCCAGAAGCAAGTTGATTATTTGTCAGAGAAGAGACGAGAAAAATGCGTGGAAATTTGTGGTGTACCAAGAGAGCATTGCAAACAAAACGGACTTGAAGCTGCTCTTAAAATTTTATCTGAAGGTGTTAAGCTGAATATCGGTCCGGAGATGATTGATGATTGCTTCGTCAAATCAATTAATAAAGAGGGTGTTACTTCTGTTAAAAATATTATTACAATTAAGTTTAGAATATTTTTAAAGCTGCGCAAAAAGTTAAAAGTGATCTAAATTATAAATACCTATGGGTTGGAAATGGTAAAGTTTTAGTGAGAAAAAGGGATGGTGATAAGGCAGTGGTAATTTCATCGTTAGATGATCTACAAAAACTAACTTAAATTTAATGGTTAATATTTCTAATTCCAACTGTCTGCTCATCCCACCTCGCCTTTGTGAGTCAACTTCGTTTCAAAGTATCACTAATAGGGTTGAACAAACTAGCTTTTCTGTAATTCATCAAAACATTCGTAGTTTACGTAAGAACTTCGACCATTTCTTGCTATATATTAATTCTCTGAGTTCAAAGCCAACCTTCATATTTTTATCAGAAATTTGGATTTTCGATGATGAACGATTGATATATAATGTGCCTGGTTACAATTCCTATTTTAATTGCAATAATTCTTATGCCGCTGGTGGCGTGGCAGCTTTTGTTCGTGATGGCATTATTTGCGACTTTTCATGTCTCTGTGTAGAATCTCTGACTTCTCATTTCCGTTTATTGCTGTGTACCGATTTCACTCACGTGTCTCGAATACAACCTTTCTAAGTGATTTTAACCAAATATTGGCTACCACGACAGCGAATAATCTTGTTTTACTAAGTGATTTTAACATAAACATCTTAGATGAGTCTCCTTTTGCTAAGGATTATTTGTTATTACTAATGTCATATGGGCTTGAGTCTTGTATAAATGGTCCCACTAGGATTACTAATACTTCTGAATCATGTATTGATCACATTTTTATCCGTTGTAATGCAACAAATAAAATTGGAGTTAGGAGCTCTACTGCTGATCTGCATTTCCCTGATCACTGCTTAACTTGCCTTGGATTTCATGATGTCATATTGCAGAAACCTATCGCTCAATCCTGCACGTATTCTGTCCGCAGAACAGATTTTGCAGCCTTAAATCTTAAACTTGCAACCGAGAATTGGGCAACAGTCTACAATGCATCTAATCCCAGTGTGGCTTATGATAACTTTATTGATATACTGTCTAAGCATACTACTAGCTGTTCGCATGGTAAATTTCAGCGTGCAAAAGACAAAAGGCTAAAAGCCTAGATGACTTTGGCGCTTTTAAAACTGATTCGTCTTAAAAATAAATTGTACTTAAAAACAAAAAAAAAACCCTTGGATATGGCGCTGCTAGACCGGTACAAATATTTTTGTAAAACAACTATCAAAGATGTATCTTTAGCAAAAGAAAAATTTTATATAAATGAGTTTAATAAATTAAAGGGGTCTCCAAAGAAAGAATGGAACCTTGTAAATGACTTGCTGGGTAAAACGAAAAATCACGTTATCATCTCTAAAATTGACACCGAGCATGGTTCTATATCATCTCCAAAGGCAATTGCTAATGAGTTCAATGCTTTTTTTTCGAATGTTGCTACTGATATTATCACAGCTAATGGGGCAAATGCTGTCTCTTGCGATTGCAATTTCAATGATGTCTGTTATGCACA
The DNA here is from genome assembly GCA_937620795.1 of Thecophora atra. Classification (NCBI taxonomy): domain Eukaryota; kingdom Metazoa; phylum Arthropoda; class Insecta; order Diptera; family Conopidae; genus Thecophora; species Thecophora atra. Next base: position 50,398,612 of record OW569398.1, read on the forward strand.
GAGCTTCTTCTTCGAACCTATTTCTGCAACTGAAATATTCTCAATCATTCATTCCTTAAAAAGCTCCAATTCTTATACTTCACATTGCTTCTCAATTAACTTTTTAAAAAATATTGCTCTTAATATCGCTAATATTGTCAGTTATTTGTAATGTCAGCGTGGAACAGGGTATCTTTCCCGCTGGACTAAAGGTGGCTGAGGTTATTCCTTTGCATAAGAAAGGTGATAAGTTGTCATTGAATAATTACAGGCCGATTTCTATCCTACCGACGTTCTCGAAAATCTGTGAAAAAGCAGTAAAAACAAGAATCGTCAACTTTCTAAATAAAAAAAGTTTCTTTAATAATCGCCAATATGGTTTTCGAGAGGGTAAGTCCACTGAAGACGCTCTACTTAGCTTTTGTTGTGATATTTATAACAGCATGAATAATAAGCCGATTACTGCGGCGCTATTCATTGACATTAAGAAAGCTTTTGACACTGTGGATCATGAAATTCTCTTAGATAAACTGTACCGTTGTGGTTTTATAGATAACGTCCATAATTGGTTTCGGTCTTATTTAACCGATAGACAGCACAGAGTTAAAATTGGTGGTGACTTCTCGCCTGTAGCTACAATCAATATTGGCGTTCCGCAAGGATCAGTGCTAAGACCAATTCTATTTCTAATCTTTATAAATTCTCTGCTGTCGATCGGTTTCTCCGGCAAGCTGGTCGCGTTTGCTGATGATCTGGCCTGTACTTATACAAGTGATTCGATTTCTAAACTGACTGTGGCCGTTAATAAGGACTTAATACTACTGAGACACTGGTTTCTTATGAACAAGCTCGTTCTAAGTGAGAAATCTAAAATGATGTTTTTTTGTGCTAGATGTAAACCGCCTGTTATTGATGACTTCGTATTCCATGGTCCAGCCTGCAAAAATGTACCTTTGACTTGGAATATATGCCCCCCATATATGAATTACCACACCAATTATAACTCGATGAACTGCTGCCAAAGTTGTTGTATTATTGAGTGCGTTAATTCTTATAAATACTTAGGACTACATTTGGATAGCAAAATGAATTGGTCTGCTCATACTGACGTTCTAACTAAATACTTACGTTGTGCTACTAGGCAACTTTTTCTCCTAAAAAAACCTGCTCTCCTAATCTCTTACGTAGGATTTACTTTGGAATCTTCCATTCTAAACTTGAGTATGGTCTAGTCTGTTGGGGAGGAACTGTTAACTACAATATCAACGCATTATACTCGATTCAGAAGTTTGCAATTAAAAGAATTAGTAATAAATACCGTTATGACAGTAGCTTCCCCATTTTCAAAGACCTCAATATTCTTCCCCTAAAGCACCTTTATTATTTTAACCATCTAGTGCCCAAAAACTTTTTTTTTTAAAAACTTTCGTTTAAATGACAGATAATGAACGTTGAAACAACTTTTGTTCTACGACTTTGCTTAAATATGAGGATTTGACCGTCAGGACGCTGAAAATCCTGTGATGCAAATTTGCATCATTGGGCATTTAAAATATTAAATATTAAATACATTTAATATATAAAAAGACTGAAGTTCAGTTTTGTTTTATGAAATGACTTTCCTTTTTTTTATGAAATTTAACGAAGTAGTTGCTTCTGCTATTAAGGCAAAGCGCTATATTGCATTTCTGACAAATTACTTGACTTTGTGCTTTGCAGTCTGGCAGCTTCACCTCAATCTTTTTGACTGGAAGCTGGGAAAATGGTCAATATCATCCATTCTAACGTTTTTGGTTGGAATGCCCTGAATTGGTCCTCTTTTCCTTTTCAACTCAAATGATCGTTCAACAGATGGAGACCCATTTTCCTTAGGTCGAACAGTTTTTTTTTGTCCCAAACATAGGGAGTGTCAACGCTAAATTTTTTTCTATACTCCATTAACGTAAGCTCATCTTTTTGCTGCTTTCGGTTTTGAACTATCCAAGAATTTATTACTGCAATATCTAACATATGGTAGAATAGCCGCATGTACCACTTTGTCGACTGCATTTTTATTTTATAGCGACCAATTAAGCTGTCAAGACGGTCAACACCTCCCATATGGCGATTATAATCTTTTACAATAGCAGGGCATTTGATTGAAATTGTTTGCTTATTCTTACGGTCATATCTTTTGATAATTGTTTCAGGCTCAATAGCGCTGAAAGAAGACAGAAAGGTCACAGGTTTATTGTCTTTCCACAATATATTAGATAGATGTACGCCATCACAATTGGCTACAAACTCAATCGAATAGCCTCTCGGTTGCTTTGCTACTTCTCTGTCAGTTGGCAATTTGCAGTTCGGTATTCTGTTTCGCCTAACAGTTCCAAGTGATTGTATGCCTGTAAAATATATTTATATATTTTTATAAAACCTGAGATAAGTTACTGCAAATATTTTTTCCACCTCTTTTCCCCAAATAAACTTGAAGTGCAATCGAAGTGTGATAGTTGTCGAAGTACACTTTATAATTGCTTTTAATAGGAACTACGCGCAGCAACCGGACAACAACATTTCCTGAAGCTCCCAAATCTGGTTCTTCGTACAGACGCTTATGAGGCGAGTTCTCTTGGCCTGTATATATTTCAAATTTGTAGGCAAAGCCAGATACATCGCACAGTACAAAAAATTTGTAAGCCCATTCGTGAGGTTTAGCAGGCATATATTGTTTAAGATGATGTTTAGCCTTCGACGCGCACATTTGTTCATCAAAGGATAGACATTGCTCTTTAGGAATTGTGGATAATTTTTGATTTAAATAATCATGAAGGGTCTTATTTTAAACAACTTGTCATAATTTGGATCATTGCTGTCACTGACATAATTTTCGTTATTATTGAAATGGAAAATGGAGCGAATTTTTTCGAACTTATTCCGTGATATTGCCCGTTTAACGCAATCGAATCCAATTGAGTTATCCGAAAACGAACGTGTGTTTGCATAACTTACAATAGATGATAAAATTAGAATACCAAAGAATTGGCGTAGTTCTGGTAGTGTCAGGACAAATAAATCGTCTATAGCTTTTTGCCTTACATACACATTAGTTTGCTCGACGATTTTTTGTATTATATCCTCATCAGATATATTTAAAAAGTCGTAGGGAGTTTCCAAATTATCGACATTATTTGGTAAGGATGTTATTGACTTGAATTGTAATTGCTGGTCAGACACAGTGAGCTTCGAATTCTTCCATATTATTTTAGCGAATGTTGCTTTGTACTTTCTTTGGGGTTTGCGAAATCTAAATTTTCTTCAACACTATTTTCTATTTGAACTGTTCTTTCTACGTTTAACTCCATTATCTCATCATCGTCAAGCATTTCGTAAAAGTCTTCATTTGAGAGCAAATTTCCATCCACCGTACCTTTAGCAATTGAGTATTCGTCTTTCTCCTCAGACAACTCCAAGTCATCTTCGCTAATCAATATTTTCAAACAAACAATATTTTTAAAATTTCACTCTCGGATAACTTTTTTTTACTCATTATGCACAGCGTAAATTAATTTCTAAACACTTTCAACTCAAATCAAAAGCAGCCAAGAACTGAAATTCCGTTAAATTTTTTGTATAACTGAGAACTGAATGTGACACACAGCAACAGCAAAAAACGGTACTCTGTGCGTTCTAATGCCCACAGATATATGCATCAAACGTATTTTTAGTCATACAAAAGAATTGATAAACATTGTGACCAAAATATATTAATAATATTATACTTAAAACTACATTACAAAATAATAATTATAATACTTACGTGCATATTACCGATAGATAGAAGTTTTTTGTAAACTTTTCTAGCAAAATTTTAAAAATACCATTTTATCGCAAACTCCACAAACAACTAAAAAAATTTATACAAACTTAGTAAAGTTATGTAAAAATCAAAGTTTTAAATTGTTGATTGCTCTTTTTTCAATTAGTTTTAACGCATATTTAGAACTAAGCTAATTCAATTCTGTAGATAAAACGCGGAATATGGTACGATTCAAATTTGCATCACTGGGCACTAGAGGGTTAAAATTCTAAAAACTTATTTTATTAACCTGGCTAACACTGGTTTCTTCTTCAGCACGAGAAATCCACTATATACACTGAGAGGTCATAATTCTGAACAGTTCCATCGCATAACCTGCAAATCTACTTTAGATTCTATCTGTCTAGTGCTCCTCGGCTTTTTAACAGGTTGCCACCTAATATAAGAAGTCTTCGTGTAGTGGGTCGTTTCTTACAGGAGGTGAAACTATGGCTAATATTGTTCAACCCTTGTGATGTTACTACACTTATGCGTATTGTGTCCTAGTTATTTCGTTTGTTAGTGTTGAATATTCTCATGTTTTATTTCTTATATATATTCTGTTTTATTTATCTTATTTTCAATTTTTATTTATTGCAATTTATATTGTAATTGTTTTAATTTTACTCTTCATATTTTTAAATACTTATATTTTTTCTTTTATTCATTTTTTTGGCCAACCGCAGGGTAAGAAAAGGTTCCTCATCGGAGCACCACATGACTGTCCCTCAGTACATGTACCAATTGCATCTAACAAAAACTCTTGAAACCATAGACATAAGAGACACTTACCGCACCGGGGTAAACAGGTGGGATGATTTCGTTTGAACTGGATAGCATGGTTTGAAGTGGAGTCTCTGGGAATCAGACGGACACGGTAGTTGCCGGTTCGCACATCCTATCCTTTCCCCATCTCCCCAAAACAATAATAGTAAACCCATGCGCCGTTTGGGCTTGACGTGGACGATCGAACCACACGGCCTTTAAACAGGTAGTTTTGTAACATAATTTTTTTTGAGTGATGAAAAAATCTCATTAAACTACTAATTTTTATCTGTTATCAAATCAGAATAAATATTTGCTGTTGTTATACATTTTATTGATTAAAAAAATTATAAATGTGGAAAAAATAATCCAATATACACAAGAACAGTTTGCAGTAAAATCACTGATGCGAAAATCAGAAATGTACTTTCCGACATTCAGAAACGAACGTTCTCGCAGAAAACAGTGAGTAAAAATTACTGGCCCCAACTAGTCGTTATGCAGCAACGAGCGTTCTTGCACAAACAGAGGACAGTGAGCAAAAATCACTGGTTCCGTAAATCGCTGTTTAGCAAGAAGACTTTCTGAACATAAAGAGAAGTGACCGAAAATTACTTGATTACTTGGAAAATATTCGGATAAAATCTACACCTGTACGGACTATTCTGTGTTGGTTTTCTTAACTTTATTCTTGTTGTTGTTTTTGTAACTACCCAGGTATTTTTCTCCGTTGGAGAACAATTACAACAATATATTAAATACTATGTTTCTGTAAACAATTTTTTCACTAAGAAACTCTTGTTATTAATATTTTTGCTAGCTGTTTATAGTAAATAAAAAAGAAACATTGTGAAACAAACCACATAGTAAGGCAAATAAAAACGATTTATGCCTTAATTTCAGCATATCTTAAATTTCCACAAGTTCAATCTTACTTTAAATATTTCAAAACAGCTGATGCTTCTATCGAACCAAATGCAAAAGGCGGTGTATATGGCTTCAAATGTGCGATTACAATTGCTGTCGGTGTAAACATAGCATTAAACCGCAAAATGAGGGTTATAATTAATCCGCGTCCGCAGTACCGAGGGAGCACATGCACCCATGCTTGGAAACAGAAAACCGTTGGCTTCCCACTTACTGTTAAGCCCCAATATAAAGGTCCCAATCCTGGATTTGGCAACAGAAAGCTGTTCGCAGCTTATATATATGTTGTAAGGTATTCGTAACATATTTGGTTATAATGTGTAATGATTTGTAAGCTATTCTTAAGATATTTGCAAGGTGTTTGTAGGCATAATTTTACACTGAACGAGTGTTGTCTTAATACTTATTTCAGACTATATCTCTGAAAGTAAACACAGGTGGTATAACATATTATACATCGTTAGAAAGGTAAAAGAAGATTTTTTTCGAATTTTACATTTACCCTTTATAACTTGCGAATTCAACTTCAAAGAAAACGGATTATGTTTACTCAGAAAATCAACAATGTTCATATAACTTCCAAGCTTTCACGATTACAGCCCTAGCATGTTCAGCGGGAATAAAGCCATTAAAAATACCTTTCAGTCGGTACCCATATCGACTAAGAGTATCATTCCGTAACACTAACGAAGTTTTCTCTTTTGTTTCAGTTTTTTTCGTTATTTTTCTTGGTATTTGACGTTAGCGTCGAGAAATTCTAAAGAAACTGCGTCCTCCCCCTGGTTGACGATAGACGAACGATAATAAATTTGTTGGTAAATTTATGTGCTTTCCAGGTATTAACTGCTGTTTTGGTGTACAGAAAAGGCACGGTTTCTGGCGTAAACAAAAAGGTGTCGTCAAGAATAATCGACGAACAAAAAATTTTAGGAAATGCCTCTCTCGGCACAGTTTCGCCAAAGCCGGCGTGGCTTCCAATCACGTTCGTTAGTGTTACGGAATGATACCCTAAGTATTGTTCGACATTGACACACCCATAAATCCAATGTGGCGACCAATTTTGGGAATTCGCAGACGGATTCCAAGAACTAACGGTATAAGTAACGGTAAATTTGGCCAAAAATTACGCAAGGCAGAGACCTCTAAGCCTTACTTTTCCCAAAAAATTTTTATTCTGTTGAATATAAAAATAGAAGTTCTTCAATTTATTAGTTAAAAATACCTGATTTGTTCTTAATATTATGGTCCTGTTATCCAATATTCCCAATTATACTAGAATTAAAAACGATACAAAGTCTTTAAAAATCCTTAGAACTATAAAGGAGAAGAGAGTGGTGATTTAGAAATTTGTAAAGCTTACTTGATGGTATATCTTATAATCATTGAATCGAATATACACTTTATTAAGCTTAACTTAAATTAATAAATGACTTTGTGTGCAAACGTAAAATCCAGATGAGAATTACGATGATGCTTGCCACCTACACGGATTACACCTGAGCTATTTATACGTCTTTGCAAATACCCCGGATGTGTATTTGAAATAAGTATAGTGTTTCCCCAACTTCTCAAAATATGTTGTTGCTTTTTACTTCCTTGTATACGTAGTAACTACAAGAAAGTATTGTAATCGCGAAAAATTCGATATGGAGATTTTGAGTCCATCTCTGAGTCCATTTTCACTATTTTGGTCGTGACCAAATCAACTCTAAAGTTGATTAATCGTAAAAAAAAATCAAGTATGAGCTAAAGCCCGTGGAGTTAATCAACTCTAAAGTTGATTAATCGTAAAAAAAAATCAAGTATGAGCTAAAGCCCGTGGAGTCATACAGCACTAGCTGAATGATCGACTTAAAAATAAAATTATTTGCCTTGCGGCGCCAAAAATGAACCACTCACGAATGAGATAAAGTCTCGCTTAACTGGTGAAGAGTTTCGCCGGTGTGAGACTGGTCGATTTTCTAAGTTTAAAAATGCTCATTAAAAGCACCACTTGAATTAGGGTTCTTAGGAATTGTAACTTCTGCATTGAACGCAAAAAGAAATCACGTTGGAAGTTTCCATGCTTCTTGTTAGCATTGTCTTCCCATCAGCTGTGGTTGTTGTTGTTGTTGTCGCTTTCCATATCTGGTTATGGAATCAGGTTTTGTCGTGGTTGTTGTTTCTTGCTTCGTGTTATGGTGTATTGTAAAGAAGCAATCGGTCGTTGTTTTTATTTTTGTGTTGTTATTTGCTGTATTCTTCTTCGTTTCTGCTTCTGCAATTATGTCGGTATGTATGTAAGTCAGTATGTATATCCGTTTACTCGGTTTATTGTCTGCAAGCGGATGATTGTTTTCGGCAAAAGTAATTGCAACGATGCTTGGATCGTTACAAGGGTATCATTCCGTAACACTAACGAACATAAAGTTTTCTCTTTTTGGTTTTGGTTTTTTCGTTATTTTTCTTGGCATTTGACGCCAGCGTCGAGAAATTCTAAAGAAACTGCGTCGGCAGAACCCCTGGCTGGTTCATGCGGATTATTTCTTTATATTATATAATATTATTTTGTTTTATTGCAAAAATCATATTTTATGTATAACTTAAAAGATTTGTTACGAATAAGCTCAATTCTTCATATTAACGCATCTAATATATCGTTTTCCATCGTTCTCCAACTAAAGATAGGTAAAACTTTAGCAAATAATTGAGGTGTGATACTTTTCACGCTTGTTCATCTTTGTTAAAACTTTAAATGTGTTGCTATAATCGTAGCAAAATATAACAAAAAGAAACTAATGCTTCGTACTTCGAAGTATTCATTTTCTTCAGTGCAGGTTGAGGCATCATTTTACATTGAACGAGTTGTCTTCCTACTTATTTCAGACTATATCTCTGAAAGTAAACACAAGTGGTATAACATATTATACATCGTTAGAAAGGTAAAAGAACACTCTTGTGAATAATAAATTGTTGGTAAATTTATGTGCTTTCCAGGCATTAACTGCTGTTTTGGTGTACAGAAAAGGCACGATTTCTGGCGTGAACAAAAAGGTGTCGTCAAGAATAATCGACGAACAAAAATTTTAGGAAATGCCTCTCTCGGCAGAGTTTCGCCTACGCCGGCGTTCCTTCCAATCACGTTCGTTAGTGTTACGGGGAGATACCCTAAGTATGCAGGTTTTATACTTCCAGATTTATTCAAGTATAAATGTGTTCGACATTGACGCGCCCATAAATCCAATATGGCGACCAATTTCGGGAATTAGCAGGCGGATTCCAAGAACTAACGGTACAACGGTAAATTTGGCCAAAAATTACGCAAGGCAGAGACCTCTAAACCTTACTTTTCCCAAAAATTTTTATTCTTTTCAATATAAAAATAGAAGTTCTTCAATTTATTAGTTAAAAATACCTGATTTGTTCTTAATATTATAGTCCTGTTATCCAATATTCCCAATTATACTAGAATTAAAAACGATACAAAGTCTTTAAAAATCCTTAGAACTATAAAGGATAAGAGAGTGGTGATTTAGAAATTTGTAAAGCTTACTTGATGGTATATCTTATAATCATTGAATCGAATATACACTTTATTAAGCTTAACTTAAATTAATAAATGACTTTGTGTGCAAACGTAAAATCCAGATGAGAATTACGATGATGCTTGCCACCTACACGGATTACACCTGAGCTATTTATACGTATTTGCAAATACCCCGGATGTGTATTTAAAAATAAGTATAGTGTTTCCCCAACTTCTCAAAATATGTTGTTACTTTTTACTTCCTTGTATACGTAGTAACTACAAAAGAGTATTGTAATCGCGAAAAATTGCGATATTGAGATTTTGACCGTAATACACATTTTGACCATCTCTGAGTCCATTTTCACTATTTTAGTCGTGACGTGTGTATGTATGTACGTATCCTAAATAACTCAAAACCGGAGAGACGAAAAAAGTTGAAATTTGGTATTTAAGACTCCTATGAGACGTAGATGTGCACCTGCCTTTTTGGATGCACTCGGTTGCGCCAAAAGGACTCTTGAAAGATTACTTGAAGCCAAACAACCGCCAGAAAGTAGATATTGGGTATTTAGGGATGCTATAACATCCAAATATAATCGAAGAGGACACTTCTCTCGAAGGATTCTATTCTATTCATAACTAAGCTACAAATTTTTTTAATTGCAATTATTTCAGGCACAAGGCATTTGTGTTGTAAAAGATGATTGCATAGCCAATTTGCATAGACACCCCTCCCTTTTAGCTTTAAAGGATTGTAGAGGGACAAACTCGTCAAACAGTTTATTAGAGTCAACATCACTAGCGAAGTAGAAAAGCTGCATGTCAAACTGATCACATGCAGTTAGCAGGGTGGTTGTCAATACCTTTGAAATCTCTAAACTGAAATTAAAGGTTGATTTCCAAAAAGTTTACTCCGGTTAAACCCAGATTTCACATACACTTTAACTTATATTTTTATACCCTACACCTTAAGGTTGAGGGTATATTCACTTTCTACCGGAGTGTGTAACGCATAGAACTAGACAAGATAGGTATGGAAAAGTATATATATTCTTGATCAGCATCACCACCAAAATTGAAATAACGATGTCTGTCTGTCTGTCCGCTGAAATCACGATCACAGGAGCACGGATTAAGATTTCAAAATGAAATTTGGCAAAAATATTTGTTACTATGTTGCGGTGTTTCGTATTGAAAATGGGCAAAATCGCCCAAGGACCACGCCTACTTTTTTTATCGAGAGTGCAGGTACCTCTGTTTTGCCTATTAAAAAAGGCCATATCAGCATCACTTTTTGAGAGAAGACAAGAATATTTTGTATGTAGATTTAGACTAATGCTTCCAGTTAATATGCCAAATGGGCGTGATTCGACCACTTTTATTTTACATAGGTCATGGATGGTTTTACATGGATTGTATTGAAAAGTATATAAGTTTCCTGAATAATGGTGTACATAATATTGTAGTTTGTGAACCAATAATATTCTGTTGGGGAAAAATGAGCGGGCCACGCCTCCTTTTTACCCATCCACCCAGTATTGCAATATATTTTTATACCTTACACCTAAATTTTGAGAGTAAACGCACTTAGTACCGGTGTTTGTAACGCACAGAAATAGTTAAGCAGCTATAATTATAGTTCATCTTCCGAATTTGAGCGTGAGCCGCCCACTTTGAGTATACATAGGTCATGGAGGGTCTAAAGGGGTTGTATTGATAATTATACAAATTTTGCTGATTAATAGGATACATATAAGTTTTGGAATCAATATTACTTTGTTGGATGAAAAATGGGCACCACTTCTAAATATATATACGAGTATATATGCAGCTTTAAGGTGTAGGGTATTTCGGCTACAGCCCGGCTGTAGACAACACCTTTACTAGTTCAAACTTATCTTATCGCAATCATTTATCCACATGCAGTTCTTCTACTCGTTCGTGGCGCTTTTCAATCTTTACTTATCGCACACAGCTGGTTCTTCGAAGTACAAATATTTCAACAAATTTAATTAAATAAAATTTAATGAAATTTAACAATTGTAAAGAGCAACATGCATAATGGCGACTAAGTGCAATTTTAATTATACCACAGCAGAGCTCGATTTGCTGTTGGAAAGGTTGAAATCCAACAACGAAAAGTTGTAGTGCAAACGTAGTGACTTAAACTCTAAAGAAACAGCTGGTTTCTTATCTGTAAAGAAAGATAAGCACAAACGGCGTTGAACGTAAGAAATTTGGTGGGTTAAGTTTGGTGAAAGTATCCCTTTGAAACACAATTTGCGGTTTAAACTGACTCGACACGACGGTAAAAGGACACTAAACCACTGGTCCTAAGTATATCAGTTGAGTTTTATAAACAATTGGTGGTTTATGTGCAAAACGGCTGCGTATATGTTGTTGTATGTCAGAATGACTGTCCAACTAATAATAGCGCTTAACGTTTTTATTTATTTATTTCAATACAAAAAAACGTACTAAGCATACAGCTTTATAGCTTTCTTAAGCAATACGATAAATAATTAATAAACAACGCCTTTTCCCTTTCGTTTTGACAGACCGATCCAGCTGTTCTCAAAAATCTATTGAAAAAAATTTCTGATTCAATACCTGACGAGCCCGTAAAGTCATTCGGAACTATCCGAATGATCGTAACAAAAAAAAGGTTGAGCTAAAGCCCGTGGAGTTAATCAACTCTAAAGTTGATTAATCGTAAAAAAAAATCAAGTATGAGCTAAAGCTCGTGGAGTTAATCAACTCTAAAGTTGATTAATCGTAAAAAAAAATCAAGTATGAGCTAAAGCCCGTGGAGTCATACAGCACTAGCTGAATGATCGACTTAAAAATAAAATTATTTGCCTTGCGGCGCCAAAAATGAACCACTCACGAATGAGATAAAGTCTCGCTTAACTGGTGAAGAGTTTCGCCGGTATGAGACTGGTCGAGTTTCTAAGTTTAAAAATGCTCATTAAAAGCACCACTTGAATTAGGGTTCTTAGGAATTGTAACTTCTGCATTGAACGCAAAGAGAAATCACGTTGGAAGTTTCCATGCTTCTTGTTAGCATTGTCTTCCCATCAGCTGTGGTTGCTGTTGTTGTTGTTGTTGTTGTTGTCGCTTTCCATGTCTGGTTATGGAATCAGGTTTCGTCGTTGTTGTTGTTTCTTGCTTCTTGTGTTATGGTGTATTGTAAAGAAGCAGTCGGTGGTTGTTGTTATTTTTGTGTTGTTATTTGCTGTATTCGTCTTCTTGGTTTCTGCAATTATGTCGGTATGTATGTAAGTCAGTATGTATATCCGTTTACTCGGTTTATTGTCTGCAAGCGGATGATTGTTTTCGGCAGAAGTATTTGCAACGATGCTTGGATCGTTACAAGGGTATCATTCCGTAACACTAACGAACATAAAGTTTTCTCTTTTTGGTTTTGGTTTTTACGTTATTTTTCTTTGTATTTGACGCCAGCGTCGAGAAATTCTAAAGAAACTACGTCGGCAGAACCCCTGGCTGGTTCATGCGGATTTTTCCTTTATATTATATAATATTATTTTGTTTTATTGCAAAAATCATATTTTATGTATAACTTAAAAGATTTGTTACGAATAAGCTCAATTCTTCATATTAACGCATCTAATATATCGTTTTCCATCGTTCTCCAACTAAAGATAGGTAAAACTTTAGCAAATAATTGAGGTGTGATACTTTTCACGCTTGTTCATCTTTGTTAAAACTTTAAATGTGTTGCTATAATCGTAGCAAAATATAACAAAAAGAAACTAATGCTTCGTACTTCGAAGTATTAATTTTCTTCAGTGCAGGTTGAGGCATCATTTTACATTGAACGAGTTGTCTTCCTACTTATTTCAGACTATATCTCTGAAAGTAAACACAAGTGGTATAACATATTATACATCGTTAGAAAGGTAAAAGAACACTCTTGTGAATAATAAATTGTTGGTAAATTTATGTGCTTTCCAGGCATTAACTGCTGTTTTGGTGTACAGAAAAGGCACGATTTCTGGCGTGAACAAAAAGGTGTCGTCAAGAATAATCGACGAACAAAAATTTTAGGAAATGCCTCTCTCGGCAGAGTTTCGCCTACGCCGGCTTTCCTTCCAATCACGTTCGTTAGTGTTACGGGGAGATACCCTAAGTATGCAGGTTTTATACTTCCAGATTTATTCAAGTATAAATGTGTTCGACATTGACGCGCCCATAAATCCAATATGGCGACCAATTTCGGGAATTAGCAGGCGGATTCCAAGAACTAACGGTACAACGGTAAATTTGGCCAAAAATTACGCAAGGCAGAGACCTCTAAAACCTTACTTTTCCCAAAAATTTTTATTCTTTTCAATATAAAAATAGAAGTTCTTCAATTTATTAGTTAAAAATACCTGATTTGTTCTTAATATTATAGTCCTGTTATCCAATATTCCCAATTATACTAGAATTAAAAACGATACAAAGTCTTTAAAAATCCTTAGAACTATAAAGGATAAGAGAGTGGTGATTTAGAAATTTGTAAAGCTTACTTGATGGTATATGTTATAATCATTGAATCGAATATACACTTTATTAAGCTTAACTTAAATTAATAAATGACTTTGTGTGCAAACGTAAAATCCAGATGAGAATTACGATGATGCTTGCCACCTACACGGATTACACCTGAGCTATTTATACGTATTTGCAAATACCCCGGATGTGTATTTCAAAATAAGTATAGTGTTTCCCCAACTTCTCAAAATATGTTGTTACTTTTTACTTCCTTGTATACGTAGTAACTACAAGAGAGTATTGTAATCGCGAAAAATTGCGATATTGAGATTTTGACCGTAATACACATTTTGACCATCTCTGAGTCCATTTTCACTATTTTAGTTGTGACGTGTGTATGTATGTACGTATCCTAAATAACTCAAAACCGGAGAGACGAAAAAAGTTGAAATTTGGTATTTAAGACTCCTATGAGACGTAGATGTGCACCTGCCTTTTTGGATGCACTCGGTTGCGCCAAAAGGACTCTTGAAAGATTACTTGAAGCCAAACAACCGCCAGAAAGTAGATATTGGGTATTTAGGGATGCTATAACATCCAAATATAATCGAAGAGGACACTTCTCTCGAAGGATTCTATTCTATTCATAACTAAGCTACAAATTTTTTTAATTGCAATTATTTCAGGCACAAGGCATTTGTGTTGTAAAAGATGATTGCATAGCCAATTTGCATAGACACCCCTCCCTTTTAGCTTTAAAGGATTGTAGAGGGACAAACTCGTCAAACAGTTTTTTAGAGTCAACATCACTAGCGAAGTAGAAAAGCTGCATGTCAAACTGATCACATGCAGTTAGCAGGGTGGTTGTCAATACCTTTGAAATCTCTAAACTGAAATTAAAGGTTGATTTCCAAAAAGTTTACTCCGGTTAAACCCAGATTTCACATACACTTTAACTTATATTTTTATACCCTACACCTTAAGGTTGAGGGTATATTCACTTTCTACCGGAGTGTGTAACGCATAGAACTAGACAAGATAGGTATGGAAAAGTATATATATTCTTGATCAGCATCACCACCAAAATTGAAATAACGATGTCTGTCCGTCTGTCTGTCTGTCCGCTGAAATCACGATCACAGGAGAACGGATTAAGATTTCAAAATGAAATTTGGCAAAAATATTTGTTACTATGTTGCGGTGTTTCGTAATGAAAATGGGCAAAATCGCCCAAGGACCACGCCTACTTTTTTTATCGAGAGTGCAGGTACCTCTGTTTTGCCTATTAAAAAAGGCCATATCAGCATCACTTTTTGAGAGAAGACAAGAATATTTTGTATGTAGATTTAGACTAATGCTTCCAGTTAATATGCCAAATGGGCGTGGTTCGACCACTTTTAGTTTACATAGGTCATGGAGGGTTTTATATGGATTGTATTGAAAAGTATATAAGTTTCCTGAATAATGGTGTACATAATATTGTAGTTTGTGAATCAATAATATTCTGTTGGGGAAAAATGAGCGGGCCACGCCTCCTTTTTACCCATCCACCCAGTATTGCAATATATTTTTATACCTTACACCTAAATTTTGAGAGTAAACGCACTTAGTACCGGTGTTTGTAACGCACAGAAATAGTTAAGCAGCTATAATTATAGTTCATCTTCCGAATTTGAGCGTGAGCCGCCCACTTTGAGTAGACATAGGTCATGGAGGGTCTAAAGGGGTTGTATTGATAATTATACAAATTTTGCTGATTAATAGGATACATATAAGTTTTGGAATCAATATTATTTTGTTGGATGAAAAATGGTCACCACTTCTAAATATATATACGAGTATATATGCAGCTTTAAGGTGTAGGGTATTTCGGCTACAGCCCGACTGTAGACAACACCTTTACTAGTTTAAACTTATCTTATCGCAATCATTTATCTACATGCAATTCTTCTACTCGTTCGTGGCGGTTTTCAATCTTTACTTATCGCACACAGCTGGTTCTTCGAAGTACAAATATTTCAACAAATTTAATTAAATAAAATTTAATGAAATTTAACAATTGTAAATAGCAACATGCATAATGGAGACTAAGTGCAATTTTAATTATACCACAGCAGAGCTCGATTTGCTGTTGGAAAGGTTGTAACGCTGCTCCCGGTTGTCCGGGTCTATAGCCGAGGTAACTCGTCAGATGTCCAGGGTTCGTTACAGACAAGGAAAAATTTTAAATTGTGTTTTACAGGACCTTGACTTTATTGTGGCCTTTCAGACTGATTGTCGAGTATTATCGATGGCTTATGAAATCTAATATACGCGCCGGAGAGTTAGGGTACGCTACGTGGCACTGACTGGTTTAGTAACCGCAAGGGGCAGCGTTGGTCGTTCTGTTGGTGTCGGGGCTGTACTCAACCGAAAAATTGGTCTTCACGATTTCAAATAATTCTCGCTCACGGTTATGTATTTCGGAAAATTGTTCGATTGAGTGGTAAGGCTATCCGAAGATTCGCAATACCAGTAAGGCTATCCGTAGATTCGCAATATCTTTACTCAACCGGAAAATTTGTATTCACGCTTTCAAATAATTCTTGTTCGCGATTATGTATTTCAGAAAATTGTTCGATTGAGTGGTAAGGCTATCCGAAGATTCGCAATACCAGTAAGGCTATCCGTAGATTCGCAATACTTTTACTCAACCGGAAAATTTGTTAATTCTTGTTCACGGTTGTGTATTTCGGCAAATTGTTCGATTGAGTGGTAAGGCTATCCGAAGATTCGCAATACCAGTAAGGCTATCCGTATATTCGCAATACTTTTACTCAACCGGAAAATTTGTATTCACACTTTAAAATAATTCTTGTTCACGATTATTCACGATTTCAAAAAAATTATTTTACACGCGGCGATCACGGCGTTGCTTTCGAGTTCCCTGTCTGGCTGTGCCCGCGTCGATGTTAAGCCTTAAGCACGAGTGTCTTCGTCGATGGTCTCACAGCAACTGCCTGAACGATTCTTTGCTGGTTTCAGTAACGACCCTTTTCCTTGCGTTTGCTTGATCTCTTTTGTTCGTTTCTTCTTCTGTGCTGTTTCTACAGCGTTCCGATGTTTGTACTTTCGCTCTCTGTTGTATACATGCGTTCTGTTCACTCATTTGTTTGCTTGTGCTCTTGCGTAGCCGCTCTCCTCTCCGGCGTGCATTTACATTGTATATTAACTTATGCTATAATAAGTACCCAGTAGGTCTTTTTTTTAAGTTCACATATGATCAAGATTAAAGTAAATACAAAATGCAAATAATATAAATGAAAATGATTTATAGCAAAGAAAAATGACAATATAAAGTTTTGTTAATACTAATTGTACAAGTTCGAATAAGTAAAGATAAAGTAAAGATAAGTAAGAATAAAAATGATTTATGTGCGGATCAAATGGCACCGCCATTTGGTTCGTTACAAGGTTGAAATCCAACAACAAAAAGTTGTAGTGCAAACGTAGTGACTTAAACTCTAAAGAAACAGCTGGTTTCTTATCTGTAAAGAAAGATAAGCACAAACGGCGTTGAACGTAAGAAATTTGGTGGGTTAAGTTTGGTGAAAGTATCCCTTTGAAACACAATTTGCGGTTTAAACTGACTCGACACGACGGTAAAAGGACACTAAACCACTGGTCCTAAGTACATCAGTTGAGTTTTATAAACAATTGGTGGTTTATGTGCAAAACTGCTGCGTATATGTTGTTGTATGTCAGAATGACTGTCCAACTAATAATAGCGCTTAACGTTTTTATTTATTTATTTCAATACAAAAAAACGTACTAAGCATACTAAGCTTTATAGCTTTCTTAAGCAATACAATAAATAATTAATAAACAACGCCTTTTCCCTTTCGTTTTGACAGACCGATCCAGCTGTTCTCAAAAATCTATTGAAAAAAATTTCTGATTCAATACCTGACGAGCCCGTAAAGTCATTCGGAACTATCCGAATGATCGTAACAAAAAAAAAGGTTGAGCTAAAGCCCGTGGAGTTAATCAACTCTAAAGTTGATTAATCGTAAAAAAAAATCAAGTATGAGCTAAAGCCCGTGGAGTTAATCAACTCTAAAGTTGATTAATCGTAAAAAAAAATCAAGTATGAGCTAAAGCCCGTGGAGTCATACAGCACTAGCTGAATGATCGACTTAAAAATAAAATTATTTGCCTTGCGGCGCCAAAAATGAACCACTCACGAATGAGATAAAGTCTCGCTTAACTGGTGAAGAGTTTCGCCGGTGTGAGACTGGTCGATTTTCTAAGTTTAAAAATGCTCATTAAAAGCACCACTTGAATTAGGGTTCTTAGGAATTGTAACTTCTGCATTGAACGCAAAGAGAAATCACGTTGGAAGTTTCTATGCTTCTTGTTAGCATTGTCTTCTCATCAGCTGTGGTTGCTGTTGTTGTTGTTGTTGTTGTTGTTGTTGTCGCTTTCCATGTCTGGTTATGGAATCAGGTTTTGTCGTTGTTGTTGTTTCTTGCTTCTTGTGTTATGGTGTATTGTAAAGAAGCAGTCGGTGGTTGTTGTTATTTTTGTGTTGTTATTTGCTGTATTCGTCTTCTTGGTTTCTGCAATTATGTCGGTATGTATGTAAGTCAGTATGTATATCCGTTTACTCGGTTTATTGTCTGCAAGCGGATGATTGTTTTCGGCAGAAGTATTTGCAACGATGCTTGGATCGTTACAAGGGTATCATTCCGTAACACTAACGAACATAAAGTTTTCTCTTTTTGGTTTTGGTTTTTACGTTATTTTTCTTTGTATTTGACGCCAGCGTCGAGAAATTCTAAAGAAACTGCGTCGGCAGAATCCCTGGCTGGTTCATGCGGATTTTTCCTTTATATTATATAATATTATTTTGTTTTATTGCAAAAATCATATTTTATGTATAACTTAAAAGATTTGTTACGAATAAGCTCAATTCTTCATATTAACGCATCTAATATATCGTTTTCCATCGTTCTCCAACTAAAGATAGGTAAAACTTTAGCAAATAATTGAGGTGTGATACTTTTCACGCTTGTTCATCTTTGTTAAAACTTTAAATGTGTTGCTATAATCGTAGCAAAATATAACAAAAAGAAACTAATGCTTCGTACTTCGAAGTATTCATTTTCTTCAGTGCAGGTTGAGGCATCATTTTACATTGAACGAGTTCTCTTCCTACTTATTTCAGACTATATCTCTGAAAGTAAACACAAGTGGTATAACATATTATACATCGTTAGAAAGGTAAAAGAACACTCTTGTGAATAATAAATTGTTGGTAAATTTATGTGCTTTCCAGGCATTAACTGCTGTTTTGGTGTACAGAAAAGGCACGATTTCTGGCGTGAACAAAAAGGTGTCGTCAAGAATAATCGACGAACAAAAATTTTAGGAAATGCCTCTCTCGGCAGAGTTTCGCCTACGCCGGCGTTCCTTCCAATCACGTTCGTTAGTGTTACGGGGAGATACCCTAAGTATGCAGGTTTTATACTTCCAGATTTATTCAAGTATAAATGTGTTCGACATTGACGCGCCCATAAATCCAATATGGCGACCAATTTCGGGAATTAGCAGGCGGATTCCAAGAACTAACGGTACAACGGTAAATTTGGCCAAAAATTACGCAAGGCAGAGACCTCTAAACCTTACTTTTCCCAAAAATTTTTATTCTTTTCAATATAAAAATAGAAGTTCTTCAATTTATTAGTTAAAAATACTTGATTTGTTCTTAATATTATAGTCCTGTTATCCAATATTCCCAATTATACTAGAATTAAAAACGATACAAAGTCTTTAAAAATCCTTAGAACTATAAAGGATAAGAGAGTGGTGATTTAGAAATTTGTAAAGCTTACTTGATGGTATATGTTATAATCATTGAATCGAATATACACTTTATTAAGCTTAACTTAAATTAATAAATGACTTTGTGTGCAAACGTAAAATCCAGATGAGAATTACGATGATGCTTGCCACCTACACGGATTACAACTGAGCTATTTATACGTATTTGCAAATACCCGGGATGTGTATTTCAAAATAAGTATAGTGTTTCCCCAACTTCTCAAAATATGTTGTTACTTTTTACTTCCTTGTATACGTAGTAACTACAAGAGAGTATTGTAATCGCGAAAAATTGCGATATTGAGATTTTGACCGTAATACACATTTTGACCATCTCTGAGTCCATTTTCACTATTTTAGTTGTGACGTGTGTATGTATGTACGTATCCTAAATAACTCAAAACCGGAGAGACGAAAAAAGTTGAAATTTGGTATTTAAGACTCCTATGAGACGTAGATGTGCACCTGCCTTTTTGGATGCACTCGGTTGCGCCAAAAGGACTCTTGAAAGATTACTTGAAGCCAAACAACCGCCAGAAAGTAGATATTGGGTATTTAGGGATGCTATAACATCCAAATATAATCGAAGAGGACACTTCTCTCGAAGGATTCTATTCTATTCATAACTAAGCTACAAATTTTTTTAATTGCAATTATTTCAGGCACAAGGCATTTGTGTTGTAAAAGATGATTGCATAGCCAATTTGCATAGACACCCCTCCCTTTTAGCTTTAAAGGATTGTAGAGGGACAAACTCGTCAAACAGTTTATTAGAGTCAACATCACTAGCGAAGTAGAAAAGCTGCATGTCAAACTGATCACATGCAGTTAGCAGGGTGGTTGTCAATACCTTTGAAATCTCTAAACTGAAATTAAAGGTTGATTTCCAAAAAGTTTACTCCGGTTAAACCCAGATTTCACATACACTTTAACTTATATTTTTATACCCTACACCTTAAGGTTGAGGGTATATTCACTTTCTACCGGAGTGTGTAACGCATAGAACTAGACAAGATAGGTATGGAAAAGTATATATATTCTTGATCAGCATCACCACCAAAATTGAAATAACGATGTCTGTCCGTCTGTCTGTCTGTCCGCTGAAATCACGATCACAGTAGAACGGATTAAGATTTCAAAATGAAATTTGGCAAAAATATTTGTTACTATGTTGCGGTGTTTCGTAATGAAAATGGGCAAAATCGCCCAAGGACCACGCCTACTTTTTTTATCGAGAGTGCAGGTACCTCTGTTTTGCCTATTAAAAAAGGCCATATCAGCATCACTTTTTGAGAGAAGACAAGAATATTTTGTATGTAGATTTAGACTAATGCTTCCAGTTAATATGCCAAATGGGCGTGGTTCGACCACTTTTAGTTTACATAGGTCATGGAGGGTTTTATATGGATTGTATTGAAAAGTATATAAGTTTCCTGAATAATGGTGTACATAATATTGTAGTTTGTGAAACAATAATATTCTGTTGGGGAAAAATGAGCGGGCCACGCCTCCTTTTTACCCATCCACCCAGTATTGCAATATATTTTTATACCTTACACCTAAATTTTGAGAGTAAACGCACTTAGTACCGGTGTTTGTAACGCACAGAAATAGTTAAGCAGCTATAATTATAGTTCATCTTCCGAATTTGAGCGTGAGCCGCCCACTTTGAGTAGACATAGGTCATGGAGGGTCTAAAGGGGTTGTATTGATAATTATACAAATTTTGCTGATTAATAGGATACATATAAGTTTTGGAATCAATATTATTTTGTTGGATGAAAAATGGTCACCACTTCTAAATATATATACGAGTATATATGCAGCTTTAAGGTGTAGAGTATTTCGGCTACAGCCCGGCTGTAGACAACACCTTTACTAGTTTAAACTTATCTTATCGCAATCATTTATCTACATGCAATTCTTCTACTCGTTCGTGGCGCTTTTCAATCTTTACTTATCGCACACAGCTGGTTCTTCGAAGTACAAATATTTCAACAAATTTAATTAAATAAAATTTAATGAAATTTAACAATTGTAAATAGCAACATGCATAATGGCGACTAAGTGCAATTTTAATTATACCACAGCAGAGCTCGATTTGCTGTTGGAAAGGTTGAAATCCAACAACGAAAAGTTGTAGTGCAAACGTAAGTTGAACGTAAGAAATTTGGTGGGTTAAGTTTGGTTAAACTATCAATTTGAAACACAATTTGTGGTTTAAACTGACGCGAAACGACGGTAAAAGGCCACTATAACACTGGCCATAAGTACATCAGTTGAGTTTTATAAACAATTGGTTTTTGTGCAAAACTGTTGCGTTAATGTTGTTGTATGTCAGAATGCTGTTTTGGTGTACAGAAAAGGCACGATTTCTGGCGTGAACAAAAAGGTGTCGTCAAGAATAATCGACGAACCAAAATTTTTGGATATGCCTCTCTTGCAGAGTTTCGCCAACGCCGGCGTGGCTTCCAATCACGTTCGTTAGTGTTACGGAATGATACCCTAAGTATGTAGGTTTTGTACTTCCAGATTTATTGACCTTTTAATGTTTCACATTGACACGCCCATAAATCCAATATGGCGACGGCGGATTCCAAGAACTAACGGTACAAGTAACGGTAAATTTGGCCAAAAATTACGCAAGGCAGAGACCTCTAAAACTTACTTTTCCCAAAAATTTTTCCATCGAATATAAAAATTGAAGTTCTTCAATTTATTAGTTAAAAATAAGTGATTTGAACTTAATATTATGGCACTGTTATCCAATATTCCCAATTATACTAGAATTAAAAACGATACAAAGTTTTTAAAAATCCTTAGAACTATAATGGATAAGAGAGTGGTGATTTAGAAATTTGTAAAGCTTACTTGATGGCATATCTTATAATCATTGAATCGAATATACACTTTATGAACTTTAATTAATAAATGGCTTTGTGAGCAAACGTAAAATCCAGATGAGAATTACGATGATGCTTGCCACCTACACTGAGCTATTTATACGTATTTGCAAATACCGCGGATGTGTATTTCAAAATAAGTACAGTGTTTTTTAAATTTTGCTGATTAATACGATACATATAAGTTTTGGAATCAATATTATTTTGTTGCATGAAAAATGGGCACCACTTCTAAATATATATACGAGTATATATGCAGCTTTAAGGTGTAGGGTATTTCGGCTACAGCCCGGCTGCAGACAACACCTTTACTAGTTTAAACATATCTTATCGCAATCATTTATCTACATGCAATTCTTCTACTCGTTCGTGGCGCTTTTCAATCTTTACTTATCGCACACATCTGGTTCTTAGAAGTACAAATATTTCAACAAATTTAATTAAATAAAATTTAATGGAATTTAACAATTGGAAATAGCAACATGCATAATGGCGACTAAGTGCAATTTTAATTATACCACAGCAGAGCTCGATTTGCTGTTGGAAAGGTTGAAATCCAACAACGAAAAGTTGTAGTGCAAACGTAAGTTGAACCATAGAGAAAGAATAACAAGAGGCCGAATCTTGAATCTTTTTCTCACTCATTGCTGAGTGTGTTCTCTCTTCTCTTTTGCTATTGCAAATCCTAATGTGTTTTCATTGATGCTCTGAGCATTTGTTTCCTATCCACTACTGAATCGATGATGAGTTGCTGATTGCTTCGCTCTCTACCCTATACCTTTTGCTCTTGTTTGTGTGTTTGCACTGATGCTCTGAGAATTTGGTCAACCCAGTTCTGGATCGTATGCAGATTTTTGAGTGTTTCGCGCTCTTCTCTTTTGTATTGCAAATGCTAGTGTGTTTTCATTGATGCTCTGAGCATTTGTTGGCTATCCACTACTGAATCGTTGATAGATTACTGAATGCTTCGCTCTCCGCTATAGCTATTGCATGTGTTTGTGTGTTTGCACTGATGCTCTGAGAATTCGCTCATACCCAGTTTTGGATCGTATGAAGATTTCTGAGTGTTTTGCTTTTCTATTTTGCTTTCGTACTCTGAGAATTTTTTCTGTCTACTACTGGATCGTTTACAGATTGTTGGTGTAATTTCGTTTCTTCTTACATTTTCCCTATTCGTCTTTTTTTTACTATTGATTCTTTATGGAGCAAATGAAGAGTGTATGTATGTCGAAAGAATATATGTGAATACACATTGATAACTTCTTAGCTTTGCGATTTCTGGACATTATTTTGTTTGTGTTTTTTATAATTAGTGGCTTCGTATGCAATTGTGTGTTTGTACATTTGTTTTTGCTTTCTTGTGCTTGCGCCTACTGCTGCAATTTTTGGATTAGAAATTCGATGAAGGAAGTTTGGACGACCTTTTTGATCAGTACAATTATAGAAAACTGAAATTTTTGCAATTTTTAGTAATTAGCAGTTTAAATAGCAGCGGCAAAGCTGAAAGCTTTAGGAGATGATTTTCGGAAATCGTAAAACACAAATATTTAGGATATTAAAATAAAGAAAATTATAATTAGTCACATCAAAATTGAACTGCCTTAATGCTTAGAATATTTGCTAGTTTTTAGAGATTAGATATATTCATAATAGTGCTCCTGTAAAGATTTATTTTTTATAGGGCTTTTTTCTACCCAGCATGCCGAATCAAATAAATCGATGGTATCGAAAACAAAATTCAGAAAAGCATCAGAAACTCCAGAAATGCTAAAAAATGTTGATGCTTAAAAATTATTCACACACACAACCAAAAGAAACAGTTCCAGGCATGCTAAAACAGAGTGAATGATTAAAAAGAAATATTCGCTGTATGCGTGAGTAAATTCATTGAAATTTGCTAGTCTCGCCTTGAGGACGCATTTTGCACTCATTTCGTTTCTTCGTTTCCCTTGCGGACCGACCGCTTCCATTTGGCGTTCGAGTAAATTTCGCTGATTCGGCCTCTTGTTATTCTTTCTCTATGGTTGAACGTAAGAAATTTGGTGGGTTAAGTTTGGTTAAACTATCACTTTGAAACACAATTTGTGGTTTAAACTGACGCGAAACGACGGTAAAAGGCCACTACAACACTGGCCCTAAGTACATCAGTTGAGTTTTATAAACAATTGGTGGTTTATGTGCAAAACTGCTGCGTATATGTTGTTGTATGTCAGAATGACTGTCCAACTAATAATAGCGCTTAACGTTTTTATTTATTTATTTCAATACAAAAAAACGTACTAAGCATACAGCTTTATAGCTTTCTTAAGCAATACGATAAATAATTAATAAACAACGCCTTTTCCCTTTCGTTTTGACAGACCGATCCAGCTGTTCTCAAAAATCTATTAAAAAAATTTCTGATTCAATACCTGACGAGCCCGTAAAGTCATTCGGAACTATCCGAATGATCGTAACAAAAAAAAGATTGAGCTAAAGCCCGTGGAGTTAATCAACTCTAAAGTTGATTAATCGTAAAAAAAAAATCAAGTATGAGCTAAAGCCCGTGGAGTTAATCAACTCTAAAGTTGATTAATCGTAAAAAAAATCAAGTATGAGCTAAAGCCCGTGGAGTCATACAGCACTAGCTGAATGATCGACTTAAAAATAAAATTATTTGCCTTGCGGCGCCAAAAATGAACCACTCACGAATGAGATAAAGTCTCGCTTAACTGGTGAAGAGTTTCGCCGGTGTGAGACTGGTCGATTTTCTAAGTTTAAAAATGCTCATTAAAAGCACCACTTGAATTAGGGTTCTTAGGAATTGTAACTTCTGCATTGAACGCAAAGAGAAATCACATTGGAAGTTTCCATGCTTCTTGTTAGCATTGTCTTCCCATCAGCTGTGGTTGTTGTTGTTGTTGTTGTTGTTGTTGTTGTCGCTTTCCATGTCTGGTTATGGAATCAGGTTTTGTCGTTTTTGTTGTTTCTTGCTTCTTGTGTTATGGTGTATTGTAAAGAAGCAGTCGGTGGTTGTTGTTATTTTTGTGTTGTTATTTGCTGTATTCGTCTTCTTGGTTTCTGCAATTATGTCGGTATGTATGTAAGTCAGTATGTATATCCGTTTACTCGGTTTATTGTCTGCAAGCGGATGATTGTTTTCGGCAGAAGTATTTGCAACGATGCTTGGATCGTTACAAGGGTATCATTCCGTAACACTAACGAACATAAAGTTTTCTCTTTTTGGTTTTGGTTTTTTCTAAAGAAACTGCGTCGGCAGAACCCCTGGCTGGTTCATGCGGATTTTTCCTTTATATTATATAATATTATTTTGTTTTATTATATAGGCTATTATAACTTAAAAGATTTGTTACGAATAAGCTCAATTCTTCATATTAACGCATCTAATATATCGTTTTCCATCGTTCTCCAACTAAAGATACGTAAAACTTTAGCAAATAATTGAGGTGTGATACTTTTCACGCTTGTTCATCTTTGTTAAAACTTTAAATGTGTTGCTATAATCGTAGCAAAATATAACAAAAAGAAACTAATGCTTCGTACTTCGAAGTATTCATTTTCTTCAGTGCAGGTTGAGGCATCATTTTACATTGAACGAGTTGTCTTCCTACTTATTTCAGACTATATCTCTGAAAGTAAACACAAGTGGTATAACATATTATACATCGTTAGAAAGGTAAAAGAACACTCTTGTGAATAATAAATTGTTGGTAAATTTATGTGCTTTCCAGGCATTAACTGCTGTTTTGGTGTACAGAAAAGGCACGATTTCTGGCGTGAACAAAAAGGTGTCGTCAAGAATAATCGACGAACAAAAATTTTAGGAAATGCCTCTCTCGGCAGAGTTTCGCCTACGCCAGCGTTCCTTCCAATCACGTTCGTTAGTGTTACGGAGAGATACCCTAAGTATGCAGGTTTTATACTTCCAGATTTATTCAAGTATAAATGTGTTCGACATTGACGCGCCCATAAATCTAATATGGCGACCAATTTCGGGAATTAGCAGGCGGATTCCAAGAACTAACGGTACAACGGTAAATTTGGCCAAAAATTACGCAAGGCAGAGACCTCTAAACCTTACTTTTCCCAAAAATTTTTATTCTTTTCAATATAAAAATAGAAGTTCTTCAATTTATTAGTTAAAAATACCTGATTTGTTCTTAATATTATAGTCCTGTTATCCAATATTCCCAATTATACTAGAATTAAAAACGATACAAAGTCTTTAAAAATCCTTAGAACTATAAAGGATAAGAGAGTGGTGATTTAGAAATTTGTAAAGCTTACTTGATGGTATATGTTATAATCATTAAATCGAATATACACTTTATTAAGCTTAACTTAAATTAATAAATGACTTTGTGTGCAAACGTAAAATCCAGATGAGAATTACGATGATGCTTGCCACCTACACGGATTACACCTGAGCTATTTATACGTATTTGCAAATACCCCGGATGTGTATTTCAAAATAAGTATAGTGTTTCCCCAACTTCTCAAAATATGTTGTTACTTTTTACTTCCTTGCATAGAATTGCACAATTTGCATAGACACCCCTCCCTTTTAGCCTTGGAGGATTGTAGTGGGACAAACTCGTCAAACAGAGTTCAAAAGGAACTCCGACCAGAAACGAGGACAGAATCGTGCTTCGAAGGCTTTTTTAATCCTTCTGTGGGTAATTTTAACGTCTAAAACGCTTTGCTAATTCGTCAAAGTCGTCATTAAACACGACGCTTCAACGGAAACTGACAAATTCTGTCAGTTTATTAGAGTCAACATCACTAGTGAAGTAAAAAAGCGACATGTCGAACAGATCACATGCAGTTAGCAGGGTGATTGTCAATACGTTTGAAATCTCTAAACTGAAATGCAAGGTTGATTTCCAAAAAGTTTCATACACGTTAACTTATATTTTTTAAACTTATCTTATCGCAAACATTTATCTACATGCAATTCTTCTACTCGTTCGTGGCGCTTTTCAATCTTTACTTATCGCATACAGCTGTTTCTTCGAAGTACAGATATTTCAACAAATTTGATTAAATAATTTTATGAAATTTAACAATTGTAAATAGCAACACGCATTATGGCGACTAAGTGCAACTTTAATTATACAACAGCAGAGCTCGATTTGCTGTTGGAAAGGTTGAAATGCAACAATGAAAAGTTGTAGTGCAAACTTAAACTCTAAAGAAACAGCTGGTTTCTTATCTGTGAAGAAAGATAAGTACAAACGGAGTTGAACGTAAGAAATTTGGTGGGTTAAGTTTGGTGAAAGTATCCCTTTGAAACACAATTTGGGGTTTAAACTGACTCGACACGACGGTAAAAGGCCACTAAACCACTGGCCCTAAGTACATCAGTTGAGTTTTATAAACAATTGGTGGTTTATGTGCAAAACTGCTGCGTATATGTTGTTGTATGTGATTTGTTGTTGTTGCGGACGGAGAGCCGCTCATTCCAGTTCGTATCCGCATTGCAGTTATCGGCATCTTCTTTTGCTCAGCATGACGACGGACAGACAAGTCCCGTAAAGTGGCGTGATCGAAGTTTCTTGAAGAATTTTTTTTCTATGAACTTCGCATCATGCCATTCTACGGGACTTGCAAGGAAAGTCTATCATGGTGAGAAAGAGCGAGATGTCGCGAGCTGCGCTGTGGCCCCGACTGGAATGAGCGAAGCAAACCAGTATTCTGTCTGCAGCTTCGAGACAGAGCGTGGGCTCAGAAACAGTCAGTCGGAGATCAGTAGTTGAGAGTCGCTCAAGTTGTTGGTTGTCGAAGAAAATTGAAAAATAAAACATCGAAGCGCGAGTGGTGTGTGTTGAAGTTGTCGCTAACAGAAAAAGAAACGGAAATAAAATACACTCTTTATAAATAATTACTTTAAATAAAATAAAAAGTGTTTTAATAAAAGTACTCTGAAAAACATAAACTCTTAGTGCTTACTATAGTTTGTAAATCTGTACTGCGGAAAGATTTTACTGAAAAAGATTTTTAGGAATCCACAAACACGTGAATGAAAAGAAGTAACCTAACCATGCAAATTTGGCGTTAAAATTGAAGAAAGGTGCAGTCAGTCGAAAAGTACAGTCAGTCGAAAAATACAGACAGTCGGAAGTAGCGGTGCAATCGAGAATTATCAAAACAACAAGAAAAAAAAAAAGAAAAAAAGAACAAAATCAGAAAACAAATCAAATTCCGCAAAATGGAAAAATTGTACAACATTTTGAAAGTACGGCGAAAAGAAAACTTTTCTGACAATATGGTGCAACAATGGATAAGAATTTGGCAAAAGACTGATATAGTGTGAATCGTTCGTCGACGCTGTAATCTTACTGGATGGTTATCAAGCACACGTGGAAAAATGAAGCCGACGTAAATTATCAGTACTTGTGGCAAGACCAGAAGCGTGTGTTTCAACTGGAGTACCACTCTAACATTTCGGCGGTTTATTTTGTTGCCCCAAACGCAAAAAAATTTGTCAATTGCCGTTGAACAGTGAAAACAGTGTTTAGCTGGCAAAAGTCGTGAAAAGAAAGCAGTACTAATCGCTGAAGCGGCAACGAATGCCGACCTCATCAAAAGAATTTCTTAGGTGCGCTTGGAAATTATTGTTATTGGTATATCAGACAATTACACGCTGGTGCATCGGTTGATACACGCTTAGCAACAAATAAGCTATAATACGTGGCGTCTACACTAACCACGACATCAATTATTTTCAACATCTATTAAATTCAGAGGGATAACTGGACGTACAAACTTCGATTAAAATTGGAGATAAATAAACAACACCTACAACGACTACTGAAATAAATTCTAACGAAAGCACGCACGGAGATTACAAATATGCCCTATTAAGCTGTAGTAAACCACAAAAGAAGCACATCAAAGCAGCTTTTCGATAAGATAAGTACCAAAGGAAAACAAAAACCAGGGAAAGACAATTTCATATTTAAATCTACATTTTCTATTTTTATAAAACCTTGCACCACAGAATACAAAAACATTTAAGAAAAGAAAAAAAAAACTAACTAACAAAACACAATAGAATAAGCAACCACTAACGCCAACGCACACCCGCATACACACTTGCATATATACCGTGTTTACCTGCTTAATACTAACCATTCCCATTTAAAATATGATAAATATTGGAATTGTATAATTGTTGTTGCAGGAAAATTACACTACTTGTACAAATTTCATTATGTATTAAGAACAATTCTAAACCAGTTTATGTAATGCGAAGAAACCAATCTAAAGTTATTTGAAATAAAGGGGAATCGTAAAACAGAGAAAAAAAAATAAGTGCTTAAAGCTACAAAAGTTGTTAAAGCATAAACTGGTAAAAATCTTTTCAGGAAAATGCCTCCACATAACTAATATTAATTATGAACATAGCCAGAGAATTAAATGTTGTAGAGAACCTTCGTTTTCAGATGGTTATTCACATGTCTTCTTACTGAGATGAATTTTTGTTTTTGCGTATTTACGATTCCTTTTCAATAGTTGACAATCTCATGTTACTTCAACTTTGAGCATTTCCAGGTCGGAGCTTCTCTCGCTGGCGCCGACGACGAGGAGGACCCTACCAGGTAAATCATCATACATATATATATATTTATTTAAATATAACCTTAATATATTCGTTGAATTTCTACTCGAACTTGGCTTAACTTAACTTTGCTTTCAGTCATATCTCGAGTTCTAGGTAACCGATCGCGCCAAGCCATATACCATATGAAAGGTCTTTAAATGGGGAACAACCGCACTTTATATCATTTTCGTGCCACTTCTATAGTTTACCGCCCCTAAACCGTTCCTCAACCTTCCCTCAACCGTCCCTCAATCGTCCCTCAATCGTCCCTCAATCGTCCCCCAATCGTGTCTCAATCGTCCCCCCTTAACAGGGCCCCCCCTTAACAGGGCCCCCCTTAACAGCCCCCACCCTTAACAGGGCCCCCCTTAACAGGGCACCCCCCCTTAACAGGGCCCCCGCATTAACAGGGCCCCCGCATTAACAGGGCCCCCCCTTAACAGCCTACGAACCATTTATTAACGCCTCCGGCAGACAGCGTGTCTGCCATCGCGCCTCATGGAAACCAAATCTCACACATTCATTCATAACTTTTTATTTTGTTGGTGCCAGCAACGGGTTTTCTTTCTTTTGCGACTTCTTAAATTGATACACACACAGACAGACGAATGCATGTTGATTGTGTGAATGCAAGACGAGCCGTTGACTTCGATTATTGCATTAATAAAGTCGATTTTAGTTTCAATTTTCAGTTTTTCCCA
Source organism: Thecophora atra (assembly GCA_937620795.1). NCBI lineage: Eukaryota > Metazoa > Arthropoda > Insecta > Diptera > Conopidae > Thecophora > Thecophora atra. Next base: position 50,429,195 of record OW569398.1, read on the forward strand.
TTGAAAGCCTACACATTTTAATCGTGGATTTTTATTTTCCCGGACAGTTGAGGATGAGGACCTCCTTTCGAAAAATCGCTTGTATTATTTTAAAGTTTATTGACCGCTTCATGACTTTTTTCATGGCTTTTTTTATAGTTTCTTGCATGATGGACATTTAATCATAATCTTTTTATTTTATCGTTAAATTTGAAATGAAATTAGTTTTTCATTTTCTTTCTCATTTAAATGGAGTTTTTTTTAATCTTTGCTTAACATTTAAGGTGTAATTTCAGTTAGTTTAATACACGGATTATAGGAATCCATTGTAAAGTCTAGTGAAACAATTTGTCAATTATTTTTAATTGCCGTCTTGAGTTTCGAGCATTGCGAAACGGAAACTATATTCTACTGAAAAAATTTTGCTTTCCAGATTTAGTGTAATATGAAGTTTAAGTTTACACAATTATTATATCATGACTTGTGTACAGTTATTTGTATGGAGATTATATAGAAAAAAAAATATATATTTTAAATTATATAATAAGACAAATTTTTGTGCAAAAAGTATTATTGATAAAAACTAAAATTTATACCTTACTTCACGGAAGCATCTCTATTTCATATACTAAATTCCATTACAAGAAGCTGCATATTTAAGAGCTTATTAAATTTGTTTAGATTGTTAACAATTTATTCTAATATACTTAAATGCTTTTCCAGTTTCAAAAAACATTGTCACCATATGACGACAAATTTAATCGATTTAAGAAAACAGTTTATCAACATTTGCAGAATACTTTATTTTAAATTCCCTTGTCTTAATTGGCTAGAATTAGTTCGATTTAGATACAATAAAATTACCGTCTATGATTTACAGATCACAGAAACTGAAATGATTTCTCAATAGATTTAATAGAAAAAAAAAATGGTTTAAATAAACATTTCTAGGTTGACAGGTGAGTAAGCGGTTGCGATCCGCGCAGCCAGGCGACACAATGGATAAGGGGTTGGCGCAACAACTGCCAACGCGCCAACCATAATGGGGTGGGTATAGAAAGGGGGAGGGAAATAACACCTACTCCTCCCCCTCCTCCTCTCATCACTCTCCCTCTTGATTCCGCCGAACCTCCGCGTACTTTTTTTTTTGTTGTACGTTTGCTTAGCGGCCACCAACTTTGTATCGATCACGAGCGGATTTCGTCGTGTAAATTTTCGGTTACCGGTCTAGTTTTGGCTGTAGAGCCAATGTAAGCCTCAGCTCGATCTGTTCTTTTTGTAACTGGGGTTTTCGAGACACTGTCGGGGTTGTCGAAGAACCCCCCCCACTTTCCCTGAGCACTGCCGGATGAGCTGAGCTGCCCTGACAGTGGTCAACTTTCCTTTTGTTTGGATTTTTTTTTATTGCTTCCGTATTTAGTATATCGCGACCCGTACCCCATACTTTACACGCTTAACGTTTTTATTTATTTATTTCAATACAAAAAAAACGTACTAAGCATACAGCTTTATAGCGGGCTTAAGCAATACGATAAATAATTAATAAACAACGCCTTTTACCTTTCGTTTTGACAGACCGATCCAGCTGTTCTCAAAAATCTATTGAAAAAAAATTTCTGATTCAATACAGTAAAATAATTTTTGAGTGCGACAAATGGATGACTTAAAAAAGATATTTTCGATCGAAATAATAAGTTAATGTTTTATCACAGAAGATTTAACTCTTTAAATATAATTGACACTGTGTACAACACGGCATAAAAGTTAATCTTTTGTCTCCTAGCACTAGCACTAGTTTTAGATTAGGTTAAGTTATTTCTTTAAGTTTGTATAGGTTTAGGTTTTCTTTTTTAGAAAATAATAATGTTATCCTTTTTTTGCCTTTTTTTAAGGAAATTAAATGTAATCGAATTTAAAATATTAAGTGTTGTTTTGCACATAATTTCAATGTTAATAATCTTTGTTAAATATGTTTTCGTATGTTAAGAATATCGATTTTAAGTGAATGTTTACAAAAAACACTCTGTATTATAATTTTTCGTGGAATAAATCTGTTATCTGTTAAAAAAGATATTACTAATTTCAACTATACAAGCAGATAATCTTGTAACTATTTGTGATGATTCTGACGAAAAAAAATAATTAAAATGCTATCGGAAAATACAAAAAAAAATTTAAAAATATTGCAGAAGTGGATGAGAGCTTTTTGGGTGAAGCCTTGTCCACAGGCAATTATAGATATATAATATATAGACATTTTTCCTGTGGCTCCTCAATTGGGAAATATTTTCCCCCCAAAATTCGAACAAGAAATGTTCTGCTGGGTTGCCCCACGTTTTCATAGACTTCCTTTTTTTTCTGGCGGTTCCATTTTTTTTGGCAAACACTTTTTGCTTTGTAATTTTAACCGCTGATTGCCATTATTTTCGTTCTGTTTCCAACAAGTTTCCAGCGTTTTGTTTTTGGGAATTTTGTGATCTCGGGTATAGGATGATTCAAAATATTTATTTGGTTCCCATTCGTGACGAATGTGATAAAAGATGGATTCTCATTTTTAACGAGTTTTTGGTCCTTAGGCCGGTATAAAACTCAGTCTGTCCAGGGTTCGTTAAAGGGGTCTCGCAACCCTCTAACATACCCTCTAACATGTCTTCGCGACAGTCTAGCACTGACTCTGTGAAGAGTTCAGCTCGGACGTTGTTTATTGTGTTTTTAATTTTTATTATTTTATTATTATTTGCTTAACAATTCTTATAGTTACACTAATGCTCAACAATTTTTATACCTAATAATACGTACAATGAAAGAGGGGGGATAGAGTATCCCGCAGCAGAAGGCTGCACAATGTGTATCACCTATTCAAAGCACCAAAGGGAGACGCGGTGCTTGGTAGGAAGTACAACAACTTCCTGGCAGATGGCCTTAAATTTATTCGGTGACGTCAGAGCGTCCACCAACAAAAAGTCTCTGGTTTGGTACCTTGTGTAGGTGTCCTACCTAGTTGTTGTACAATTATTTTTGCACAACGGAGACCGAAGTCGAATGCCACTGTTAGTTCTGTGACTGAGGCCGAAGACGAAAGCGTCAGTTATTTCTGAAGACTGAGACCGAAGTCGAAAGCCACTGTTAGTTCTGTGACTGAGGCCGAAGCCGAAAGCGTCAGTTATTTCTGAGCGCTGATACCGAAGTCGAAAGCCACTGTTAGTTCTGTGACTGAGGCCAAAGCCGAAAGCGTCAGTTATTTCTGAACGCTGAGACCGAAGTCGAAAGCCACTGTTAGTTCTGTGACTGAGGCCGAGGCCGAGACCGAAAGAGCTGGGGGAAGGAGGGGAAAGGGATCCAAAAAACACAAAGACTTTGCAACTACTGCAAACGACTTTGATCGGTTTCCAACTCTGAAATTACTTTGCAGTTTGCACATCCTATACGTGGTATGATGGTTGAACTGTTTGAGAATTCAAACCTCTGATAACGAATCAGCGGGAAAGCAAAAGTGAATAAAATGGTTTTGCTTGTGTGACGTATGTTAGCGCCTTCGAAACCCGTACTTGGCGGATTTCGTCGTTTGCTTAATTTGATGCTTTTTTTATGTTTTATTTGTTTATTATTTATTTCTATTAATCTGCTTCAATAAAAAAATAGAAAACATAGTTAAAGAATAAAAAAAAAGAATATAAAGAAATTGATTGCCGCTGTTCGGTTTCGAACCGGCTTCCCTCGTGTTGGGATTTTTATATGGAAGCTCAGGGAGCAGTGTTCTGTGTATACTAAAAAGAATTGTAACATGGCATTAATTATGCCTGTTACACATTCACAAATCGTATGGAAATTATTCCCATTCGACTTCTCCTTCGAGAAATCTGACTCGAATGAGCCAGTCGCTACTCAATTTTTGAGCACCTTAATATGTATGCAATGAGTGCATTTGCCGAAATTACGTCAGCAGCCATGAAGGTTTGATTTGGCTACACCAAAAAAAAATTATCGCTGTTTGTGTTCATGCGGATTTTTCCTTTATATTATATAATATTATTTTGTTTTATTGCAAAAATCATATTTTATAACTTAAAAGATTTGTTAAGAATTAGATCAATTCTTCATATTAACGCATCTAATATATCGTTTTCCGTCGTTCTCCAACTAAAGATACGTAAAACTTTAGCAAATAATTGAGGTGTGATACTTTTCACGCTTGTACATCTTTGTTAAAACTTTAAATGTGTTGCTATAATCGTAGCAGAATATAACAAAAAAAAAACTAATGTTTCGTACTTCGAAGTATCCATTTTCTTCAGTGCAGGTTGAGAAGTCATTCATACACATGTTTAAAATGTGACAGCCGCAAAATGAGTTATAATTAATCCGCGTCCGCAGGCCCGAGGGAGCACACGCACCCATACTTGGCCACAGAAAACCGTCGGCTTCCCACTTACTGTTAAGCCCCAACATAAGGGTCCCAATCCTGAATTTGGCAACAGAAAGCTGTTCGCAGCGCGATTCATACGTTATTTTTAGTATATTTGTAAAGCATTTGTAAGGTATTCGTAACGTATCTGTAGAGTATTCGTAAGTTGCTTTTAAAGTAAGCTATTCTTAAGATATTTGTAAGGTGTTTGTAGGCATCATTTTACATTGAACGAGTTGTCTTCCTACTTATTTCAGACTATATCTCTGAAAGTAAATACAGGTGGTATAACATATTATTTATCGTTAGAAAGGTAAAAGAACACTCTTCCCGAATTTTACATTTCCTTTTTATACCTTGTGAATCCAATTTCAAAGAAAACGGATTCTGTTTACTCAGAAAATCAACAATGTGCAAATAACTTCCAAGCTTTCACGATTACAGCCCTAGCATGTTCAGCGGAAATAAAGCCATTAAAAATACCTTTCAGTCGGTAACTATATCACTAAGGGTATCTTTCGTAACACTAACGAACATAAAGTTTTCTCTTTTGTTTTTTTCCTTATTTTTTTTGGTATTTGACGCCAGCGTAGAGAAATTCTAAAGAAACTGCTTCCGCCCCCTGGTTGACGATAGACGAACGATAATAAATTTGTTGGTAAATTTATGTGCTTTCCAGGCATTAACTGCTGTTTTGGTGTACAGAAAAGGCACGATTTCTGGCGTGAACAAAAAGGTGTCGTCAAGAATAATCGACGAACCAAAATTTTAGGAAATGCCTCTCTTGGCAGAGTTTCGCCAACGCCGGCGTGGCTTCCAATCACGTTCGTTAGTGTTACGGAATGATACCCTAAGTATGTAGGTTTTATACTTCCAGATTTATTGACCTTTTAATGTTCGACATTGACACGCCCATAAATCCAATATGGCGACCAATTTCTGGAATTTGCAGGCGGATTCCAAGAACTAACGGTACTAGTAACGGTAATATTGGCCAAAAATTACGCAAGGCAGAGACCTCTAAACCTTACTTTTCCCAAAAATTTTTATTCTATCCAATATAAAAATTGAAGTTCTTCAATTTATTAATTAAAAATAACTGATTTGAACTTAATATTATGGTCCTGTTATCCAATATTCCCAATTATACTAGAATTAAAAACGACACAAAGTCTTTACAAATCCTTAGAACCTTAAATCGACTATAAAGGATAAGAGAGTGGTGATTTAGAAATTTGTAAAGCTTACTTGATGGTGTATCTTATAATCATTGAATCGAATATACACTTTACGAACTTTAATTAATAAATGGCTTTGTGAGCAAACGTAAAATCCAGATGAGAATTACGATGATGCTTGCCACCTACACGGATTACACCTGAGCTATTTATACGTATTTGTAAATACCCCGGATGTGTATTTCAAAATAAGTATAGTGTTTCCCCAACTTCTCAAAATATGTTGTTGCTTTTCACTTCCTTGCATAGAATTGCACAATTTGCATAGACACCCCTCCCTTTTAGCCTTGAAGGATTGTAGTGGGACAAACTCGTCAAACAGTTTATTAGAGTCAACATCACTAGTGAAGTAAAAAAGCGACATGTCGAACAGATCACATGCAGTTAGCAGGGTGATTGTCAATACGTTTGAAATCTCTAAACTGAAATGCAAGGTTGATTTCCAAAAAGTTTCATACACGTTAACTTATATTTTTTAAACTTATCTTATCGCAAACATTTATCTACATGCAATTCTTCTACTCGTTCGTGGCGCTTTTCAATCTTTACTTATCGCATACAGCTGTTTCTTCGAAGTACAGATATTTCAACAAATTTGATTAAATAATTTTATGAAATTTAACAGTTGTAAATAGCAACACGCATTATGGCGACTAAGTGCAACTTTAATTATACAACAGCAGAGCTCGATTTGCTGTTGGAAAGGTTGAAATGCAACAATTAAAAGTTGTAGTGCAAACTTAAACTCTAAAGAAACAGCTGGTTTCTTATCTGTGAAGAAAGATAAGTACAAACGGAGTTGAACGTAAGAAATTTGGTGGGTTAAGTTTGGTGAAAGTATCCCTTTGAAACACAATTTGCGGTTTAAACTGACTCGACACGACGGTAAAAGGCCACTAAACCACTGGCCCTAAGTACATCAGTTGAGTTTTATAAACAATTGGTGGTTTATGTGCAAAACTGCTGTCGTGAATGCACCACAGAATACAAAAACATTTAAGAAAAGAAAAAAAAAACTAACTAACAAAACACAGTGTTAATAGAATAAGCAACCACTAACGCCAACGCACACCCGCATACACACTTGCATATATATACCGTGTTTACCTGCTTAATACTAACCATTCCCATTTAAAATATGATAAATACTGAAATTGTATAATTGTTGTTGCAGGAAATTACACTACTTGTACAAATTTCATTATGTATTAAGAACAATTCTAAACCAGTTTATGTAATGCGATGAAACCAATCTAAAGTTATTTGAAAAAAAGGGGAATCGTAAAACAGAGAAAAAAAAAAATAAGTGCTTAAAGCTACAAAAGTTGTTAAAGCATAAACTGGTAAAAATCTTTTCAGGAAAATGCCTCCACATAACTAATATTAATTATGAACATAGCCAGAGAACTAAATGTTGTAGAGAACCTTCGTTTTCAGATGGTTATTCACATGTCTTCTTACTGAGATGAATTTTCAACTTTTCAATAGTTGACAATCTCATGTTACTTCAACTTTGAGCATTTCCAGGTCGGAGCTTCTCTCGCTGGCGCCGACGACGAGGAGGACCCTGCCAGGTAAATCATCATACATATATATATATATTTATTTTAATATAACCTTAATATATTCGTTGAATTTCTACTCGAACTTTGCTTAACATTTAAGGTGTAATTTCAGTTAGTTTAATACACGGATTATAGGAATCCATTGTAAAGTCTAGTGAAACAATTTGTCAATTATTTTTAATTGCCGTCTTGAGTTTCGAGCATTGCGAAACGGAAACTATATTCTACTGAAAAAATTTTGCTTTCCAGATTTAGTGTAATATGAAGTTTAAGTTTACACAATTATTATATCATGACTTGTGTACAGTTATTTGTATGGAGATTATATAGAAAAAAAAATATATATTTTAAATTATATAATAAGTAACTCTGAAATTACTTTGCAGTTTGCACATCCTATACGTGGTATGATGGTTGAACTGTTTGAGAATTCAAACCTCTGATAACGAATCAGCGGGAAAGCAAAAGCGAATAAAATGGTTTTGCTTGTGTGACGTATGTTAGCGCCTTCGAAACCCGTACTTGGCGGATTTCGTCGTTTGCTTAATTTGATGCTTTTTTTATGTTTTATTTGTTTATTATTTATTTCTATTAATCTGCTTCAATAAAAAAATAGAAAACATAGTTAAAGAATAAAAAAAAAGAATATAAAGAAATTGATTGCCGCTGTTCGGTTTCGAACCGGCTTCCCTCGTGTTGGGATTTTTATATGGAAGCTCAGGGAGCAGTGTTCTGTGTATACTAAAAAGAATTGTAACATGGCATTAATTATGCCTGTTACACATTCACAAATCGTATGGAAATTATTCCCATTCGACTTCTCCTTCGAGAAATCTGACTCGAATGAGCCAGTCGCTACTCAATTTTTGAGCACCTTAATATGTATGCAATGAGTGCATTTGCCGAAATTACGTCAGCAGCCATGAAGGTTTGATTTGGCTACACCAAAAAAAAATTATCGCTGTTTGTGTTCATGCGGATTTTTCCTTTATATTATATAATATTATTTTGTTTTATTGCACAAATCATATTTTATAACTTAAAAGATTTGTTAAGAATTAGATCAATTCTTCATATTAACGCATCTAATATATCGTTTTCCGTCGTTCTCCAACTAAAGATACGTAAAACTTTAGCAAATAATTGAGGTGTGATACTTTTCACGCTTGTACATCTTTGTTAAAACTTTAAATGTGTTGCTATAATCGTAGCAGAATATAACAAAAAAAAAACTAATGTTTCGTACTTCGAAGTATCCATTTTCTTCAGTGCAGGTTGAGAAGTCATTCATACACATGTTTAAAATGTGACAGCCGCAAAATGAGTTATAATTAATCCGCGTCCGCAGGCCCGAGGGAGCACACGCACCCATACTTGGCCACAGAAAACCGTCGGCTTCCCACTTACTGTTAAGCCCCAACATAAGGGTCCCAATCCTGAATTTGGCAACAGAAAGCTGTTCGCAGCGCGATTCATACGTTATTTTTAGTATATTTGTAAAGCATTTGTAAGGTATTCGTAACGTATCTGTAGAGTATTCGTAAGTTGCTTTTAAAGTAAGCTATTCTTAAGATATTTGTAAGGTGTTTGTAGGCATCATTTTACATTGAACGAGTTGTCTTCCTACTTATTTCAGACTATATCTCTGAAAGTAAATACAGGTGGTATAACATATTATTCATCGTTAGAAAGGTAAAAGAACACTCTTCCCGAATTTTACATTTCCTTTTTATACCTTGTGAATCCAATTTCAAAGAAAACGGATTCTGTTTACTCAGAAAATCAACAATGTGCAAATAACTTCCAAGCTTTCACGATTACAGCCCTAGCATGTTCAGCGGAAATAAAGCCATTAAAAATACCTTTCAGTCGGTAACTATATCACTAAGGGTATCTTTCGTAACACTAACGAACATAAAGTTTTCTCTTTTGTTTTTTTCCTTATTTTTTTTGGTATTTAACGCCAGCGTAGAGAAATTCTAAAGAAACTGCTTCCGCCCCCTGGTTGACGATAGACGAACGATAATAAATTTGTTGGTAAATTTATGTGCTTTCCAGGCATTAACTGCTGTTTTGGTGTACAGAAAAGGCACGATTTCTGACGTGAACAAAAAGGTGTCGTCAAGAATAATCGACGAACCAAAATTTTAGGAAATGCCTCTCTTGGCAGAGTTTCGCCAACGCCGGCGTGGCTTCCAATCACGTTCGTTAGTGTTACGGAATGATACCCTAAGTATGTAGGTTTTATACTTCCAGATTTATTGACCTTTTAATGTTCGACATTGACACGCCCATAAATCCAATATGGCGACCAATTTCTGGAATTTGCAGGCGGATTCCAAGAACTAACGGTACTAGTAACGGTAATATTGGCCAAAAATTACGCAAGGCAGAGACCTCTAAACCTTACTTTTCCCAAAAATTTTTATTCTATCCAATATAAAAATTGAAGTTCTTCAATTTATTAATTAAAAATAACTGATTTGAACTGAATATTATGGTCCTGTTATCCAATATTCCCAATTATACTAGAATTAAAAACGACACAAAGTCTTTACAAATCCTTAGAACCTTAAATCGACTATAAAGGATAAGAGAGTGGTGATTTAGAAATTTGTAAAGCTTACTTGATGGTGTATCTTTTAATCATTGAATCGAATATACACTTTACGAACTTTAATTAATAAATGGCTTTGTGAGCAAACGTAAAATCCAGATGAGAATTACGATGATGCTTGCCACCTACACGGATTACACCTGAGCTATTTATACGTATTTGTAAATACCCCGGATGTGTATTTCAAAATAAGTATAGTGTTTCCCCAACTTCTCAAAATATGTTGTTGCTTTTCACTTCCTTGCATAGAATTGCACAATTTGCATAGACACCCCTCCCTTTTAGCCTTGAAGGATTGTAGTGGGACAAACTCGTCAAACAGTTTATTAGAGTCAACATCACTAGTGAAGTAAAAAAGCGACATGTCGAACAGATCACATGCAGTTAGCAGGGTGATTGTCAATACGTTTGAAATCTCTAAACTGAAATGCAAGGTTGATTTCCAAAAAGTTTCATACACGTTAACTTATATTTTTTAAACTTATCTTATCGCAAACATTTATCTACATGCAATTCTTGTACTCGTTCGTGGCGCTTTTCAATCTTTACTTATCGCATACAGCTGTTTCTTCGAAGTACAGATATTTCAACAAATTTGATTAAATAATTTTATGAAATTTAACAATTGTAAATAGCAACACGCATTATGGCGACTAAGTGCAACTTTAATTATACAACAGCAGAGCTCGATTTGCTGTTGGAAAGGTTGAAATGCAACAATGAAAAGTTGTAGTGCAAACTTAAACTCTAAAGAAACAGCTGGTTTCTTATCTGTGAAGAAAGATAAGTACAAACGGAGTTGAACGTAAGAAATTTGGTGGGTTAAGTTTGGTGAAAGTATCCCTTTGAAACACAATTTGCGGTTTAAACTGACTCGACACGACGGTAAAAGGCCACTAAACCACTGGCCCTAAGTACATCAGTTGAGTTTTATAAACAATTGGTGGTTTATGTGCAAAACTGCTGTCGTGAATGCACCACAGAATACAAAAACCTTTAAGAAAAGAAAAAAAAAACTAACTAACAAAACACAGTGTTAATAGAATAAGCAACCACTAACGCCAACGCACACCCGCATACACACTTGCATATATATACCGTGTTTACCTGCTTAATACTAACCATTCCCATTTAAAATATGATAAATACTGAAATTGTATAATTGTTGTTGCAGGAAAATTACACTACTTGTACAAATTTGATTATGTATTAAGAACAATTCTAAACCAGTTTATGTAATGCGAAGAAACCAATCTAAAGTTATTTGAAAAAAAGGGGAATCGTAAAACAGAGAAAAAAAAAAATAAGTGCTTAAAGCTACAAAAGTTGTTAAAGCATAAACTGGTAAAAATCTTTTCAGGAAAATGCCTCCACATAACTAATATTAATTATGAACATAGCCAGAGAATTAAATGTTGTAGAGAACCTTCGTTTTCAGATGGTTATTCACATGTCTTCTTACTGAGATGAATTTTTGTTTTTGCGTATTTACGATTCCTTTTCAATAGTTGACAATCTCATGTTACTTCAACTTTGAGCATTTCCAGGTCGGAGCTTCTCTCGCTGGCGCCGACGACGAGGAGGACCCTGCCAGGTAAATCATCATACATATATATATATTTATTTTAATATAACCTTAATATATTCGTTGAATTTCTACTCGAACTTTGCTTAACATTTAAGGTGTAATTTCAGTTAGTTTAATACACGGATTATAGGAATCCATTGTAAAGTCTAGTGAAACAATTTGTCAATTATTTTTAATTGCCGTCTTGAGTTTCGAGCATTGCGAAACGGAAACTATATTCTACTGAAAAAATTTTGCTTTCCAGATTTAGTGTAATATGAAGTTTAAGTTTACACAATTATTATATCATGACTTGTGTACAGTTATTTGTATGGAGATTATATAGAAAAAAAAATATATATTTTAAATTATATAATAAGACAAATTTTTGTGCAAAAAGTATTATTGATAAAAACTAAAATTTATACCTTACTTCACGGAAGCATCTCTATTTCATATACTAAATTCCATTACAAGAAGCTGCATATTTAAGAGCTTATTAAATTTGTTTAGATTGTTAACAATTTATTCTAATATACTTAAATGCTTTTCCAGTTTCAAAAAACATTGTCACCATATGACGACAAATTTAATCGATTTAAGAAAACAGTTTATCAACATTTGCAGAATACTTTATTTTAAATTCCCTTGTCTTAATTGGCTAGAATTAGTTCGATTTAGATACAATAAAATTACCGTCTATGATTTACAGATCACAGAAACTGAAATGATTTCTCAATAGATTTAATAGAAAAAAAAAATGGTTTAAATAAACATTTCTAGGTTGACAGGTGAGTAAGCGGTTGCGATCCGCGCAGCCAGGCGACACAATGGATAAGGGGTTGGCGCAACAACTGCCAACGCGCCAACCATAATGGGGTGGGTATAGAAAGGGGGAGGGAAATAACACCTACTCCTCCCCCTCCTCCTCTCATCACTCTCCCTCTTGATTCCGCCGAACCTCCGCGTACTTTTTTTTTTGTTGTACGTTTGCTTAGCGGCCACCAACTTTGTATCGATCACGAGCGGATTTCGTCGTGTAAATTTTCGGTTACCGGTCTAGTTTTGGCTGTAGAGCCAATGTAAGCCTCAGCTCGATCTGTTCTTTTTGTAACTGGGGTTTTCGAGACACTGTCGGGGTTGTCGAAGAACCCCCCCCACTTTCCCTGAGCACTGCCGGATGAGCTGAGCTGCCCTGACAGTGGTCAACTTTCCTTTTGTTTGGATTTTTTTTTATTGCTTCCGTATTTAGTATATCGCGACCCGTACCCCATACTTTACACGCTTAACGTTTTTATTTATTTATTTCAATACAAAAAAAACGTACTAAGCATACAGCTTTATAGCGGGCTTAAGCAATACGATAAATAATTAATAAACAACGCCTTTTACCTTTCGTTTTGACAGACCGATCCAGCTGTTCTCAAAAATCTATTGAAAAAAAATTTCTGATTCAATACAGTAAAATAATTTTTGAGTGCGACAAATGGATGACTTAAAAAAGATATTTTCGATCGAAATAATAAGTTAATGTTTTATCACAGAAGATTTAACTCTTTAAATATAATTGACACTGTGTACAACACGGCATAAAAGTTAATCTTTTGTCTCCTAGCACTAGCACTAGTTTTAGATTAGGTTAAGTTATTTCTTTAAGTTTGTATAGGTTTAGGTTTTCTTTTTTAGAAAATAATAATGTTATCCTTTTTTTTCCTTTTTTTAAGGAAATTAAATGTAATCGAATTTAAAATATTAAGTGTTGTTTTGCACATAATTTCAATGTTAATAATCTTTGTTAAATATGTTTTCGTATGTTAAGAATATCGATTTTAAGTGAATGTTTACAAAAAACACTCTGTATTATAATTTTTCGTGGAATAAATCTGTTATCTGTTAAAAAAGATATTACTAATTTCAACTATACAAGCAGATAATCTTGTAACTATTTGTGATGATTCTGACGAAAAAAAATAATTAAAATGCTATCGGAAAATACAAAAAAAAATTTAAAAATATTGCAGAAGTGGATGAGAGCTTTTTGGGTGAAGCCTTGTCCACAGGCAATTATAGATATATAATATATAGACATTTTTCCTGTGGCTCCTCAATTGGGAAATATTTTCCCCCCAAAATTCGAACAAGAAATGTTCTGCTGGGTTGCCCCACGTTTTCCTAGACTTCCTTTTTTTTCTGGCGGTTCCATTTTTTTTGGCAAACACTTTTTGCTTTGTAATTTTAACCGCTGATTGCCATTATTTTCGTTCTGTTTCCAACAAGTTTCCAGCGTTTTGTTTTTGGGAATTTTGTGATCTCGGGTATAGGATGATTCAAAATATTTATTTGGTTCCCATTCGTGACGAATGTGATAAAAGATGGATTCTCATTTATAACGAGTTTTTGGTCCTTAGGCCGGTATAAAACTCAGTCTGTCCAGGGTTCGTTAAAGGGGTCTCGCAACCCTCTAACATACCCTCTAACATGTCTTCGCGACAGTCTAGCACTGACTCTGTGAAGAGTTCAGCTCGGACGTTGTTTATTGTGTTTTTAATTTTTATTATTTTATTATTATTTGCTTAACAATTCTTATAGTTACACTAATGCTCAACAATTTTTATACCTAATAATACGTACAATGAAAGAGGGGGGATAGAGTATCCCGCAGCAGAAGGCTGCACAATGTGTATCACCTATTCAAAGCACCAAAGGGAGACGCGGTGCTTGGTAGGAAGTACAACAACTTCCTGGCAGATGGCCTTAAATTTATTCGGTGACGTCAGAGCGTCCACCAACAAAAAGTCTCTGGTTTGGTACCTTGTGTAGGTGTCCTACCTAGTTGTTGTACAATTATTTTTGCACAACGGAGACCGAAGTCGAATGCCACTGTTAGTTCTGTGACTGAGGCCGAAGACGAAAGCGTCAGTTATTTCTGAAGACTGAGACCGAAGTCGAAAGCCACTATTAGTTCTGTGACTGAGGCCGAAGCCGAAAGCGTCAGTTATTTCTGAGCCCTGATACCGAAGTCGAAAGCCACTGTTAGTTCTGTGACTGAGGCCAAAGCCGAAAGCGTCAGTTATTTCTGAACGCTGAGACCGAAGTCGAAAGCCACTGTTAGTTCTGTGACTGAGGCCGAGACCGAAAGAGCTGGGGGAAGGAGGGGAAAGGGATCCAAAAAACACAAAGACTTTGCAACTACTGCAAACGACTTTGATCGGTTTCCAACTCTGAAATTACTTTGCAGTTTGCACATCCTATACGTGGTATGATGGTTGAACTGTTTGAGAATTCAAACCTCTGATAACGAATCAGCGGGAAAGCAAAAGTGAATAAAATGGTTTTGCTTGTGTGACGTATGTTAGCGCCTTCGAAACCCGTACTTGGCGGATTTCGTCGTTTGCTTAATTTGATGCTTTTTTTATGTTTTATTTGTTTATTATTTATTTCTATTAATCTGCTTCAATAAAAAAATAGAAAACATAGTTAAAGAATAAAAAAAAAGAATATAAAGAAATTGATTGCCGCTGTTCGGTTTCGAACCGGCTTCCCTCGTGTTGGGATTTTTATATGGAAGCTCAGGGAGCAGTGTTCTGTGTATACTAAAAAGAATTGTAACATGGCATTAATTATGCCTGTTACACATTCACAAATCGTATGGAAATTATTCCCATTCGACTTCTCCTTCGAGAAATCTGACTCGAATGAGCCAGTCGCTACTCAATTTTTGAGCACCTTAATATGTATGCAATGAGTGCATTTGCCGAAATTACGTCAGCAGCCATGAAGGTTTGATTTGGCTACACCAAAAAAAAATTATCGCTGTTTGTGTTCATGCGGATTTTTCCTTTATATTATATAATATTATTTTGTTTTATTGCACAAATCATATTTTATAACTTAAAAGATTTGTTAAGAATTAGATCAATTCTTCATATTAACGCATCTAATATATCGTTTTCCGTCGTTCTCCAACTAAAGATACGTAAAACTTTAGCAAATAATTGAGGTGTGATACTTTTCACGCTTGTACATCTTTGTTAAAACTTTAAATGTGTTGCTATAATCGTAGCAGAATATAACAAAAAAAAAACTAATGTTTCGTACTTCGAAGTATCCATTTTCTTCAGTGCAGGTTGAGAAGTCATTCATACACATGTTTAAAATGTGACAGCCGCAAAATGAGTTATAATTAATCCGCGTCCGCAGGCCCGAGGGAGCACACGCACCCATACTTGGCCACAGAAAACCGTCGGCTTCCCACTTACTGTTAAGCCCCAACATAAGGGTCCCAATCCTGAATTTGGCAACAGAAAGCTGTTCGCAGCGCGATTCATACGTTATTTTTAGTATATTTGTAAAGCATTTGTAAGGTATTCGTAACGTATCTGTAGAGTATTCGTAAGTTGCTTTTAAAGTAAGCTATTCTTAAGATATTTGTAAGGTGTTTGTAGGCATCATTTTACATTGAACGAGTTGTCTTCCTACTTATTTCAGACTATATCTCTGAAAGTAAATACAGGTGGTATAACATATTATTCATCGTTAGAAAGGTAAAAGAACACTCTTCCCGAATTTTACATTTCCTTTTTATACCTTGTGAATCCAATTTCAAAGAAAACGGATTCTGTTTACTCAGAAAATCAACAATGTGCAAATAACTTCCAAGCTTTCACGATTACAGCCCTAGCATGTTCAGCGGAAATAAAGCCATTAAAAATACCTTTCAGTCGGTAACTATATCACTAAGGGTATCTTTCGTAACACTAACGAACATAAAGTTTTCTCTTTTGTTTTTTTCCTTATTTTTTTTGGTATTTAACGCCAGCGTAGAGAAATTCTAAAGAAACTGCTTCCGCCCCCTGGTTGACGATAGACGAACGATAATAAATTTGTTGGTAAATTTATGTGCTTTCCAGGCATTAACTGCTGTTTTGGTGTACAGAAAAGGCACGATTTCTGACGTGAACAAAAAGGTGTCGTCAAGAATAATCGACGAACCAAAATTTTAGGAAATGCCTCTCTTGGCAGAGTTTCGCCAACGCCGGCGTGGCTTCCAATCACGTTCGTTAGTGTTACGGAATGATACCCTAAGTATGTAGGTTTTATACTTCCAGATTTATTGACCTTTTAATGTTCGACCATAAATCCAATATGGCGACCAATTTCTGGAATTTGCAGGCGGATTCCAAGAACTAACGGTACTAGTAACGGTAATATTGGCCAAAAATTACGCAAGGCAGAGACCTCTAAACCTTACTTTTCCCAAAAATTTTTATTCTATCCAATATAAAAATTGAAGTTCTTCAATTTATTAATTAAAAATAACTGATTTGAACTGAATATTATGGTCCTGTTATCCAATATTCCCAATTATACTAGAATTAAAAACGACACAAAGTCTTTACAAATCCTTAGAACCTTAAATCGACTATAAAGGATAAGAGAGTGGTGATTTAGAAATTTGTAAAGCTTACTTGATGGTGTATCTTTTAATCATTGAATCGAATATACACTTTACGAACTTTAATTAATAAATGGCTTTGTGAGCAAACGTAAAATCCAGATGAGAATTACGATGATGCTTGCCACCTACACGGATTACACCTGAGCTATTTATACGTATTTGTAAATACCCCGGATGTGTATTTCAAAATAAGTATAGTGTTTCCCCAACTTCTCAAAATATGTTGTTGCTTTTCACTTCCTTGCATAGAATTGCACAATTTGCATAGACACCCCTCCCTTTTAGCCTTGAAGGATTGTAGTGGGACAAACTCGTCAAACAGTTTATTAGAGTCAACATCACTAGTGAAGTAAAAAAGCGACATGTCGAACAGATCACATGCAGTTAGCAGGGTGATTGTCAATACGTTTGAAATCTCTAAACTGAAATGCAAGGTTGATTTCCAAAAAGTTTCATACACGTTAACTTATATTTTTTAAACTTATCTTATCGCAAACATTTATCTACATGCAATTCTTGTACTCGTTCGTGGCGCTTTTCAATCTTTACTTATCGCATACAGCTGTTTCTTCGAAGTACAGATATTTCAACAAATTTGATTAAATAATTTTATGAAATTTAACAATTGTAAATAGCAACACGCATTATGGCGACTAAGTGCAACTTTAATTATACAACAGCAGAGCTCGATTTGCTGTTGGAAAGGTTGAAATGCAACAATGAAAAGTTGTAGTGCAAACTTAAACTCTAAAGAAACAGCTGGTTTCTTATCTGTGAAGAAAGATAAGTACAAACGGAGTTGAACGTAAGAAATTTGGTGGGTTAAGTTTGGTGAAAGTATCCCTTTGAAACACAATTTGCGGTTTAAACTGACTCGACACGACGGTAAAAGGCCACTAAACCACTGGCCCTAAGTACATCAGTTGAGTTTTATAAACAATTGGTGGTTTATGTGCAAAACTGCTGTCGTGAATGCACCACAGAATACAAAAACCTTTAAGAAAAGAAAAAAAAAACTAACTAACAAAACACAGTGTTAATAGAATAAGCAACCACTAACGCCAACGCACACCCGCATACACACTTGCATATATATACCGTGTTTACCTGCTTAATACTAACCATTCCCATTTAAAATATGATAAATACTGAAATTGTATAATTGTTGTTGCAGGAAAATTACACTACTTGTACAAATTTGATTATGTATTAAGAAAAATTCTAAACCAGTTTATGTAATGCGAAGAAACCAATCTAAAGTTATTTGAAAAAAAGGGGAATCGTAAAACAGAGAAAAAAAAAAATAAGTGCTTAAAGCTACAAAAGTTGTTAAAGCATAAACTGGTAAAAATCTTTTCAGGAAAATGCCTCCACATAACTAATATTAATTATGAACATAGCCAGAGAATTAAATGTTGTAGAGAACCTTCGTTTTCAGATGGTTATTCACATGTCTTCTTACTGAGATGAATTTTTGTTTTTGCGTATTTACGATTCCTTTTCAATAGTTGACAATCTCATGTTACTTCAACTTTGAGCATTTCCAGGTCGGAGCTTCTCTCGCTGGCGCCGACGACGAGGAGGACCCTGCCAGGTAAATCATCATACATATATATATATTTATTTTAATATAACCTTAATATATTCGTTGAATTTCTACTCGAACTTTGCTTAACATTTAAGGTGTAATTTCAGTTAGTTTAATACACGGATTATAGGAATCCATTGTAAAGTCTAGTGAAACAATTTGTCAATTATTTTTAATTGCCGTCTTGAGTTTCGAGCATTGCGAAACGGAAACTATATTCTACTGAAAAAATTTTGCTTTCCAGATTTAGTGTAATATGAAGTTTAAGTTTACACAATTATTATATCATGACTTGTGTACAGTTATTTGTATGGAGATTATATAGAAAAAAAAATATATATTTTAAATTATATAATAAGACAAATTTTTGTGCAAAAAGTATTATTGATAAAAACTAAAATTTATACCTTACTTCACGGAAGCATCTCTATTTCATATACTAAATTCCATTACAAGAAGCTGCATATTTAAGAGCTTATTAAATTTGTTTAGATTGTTAACAATTTATTCTAATATACTTAAATGCTTTTCCAGTTTCAAAAAACATTGTCACCATATGACGACAAATTTAATCGATTTAAGAAAACAGTTTATCAACATTTGCAGAATACTTTATTTTAAATTCCCTTGTCTTAATTGGCTAGAATTAGTTCGATTTAGATACAATAAAATTACCGTCTATGATTTACAGATCACAGAAACTGAAATGATTTCTCAATAGATTTAATAGAAAAAAAAATGGTTTAAATAAACATTTCTAGGTTGACAGGTGAGTAAGCGGTTGCGCTCCGCGCAGCCAGGCGACACAATGGATAAGGGGTTGGCGCAACAACTGCCAACGCGCCAACCATAGTGGGGTGGGTATAGAAAGGGGGAGGGAAATAACACCTACTCCTCCCCCTCCTCCTCTCATCACTCTCCCTCTTGATTCCGCCGAACCTCCGCGTAATTTTTTTTTTTTTTTGTTGTACGTTTGCTTAGCCGCCACCAACTTTGTATCGATCACGAGCGGATTTCGTCGTGTAAATTTTCGGTTACCGGTCTATTTTTGGCTGTAGAGCCAATGTAAGCCTCAGCTCGATCTGTTCTTTTTGTAACTGGGGTTTTCGAGACACTGTCGGGGTTGTCGAAGAACCATCCCCACTTTCCCTGAGCACGGCCGGATGAGCTGAGCTGCCCTGACAGTGGTCAACCTTCCTTTTGTTTGGATTTTTTTTTATTGCTTCCGTATTTAGTATATCGCGACCCGTACCCCATACTTTACACGCTTAACGTTTTTATTTATTTATTTCAATACAAAAAAAACGTACTAAGCATACAGCTTTATAGCGGGCTTAAGCAATACGATAAATAATTAATAAACAAGGCCTTTTACCTTTCGTTTTGACAGACCGATCCAGCTGTTCTCAAAAATCTATTGAAAAAAAATTTCTGATTCAATACAGTAAAATAATTTTTGAGTGCGACAAATGGATGACTTAAAAAAGATATTTTCGATCGAAATAATAAGTTAATGTTTTATCACAGAAGATTTAACTAAAAGATTTAACACGGCATAAAAGTTAATCTTTTGTCTCCTAGCACTATCACTAGTTTTAGATTAGGTTAAGTTACAGTCGAACTTCTCTATAGTGAACTTCTATACAATGAAGCACTCCCTATTATGAATTTTTTTCAAGTACACTGCTTTTTCGTTCAATTTCTGGTATATTTTGATCTCTGTATAATGAATTTCTATACAGTGAATATTTCTATACAATGAACAAGTTTTACAGTTGCAATCTCAAATTTCATACGTTTTTGTCTCCTTATAATGAATTTTTTCAAATAATTTTCCGTTGGCTATACTAGTAACACTGTATTCCGATGGAAAAGTAAACTTTATATGGGCATCCCCGAAATTTGAAAATGACAACAGAAAAAGATAAAAAATGACCATCACTAACAATTTTGAGACCTGCATTGAGTTACTTGCATTAAGTGAACAAACAGTGTGAAAATGTCGCAGCGAAATAGTCTCTCTTTTATAAAAAAATTGTTGATTATTAATAAAGTCGAAGAAGGTGGAGCAAAAAAAAAAAAGATTTTGCTAAACAATTTGGAATTCTGCCTACCACTTTTGTGGAGATGAAAAATGATGTACCTAATAAAGTTTTCGAGTCTCTTAATTTATTAGAAGCTTTCGTTGAAGAAAAAAAATGGAAAAGTGTAATCCAAACTGAAATTACTGATTACTTAAAATAAAAATTTAAAAAAGTATTATGTTTTCTATATAATGAAATTTCTATATAATGAAGTAATTTTGTGGTCCCTTCGACTTCACTATAGGGAAGTTCGACTGTATTTCTTTAAGTTTGTATAGGTTTAGGTTTTCTTTTTTAAAAAATAATAATGTTATCCTTTTTTTGCCTTTTTTTAAGGAAATTAAATGTAATCGAATTTAAAATATTAAGTGTTGTTTTGCACATAATTTCAATGTTAATAATCTTTGTTAAATATGTTTTCGTATGTTAAGAATATCTATTTTAAGTAAATGTTTACAAAAAACACTCTGTATTATAATTTTTCGTGGAATAAATCTGTTATCTGTTAAAAAAGATATTACTAATTTCAACTATACAAGCAGATAATCTTGTAACTATTTGTGATGGCAATTATAGATATATAATATATAGACATTTTTCCTGTGGCTCCTCAATTGGGAAATATTTTCCCCCCAAAATTCGAACAAGAAATGTTCTGCTGACTTGCCCCACGTTTTCCTAGACTTCCTTTTTTTTCTGGCGGTTCCATTTTTTTTAGCAAACACTTTTTGCTTTGTATTTTTAACCGCTGATTGCCATTATTTTCGTTCTGTTTCCAACAAGTTTCCAGCGTTTTGTTTTTGGGAATTTTGTAATCTCGGGTATAGGATGATTCAAAATATTTATTTGGTTCCCATTCGTGACGAATGTGATAAAAGATGGATTCTCATTTATAACGAGTTTTTGGTCCTCAGGCTAAGATAAAACTCAGTCTGTCCAGGGTTCCTTAAAGGGGTCTCGCAACCCTCTAACATACAACGTATTTCCGAATTACTCACGACTGTCTTCGCGATAGTCTAGCACTGACTCTGTGAAGAGTTCAGCTCGGACGTTGTTTATTGTGTTCTTAATTTTTATTATTTTATTATTATGTGCTTAACAATTCTTATACTTACACTAATGCTTAACAATTTTTATACCTAATAATACGTACAATGAAAGAGGGGGATAGAGTATCCCGCAGCAGAAGGCTGCACAATGTGTATCACCTATTCAAAGCACCAAAGGGAGACGCGGTGGTTGGTAGGAAGTACAACAACTTCCTGGCAGATGGCCTTAAATTTATTCGGTGACGTCAGAGCGTCCACCAACAAAAAGTCTCTGGTTTGGTACCTTGTGTAGGTGTCCTACCTAGTTGTTGTACAATTATTTTTGCACAACGGAGACCGAAGTCGAATGCCACTGTTAGTTCTGTGACTGAGGCCGAAGCCGAAAGCGTCAGTTATTTCTGAAGACTGAGACCGAAGTCGAAAGCGTCAGTTATTTCTGAGCGCTGAGACCGAAGTCGAAAGCCACTATTAGTTCTGTGACTGAGGCCAAAGCCGAAAGCGTCAGTTATTTCTGAACGCTGAGACCGAAGTCGAAAGCCACTGTTAGTTCTGTGACTGAGGCCGAGACCGAAAGAGCTGGAGGGAAGGAGGGGAAAGGGATCCAAAAAACACAAAGACTTTGCAACTACTGCAAACGACTTTGATCGGTTTCCAACTCTGAAATTACTTTGCAGTTTGCACATCCTATACGTGGTATGATGGTTGAACTGTTTGAGAATTCAAACCTCTGATAACGAATCAGCGGGAAAGCAAAAGTGAATAAAATGGTTTTGCTTGTGTGACGTATGTTAGCGCCTTCGAAACCCGTACTTGGCGGATTTCGTCGTTTGCTTAATTTGATGCTTTTTTTATGTTTTATTTGTTTATTATTTATTTCTATTAATCTGCTTCAATAAAAAAATAGAAAACATAGTTAAAGAATAAAAAAAAAGAATATAAAGAAATTGATTGCCGCTGTTCGGTTTCGAACCGGCTTCCCTTGTGTTGGGATTTTTATATGGAAGCTCAGGGAGCAGTGTTCTGTGTATACTAAAAAGAATTGTAACATGGCATTAATTATGCCTGTTACACATTCACAAATCGTATGGAAATTATTCCCATTCGACTTCTCCTTCGAGAAATCTGACTCGAATGAGCCAGTCGCTACTCAATTTTTGAACACCTTAATATGTATGCAATGAGTGCATTTGCCGAAATTACGTCAGCAGCCATGAAGGTTTGATTTGGCTACACCAAAAAAAATTATCGCTGTTTGTGTTCATGCGGATTTTTCCTTTATATTATATAATATTATTTTGTTTTATTGCAAAAATCATATTTTATAACTTAAAAGATTTGTTACGAATAAGCGCAATTCTTCATATTAACGCATCTAATATATCGTTTTCCGTCGTTCTCCAACTAAAGATACGTAAAACTTTAGCAAATAACTGAGGTGTGATACTTTTCACGCTTGTACATCTTTGTTAAAACTTTAAATGTGTTGCTATAATCGTAGCAAAATATAACAAAAAAAAAAAAAAAGTTTCGTACTTCGAAGTATCCATTTTCTTCAGTGCAGGTTGAGAAGTCATACATACACATGTTTAAAATGTGACAGCCGCAAAATGAGTTATAATTAATCCGCGTCCGCAGGCCCGAGGGAGCACACGCACCCATACTTGGCCACAGAAAACCGTCGGCTTCCCACTTACTGTTAAGCCCCAATATAAGGGTCCCAATCCTGAATTTGGCAACAGAAAGCTGTTCGCAGCGCGATTCATACGTTATTTTTAGGATATCTGTAAAGCATTTGTAAGGTATTCGTAACGTATCTGTAAAGTATTCGTAAGTTGCTTTTAAAGTAAGCTATTCTTAAGATATTTGTAAGGTGTTTGTAGGCATCATTTTACATTGAACGAGTTGTCTTCCTACATATTTCAGACTATATCTCTGAAAGTAAATACTTTCAATAATAATAAAATAAATCATATTTTATGTATAACTTAAAAGATTTGTTACGAATAAGCTCAATTCTTCATATTAACGCATCTAATATATCGTTTTCCATCGTTCTCCAACTAAAGATACGAAAAAATTTAGCAAATAATTGAGGTGTGATACTTTTCACGCTTGTTTATCTTTGTTAAAATTTTAAATGTGTTGCTATAATCGTAGCAGAATATAACAAAAAGAAACTAATGCTTCGTACTTCGAAGTATTCATTTTCTTCAGTGCAGGTTGAGAAGTCATTCATACACATGCTTAAAATGTGACAGTGTGAGTTTGGACATTGCTTGTGTAAACATAGCATTAAGCCGCAAAATGAGTTATAATTAATCCGCGTCCGCAGGCCCGAGGGAGCACACGCACCCATAGTTGGCCACGGAAAACCGTCGGCTTCCCACTTACTGTTAAGCCCCAATATAAGGGTCCCAATCCTGAATTTGGCAACAGAAAGCTGTTCGCAGCGCGATTCATACGTTATTGTTAGGATATTTGTAAAGCATTTGTAAGGTATTCGTAACGTATCTGTAGAGTATTCGTAAGTTGCTTTTAAAGTAAGCTATTCTTAAGATATTTGTAAGGTGTTTGTAGGCATCATTTTACATTGAACGAGTTGTCTTCCTACTTATTTCAGACTATATCTCTGAAAGTAAATACAGGTGGTATAACATATTATTCATCGTTAGAAAGGTAAAAGAACACTCTTCCCGAATTTTACATTTCCTTTTTATACCTTGTGAATCCAATTTCAAAGAAAACGGATTCTGTTTACTCAGAAAATCAACAATGTGCAAATAACTTCCAAGCTTTCACGATTACAGCCCTAGCATGTTCAGCGGAAATAAAGCCATTAAAAATACCTTTCAGTCGGTAACTATATCACTAAGGGTATCTTTCGTAACACTAACGAACATAAAGTTTTCTCTTTTGTTTTTTTCCTTATTTTTTTTGGTATTTAACGCCAGCGTAGAGAAATTCTAAAGAAACTGCTTCCGCCCCCTGGTTGACGATAGACGAACGATAATAAATTTGTTGGTAAATTTATGTGCTTTCCAGGCATTAACTGCTGTTTTGGTGTACAGAAAAGGCACGATTTCTGACGTGAACAAAAAGGTGTCGTCAAGAATAATCGACGAACCAAAATTTTAGGAAATGCCTCTCTTGGCAGAGTTTCGCCAACGCCGGCGTGGCTTCCAATCACGTTCGTTAGTGTTACGGAATGATACCCTAAGTATGTAGGTTTTATACTTCCAGATTTATTGACCTTTTAATGTTCGACATTGACACGCCCATAAATCCAATATGGCGACCAATTTCTGGAATTTGCAGGCGGATTCCAAGAACTAACGGTACTAGTAACGGTAATATTGGCCAAAAATTACGCAAGGCAGAGACCTCTAAACCTTACTTTTCCCAAAAATTTTTATTCTATCCAATATAAAAATTGAAGTTCTTCAATTTATTAATTAAAAATAACTGATTTGAACTGAATATTATGGTCCTGTTATCCAATATTCCCAATTATACTAGAATTAAAAACGACACAAAGTCTTTACAAATCCTTAGAACCTTAAATCGACTATAAAGGATAAGAGAGTGGTGATTTAGAAATTTGTAAAGCTTACTTGATGGTGTATCTTTTAATCATTGAATCGAATATACACTTTACGAACTTTAATTAATAAATGGCTTTGTGAGCAAACGTAAAATCCAGATGAGAATTACGATGATGCTTGCCACCTACACGGATTACACCTGAGCTATTTATACGTATTTGTAAATACCCCGGATGTGTATTTCAAAATAAGTATAGTGTTTCCCCAACTTCTCAAAATATGTTGTTGCTTTTCACTTCCTTGCATAGAATTGCACAATTTGCATAGACACCCCTCCCTTTTAGCCTTGAAGGATTGTAGTGGGACAAACTCGTCAAACAGTTTATTAGAGTCAACATCACTAGTGAAGTAAAAAAGCGACATGTCGAACAGATCACATGCAGTTAGCAGGGTGATTGTCAATACGTTTGAAATCTCTAAACTGAAATGCAAGGTTGATTTCCAAAAAGTTTCATACACGTTAACTTATATTTTTTAAACTTATCTTATCGCAAACATTTATCTACATGCAATTCTTGTACTCGTTCGTGGCGCTTTTCAATCTTTACTTATCGCATACAGCTGTTTCTTCGAAGTACAGATATTTCAACAAATTTGATTAAATAATTTTATGAAATTTAACAATTGTAAATAGCAACACGCATTATGGCGACTAAGTGCAACTTTAATTATACAACAGCAGAGCTCGATTTGCTGTTGGAAAGGTTGAAATGCAACAATGAAAAGTTGTAGTGCAAACTTAAACTCTAAAGAAACAGCTGGTTTCTTATCTGTGAAGAAAGATAAGTACAAACGGAGTTGAACGTAAGAAATTTGGTGGGTTAAGTTTGGTGAAAGTATCCCTTTGAAACACAATTTGCGGTTTAAACTGACTCGACACGACGGTAAAAGGCCACTAAACCACTGGCCCTAAGTACATCAGTTGAGTTTTATAAACAATTGGTGGTTTATGTGCAAAACTGCTGTCGTGAATGCACCACAGAATACAAAAACCTTTAAGAAAAGAAAAAAAAAACTAACTAACAAAACACAGTGTTAATAGAATAAGCAACCACTAACGCCAACGCACACCCGCATACACACTTGCATATATATACCGTGTTTACCTGCTTAATACTAACCATTCCCATTTAAAATATGATAAATACTGAAATTGTATAATTGTTGTTGCAGGAAAATTACACTACTTGTACAAATTTGATTATGTATTAAGAACAATTCTAAACCAGTTTATGTAATGCGAAGAAACCAATCTAAAGTTATTTGAAAAAAAGGGGAATCGTAAAACAGAGAAAAAAAAAAATAAGTGCTTAAAGCTACAAAAGTTGTTAAAGCATAAACTGGTAAAAATCTTTTCAGGAAAATGCCTCCACATAACTAATATTAATTATGAACATAGCCAGAGAATTAAATGTTGTAGAGAACCTTCGTTTTCAGATGGTTATTCACATGTCTTCTTACTGAGATGAATTTTTGTTTTTGCGTATTTACGATTCCTTTTCAATAGTTGACAATCTCATGTTACTTCAACTTTGAGCATTTCCAGGTCGGAGCTTCTCTCGCTGGCGCCGACGACGAGGAGGACCCTGCCAGGTAAATCATCATACATATATATATATTTATTTTAATATAACCTTAATATATTCGTTGAATTTCTACTCGAACTTTGCTTAACATTTAAGGTGTAATTTCAGTTAGTTTAATACACGGATTATAGGAATCCATTGTAAAGTCTAGTGAAACAATTTGTCAATTATTTTTAATTGCCGTCTTGAGTTTCGAGCATTGCGAAACGGAAACTATATTCTACTGAAAAAATTTTGCTTTCCAGATTTAGTGTAATATGAAGTTTAAGTTTACACAATTATTATATCATGACTTGTGTACAGTTATTTGTATGGAGATTATATAGAAAAAAAAATATATATTTTAAATTATATAATAAGACAAATTTTTGTGCAAAAAGTATTATTGATAAAAACTAAAATTTATACCTTACTTCACGGAAGCATCTCTATTTCATATACTAAATTCCATTACAAGAAGCTGCATATTTAAGAGCTTATTAAATTTGTTTAGATTGTTAACAATTTATTCTAATATACTTAAATGCTTTTCCAGTTTCAAAAAACATTGTCACCATATGACGACAAATTTAATCGATTTAAGAAAACAGTTTATCAACATTTGCAGAATACTTTATTTTAAATTCCCTTGTCTTAATTGGCTAGAATTAGTTCGATTTAGATACAATAAAATTACCGTCTATGATTTACAGATCACAGAAACTGAAATGATTTCTCAATAGATTTAATAGAAAAAAAAAATGGTTTAAATAAACATTTCTAGGTTGACAGGTGAGTAAGCGGTTGCGATCCGCGCAGCCAGGCGACACAATGGATAAGGGGTTGGCGCAACAACTGCCAACGCGCCAACCATAATGGGGTGGGTATAGAAAGGGGGAGGGAAATAACACCTACTCCTCCCCCTCCTCCTCTCATCACTCTCCCTCTTGATTCCGCCGAACCTCCGCGTACTTTTTTTTTTGTTGTACGTTTGCTTAGCGGCCACCAACTTTGTATCGATCACGAGCGGATTTCGTCGTGTAAATTTTCGGTTACCGGTCTAGTTTTGGCTGTAGAGCCAATGTAAGCCTCAGCTCGATCTGTTCTTTTTGTAACTGGGGTTTTCGAGACACTGTCGGGGTTGTCGAAGAACCCCCCCCACTTTCCCTGAGCACTGCCGGATGAGCTGAGCTGCCCTGACAGTGGTCAACTTTCCTTTTGTTTGGATTTTTTTTTATTGCTTCCGTATTTAGTATATCGCGACCCGTACCCCATACTTTACACGCTTAACGTTTTTATTTATTTATTTCAATACAAAAAAAACGTACTAAGCATACAGCTTTATAGCGGGCTTAAGCAATACGATAAATAATTAATAAACAACGCCTTTTACCTTTCGTTTTGACAGACCGATCCAGCTGTTCTCAAAAATCTATTGAAAAAAAATTTCTGATTCAATACAGTAAAATAATTTTTGAGTGCGACAAATGGATGACTTAAAAAAGATATTTTCGATCGAAATAATAAGTTAATGTTTTATCACAGAAGATTTAACTCTTTAAATATAATTGACACTGTGTACAACACGGCATAAAAGTTAATCTTTTGTCTCCTAGCACTAGCACTAGTTTTAGATTAGGTTAAGTTATTTCTTTAAGTTTGTATAGGTTTAGGTTTTCTTTTTTAGAAAATAATAATGTTATCCTTTTTTTTCCTTTTTTTAAGGAAATTAAATGTAATCGAATTTAAAATATTAAGTGTTGTTTTGCACATAATTTCAATGTTAATAATCTTTGTTAAATATGTTTTCGTATGTTAAGAATATCGATTTTAAGTGAATGTTTACAAAAAACACTCTGTATTATAATTTTTCGTGGAATAAATCTGTTATCTGTTAAAAAAGATATTACTAATTTCAACTATACAAGCAGATAATCTTGTAACTATTTGTGATGATTCTGACGAAAAAAAATAATTAAAATGCTATCGGAAAATACAAAAAAAAATTTAAAAATATTGCAGAAGTGGATGAGAGCTTTTTGGGTGAAGCCTTGTCCACAGGCAATTATAGATATATAATATATAGACATTTTTCCTGTGGCTCCTCAATTGGGAAATATTTTCCCCCCAAAATTCGAACAAGAAATGTTCTGCTGGGTTGCCCCACGTTTTCATAGACTTCCTTTTTTTTCTGGCGGTTCCATTTTTTTTGGCAAACACTTTTTGCTTTGTAATTTTAACCGCTGATTGCCATTATTTTCGTTCTGTTTCCAACAAGTTTCCAGCGTTTTGTTTTTGGGAATTTTGTGATCTCGGGTATAGGATGATTCAAAATATTTATTTGGTTCCCATTCGTGACGAATGTGATAAAAGATGGATTCTCATTTTTAACGAGTTTTTGGTCCTTAGGCCGGTATAAAACTCAGTCTGTCCAGGGTTCGTTAAAGGGGTCTCGCAACCCTCTAACATACCCTCTAACATGTCTTCGCGACAGTCTAGCACTGACTCTGTGAAGAGTTCAGCTCGGACGTTGTTTATTGTGTTTTTAATTTTTATTATTTTATTATTATTTGCTTAACAATTCTTATAGTTACACTAATGCTCAACAATTTTTATACCTAATAATACGTACAATGAAAGAGGGGGGATAGAGTATCCCGCAGCAGAAGGCTGCACAATGTGTATCACCTATTCAAAGCACCAAAGGGAGACGCGGTGCTTGGTAGGAAGTACAACAACTTCCTGGCAGATGGCCTTAAATTTATTCGGTGACGTCAGAGCGTCCACCAACAAAAAGTCTCTGGTTTGGTACCTTGTGTAGGTGTCCTACCTAGTTGTTGTACAATTATTTTTGCACAACGGAGACCGAAGTCGAATGCCACTGTTAGTTCTGTGACTGAGGCCGAAGACGAAAGCGTCAGTTATTTCTGAAGACTGAGACCGAAGTCGAAAGCCACTGTTAGTTCTGTGACTGAGGCCGAAGCCGAAAGCGTCAGTTATTTCTGAGCGCTGATACCGAAGTCGAAAGCCACTGTTAGTTCTGTGACTGAGGCCAAAGCCGAAAGCGTCAGTTATTTCTGAACGCTGAGACCGAAGTCGAAAGCCACTGTTAGTTCTGTGACTGAGGCCGAGGCCGAGACCGAAAGAGCTGGGGGAAGGAGGGGAAAGGGATCCAAAAAACACAAAGACTTTGCAACTACTGCAAACGACTTTGATCGGTTTCCAACTCTGAAATTACTTTGCAGTTTGCACATCCTATACGTGGTATGATGGTTGAACTGTTTGAGAATTCAAACCTCTGATAACGAATCAGCGGGAAAGCAAAAGTGAATAAAATGGTTTTGCTTGTGTGACGTATGTTAGCGCCTTCGAAACCCGTACTTGGCGGATTTCGTCGTTTGCTTAATTTGATGCTTTTTTTATGTTTTATTTGTTTATTATTTATTTCTATTAATCTGCTTCAATAAAAAAATAGAAAACATAGTTAAAGAATAAAAAAAAAGAATATAAAGAAATTGATTGCCGCTGTTCGGTTTCGAACCGGCTTCCCTCGTGTTGGGATTTTTATATGGAAGCTCAGGGAGCAGTGTTCTGTGTATACTAAAAAGAATTGTAACATGGCATTAATTATGCCTGTTACACATTCACAAATCGTATGGAAATTATTCCCATTCGACTTCTCCTTCGAGAAATCTGACTCGAATGAGCCAGTCGCTACTCAATTTTTGAACACCTTAATATGTATGCAATGAGTGCATTTGCCGAAATTACGTCAGCAGCCATGAAGGTTTGATTTGGCTACACCAAAAAAAATTATCGCTGTTTGTGTTCATGCGGATTTTTCCTTTATATTATATAATATTATTTTGTTTTATTGCAAAAATCATATTTTATAACTTAAAAGATTTGTTACGAATAAGCTCAATTCTTCATATTAACGCATCTAATATATCGTTTTCCGTCGTTCTACAACTAAAGATACGTAAAACTTTAGCAAATAATTGAGGTGTGATACTTTTCACGCTTGTACATCTTTGTTAAAACTTTAAATGTGTTGCTATAATCGTAGCAGAATATAACAAAAAAAAAACTAATGTTTCGTACTTCGAAGTATCCATTTTCTTCAGTGCAGGTTGAGAAGTCATTCATACACATGTTTAAAATGTGACAGCCGCAAAATGAGTTATAATTAATCCGCGTCCGCAGGCCCGAGGGAGCACACGCACCCATACTTGGCCACAGAAAACCGTCGGCTTTCCACTTACTGTTAAGTCCCAATATAAGGGTCCCAATCCTGAATTTGGCAACAGAAAGCTGTTCGCAGCGCGATTCATACGTTATTGTTAGGATATTTGTAAAGCATTTGTAAGGTATTCGTAACGTATCTGTAAAGTATTCGTAAGTTGCTTTTAAAGTAAGTTATTCTTAAGATATTTGTAAGGTGTTTGTAGGCATCATTTTACATTGAACGAGTTGTCTTCCTACATATTTCAGACTATATCTCTGAAAGTAAATACAGGTGGTATAACATATTATTCATCGTTAGAAAGGTAAAAGAACACTCTTCCCGAATTTTACATTTCCTTTTTATACCTTGTGAATCCAATTTCAAAGAAAACGGATTCTGTTTACTCAGAAAATCAACAATGTGCAAATAACTTCCAAGCTTTCACGATTACAGCCCTAGCATGTTCAGCGGAAATAAAGCCATTAAAAATACCTTTCAGTCGGTAACTATATCGACTAAGGGTATCTTTCCGTAACACTAACGAACATAAAGTTTTCTCTTTTGTTTCTTGTTTTTTTCGTTATTTTTTTTGGTATTTGACGCCAGCGTCGAGAAATTCTAAAGAAACTGCGTCCGCCCCCTGGTTGACGATAGACGAACGATAATAAATTTGTTGGTAAATTTATGTGCTTTCCAGGCATTAACTGCTGTTTTGGTGTACAGAAAAGACACGATTTCTGGCGTGAACAAAAAGGTGTCGTCAAGAATAATCGACGAACCAAAATTTTAGGAAATGCCTCTCTTGGCAGAGTTTCGCCAACGCCGGCGTGGCTTCCAATCACGTTCGTTAGTGTTACGGAATGATACCCTAAGTATGTAGGTTTTATACTTCCAGATTTATTGACCTTTTAATGTTCGACCATAAATCCAATATGGCGACCAATTTCGGGAATTTGCAGGCGGATTCCAAGAACTAACGGCACAAGTAACGGTAAATTTGGCCAAAAATTACGGAAGGCAGAGACCTCTAAACCTTACTTTTCCCAAAAATTTTTATTCTATCCAATATAAAAACTGAAGTTCTTCAATTTATTAATTAAAAATAACTGATTTGAACTTAATATTATGGTCCTGTTATCCAATATTCCCAATTATACTAGAATTAAAAACGATACAAAGTTTATAAAAATTCTTAGAACTATAAAGGATAAGAGAGTGGTGATTTAGAAATTTGTAAAGCTTACTTGATAGTATATCTTATAATCATTGAATCGAATATACACTTTACAAACTTTAATTAATAAATGGTTTGTGAGCAAACGTAAAATCCAGATGAGAATTACGATGATGCTTGCCACCTACACGGATTACACCTGAGCTATTTATACGTATTTGTAAATACCCCGGATGTGTATTTCAAAATAAGTATAGTGTTTCCCCAACTTCTCAAAATATGTTGTTGCTTTTCACTTCCTTGTATACGTAGTAACTACAAGAAAGTATTGTAATCGCGAAAAATTCGATATGGAGATTTTGACCGTAATACACATTTTGACCATCTCTGACCCTCTCACAATTTGCATAGACACCCCTCCCTTTTAGCCTTGAAGGATTGTAGTGGGACAAACTCGTCAAACAGTTTATTAGAGTCAACATCACTAGCGAAGTAAAAAAGCAACATGTCGAACAGATCACATGCAGTTAGCAGGGTGGTTGTCAATACGTTTGAAATCTCTAAACTGAAATGCAAGGTTGATTTCCAAAAAGTTTCATACACGTTAACTTATATTTTTTAAACTTATCTTATCGCAAACATTTATCTACATGCAATTCTTGTACTCGTTCGTGGCGCTTTTCAATCTTTACTTATCGCATACAGCTGTTTCTTCGAAGTACAGATATTTCAACAAATTTGATTAAATAATTTTATGAAATTTAACAATTGTAAATAGCAAAACGCACTATGGCGACTAAGTGCAATTTTAATTATA
This sequence comes from Thecophora atra, assembly GCA_937620795.1. Lineage (NCBI taxonomy): Eukaryota > Metazoa > Arthropoda > Insecta > Diptera > Conopidae > Thecophora > Thecophora atra. The sequence goes on from OW569398.1 coordinate 50,462,131, forward strand.
CAACAGCAGAGCTCGATTTGCTGTTGGAAAGGTTGAAATGCAACAATGAAAAGTTGTAGTGCAAACTTAAACTCTAAAGAAAAAGCTGGTTTCTTATCTGTGAAGAAAGATAAGTACAAACGAATTGAACGTAAAAAATTTGGTGGGTTAAGTTTGGTGAAAGTATCCCTTTGAAACACAATTTGCGGTTTAAACTGACTCGACACGACGGTAAAAGGCCACTAAACCACTGGCCCTAAGTACATCAGTTGAGTTTTATAAACAATTGGTGGTTTATATGCAAAACTGCTGCGTATATGTTGTTGTATGTCAGAATGACTGCCCAACTAATAATAGCGCTTGTGAGGTGTGACGAGGCCCACGCTCTGTGTCGAGGCGCAGAGAGAATGCGGACGGAGAGCCGCTCATTCCAGTTCGTATCCGCATTGCAGTTATCGGCATCTTCTTTTGCTCAGCATGACGACGGACAGACAAGTCCCGTAAAGTGGCGTGATCGAAGTTTCTTGAAGAATTTTTTTTCTATGAACTTCGCATCATGCCATTCTACGGGACTTGCAAGGAAAGTCTATCATGGTGAGAAAGAGCGAGATGTCGCGAGCTGCGCTGCGGCCGCGACTGGAATGAGCGAAGCAAACCAGTTTTCTGTCTGCAGCTTCGAGACAGAGCGTGGGCTCAGAAACAGTCAGTCGGAGATCAGTAGTTGAGAGTCGCTCAGTTGTTGGTTGTCGAAGAAAATTGAAAAAAAAACATCGAAGCGCGAGTGGTGTGTGTTGAAGTTATCGCTAACAGAAAAAGAAACAGAAATAAAATACACTCTTTATAAATAATTACTTTAAATAAAATAAAAAGTGTTTTAATAAAAGTACTCTGAAAAACATAAACTCTTAGTGCTTACTATAGTTTGTAAATCTGTACTGCGGAAAGATTTTACTGAAAAAGATTTTTAGGAATCCACAAACACGTGAATGAAAAGAAGTAACCTAACCATGCAAATTTGGCGTTAAAATTGAAGAAAGGTGCAGTCAGTCGAAAAGTACAGTCAGTCGAAAAATACAGACAGTCGGAAGTAGCGGTGCAATCGAGAATTATCAAAACAACAAGAAAAAAAAAAAGAAAAAAAGAACAAAATCAGAAAACAAATCAAATTCCGCAAAATGGAAAAATTGTACAACATTTTGAAAGTACGGCGAAAAGAAAACTTTTCTGACAATATGGTGCAACAATGGATAAGAATTTGGCAAAAGACTGATATAGTGTGAATCGTTCGTCGACGCTGTAATCTTACTGGATGGTTATCAAGCACACGTGGAAAAATGAAGCCGACGTAAATTATCAGTACTTGTGGCAAGACCAGAAGCGTGTGTTTCAACTGGAGTACCACTCTAACATTTCGGCGGTTTATTTTGTTGCCCCAAAACGCAAAAAAAAATTTGTCAATTGCCGTTGAACAGTGAAAACAGTGTTTAGCTGGCAAAAGTCGTGAAAAGAAAGCAGTACCAATCGCTGAAGCGGCAACGAATGCCGACCTCATCAAAAGAATTTCTTAGGTGCGCTTGGAAATTATTGTTATTGGTATATCAGACAATTACACGCTGGTGCATCGGTTGATACACGCTTAGCAACAAATAAGCTATAATACGTGGCGTCTACACTAACCACGACATCAATTATTTTCAACATCTATTAAATTCAGAGGGATAACTGGACGTACAAACTTCGATTAAAATTGGAGATAAATAAACAACACCTACAACGACTACTGAAATAAATTCTAACGAAAGCACGCACGGAGATTACAAATATGCCCTATTAAGCTGTAGTAAACCACAAAAGAAGCACATCAAAGCAGCTTTTCGATAAGATAAGTACCAAAGGAAAACAAAAACCAGGGAAAGACAATTTCATATTTAAATCTACATTTTCTATTTTTATAAAACCTTGCACCACAGAATACAAAAACATTTAAGAAAAGAAAAAAAAAACTAACTAACAAAACACAATAGAATAAGCAACCACTAACGCCAACGCACACCCGCATACACACTTGCATATATATACCGTGTTTACCTGCTTAATACTAACCATTCCCATTTAAAATATGATAAATATTGAAATTGTATAATTGTTGTTGCAGGAAAATTACACTACTTGTACAAATTTCATTATGTATTAAGAACAATTCTAAACCAGTTTATGTAATGCGAAGAAACCAATCTAAAGTTATTTGAAATAAAGGGGAATCGTAAAACAGAGAAAAAAAAATAAGTGCTTAAAGCTACAAAAGTTGTTAAAGCATAAACTGGTAAAAATCTTTTCAGGAAAATGCCTCCACATAACTAATATTAATTATGAACATAGGCAGAGAATTAAATGTTGTAGAGAACCTTCGTTTTCAGATGGTTATTCACATGTCTTCTTACTGAGATGAATTTTTGTTTTTGCGTATTTACGATTCCTTTTCAATAGTTGACAATCTCATGTTACTTCAACTTTGAGCATTTCCAGGTCGGAGCTTCTCTCGCTGGCGCCGACGACGAGGAGGACCCTGCCAGGTAAATCATCATACATATATATATATTTATTTTAATATAACCTTAATATATTCGTTGAATTTCTACTCGAACTTTGCTTAACTTAACTTTGCTTTCAGTCATATCTCGAGTTCTAGGTAACCGATCGCGCCAAGCCATATACCATATGAAAGGTCTTTAAATGGGGAACAACCGCACTTTATATCATTTTCGTGCCACTTCTATAGTTTACCGCCCCTAAACCGTTCCTCAACCTTCCCTCAACCGTCCCTCAATCGTCCCTCAATCGTCCCTCAATCGTCCCTCAATCGTCCCTCAATCGTCCCCCAATCGTGTCTCAATCGTCCCCCCTTAACAGGGCCCCCCTTAACAGCCCCCACCCTTAACAGGGCCCCCACCCTTAACAGGGCCCCCACCCTTAACAGGGCCCCCACCCTTAACAGGGCCCCCCTTAACAGGGCACCCCCCCCTTAACAGGGCCCCCGCATTAACAGGGCCCCCCCTTAACAGCCTACGAACCATTTATTAACGCCTCCGGCAGACAGCGTGTCTGCCATCGCGCCACATGGAAACCAAATCTCACACATTCATTCATAACTTTTTATTTTGTTGGTGCCAGCAACGGGTTTTCTGTCTTTTGCGACTTCTTAAATTGATACACACACAGACAGACGAATGCATGTTGATTGTGTGAATGCAAGACGAGCCGTTGACTTCGATTATTGCATTAATAAAGTCGATTTTAGTTTCAATTTTCAGTTTTTCCCATTGAAAGCCTACACATTTTAATCGTGGATTTTTATTTTCCCGGACAGTTGAGGATGAGGACCTCCTTTCGAAAAATCGCTTGTATTATTTTAAAGTTTATTGACCGCTTCATGACTTTTTTCATGGCTTTTTTTATAGTTTCTTGCATGATGGACATTTAATCATAATCTTTTTATTTTATCGTTAAATTTGAAATGAAATTAGTTTTTCATTTTCTTTCTCATTTAAATGGAGTTTTTTTTAATCTTTGCTTAACATTTAAGGTGTAATTTCAGTTAGTTTAATACACGGATTATAGGAATCCATTGTAAAGTCTAGTGAAACAATTTGTCAATTATTTTTAATTGCCGTCTTGAGTTTCGAGCATTGCGAAACGGAAACTATATTCTACTGAAAAAATTTTGCTTTCCAGATTTAGTGTAATATGAAGTTTAAGTTTACACAATTATTATATCATGACTTGTGTACAGTTATTTGTATGGAGATTATATAGAAAAAAAAATATATATTTTAAATTATATAATAAGACAAATTTTTGTGCAAAAAGTATTATTGATAAAAACTAAAATTTATACCTTACTTCACGGAAGCATCTCTATTTCATATACTAAATTCCATTACAAGAAGCTGCATATTTAAGAGCTTATTAAATTTGTTTAGATTGTTAACAATTTATTCTAATATACTTAAATGCTTTTCCAGTTTCAAAAAACATTGTCACCATATGACGACAAATTTAATCGATTTAAGAAAACAGTTTATCAACATTTGCAGAATACTTTATTTTAAATTCCCTTGTCTTAATTGGCTAGAATTAGTTCGATTTAGATACAATAAAATTACCGTCTATGATTTACAGATCACAGAAACTGAAATGATTTCTCAATAGATTTAATAGAAAAAAAAATGGTTTAAATAAACATTTCTAGGTTGACAGGTGAGTAAGCGGTTGCGATCCGCGCAGCCAGGCGACACAATGGATAAGGGGTTGGCGCAACAACTGCCAACGCGCCAACCATAATGGGGTGGGTATAGAAAGGGGGAGGGAAATAACACCTACTCCTCCCCCTCCTCCTCTCATCTCTCTCCCTCTTGATTCCGCCGAACCTCCGCGTAATTTTTTTTTTTTTTTGTTGTACGTTTGCTTAGCCGCCACCAACTTTGTATCGATCACGAGCGGATTTCGTCGTGTAAATTTTCGGTTACCGGTCTATTTTTGGCTGTAGAGCCAATGTAAGCCTCAGCTCGATCTGTTCTTTTTGTAACTGGGGTTTTCGAGACACTGTCGGGGTTGTCGAAGAACCCCCCCCACTTTCCCTGAGCACTGCCGGATGAGCTGAGCTGCCCTGACAGTGGTCAACCTTCCTTTTGTTTGGATTTTTTTTTATTGCTTCCGTATTTAGTATATCGCGACCCGTACCCCATACTTTACACGCTTAACGTTTTTATTTATTTATTTCAATACAAAAAAAACGTACTAAGCATACAGCTTTATAGCGGGCTTAAGCAATACGATAAATAATTAATAAACAACGCCTTTTACCTTTCGTTTTGACAGACCGATCCAGCTGTTCTCAAAAATCTATTGAAAAAAAATTTCTGATTCAATACAGTAAAATAATTTTTGAGTGCGACAAATGGATGACTTAAAAAAGATATTTTCGATCGAAATAATAAGTTAATGTTTTATCACAGAAGATTTAACTCTTTAAATATAATTGACACTGTTTAAAACACGGCATAAAAGTTAATCTTTTGTCTCCTAGCACTATCACTAGTTTTAGATTAGGTTAAGTTATTTCTTTAAGTTTGTATAGGTTTAGGTTTTCTTTTTTAAAAAATAATAATGTTATCCTTTTTTTGCCTTTTTTTAAGGAAATTAAATGTAATCGAATTTAAAATATTAAGTGTTGTTTTGCACATAATTTCAATGTTAATAATCTTTGTTAAATATGTTTTCGTATGTTAAGAATATCTATTTTAAGTAAATATTTACAAAAAACACTGTATTATAATTTTTCGTGGAATAAATCTGTTATCTGTTAAAAAAGATATTACTAATTTCAACTATACAAGCAGATAATCTTGTAACTATTTGTGATGATTCTGACGAAAAAAAATAATTAAAATGCTATCGGAAAATACAAAAAAAAATTTAAAAATATTGCAGAAGTGGATGAGAGCTTTTTGGGTGAAGCCTTGTCCACAGGCAATTATGGATATATAATATATAGACATTTTTCCTGTGGCTCCTCAATTGGGAAATATTTTCCCCCCAAAATTCGAACAAGAAATGTTCTGCTGGGTTGCCCCACCGTTTTCCTAGACTTCCTTTTTTTTCTGGCGGTTCCATTTTTTTTAGCAAACACTTTTTGCTTTGTATTTTTAACCGCTGATTGCCATTATTTTCGTTCTGTTTCCAACAAGTTTCCAGCGTTTTGTTTTTGGGAATTTTGTGATCTCGGGTATAGGATGATTCAAAATATTTATTTGGTTCCCATTCGTGACGAATGTGATAAAAGATGGATTCTCATTTATAACGAGTTTTTGGTCCTTAGGCTGGGATAAAACTCAGTCTGTCCAGGGTTCGCAACCCTCTAACATACAACGTATTTCCGAATTACTCACGACTGTCTTCGCGACAGTCTAGCACTGACTCTGTGAAGAGTTCAGCTCGGACGTTGTTTATTGTGTTTTTAATTTTTATTATTTTATTATTATTTGCTTAACAATTCTTATAGTTACACTAATGCTCAACAATTTTTATACCTAATAATACGTACAATGAAAGAGGGGGGATAGAGTATCCCGCAGCAGAAGGCTGCACAATGTGTATCACCTATTCAAAGCACCAAAGGGAGACGCGGTGGTTGGTAGGAAGTACAACAACTTCCTGGCAGATGGCCTTAAATTTATTCGGTGACGTCAGAGCGTCCACCAACAAAAAGTCTCTGGTTTGGTAACTTGTGTAGGTGTCCTACCTAGTTGTTGTACAATTATTTTTGCACAACGGAGACCGAAGTCGAATGCCACTGTTAGTTCTGTGACTGAGGCCGAAGACGAAAGCGTCAGTTATTTCTGAAGACTGAGACCGAAGTCGAAAGCCACTATTAGTTCTGTGACTGAGGCCGAAGCCGAAAGCGTCAGTTATTTCTGAGCCCTGATACCGAAGTCGAAAGCCACTGTTAGTTCTGTGACTGAGGCCAAAGCCGAAAGCGTCAGTTATTTCTGAACGCTGAGACCGAAGTCGAAAGCCACTGTTAGTTCTGTGACTGAGGCCGAGACCGAAAGAGCTGGAGGGAAGGAGGGGAAAGGGATCCAAAAAACACAAAGACTTTGCAACTACTGCAAACGACTTTGATCGGTTTCCAACTCTGAAATTACTTTGCAGTTTGCACATCCTATACGTGGTATGATGGTTGAACTGTTTGAGAATTCAAACCTCTGATAACGAATCAGCGGGAAAGCAAAAGTGAATAAAATGGTTTTGCTTGTGTGACGTATGTTAGCGCCTTCGAAACCCGTACTTGGCGGATTTCGTCGTTTGCTTAATTTGATGCTTTTTTTATGTTTTATTTGTTTATTATTTATTTCTATTAATCTGCTTCAATAAAAAAATAGAAAACATAGTTAAAGAATAAAAAAAAAGAATATAAAGAAATTGATTGCCGCTGTTCGGTTTCGAACCGGCTTCCCTCGTGTTGGGATTTTTATATGGAAGCTCAGGGAGCAGTGTTCTGTGTATACTAAAAAGAATTGTAACATGGCATTAATTATGCCTGTTACACATTCACAAATCGTATGGAAATTATTCCCATTCGACTTCTCCTTCGAGAAATCTGACTCGAATGAGCCAGTCGCTACTCAATTTTTGAGCACCTTAATATGTATGCAATGAGTGCATTTGCCGAAATTACGTCAGCAGCCATGAAGGTTTGATTTGGCTACACCAAAAAAAATTATCGCTGTTTGTGTTCATGCGGATTTTTCCTTTATATTATATAATATTATTTTGTTTTATTGCAAAAATCATATTTTATAACTTAAAAGATTTGTTACGAATAAGCTCAATTCTTCATATTAACGCATCTAATATATCGTTTTCCGTCGTTCTCCAACTAAAGATACGTAAAACTTTAGCAAATAATTGAGGTGTGATACTTTTCACGCTTGTACATCTTTGTTAAAACTTTAAATGTGTTGCTATAATCGTAGCAGAATATAACAAAAAAAAAACTAATGTTTCGTACTTCGAAGTATCCATTTTCTTCAGTGCAGGTTGAGAAGTCATTCATACACATGTTTAAAATGTGACAGCCGCAAAATGAGTTATAATTAATCCGCGTCCGCAGGCCCGAGGGAGCACACGCACCCATACTTGGCCACAGAAAACCGTCGGCTTCCCACTTACTGTTAAGTCCCAATATAAGGGTCCCAATCCTGAATTTGGCAACAGAAAGCTGTTCGCAGCGCGATTCATACGTTATTGTTAGGATATTTGTAAAGCATTTGTAAGGTATTCGTAACGTATCTGTAAAGTATTCGTAAGTTGCTTTTAAAGTAAGTTATTCTTAAGATATTTGTAAGGTGTTTGTAGGCATCATTTTACATTGAACGAGTTGTCTTCCTACATATTTCAGACTATATCTCTTGTTGTAGGTCGGAATTGTGAAAGCTATCCAAACTAAATAAAACTTGACGTCACATACATTTTGGCCAATTGTTAACAACGCTTAACGTAATTAACAACACATACTTTTGGGCACAATGTGAAATATTCAATAAATGACGGTCGTTGTCACCAAGTTCAAGTCAACGAACGCTCGACCGAACTAGGCCACATTATTAGCTTAATAAGCATAAGCTTAAAGTTTGCGTCGAATGAACGCGGAAATAATTATTGCAATAATTCGCACTTTTGTATCAAGAATTATTGCGAAACATAGCTTCGTCACAATTCTGATCGATACGAAACTATAAATAAGAAACGCTTAGACTTAAGCGAGGTATTGTAATTTTGAACGCGAAAGGTGTAAGTAGAATAAAGTCAAATAAAACTTAACCAACATTTGTCGATTAATAATTAACTACGGCCTTGTGGCCATATATGAATGAAATATAGCGGGGCTCGCTTAAAAGCCAAATACAGTTCGGCCTTGTGGCCAGCACTCAATATAGCGGGGCTCGCTTAAAAGCCAACCAAAAAGCACGGCCTTGTGGCCAGCCTAAGTCGGCGTGACTCGCCAGATAATAAGTCAACCCACACACACACACACACACAAACTCTAATAGGCTTCATCTTCGGATCGTGAAACTATGCTCGGTGTAGCATATGTGCACGACACAGTAGTGTAACAAAAGAGATACAACACTCTGAAAGTAAATACAGGTGGTATAACATATTATTCATCGTTAGAAAGGTAAAAGAACACTCTTCCCGAATTTTACATTTCCTTTTTATACCTTGTGAATCCAATTTCAAAGAAAACGGATTCTGTTTACTCAGAAAATCAACAATGTGCAAATAACTTCCAAGCTTTCACGATTACAGCCCTAGCATGTTCAGCGGAAATAAAGCCATCAAAAATACCTTTCAGTCGGTAACTATATCGACTAAGGGTATCTTTCCGTAACACTAACGAACATAAAGTTTTCTCTTTTGTTTCTTGTTTTTTTCGTTATTTTTTTTGGTATTTGACGCCAGCGTCGAGAAATTCTAAAGAAACTGCGTCCGCCCCCTGGTTGACGATAGACGAACGATAATAAATTTGTTGGTAAATTTATGTGCTTTCCAGGCATTAACTGCTGTTTTGGTGTACAGAAAAGACACGATTTCTGGCGTGAACAAAAAGGTGTCGTCAAGAATAATCGACGAACCAAAATTTTAGGAAATGCCTCTCTTGGCAGAGTTTCGCCAACGCCGGCGTGGCTTCCAATCACGTTCGTTAGTGTTACGGAATGATACCCTAAGTATGTAGGTTTTATACTTCCAGATTTATTGACCTTTTAATGTTCGACATTGACACGCCCATAAATCCAATATGGCGACCAATTTCGGGAATTTGCAGGCGGATTCCAAGAACTAACGGCACAAGTAACGGTAAATTTGGCCAAAAATTACGGAAGGCAGAGACCTCTAAACCTTACTTTTCCCAAAAATTTTTATTCTATCCAATATAAAAACTGAAGTTCTTCAATTTATTAATTAAAAATAACTGATTTGAACTTAATATTATGGTCCTGTTATCCAATATTCCCAATTATACTAGAATTAAAAACGATACAAAGTTTTTAAAAATTCTTAGAACTATAAAGGATAAGAGAGTGGTGATTTAGAAATTTGTAAAGCTTACTTGATAGTATATCTTATAATCATTGAATCGAATATACACTTTACGAACTTTAATTAATAAATGGTTTTGTGAGCAAACGTAAAATCCAGATGAGAATTACGATGATGCTTGCCACCTACACGGATTACACCTGAGCTATTTATACGTATTTGTGTATTTCAAAATAAGTATAGTGTTTCCCCAACTTCTCAAAATAGGTTGTTGCTTTTCACTTCCTTGTATACGTAGTAACTACAAGAAAGTATTGTAATCGCGAAAAATTCGATATGGAGATTTTGACCGTAATACACATTTTGACCATCTCTGACCCTCTCACAATTTGCATAGACACCCCTCCCTTTTAGCCTTGAAGGATTGTAGTGGGACAAACTCGTCAAACAGTTTATTAGAGTCAACATCACTAGCGAAGTAAAAAAGCAACATGTCGAACAGATCACATGCAGTTAGCAGGGTGGTTGTCAATACGTTTGAAATCTCTAAACTGAAATGCAAGGTTGATTTCCAAAAAGTTTCATACACGTTAACTTATATTTTTTAAACTTATCTTATCGCAAACATTTATCTACATGCAATTCTTGTACTCGTTCGTGGCGCTTTTCAATCTTTACTTATCGCATACAGCTGTTTCTTCGAAGTACAGATATTTCAACAAATTTGATTAAATAATTTTATGAAATTTAACAATTGTAAATAGCAAAACGCACTATGGCGACTAAGTGCAATTTTAATTATACAACAGCAGAGCTCGATTTGCTGTTGGAAAGGTTGAAATGCAACAATGAAAAGTTGTAGTGCAAACTTAAACTCTAAAGAAAAAGCTGGTTTCTTATCTGTGAAGAAAGATAAGTACAAACGAATTGAACGTAAAAAATTTGGTGGGTTAAGTTTGGTGAAAGTATCCCTTTGAAACACAATTTGCGGTTTAAACTGACTCGACACGACGGTAAAAGGCCACTAAACCACTGGCCCTAAGTACATCAGTTGAGTTTTATAAACAATTGGTGGTTTATATGCAAAACTGCTGCGTATATGTTGTTGTATGTCAGAATGACTGCCCAACTAATAATAGCGCTTGTGAGGTGTGACGAGGCCCACGCTCTGTGTCGAGGCGCAGAGAGAATGCGGACGGAGAGCCGCTCATTCCAGTTCGTATCCGCATTGCAGTTATCGGCATCTTCTTTTGCTCAGCATGACGACGGACAGACAAGTCCCGTAAAGTGGCGTGATCGAAGTTTCTTGAAGAATTTTTTTTCTATGAACTTCGCATCATGCCATTCTACGGGACTTGCAAGGAAAGTCTATCATGGTGAGAAAGAGCGAGATGTCGCGAGCTGCGCTGCGGCCGCGGCTGGAATGAGCGAAGCAAACCAGTTTTCTGTCTGCAGCTTCGAGACAGAGCGTGGGCTCAGAAACAGTCAGTCGGAGATCAGTAGTTGAGAGTCGCTCAGTTGTTGGTTGTCGAAGAAAATTGAAAAAAAAACATCGAAGCGCGAGTGGTGTGTGTTGAAGTTATCGCTAACAGAAAAAGAAACAGAAATAAAATACACTCTTTATAAATAATTACTTTAAATAAAATAAAAAGTGTTTTAATAAAAGTACTCTGAAAAACATAAACTCTTAGTGCTTACTATAGTTTGTAAATCTGTACTGCGGAAAGATTTTACTGAAAAAGATTTTTAGGCATCCACAAACACGTGAATGAAAAGAAGTAACCTAAACATGCAAATTTGGCGTTAAAATTGAAGAAAGGTGCAGTCAGTCGAAAAGTACAGTCAGTCCAAAAATACAGACAGTCGGAAATAGCGGTGCAATCGAGAATTATCAAAACACCCAGAAAGAAAAAAAAAAAGAAAAATTGAACAAAATCAGAAAACAAATCAAAATCCGCAAAATGGAAAAATTGTACAACATTTTGAAAGTACGGCGAAAAGAAAACTTTTCTGACAATATGGTGCAACAATGGATAAGAATTTGGCAAAAGACTGATATAGTGTGAATCGTTCGTCGACGCTGCAATCTTAGTGGATGGTTATCAAGCACATGTGGAAAAATGAAGCTGACATAAATTATCAGTACTTGTGGCAAGACCAGAAGCGTGTGTTTCAACTGGAGTACCACTCTAACATTTCGGCTGTTTATTTTGTTGCCCCAAACGCAAAAAAAATTGTCAATTGCCGTTGAACAGTGAAAACAGTGTTTAGCTGGCAAAAGTCGTGAAAAGAAAGCAGTTCCAATCGCTGAAGCGGCAACGAATGCCGACCTCATCAAAAGAATTTCTTAGGTGCGCTTGGAAATTATTGTTATTGGTATATCAGACAATTACACGCTGGTGCATCGGTTGATACACGCTTAGCAACAAATAAGCTATAATACGTGGCGTCTACACCAACCACGACATCGATTATTTTCAACATCTATTAAATTCAGTGGGATAACTGGATGTACAACATTCGATTAAAATTGGAGATAAATAAACAACACCTACAACGACTACCCCGCTGAAATGAATTCTAACGAAAGCACGCACGGAGATTACAAATATGCCCTATTAAGCTGTAGTAAACCACAAAAGAAGCACATCAAAGCAGCTTTTCGATAAGATAAGTACCAAAGGAAAACAAAAACCAGGGAAAGACAATTTCATATTTAAATCTACATTTTCTATTTTTATAAAACCTTGCACCACAGAATACAAAAACATTTAAGAAAAGAAAAAAAAAAACTAACTAACAAAACACAGTGTTAATAGAATAAGCAACCACTAACGCCAACGCACACCCGCATACACACTTGCATATATATGTACCGTGTTTACCTGCTTAATACTAACCATTCCCAATTCGCATGTAATGCGAAGAAACCAATCTAAAGTTATTTGAAAAAAAGGGGAATCGTAAAACAGAGAAAAAATATCTGATGTGGCCAACACATGACTTCCTTGTATGACGGCAATTGTATGGTTTTATTTCAAGAGCGGTTGACATATTTTATTTATATTTTAAAATTGAAGTTTTAAAAATTTTAAATATTTTTACTTCTATAATGAAAAAAATTTCATAGGCTTCTTGTTGCGGGTTATTCAAGCGGTTGAGCGGAGCGAAAGAAAATGCGTGTGCGTTCTATTCAACACTTCGTTTAATACTGCAAACTGACGCCAACATGCCGCCAGCCTTGAAACATTAATACATAAATTTTCAACTAAACAATTAACAATTAAATTAATAATATAACGTCCAAAATAACTTTAAGGTAACAACTAAACGTAATTCTATTTGTCAAAAATATCCTCTTTAGTTGGCAAGCGACAAAGCTTTACGACTGGTCGGACCAGCTCTCCCTCAGCCGTCTTTAATGTGACAACTCTGACGCGTCCGTCATGACCAGGATGGCATTTTACGACCTTAGCCAATTTCCACTTTGTTGGAGGTGTGGCTTCATTGAGTACAACAACAACATCGTTAACTTGCAAATTTGGTGAGGCACGGAACCATTTCGACCGCTGCTGCAAACTAACAATATACTCGTCCCGCCATCGACGCCAAAAATGTTGTCTCATTTGGCAGATAGCGTGCCAGCGCTGGTACAAATCGCCTTTAAAATCCTGCGTTCCCGGGTCGGGTATCGACTTGAGTGGTTCGCCCACGATGAAGTGACCAGGAGTAAGGCACTCCAATTCATCAGCGTCAGTCGACTGTGAGCATAACGGGCGCGAATTCACACATGCTTCGATTTCGGTGAGCAACGTGCTGAACTCTTCGTAAGTCATCAGAATATCTGATATCGCTCGCTTGAGGTGATATTTAACGCGTTTTATTCCAGTCTCCCAATAGCCACCCATGTGCGGTGCATTTGGGGGATTAAAGTGCCACTCTATGTTGGATTCACTAAAGAAACTTCTTAGCTTGTCGTCGGCCATGCACCGCTCGAAGAGGCTTCGTAGCTCCCTTTCAGCGCCAACAAAGTTCGTGCCGTTGTCTGAGTGCATAGATTTACAATAACCACGACGATTGATGAATCTTTTTAGTGCGTTTAGAAATGCCGCCGACGATAAATCGCTTACTAGTTCCAAATGCATGGCGCCGGTGCTCATGCAAATAAACGAACATATATAACCGCGAACTGATTTTGCGCCTCTGCCTTGTGAGAATTTATACAGATAAGGGCCGGCGAAATCCACGGCACTGCATAAGAAGGTGCGCACATAGGTGACCCTTTGCGATGGCAGGTCTGACATCGATTGCTGGGCGAAATTGCGGTTCAAGCGGGTGCATTTGACGCATTTGCGATATATCGCGCGTATCGTGTTGCGTGCAGATATAAGCCAAAAGCGGCGCTGCAGCACTGTTTGCATTATTCGAGGTCCAGCGTGCAGCGTGTATGAATGTATCGCGTCAACGATCAATTTTGCAAGCGGACATCCTTTGGCTAATATCACTGGATTCTTCGCGTCCCTTGGGATTGGCGCGCGGTTAATTCTTCCGCCGACTCGTAAAATGCCATTTTCGTCTAAGAACGGTTGTAAGCGGAGTAGGCTACTTCGTAGCGGAATCGCCCTCTTATCTCTGCAACAAGAAATTTCGTTAGCAAAAAAATAACCTTGACTATACCTTATTAATGCCTGCTCTGCGGCCAGTATTTCTATGTAGCTTAAAGGCCCAGCATTTTGAGCAGAACTTGAATCAGCTCGAGCAGAACTTGAGGGAGCCAAAGCTCTTAACTTGAAGTAAAAACGTAATACATATGCGGTGACCCTTTTCAGCTTGCCGTAGGAGGAATATTTCGTTAGGAATGGCCATAGTTCTCTTAGAGCCGCCACGTGAACGTTTAACCTTTCCTTGCGAGCCTCAAGCTCCGTAGTGTACTCTGACAACGTAGCCCCTTTCCAAAACTCGTCAGATTCTTGCAGAAAAGATGGACCGTTCCACCATAGCTCGTGGTGCAGGAGCTCGGCTGGTTCGACACCTCTTGATGCGCAATCCGCTGGATTGTGCTCAGAGCGTACGTGACTCCAGCATTGTTTCGGCAAAAGTTCCTGGATTTCGGCAACGCGGTTAGCAACGAAAGTTACCCACCGACTGGGGTGGGCTTGCAACCACGCTAATGTAATCGAGGAATCAGTCCATGCATGAACCGGATACCGGCAAGACTTTCGAACCCTTTCTGTGAGCTTAGATGCCAAGAAAGCTGCACAAAGTTCTAGGCGTGGTAACGATGTGATCTTGAGCGGTGCCACTTTAGCCTTAGAGGCCACTAAAGTGATTCTTATATCGCCGTTGCTGTATACCGTTCGAGCGTACATCACGGCAGCATAGGCTAGCTCAGAAGCATCAGCAAAAACATGGAATTCTGTTCTTGAGCCGTCGACTCCACATCCTAACCAGCGGCTGAGCTTAATTTCTGATAACAGCTTAATGTTACGGCGATAACACTCCCATGCCTTAGCTATGTTGAGAGGAGTCGGGTCATCCCATCCGATGTCTGTTCGCCAAATTTGCTGAAACCATATTTTTGTTTTTATTGTGCATGGTGTAAGTAATCCCAATGGGTCGAACAGAGTGCTTGCGTACGATAAGAACTTTCTTTTTGTCCAAAGCGGTGGTGATTCCTTCTGATTTACGACAAACGTTAGGGAGTCAGATTCTGTGTTCCAAATGAGGCCCAAAGTATGCACTTCTTTACTTTCTGCGATGTGATAAGGCATTTCCTTTGATGTGCGCGCTAAATGATCTGTTAACTCCGTGGCGTTTGACGCCCACTTTCTCAGTTGAAATCCTCCGGACTCCAATGTATTTGAGACGTCAATCTGTAGCGATCGTAGTGCCTCGACTGTTGATGCCCCAGTAAGTAAATCATCCATATAGAAATCATGCAGAATCGCGCTAGCGGCGGCATCGTGCATTTCTGAGGATGCACGTACGGTATGTTGCAACGCGCTGACAGCTAGGTGAGAAGCGGCCGCTACGCCGTATGTAACGCGCAGCATGCGGTAATCTTGTATAGGTAGAAACGGATCCTCACGCCATACAATTCGTTGGAGATCCGTGTGCTTTTCCGCGACATAGATTTGCCTATACATCATGGCCACATCGGCACTAATGGCATATCGATGCGTTCTGAATCGTAGCAAAATTGAAAACAGGTCATCCTGCAGCTGCGGTCCAATATATAAGGCGTCGTTTAGGGAATGACCCGAGGAGGTTTTGGCGGACGCGTTGAACACCACGCGCAGTTTTGTTGTGGTGCTGCTTTCCTTTATAACGGCGTGATGAGGCATATAATACGATTTTTCCGGTATATTGGAAACAGGCTCCATATGGTTCATTTCTATTAATTCTCGCATGAACTCTCGATAGCGGTCGCGCAACGTGGTATTCCGCGAGAATTGTTTCTCCATACGCAGAAGACTTCTGACGGCGCAGCTCCTAGAATCTCCTAAATGGATGTGCTCTTTTAGCGGGAGCTCGACAACAAATCGACCGTCTGGTGCACGTGCGTGCGTTGACTCGAACTTGTTTTCACAAAATGACTCTTCAGGAGTGAGGTGCTTACGGTTTCTTGGCTCTTCCAGCTCCCATACTTGACGCAGGGTTTTATCCAACTCGCAATGTAGAACCTGTGTATGTGCATTAGCGATACGAGATTGAATGCTACTTACACAGCCAAATAAAGTCCAACCGAACACTGTACGTTGTGCCATAGGGGTACCTGGCGCACCCTTACGGATCTCGGGGATGAGTAATTGTTCCATTGCGTCGATCCCGATTAAGATGTCAATTGGGCCGGGATGCATATACCTTGGATCAGCGAGTTGCAAACCTCGCAAATGTGCCTTCTTGACAAACGCAGACGCTGAGCGCATGACTCCGTGACAAAGGATGCGTGAGAACCTGAATCAAATAACAGGCGTGCTGTTTGCGTGCGGCCAGCAATATCCTTAACATTCACGACAGCGGTCGCCAGCACAATATCCCTATCTTCAGGAACAGGCGTTAGTTCGGTTTGCGGCGATACAGTGTTGGAGCTTAGCGACGAGTGCAATGCACCTTTTTGAAGTATTGCGGTTGCAGCGAATGTAGTTTGCGGATTTTGAGAAGATTCTTCAGGGGCCAGCGTCGGTTGCCTACTCTTAGCGACGTTGGAGGAAGAAGCAGCAGACGGAGAAACGGCTTTGCGTTTGTCACTAGTTACTGGATCGGAAGCGAAACCATCATGGAGTGACGTGTGATGGCGTTGATGACAGATGCGGCAAGCTGAATAACTGCGACACTTCTTTTTCATATGTCCTGAGCTCAAACAGTTCAAGCAAGCACCGCTATTGCTGATAAATTTTAATCTGACCTTAGCGTCTAGAGCAGCGAATACTGCGCAATCGTAGATTTTATGTTCGCCTTTGCAATGAATGCACACCAAGCGGTCGCTGCGCTGCTGATCTACCGCATAGAGAGCATACGCGGATTTTTTAGCAGCACATTTAGAAAGTGCTTTGGGCGTGGCGATGCCGGCAGTACCGCTGGCCGTCAGCGTTGCGAGGGATCGACATCTGGCCTCAAGGAAACATTTTAACTCGTCAAAGGTTGCAAGCTGGTCACCTTGGAGCGATAGCTCCCAATGTTTCCTTGTTTCGAACGCAAGCTTGTGCACCAGTAAGTGGACGAGCCAATCGTCCCACAGCTGAACGGGCCGTCCCAAAGCCTTCAACGCGGACGTATGCTGCAGCACTGGGTCCAGGATCTCTTTAATTGCCGTAGCGGAATCAACAGTAGCCTTATTTAGGTTAGCTAACGCGTTCAGGTGGCCCTCAACAATAATGCGCATCACCCTGTATCGTGATTTTAATAGCTCCCAAGCCTCGCCATAGTTCGCATCACAAACCTTCAAATTGTTTATCAATTTTAGAGCTTCACCGCGTAAGCAGCCTCGCAAGTAATAAAGCTTCTGAGCACCGGTCAGACTTACGTTTGCATCTACTAATGACAGAAAAGCATCGTGAAAGGGAATCCACTCTGTTGACTCACCAGCGAAAGTTGGAAGGTCCATTTGTGGCAACCGAATGTGTGATGACACTGGAATCGCAGCGCCTACATTCGCTGCCGGCTCCATTTTTGCTTTCTTTAATCTATCAAAGTTTGCAGCCGCTGTAGTGTAAGATGTTTCTGCTTCGACCCTGGCATCCTCTTCCTCTAACAACCGTTCAGATCCGCAAGCAATTTCAATTGCATCCTGGGCTGTAATGAATCGACTCCACTGATCGACTAGTAGCTCTTGATAGCAGCAAATTGTCTCAAGGTCGATTTCGTGCGGAGCTTGTTCGCTCTTGTTCAAGTACCGTTTTATGGCACTTAGCGCAGAGTCGCGTGTTTTACTGCTCTTCCCAGTCATCTCGCGTACAAAAAGAACGAAGAAACTTGCAAATCAACGAAACAAACGAACGAACTAACGAGAATGAACCGGTTCGAACAACGGAACACCGACAAAGCAGAGTTTTGCAATAGCTTTTTACTTTGAAGTAAGCATTATTTAGTAATTATTTTAGAAATTTGTAAGTTTTTAGCGGGTTTTAAATAAAATTTGTTTGTAAATGACTTCGCAGCGATTAATTTAGTGATTTTCGCGAAATCCGGCTCGAAGGACCAAAATGTTGCGGGTTATTCAAGCGGTTGAGCGGAGCGAAAGAAAATGCGTGTGCGTTCTATTCAACACTTCGTTTAATACTGCAAACTGACGCCAACACTTCTCTTAATTTAAATAGTAGTAAGTAAAAACAAGGAAGTACAAATTAGTTTCCACACAGCTTTAACTATCAATCGTACTAATTTTGATTTCCCTGTTTAGTTCTGTAAGGGTACAACCAATTTTTGTACAAGATATAGCAGCATAACATTCATTTATCATTATCATTTATGTAATTCGGATAATGCATGCTTCGTGTTCCTTTGGCGAAGAGTCCTTTTGGTGCGAACCATCAGTAAAATTGGAGCTACAAAATTGTGTCTTATGTAAGGCGCAATAGTATATACTTTCTAGGAGTGTTTGTTTTTGAGTAATGTATGAAATTTGAAAAAAAGTATATGAGAAGTGTCCTTTTCGCGCAACCGATTGCATCCAAAAAGGGAGGTGCACAACTAGTTCTTATAAGAGTCTCAAATACCAAATTTCAAGTTTCTACGATTCTCCGTTTTTAAGTTATTGAGGATACGTACATACGTACATACGTACACACGTACATACGTACATACGTACACACGTCACGACCAAACTAGTCAAAATGGCCTCCGCGATGGTCAAAATGTGTGTTAGCATCAAAATCTCAATATCGAAATTTTTCATGATTACAATAATTTCTTGTATTTACTACGTATACAAGGAAGTAAAAAATAAGTGCTTAAAGCTACAAAAGTTGTTAAAGCATAAAATGGTAAAAATCTTTTCAGGAAAATGCCTCCACATAACTAATATTAATTATGAACATAGCCAGAGAATTAAATGTTGTAGAGAACCTTCGTTTTCAGATGGTTATTCACATGTCTTCTTACTGAGATGAATTTTTATTTTTGAGTATTTACGATTCCTTTTCAATAGTTGACAATCTCATGTTACTTCAACTTTTAGCATTTCCAGGTCGGAGCTTCTCTCGCTGGCGCCGACGACATAAATCATCATACATATATATATATTTATTTTAATATAACCTTAATATATTCGTTGAATTTCTACTCGAACTTTGCTTAACATTTAAGGTGTAATTTCAGTTAGTTTAATACACGGATTATAGGAATCCATTGTAAAGTCTAGTGAAACAATTTGTCAATTATTTTTAATTGCCGTCTTGAGTTTCGAGCATTGCGAAACGGAAACTATATTCTACTGAAAAGATTTTGCTTTCCAGATTTAGTGTAATATGAAGTTTAAGTTTACACAATTATTATATCATGACTTGTGTACAGTTATTTGTATGGAGATTATATAGAAAAAAAAATATATATTTTAAATTATATAATAAGACAAATTTTTGTGCAAAAAGTATTATTGATAAAAACTAAAATTTATACCTTACTTCACGGAAGCATCTCTATTTCATATACTAAATTCCATTACAAGAAGCTGCATATTTAAGAGCTTATTAAATTTGTTTAGATTGTTAACAATTTATTCTAATATACTTAAATGCTTTTCCAGTTTCAAAAAACATTGTCACCATATGACGACAAATTTAATCGATTTAAGAAAACAGTTTATCAACATTTGCAGAATACTTTATTTTAAATTCCCTTGTCTTAATTGGCTAGAATTAGTTCGATTTAGATACAATAAAATTACCGTCTATGATTTACAGATCGCAGAAACTGAAATGATTTCTCAATAGATTTAATAGAAAAAAAAATGGTTTAAATAAACATTTCTAGGTTGACAGGTGAGTAAGCGGTTGCGCTCCGCGCAGCCAGGCGACACAATGGATAAGGGGTTGGCGCAACAACTGCCAACGCGCCAACCATAGTGGGGTGGGTATAGAAAGGGGGAGGGAAATAACACCTACTCCTCCCCCTCCTCCTCTCATCTCTCTCCCTCTTGATTCCGCCGAACCTCCGCGTAATTTTTTTTTTTTTTTGTTGTACGTTTGCTTAGCCGCCACCAACTTTGTATCGATCACGAGCGGATTTCGTCGTGTAAATTTTCGGTTACCGGTCTATTTTTGGCTGTAGAGCCAATGTAAGCCTCAGCTCGATCTGTTCTTTTTGTAACTGGGGTTTTCGAGACACTGTCGGGGTTGTCGAAGAACCCCCCCACTTTCCCTGAGCACGGCCGGATAAGCTGAGCTGCCCTGACAGTGGTCAACCTTCCTTTTGTTTGGATTTTTTTTTATTGCTTCCGTATTTAGTATATCGCGACCCGTACCCCATACTTTACACGCTTAACGTTTTTATTTATTTATTTCAATACAAAAAAAACGTACTAAGCATACAGCTTTATAGCGGGCTTAAGCAATACGATAAATAATTAATAAACAACGCCTTTTACCTTTCGTTTTGACAGACCGATCCAGCTGTTCTCAAAAATCTATTGAAAAAAAATTTCTGATTCAATACAGTAAAATAATTTTTGAGTGCGACAAATGGATGACTTAAAAAAGATATTTTCGATCGAAATAATAAGTTAATGTTTTATCACAGAAGATTTAACTCTTTAAATATAATTGACACTGTGTACAACACGGCATAAAAGTTAATCTTTTGTCTCCTAGCACTAGCACTAGTTTTAGATTAGGTTAAGTTATTTCTTTAAGTTTGTATAGGTTTAGGTTTTCTTTTTTAAAAAATAATAATGTTATCCTTTTTTTGCCTTTTTTTAAGGAAATTAAATGTAATCGAATTTAAAATATTAAGTGTTGTTTTGCACATAATTTCAATGTTAATAATCTTTGTTAAATATGTTTTCGTATGTTAAGAATATCTATTTTAAGTAAATGTTTACAAAAAACACTCTGTATTATAATTTTTCGTGGAATAAATCTGTTATCTGTTAAAAAAGATATTACTAATTTCAACTATACAAGCAGATAATCTTGTAACTATTTGTGATGGCAATTATAGATATATAATATATAGACATTTTTCCTGTGGCTCCTCAATTGGGAAATATTCTCCCCCCAAAATTCGAACAAGAAATGTTCTGCTGACTTGCCCCACGTTTTCCTAGACTTCCTTTTTTTTCTGGCGGTTCCATTTTTTTTAGCAAACACTTTTTGCTTTGTATTTTTAACCGCTGATTGCCATTATTTTCGTTCTGTTTCCAACAAGTTTCCAGCGTTTTGTTTTTGGGAATTTTGTGATCTCGGGTATAGGATGATTCAAAATATTTATTTGGTTCCCATTCGTGACGAATGTGATAAAAGATGGATTCCCATTTATAACGAGTTTTTGGTCCTTAGGCTAAGATAAAACTCAGTCTGTCCAGGGTTCGTTAAAGGGGTCTCGCAACCCTCTAACATACAACGTATTTCCGAATTACTCACGACTGTCTTCGCGATAGTCTAGCACTGACTCTGTGAAGAGTTCAGCTCGGACGTTGTTTATTGTGTTCTTAATTTTTATTATTTTATTATTATGTGCTTAACAATTCTTATACTTACACTAATGCTTAACAATTTTTATACCTAATAATACGTACAATGAAAGAGGGGGATAGAGTATCCCGCAGCAGAAGGCTGCACAATGTGTATCACCTATTCAAAGCACCAAAGGGAGACGCGGTGGTTGGTAGGAAGTACAACAACTTCCTGGCAGATGGCCTTAAATTTATTCGGTGACGTCAGAGCGTCCACCAACAAAAAGTCTCTGGTTTGGTACCTTGTGTAGGTTTCCTACCTAGTTGTTGTACAATTATTTTTGCACAACGGAGACCGGAGTCGAAAGCCACTGTTAGTTCTGTGACTGAGGCCGAAGCCGAAAGCGTCAGTTATTTCTGAACACTGAGACCGAAGTCGAAAGCCACTGTTAGTTCTGTGACTGAGGCCGAAGCCAAAAGCATCAGTTATTTCTGAGCGCTGAGACCGAAGTCGAAAGCCACTGTTAGTTCTGTGACTGAGGCCAAAGCCGAAAGCGTCAGTTATTTCTGAACGCTGAGACCGAAGTCGAAAGCCACTGTTAGTTCTGTGACTGAGGCC
Organism: Thecophora atra; assembly: GCA_937620795.1. Classification (NCBI taxonomy): domain Eukaryota; kingdom Metazoa; phylum Arthropoda; class Insecta; order Diptera; family Conopidae; genus Thecophora; species Thecophora atra. The sequence goes on from OW569398.1 coordinate 50,484,444, forward strand.
GAGGCCGAAATAGCTGGAGGGAAGGAGGGGAAAGGGATCCAAAAAACACAAAGACTTTGCAACTACTGCAAACGACTTTGATCGGTTTCCAACTCTGAAATTACTTTGCAGTTTGCGCATCCTATACGTGGTATGATGGTTGAACTGTTTGAGAATTCAAACCTCTGATAACGAATCAGCGGGAAAGCAAAAGCGAATAAAATGGTTTTGCTTGTGTGACGTATGTTAGCGCCTTCGAAACCCGTACTTGGCGGATTTCGTCGTTTGCTTAATTTGATGCTTTTTTTATGTTTTATTTCTTTATAATTTATTTCTATTAATCTGCTTCAATAAAAAAATAGAAAACATAGTTAAAGAATAAAAAAAAAGAATATAAAGAAATTGATTGCCGCTGTTCGGTTTCGAACCGGCTTCCCTCGTGTTGGGATTTTTATATGGAAGCTCAGGGAGCAGTGTTCTGTGTATACTAAAAAGAATTGTAACATGGCATTAATTATGCCTGTAACACATTCACAAATCGTATGGAAATTATTCCCATTCGACTTCTCCTTCGAGAAATCTGACTCGAATGAGCCAGTCGCTACTCAATTTTTGAGCACCTTAATATGTATGCAATGAGTGCATTTGCCGAAATTACGTCAGCAGCCATGAAGGTTTGATTTGGCTACACCAAAAAAAATTATCGCTGTTTGTGTTCATGCGGATTTTTCCTTTATATTATATAATATTATTTTGTTTTATTGCAAAAATCATATTTTATAACTTAAAAGATTTGTTACGAATAAGCGCAATTCTTCATATTAACGCATCTAATATATCGTTTTCCGTCGTTCTCCAACTAAAGATACGTAAAACTTTAGCAAATAACTGAGGTGTGATACTTTTCACGCTTGTACATCTTTGTTAAAACTTTAAATGTGTTGCTATAATCGTAGCAAAATATAACAAAAAAAAAAAAAAAGTTTCGTACTTCGAAGTATCCATTTTCTTCAGTGCAGGTTGAGAAGTCATACATACACATGTTTAAAATGTGACAGCCGCAAAATGAGTTATAATTAATCCGCGTCCGCAGGCCCGAGGGAGCACACGCACCCATACTTGGCCACAGAAAACCGTCGGCTTCCCACTTACTGTTAAGCCCCAATATAAGGGTCCCAATCCTGAATTTGGCAACAGAAAGCTGTTCGCAGCGCGATTCATACGTTATTTTTAGGATATCTGTAAAGCATTTGTAAGGTATTCGTAACGTATCTGTAAAGTATTCGTAAGTTGCTTTTAAAGTAAGCTATTCTTAAGATATTTGTAAGGTGTTTGTAGGCATCATTTTACATTGAACGAGTTGTCTTCCTACATATTTCAGACTATATCTCTGAAAGTAAATACTTTCAATAATAATAAAATAAATCATATTTTATGTATAACTTAAAAGATTTGTTACGAATAAGCTCAATTCTTCATATTAACGCATCTAATATATCGTTTTCCATCGTTCTCCAACTAAAGATACGAAAAAATTTAGCAAATAATTGAGGTGTGATACTTTTCACGCTTGTTTATCTTTGTTAAAATTTTAAATGTGTTGCTATAATCGTAGCAGAATATAACAAAAAGAAACTAATGCTTCGTACTTCGAAGTATTCATTTTCTTCAGTGCAGGTTGAGAAGTCATTCATACACATGCTTAAAATGTGACAGTGTGAGTTTGGACATTGCTTGTGTAAACATAGCATTAAGCCGCAAAATGAGTTATAATTAATCCGCGTCCGCAGGCCCGAGGGAGCACACGCACCCATAGTTGGCCACGGAAAACCGTCGGCTTCCCACTTACTGTTAAGCCCCAATATAAGGGTCCCAATCCTGAATTTGGCAACAGAAAGCTGTTCGCAGCGCGATTCATTCGTTATTTTTAGGATATTTGTAAAGCATTTGTAAGGTATTCGTAACGTATCTGTAAAGTATTCGTAAGTTGCTTTTAAAGTAAGCTATTCTTAAGATATTTATTTTATTTTATTTATTTATTTTTGAAGCAAATGCACAATAAGAGCAAAGCTCTTTTAACGTACAATAAGTATGCTTATATCAGACTCAACATTACATAATTAAAATAAAAATACAAATAAATTAAGATCAACTATACTATATATTAAATAAAGATATCAGAACAGATAAGAGCACAGAATGAAGGTGAAAAAGAAGAAGAAAGGCGTAGAGGTAAGCTGGTTAGTTAGGCAGAGGCGTAGTATTTTAGAATAGCATCCCTAAAATGTGTCATCTGCGAGATTCCTTTTAACGATTGCGGCAAGGAGTTCCACAATCTGATGGCATTCACAAAGAAGAATCTTGAAGAGTTCAGCGTGCTAAACCTAGGAATTATTAGCAGGCTCATTCGGCTGAACCGACCAAACCTCAATTTTTCGAACAAGTATGGTGGTACTTTTGTATGCAACAGCTTATGTAGAAAGATACAGTTTCTTGCGTTGAGATAACTTATTATATCACATCCGAGAATGCTTTTTCTAAATTGAGAAATATGATCAAACCTACGCAGACCGTAAACATACCTTGTAGCACAATTAAATGCCACTTCCAATTTCAATTGCGACCGCGAGTCTAATTTACTGTACACAATCTCAGCATATGTAATTAAAGGCAAGACTAACTGAAGGATTAGCTTACGTTTGGTGTCGATCGGTAAAAACTCGCCTGTAAATCTCAGGCTTCGAACGATGAAATATATCTTTCCAACTAAGCCGTTAACATGATCAGTACATGTGAGGAAGGAATTAATTTTGAAACCTAGGCTAACAGCGCGGTCAACAAGTTGTAGACTGTTCACACCTATAAGTAAGTCGGGAATATCGTCATGCACTATCCTGTACCTCGATACTGGTAACACATACGACTTAGAGGCATTAAGCTGAAGACAGTTGGAATTCGCCCAATCAACAATTCTAGATAGATCCTCATTCATTCTACAGACAAGATCTTCCATGAGATTAGTGTTACCTGAAAGATATAACTGCACATCATCAGCATAAGCATGAAGCACACAGTGCTGACAAACGAGAAATATGTCATTAAGAAAGAGAGAGAAAAGAAGGGGTCCAAGAACCGACCCTTGGGGAACACCACTTTGCACTGACTTATAGTCAGAGAAGATGCACCCACACCTAACTTTTTGGACGCGCCCTGATAAGTAATTACCCAAAAGACGTACAGCATTATCACTGAAGCCAAACAGACGCTTTAGCTTTATACACAGAAGAGAGTGACTTACAGTATCGAAAGCTTTCGAAAAATCAAGTAAGCATAGTAATGTTAACAAACCATTATCATAAGCTGGTCGGATGTCATCCAGTATTTTGACTGTAGCAGTAGAACAACTATGGCCAGAGCGGAAACCAGACTGCGATGGTGCGAGCAATTTATTATCTTTAACATATTTATTAATTTGATTGGCCATTAGCGACTCAAATACCTTTGACAATGAAGATAAAATACTTATTGGTCTAAAATCTTTAGCCTCACTTGCAGTAGGTTTTTTTGCAATTGGCACAACTACAGCTATTTTCCATACTGAAGGAAAGATGGTTGACGTAAAACAGTGATTAAAGAGATGAGTCAATGGACTCACTATATAGAAAGCAATAATTTTTAGAAATTTAATGTAAATACCGTCCTCACCAACAGCATTTGATTTTATGTTCATTAAAGAGATTAAAACATCAACCTCAGTAACTGAAGAAAAATCGAATGTATTTTGGGTGTAGCAATCATAAGTAGTAGCCGATTGAACGTTAATGCTAGAATTAAAGCTGGATGTGAAGTAGTTGTTAAGTTCATTAGGATCAAGCGCGCATGTAGGTGACTCTTTTGAAGAAATTCCAGACTTTTTAAGATTTCTCCATAGAATCTTAGAAGGCAAGGAACTCTTAAACTTGTTACTGAAGTACTTTGATTTCGCTTGCCTAGTTATCAAGTTAGCAGCATTTCTAGCGCGTCTATAAATCTCCCATCTAAATGTAGTAGGATTTTTTTTCCACAAGCTATGAAGCTTGTTTCGCTTATTAATAGCTTCCTGAACGCGATGTGAGAACCAAGGACAGGAGATGTTTTTAATAGTTACAGTTTTCAAGGGAACATGCCTAAGAAACAGATTTTTGATGTTTGTCATAAGGAAATTAAGCTTATCGTCAACTGCGGGGAGAAACCAGGTTTGATTCCACATAACGGAGGAAAGATCAGAATAGAGTTCTGTGCGATTAATAGCATTAAAGTCATAATAAGAAAAAGTTTTCGAAGTTATAGCGCGTGACATATCGATATTTATGGTGGAAAAAATTAAGTCATGGTCAGACAAGAAGTTAATTTGGTCAAACAACAGTACTGCAGAGCTATCGGAAACTATGAAGTAATCCAACAGACTAGGAGCATCTTTATCCGAGAATCTAGTAGGCTCAGTGCAGTTATCGCACATACATCTTGAAAGGCCATCATCACACAACAGATTTACGTTAAAATCACCACAAAGTATAAAAAAATTAAAGTTAATTGACAAACTAGACAAACAATTGAAAAGACCGTCAAGGCTATTATATTTGACTGGGTTGTACGCGCAGGTAATACAGATTTTTATGGCGTTATCAGAAACGCTGACACTTAAATATTCAACCGCGCTATTTTCCGATTTATCCACAATAACTGACGTTAGAGTATTGCGACAATAGATTGCAACACCTCCTCTTCTTCTAATCTGTCTGTCATTTCTAAATAGCGTAAAGCCTTTTATATTGTATAGTGAGTTGCTAGAATCAGAGACAAACCAGGTTTCCGACACACATATGACATCAATAGAGGAGTTTTCAAACACATATCTCATGTAATCAACCTTATCAGAGTTTAGGCTCCTAGCATTAAAATGAGCGATTTTAAGACCTGCATATCGGGAACACATAATACCCACAAGACTCTTATTGCGAATACCAGAATTGCGATCACAGAAGCCAATCATTATCGTGATTATAAGAAAGACACAGAAAATGCATAGATATAAGAAACACAAAATTCACCACCGCTAACCAGCAAATCGCCTCACAGAAAAGTATAGAAATATAATTAAAAATTAGAAATTTGAATAAAGAAACCAGATAAAAAGAAATTAAAGAAGAATTAATAGCTATATAAAAGAAATTAATAATAATATAATACAAATATTGATAGCAGCTAGACACCTCCATCACTTCTACCATCTTCAACAAGACCCGCAACAGCATTTAGCTCATCCATATTCCTGATTTTAGAGATATCTCCATGCTCATGCTTTCTTACGATAACTGATCCTCTCCTTGTAGAAACATAGTGCAGCTGATTACTTCGTTTAAGCATAAGAGCTTGCTGGAAAAGTCGTCTTTCGCACCAAGCCAGACACTCATTAATAAAGAAGCTGCCTGGAGAGTTCAAACCAACATCATTTAAGGTCAGCGTAGTTTTATTGGTTCGCCTATATACAGCAGCACGTCGTAAAACTTCATTTCTGTCAAAGCCACTGAAGAATTTTAGAATTATCGGCGCAGGCGAAACCCGCTCTTTACGTTTATTTGGAAAACTATGCACACGAAATATACTCTTAAGTTGAGGAGGCTTACAGCCAACAGTAAAGCAAAGTTGATTGTATACAGCAGTTAAATTTTCTTCATCGCTCTCCGGAATTCCATGAATTACTGCATCTGCAGCAACTTCTCTTCGCTCAAGGGTGGCAATTTTTTCGTTTGCTTCACACAGAGCTTCACCAAGCGAAGCAATTTCTACCTCTTGCGACATGTTCTTCGATTCGACTTTCTCAACCCGGCACACAATATCGGCAATACTACCTTTAATTTCAGCAGCACTTCTTTCCCACTTATTTTCAAGTTCATCAATTTTAATACTGACGTCATCACGAAGCTTCATTATTTCTTCCTTGAAACTTTTAAGCAACATTTCAGTGAGCTTCTGAATACGATCATCGAACAGGTTAACAGTGAGAATATTCGTACCGCCACTGTGCACTGCAGAATTATTGAGAGTAGGTGTAGAGAGGATTTTGGCATTAGCACTCTTAGCTAGCACAGAAGTTGTTGGAGGAGTTGAGCACAGTTTTACATTTTCTCCTTTGCTTACTTCATTCTTTTTATACTGCCTTGTTGCTGGTGACATTTCACTGAGTATGTAAAGAAATGAAGAAAAGGCGGGAAAAGTCCAAAGAGTCTCAGATTTTGCAAATGATTTAATTAATATTTATAACAATCAACCACACTTAAACTTTGTAATTAATGTCTCTAATAAACACAATCGCATTAACTTCGTCGTATTATTAACCACAGATCAGTTTATCTTTAGAATTATGTAAAAGAGCGAAGACTATTGCGGAGCTCTTGAAACAACGTCTACTCAATACAACACATACTTGATAGATCCAGCGTCGAGATATTCTAAAGAAACTGCGTCCGCCCCCTGGTTGACGATAGACTAACGATAATAAATTTGTTGGTAAATTTATGTGCTTTCCAGGCTTTAACTGCTGTTTTGGTGTACAGAAAAGGCACGATTTCTGGCGTGAACAAAAAGGTGTCGTCAAGAATAATCGACGAACCAAAATTTTAGGAAATGCCTCTCTTGCCAGAGTTTCGCCAACGCCGGCGTGGCTTCCAATCACGTTCGTTAGTGTTACGGAATGATACCCTAAGTATGTAGGTTTTATACTTCCAGATTTATTGACCTTTTAATGTTCGACATTGACACGCCCATAAATCCAATATGGCGACCAATTTCGGGAATTTGCAGGCGGATTCCTAGAATTAACGGTACAAGTAACGGTAAATTTGGCCAAAAATTACGCAAGACAGACCCCTAAACCTTACTTTTCCCTAATATTATGGTCCTGTTATCCAATATTCCCAATTATACTAGAATTAAAAACGATACAAGGTTTTTAAAAATCCTTAGAACTATAAAGGATATGAGAGTGGTGATTTAGTAATTTGTAAAGCTTACTTGATGGTATATCTTATAATCATTGAATCGAATATACATATATAGTGTAATATAAAGTTTAAGTTTACACAATTATTATATCATGACTTGTGTACAGTTATTTGTATGGAGATTATATAGAAAAAAAAATATATTTCAAATTATATAATAAGACAAATTTTTGTGCAAAAAGTATTATTGATAAAAACTAAAATTTATACCTTACTTCACGGAAGCATCTCTATTTCATATACTAAATTCCATTCCAAGAAGCTGCATATTTAAGAGCTTATTAAATTTGTTTAGATTGTTAACAATTTATTCTAATATACTTAAATGCTTTTCCAGTTTCAAAAAACATTGTCACCATATGACGACAAATTTAATCGATTTAAGAAAACAGTTTATCAACATTTGCAGAATACTTTATTTTAAATTCCCTTGTCTTAATTGGCTAGAATTAGTTCGATTTAGATACAATAAAATTACCGTCTATGATTTACAGATCGCAGAAACTGAAATGATTTCTCAATAGATTTAATAGAAAAAAAAATGGTTTAAATAAACATTTCTAGGTTGACAGGTGAGTAAGCGGTTGCGCTCCGCGCAGCCAGGCGACACAATGGATAAGGGGTTGGCGCAACAACTGCCAACGCGCCAACCATAGTGGGGTGGGTATAGAAAGGGGGAGGGAAATAACACCTACTCCTCCCCCTCCTCCTCTCATCTCTCTCCCTCTTGATTCCGCCGAACCTCCGCGTAATTTTTTTTTTTTTTGTTGTACGTTTGCTTAGCCGCCACCAACTTTGTATCGATCACGAGCGGATTTCGTCGTGTAAATTTTCGGTTACCGGTCTATTTTTGGCTGTAGAGCCAATGTAAGCCTCAGCTCGATCTGTTCTTTTTGTAACTGGGGTTTTCGAGACACTGTCGGGGTTGTCGAAGAACCCCCCCACTTTCCCTGAGCACGGCCGGATAAGCTGAGCTGCCCTGACAGTGGTCAACCTTCCTTTTGTTTGGATTTTTTTTTATTGCTTCCGTATTTAGTATATCGCGACCCGTACCCCATACTTTACACGCTTAACGTTTTTATTTATTTATTTCAATACAAAAAAAACGTACTAAGCATACAGCTTTATAGCGGGCTTAAGCAATACGATAAATAATTAATAAACAACGCCTTTTACCTTTCGTTTTGACAGACCGATCCAGCTGTTCTCAAAAATCTATTGAAAAAAAATTTCTGATTCAATACAGTAAAATAATTTTTGAGTGCGACAAATGGATGACTTAAAAAAGATATTTTCGATCGAAATAATAAGTTAATGTTTTATCACAGAAGATTTAACTCTTTAAATATAATTGACACTGTGTACAACACGGCATAAAAGTTAATCTTTTGTCTCCTAGCACTAGCACTAGTTTTAGATTAGGTTAAGTTATTTCTTTAAGTTTGTATAGGTTTAGGTTTTCTTTTTTAAAAAATAATAATGTTATCCTTTTTTTGCCTTTTTTTAAGGAAATTAAATGTAATCGAATTTAAAATATTAAGTGTTGTTTTGCACATAATTTAAATGTTAATAATCTTTGTTAAATATGTTTTCATATGTTAAGAATATCTATTTTAAGTGAATGTTTACAAAAAACGTTCATTAATAATATGTATGCAATTAATATGTATGCAATGAGTGCAGTTGCCGAAATTACGTCAGCAGCCATGAAGGTTTGATTTGGCTACACCAAAAAAAATTATCGCTGTTTGTGTTCATGCGGATTTTTCCTTTATATTATATAATATTATTTTGTTTTATTGCAAAAATTATATTTTATGTATAACTTAAAAGATTTGTTACGAATAAGCTCAATTCTTCATATTAACGCATCTAATATATCGTTTTCCGTCGTTCTCCAACTAAAGATACGTAAAACTTTAGCAAATAATTGAGGTGTGATCCTTTTCACGCTTGTACATCTTTGTTAAAACTTTAAATGTGTTGCTATAATCGTAGCAAAATATAACAAAAAAAAAAAATGTTTCGTACTTCGAAGTATCCATTTTCTTCAGTGCAGGTTGAGAAGTCATTCATACACATGTTTAAAATGTGACAGCCGCAAAATGAGTTATAATTAATCCGCGTCCGCAGGCCCGAGGGAGCACACGCACCCATACTTGGCCACAGAAAACCGTCGGCTTCCCACTTACTGTTAAGCCCCAATATAAGGGTCCCAATCCTGAATTTGGCAACAGAAAGCTGTTCGCAGCGCGATTCATACGTTATTTTTAGGATATTTGTAAAGCATTTGTAAGGTATTCGTAACGTATCTGTAAAGTATTCGTAAGTTGCTTTTAAAGTAAGCTATTCTTAAGATATTTGTAAGGTGTTTGTAGGCATCATTTTACATTGAACGAGTTGTCTTCCTACATATTTCAGACTATATCTCTGAAAGTAAATACTTTCAATAATAATAAAATAAATCATATTTTATGTATAACTTAAAAGATTTGTTACGAATAAGCTCAATTCTTCATATTAACGCATCTAATATATCGTTTTCCATCGTTCTCCAACTAAAGATACGAAAAAATTTAGCAAATAATTGAGGTGTGATACTTTTCACGCTTGTTTATCTTTGTTAAAATTTTAAATGTGTTGCTATAATCGTAGCAGAATATAACAAAAAGAAACTAATGCTTCGTACTTCGAAGTATTCATTTTCTTCAGTGCAGGTTGAGAAGTCATTCATACACATGCTTAAAATGTGACAGTGTGAGTTTGGACATCGCTGGTGTAAACATAGCATTAAGCCGCAAAATGAGTTATAATTAATCCGCGTCCGCAGTCCCGAGGGAGCACACGCACAAATACTTGGCCACGGAAAACCGTCGGCTTCCCACTTACTGTTAAGCCCCAATATAAGGGTCCCAATCCTGAATTTGGCAACAGAAAGCTGTTCGCAGCGCGATTCATTCGTTATTTTTAGGGTATTTGTAAATCATTTGTAGGGTATTCGTAACGTATTTGTAAAGTATTCGTAAGTTATTTTTAAAGTGGTTATAAAGTATGTGTAGGGATTTGTAAGCTATTCTTCAGATATTTGTAAGGTGTTTGTAGGCATCATTTTACATTGAACGAGTTGTCTTCCTACTTATTTCAGACTATATCTCTGAAAGTAAACGCAGGTGGTATAACATATTATACATCGTTAGAAAGGTAAAAGAACACTCTTCCCGAATTTTACATTTCCTTTTTATACCTTGTGAATCTAATTTCAAAGAAAACGGATTCTGTTTACTCAGAAAATCAACAATGTGCAAATAACTTCCAAGCTTTCACGATTACAGCCCTAGCATGTTCAGCGGGAATAAAGCCATTAAAAATACCTTTCAGTCGATAACTATATCGACTAAGGGTATCTTTCCGTAACACTAACGAACATAAAGTTTTCTCTTTTGTTTTGGTTTTTTTCGTTATTTTTTTTTTTTGGTATTTGACGCCAGCGTCGAGATATTCTAAAGAAACTGCGTCCGCCCCTGGTTGACGATAGACTAACGATAATAAATTTGTTGGTAAATTTATGTGCTTTCCAGGCTTTAACTGCTGTTTTGGTGTACAGAAAAGGCACGATTTCTGGCGTGAACAAAAAGGTGTCGTCAAGAATAATCGACGAACCAAAATTTTAGGAAATGCCTCTCTTGGCAGAGTTTCACCAACGCCGGCGTGGCTTCCAATCACGTTCGTTAGTGTTACGGAATGATACCCTAAGTATGTAGGTTTTATACTTCCAGATTTATTGACCTTTTAATGTTCGACATTGACACGCCCATAAATCCAATATGGCGACCAATTTCGGGAATTTGCAGGCGGATTCCTAGAATTAACGGTACAAGTAACGGTAAATTTGGCCAAAAATTACGCAAGACAGACCCCTAAACCTTACTTTTCCCTAATATTATGGTCCTGTTATCCAATATTCCCAATTATACTAGAATTAAAAACGATACAAGGTTTTTAAAAATCCTTAGAACTATAAAGGATATGAGAGTGGTGATTTAGTAATTTGTAAAGCTTACTTGATGGTATATCTTATAATCATTGAATCGAATATACATATATAGTGTAATATAAAGTTTAAGTTTACACAATTATTATATCATGACTTGTGTACAGTTATTTGTATGGAGATTATATAGAAAAAAAAAAATATATTTCAAATTATATAATAAGACAAATTTTTTGTGCAAAAAGTATTATTGATAAAAACTAAAATTTATACCTTACTTCACGGAAGCATCTCTATTTCATATACTAAATTCCATTCCAAGAAGCTGCATATTTAAGAGCTTATTAAATTTGTTTAGATTGTTAACAATTTATTCTAATATACTTAAATGCTTTTCCAGTTTCAAAAAACATTGTCACCATATGACGACAAATTTAATCGATTTAAGAAAACAGTTTATCAACATTTGCAGAATACTTTATTTTAAATTCCCTTGTCTTAATTGGCTAGAATTAGTTCGATTTAGATACAATAAAATTACCGTCTATGATTTACAGATCGCAGAAACTGAAATGATTTCTCAATAGATTTAATAGAAAAAAAAATGGTTTAAATAAACATTTCTAGGTTGACAGGTGAGTAAGCGGTTGCGCTCCGCGCAGCCAGGCGACACAATGGATAAGGGGTTGGCGCAACAACTGCCAACGCGCCAACCATAGTGGGGTGGGTATAGAAAGGGGGAGGGAAATAACACCTACTCCTCCCCCTCCTCCTCTCATCTCTCTCCCTCTTGATTCCGCCGAACCTCCGCGTAATTTTTTTTTTTTTTGTTGTACGTTTGCTTAGCCGCCACCAACTTTGTATCGATCACGAGCGGATTTCGTCGTGTAAATTTTCGGTTACCGGTCTATTTTTGGCTGTAGAGCCAATGTAAGCCTCAGCTCGATCTGTTCTTTTTGTAACTGGGGTTTTCGAGACACTGTCGGGGTTGTCGAAGAACCCCCCCACTTTCCCTGAGCACGGCCGGATAAGCTGAGCTGCCCTGACAGTGGTCAACCTTCCTTTTGTTTGGATTTTTTTTTATTGCTTCCGTATTTAGTATATCGCGACCCGTACCCCATACTTTACACGCTTAACGTTTTTATTTATTTATTTCAATACAAAAAAAACGTACTAAGCATACAGCTTTATAGCGGGCTTAAGCAATACGATAAATAATTAATAAACAACGCCTTTTACCTTTCGTTTTGACAGACCGATCCAGCTGTTCTCAAAAATCTATTGAAAAAAAATTTCTGATTCAATACAGTAAAATAATTTTTGAGTGCGACAAATGGATGACTTAAAAAAGATATTTTCGATCGAAATAATAAGTTAATGTTTTATCACAGAAGATTTAACTCTTTAAATATAATTGACACTGTGTACAACACGGCATAAAAGTTAATCTTTTGTCTCCTAGCACTAGCACTAGTTTTAGATTAGGTTAAGTTATTTCTTTAAGTTTGTATAGGTTTAGGTTTTCTTTTTTAAAAAATAATAATGTTATCCTTTTTTTGCCTTTTTTTAAGGAAATTAAATGTAATCGAATTTAAAATATTAAGTGTTGTTTTGCACATAATTTCAATGTTAATAATCTTTGTTAAATATGTTTTCGTATGTTAAGAATATCTATTTTAAGTAAATGTTTACAAAAAACACTCTGTATTATAATTTTTCGTGGAATAAATCTGTTATCTGTTAAAAAAGATATTACTAATTTCAACTATACAAGCAGATAATCTTGTAACTATTTGTGATGGCAATTATAGATATATAATATATAGACATTTTTCCTGTGGCTCCTCAATTGGGAAATATTCTCCCCCCAAAATTCGAACAAGAAATGTTCTGCTGACTTGCCCCACGTTTTCCTAGACTTCCTTTTTTTTCTGGCGGTTCCATTTTTTTTAGCACTTTTTGCTTTGTATTTTTAACCGCTGATTGCCATTATTTTCGTTTTGTTTCCAACAAGTTTCCAGCGTTTTGTTTTTGGGAATTTTGTGATCTCGGGTATAGGATGATTCAAAATATTTATTTGGTTCCCATTCGTGACGAATGTGATAAAAGATGGATTCCCATTTATAACGAGTTTTTGGTCCTTAGGCTAAGATAAAACTCAGTCTGTCCAGGGTTCGTTAAAGGGGTCTCGCAACCCTCTAACATACAACGTATTTCCGAATTACTCACGACTGTCTTCGCGATAGTCTAGCACTGACTCTGTGAAGAGTTCAGCTCGGACGTTGTTTATTGTGTTCTTAATTTTTATTATTTTATTATTATGTGCTTAACAATTCTTATACTTACACTAATGCTTAACAATTTTTATACCTAATAATACGTACAATGAAAGAGGGGGATAGAGTATCCCGCAGCAGAAGGCTGCACAATGTGTATCACCTATTCAAAGCACCAAAGGGAGACGCGGTGGTTGGTAGGAAGTACAACAACTTCCTGGCAGATGGCCTTAAATTTATTCGGTGACGTCAGAGCGTCCACCAACAAAAAGTCTCTGGTTTGGTACCTTGTGTAGGTTTCCTACCTAGTTGTTGTACAATTATTTTTGCACAACGGAGACCGGAGTCGAAAGCCACTGTTAGTTCTGTGACTGAGGCCGAAGCCGAAAGCGTCAGTTATTTCTGAACACTGAGACCGAAGTCGAAAGCCACTGTTAGTTCTGTGACTGAGGCCGAAGCCAAAAGCATCAGTTATTTCTGAGCGCTGAGACCGAAGTCGAAAGCCACTGTTAGTTCTGTGACTGAGGCCAAAGCCGAAAGCGTCAGTTATTTCTGAACGCTGAGACCGAAGTCGAAAGCCACTGTTAGTTCTGTGACTGAGGCCGAGGCCGAAATAGCTGGAGGGAAGGAGGGGAAAGGGATCCAAAAAACACAAAGACTTTGCAACTACTGCAAACGACTTTGATCGGTTTCCAACTCTGAAATTACTTTGCAGTTTGCGCATCCTATACGTGGTATGATGGTTGAACTGTTTGAGAATTCAAACCTCTGATAACGAATCAGCGGGAAAGCAAAAGCGAATAAAATGGTTTTGCTTGTGTGACGTATGTTAGCGCCTTCGAAACCCGTACTTGGCGGATTTCGTCGTTTGCTTAATTTGATGCTTTTTTTATGTTTTATTTCTTTATAATTTATTTCTATTAATCTGCTTCAATAAAAAAATAGAAAACATAGTTAAAGAATAAAAAAAAAGAATATAAAGAAATTGATTGCCGCTGTTCGGTTTCGAACCGGCTTCCCTCGTGTTGGGATTTTTATATGGAAGCTCAGGGAGCAGTGTTCTGTGTATACTAAAAAGAATTGTAACATGGCATTAATTATGCCTGTAACACATTCACAAATCGTATGGAAATTATTCCCATTCGACTTCTCCTTCGAGAAATCTGACTCGAATGAGCCAGTCGCTACTCAATTTTTGAGCACCTTAATATGTATGCAATGAGTGCATTTGCCGAAATTACGTCAGCAGCCATGAAGGTTTGATTTGGCTACACCAAAAAAAATTATCGCTGTTTGTGTTCATGCGGATTTTTCCTTTATATTATATAATATTATTTTGTTTTATTGCAAAAATCATATTTTATAACTTAAAAGATTTGTTACGAATAAGCGCAATTCTTCATATTAACGCATCTAATATATCGTTTTCCGTCGTTCTCCAACTAAAGATACGTAAAACTTTAGCAAATAACTGAGGTGTGATACTTTTCACGCTTGTACATCTTTGTTAAAACTTTAAATGTGTTGCTATAATCGTAGCAAAATATAACAAAAAAAAAAAAAAAGTTTCGTACTTCGAAGTATCCATTTTCTTCAGTGCAGGTTGAGAAGTCATACATACACATGTTTAAAATGTGACAGCCGCAAAATGAGTTATAATTAATCCGCGTCCGCAGGCCCGAGGGAGCACACGCACCCATACTTGGCCACAGAAAACCGTCGGCTTCCCACTTACTGTTAAGCCCCAATATAAGGGTCCCAATCCTGAATTTGGCAACAGAAAGCTGTTCGCAGCGCGATTCATACGTTATTTTTAGGATATCTGTAAAGCATTTGTAAGGTATTCGTAACGTATCTGTAAAGTATTCGTAAGTTGCTTTTAAAGTAAGCTATTCTTAAGATATTTGTAAGGTGTTTGTAGGCATCATTTTACATTGAACGAGTTGTCTTCCTACATATTTCAGACTATATCTCTGAAAGTAAATACTTTCAATAATAATAAAATAAATCATATTTTATGTATAACTTAAAAGATTTGTTACGAATAAGCTCAATTCTTCATATTAACGCATCTAATATATCGTTTTCCATCGTTCTCCAACTAAAGATACGAAAAAATTTAGCAAATAATTGAGGTGTGATACTTTTCACGCTTGTTTATCTTTGTTAAAATTTTAAATGTGTTGCTATAATCGTAGCAGAATATAACAAAAAGAAACTAATGCTTCGTACTTCGAAGTATTCATTTTCTTCAGTGCAGGTTGAGAAGTCATTCATACACATGCTTAAAATGTGACAGTGTGAGTTTGGACATTGCTTGTGTAAACATAGCATTAAGCCGCAAAATGAGTTATAATTAATCCGCGTCCGCAGGCCCGAGGGAGCACACGCACCCATAGTTGGCCACGGAAAACCGTCGGCTTCCCACTTACTGTTAAGCCCCAATATAAGGGTCCCAATCCTGAATTTGGCAACAGAAAGCTGTTCGCAGCGCGATTCATTCGTTATTTTTAGGATATTTGTAAAGCATTTGTAAGGTATTCGTAACGTATCTGTAAAGTATTCGTAAGTTGCTTTTAAAGTAAGCTATTCTTAAGATATTTATTTTATTTTATTTATTTATTTTTGAAGCAAATGCACAATAAGAGCAAAGCTCTTTTAACGTACAATAAGTATGCTTATATCAGACTCAACATTACATAATTAAAATAAAAATACAAATAAATTAAGATCAACTATACTATATATTAAATAAAGATATCAGAACAGATAAGAGCACAGAATGAAGGTGAAAAAGAAGAAGAAAGGCGTAGAGGTAAGCTGGTTAGTTAGGCAGAGGCGTAGTATTTTAGAATAGCATCCCTAAAATGTGTCATCTGCGAGATTCCTTTTAACGATTGCGGCAAGGAGTTCCACAATCTGATGGCATTCACAAAGAAGAATCTTGAAGAGTTCAGCGTGCTAAACCTAGGAATTATTAGCAGGCTCATTCGGCTGAACCGACCAAACCTCAATTTTTCGAACAAGTATGGTGGTACTTTTGTATGCAACAGCTTATGTAGAAAGATACAGTTTCTTGCGTTGAGATAACTTATTATATCACATCCGAGAATGCTTTTTCTAAATTGAGAAATATGATCAAACCTACGCAGACCGTAAACATACCTTGTAGCACAATTAAATGCCACTTCCAATTTCAATTGCGACCGCGAGTCTAATTTACTGTACACAATCTCAGCATATGTAATTAAAGGCAAGACTAACTGAAGGATTAGCTTACGTTTGGTGTCGATCGGTAAAAACTCGCCTGTAAATCTCAGGCTTCGAACGATGAAATATATCTTTCCAACTAAGCCGTTAACATGATCAGTACATGTGAGGAAGGAATTAATTTTGAAACCTAGGCTAACAGCGCGGTCAACAAGTTGTAGACTGTTCACACCTATAAGTAAGTCGGGAATATCGTCATGCACTATCCTGTACCTCGATACTGGTAACACATACGACTTAGAGGCATTAAGCTGAAGACAGTTGGAATTCGCCCAATCAACAATTCTAGATAGATCCTCATTCATTCTACAGACAAGATCTTCCATGAGATTAGTGTTACCTGAAAGATATAACTGCACATCATCAGCATAAGCATGAAGCACACAGTGCTGACAAACGAGAAATATGTCATTAAGAAAGAGAGAGAAAAGAAGGGGTCCAAGAACCGACCCTTGGGGAACACCACTTTGCACTGACTTATAGTCAGAGAAGATGCACCCACACCTAACTTTTTGGACGCGCCCTGATAAGTAATTACCCAAAAGACGTACAGCATTATCACTGAAGCCAAACAGACGCTTTAGCTTTATACACAGAAGAGAGTGACTTACAGTATCGAAAGCTTTCGAAAAATCAAGTAAGCATAGTAATGTTAACAAACCATTATCATAAGCTGGTCGGATGTCATCCAGTATTTTGACTGTAGCAGTAGAACAACTATGGCCAGAGCGGAAACCAGACTGCGATGGTGCGAGCAATTTATTATCTTTAACATATTTATTAATTTGATTGGCCATTAGCGACTCAAATACCTTTGACAATGAAGATAAAATACTTATTGGTCTAAAATCTTTAGCCTCACTTGCAGTAGGTTTTTTTGCAATTGGCACAACTACAGCTATTTTCCATACTGAAGGAAAGATGGTTGACGTAAAACAGTGATTAAAGAGATGAGTCAATGGACTCACTATATAGAAAGCAATAATTTTTAGAAATTTAATGTAAATACCGTCCTCACCAACAGCATTTGATTTTATGTTCATTAAAGAGATTAAAACATCAACCTCAGTAACTGAAGAAAAATCGAATGTATTTTGGGTGTAGCAATCATAAGTAGTAGCCGATTGAACGTTAATGCTAGAATTAAAGCTGGATGTGAAGTAGTTGTTAAGTTCATTAGGATCAAGCGCGCATGTAGGTGACTCTTTTGAAGAAATTCCAGACTTTTTAAGATTTCTCCATAGAATCTTAGAAGGCAAGGAACTCTTAAACTTGTTACTGAAGTACTTTGATTTCGCTTGCCTAGTTATCAAGTTAGCAGCATTTCTAGCGCGTCTATAAATCTCCCATCTAAATGTAGTAGGATTTTTTTTCCACAAGCTATGAAGCTTGTTTCGCTTATTAATAGCTTCCTGAACGCGATGTGAGAACCAAGGACAGGAGATGTTTTTAATAGTTACAGTTTTCAAGGGAACATGCCTAAGAAACAGATTTTTGATGTTTGTCATAAGGAAATTAAGCTTATCGTCAACTGCGGGGAGAAACCAGGTTTGATTCCACATAACGGAGGAAAGATCAGAATAGAGTTCTGTGCGATTAATAGCATTAAAGTCATAATAAGAAAAAGTTTTCGAAGTTATAGCGCGTGACATATCGATATTTATGGTGGAAAAAATTAAGTCATGGTCAGACAAGAAGTTAATTTGGTCAAACAACAGTACTGCAGAGCTATCGGAAACTATGAAGTAATCCAACAGACTAGGAGCATCTTTATCCGAGAATCTAGTAGGCTCAGTGCAGTTATCGCACATACATCTTGAAAGGCCATCATCACACAACAGATTTACGTTAAAATCACCACAAAGTATAAAAAAATTAAAGTTAATTGACAAACTAGACAAACAATTGAAAAGACCGTCAAGGCTATTATATTTGACTGGGTTGTACGCGCAGGTAATACAGATTTTTATGGCGTTATCAGAAACGCTGACACTTAAATATTCAACCGCGCTATTTTCCGATTTATCCACAATAACTGACGTTAGAGTATTGCGACAATAGATTGCAACACCTCCTCCTCTTCTAATCTGTCTGTCATTTCTAAATAGCGTAAAGCCTTTTATATTGTATAGTGAGTTGCTAGAATCAGAGACAAACCAGGTTTCCGACACACATATGACATCAATAGAGGAGTTTTCAAACACATATCTCATGTAATCAACCTTATCAGAGTTTAGGCTCCTAGCATTAAAATGAGCGATTTTAAGACCTGCATATCGGGAACACATAATACCCACAAGACTCTTATTGCGAATACCAGAATTGCGATCACAGAAGCCAATCATTATCGTGATTATAAGAAAGACACAGAAAATGCATAGATATAAGAAACACAAAATTCACCACCGCTAACCAGCAAATCGCCTCACAGAAAAGTATAGAAATATAATTAAAAATTAGAAATTTGAATAAAGAAACCAGATAAAAAGAAATTAAAGAAGAATTAATAGCTATATAAAAGAAATTAATAATAATATAATACAAATATTGATAGCAGCTAGACACCTCCATCACTTCTACCATCTTCAACAAGACCCGCAACAGCATTTAGCTCATCCATATTCCTGATTTTAGAGATATCTCCATGCTCATGCTTTCTTACGATAACTGATCCTCTCCTTGTAGAAACATAGTGCAGCTGATTACTTCGTTTAAGCATAAGAGCTTGCTGGAAAAGTCGTCTTTCGCACCAAGCCAGACACTCATTAATAAAGAAGCTGCCTGGAGAGTTCAAACCAACATCATTTAAGGTCAGCGTAGTTTTATTGGTTCGCCTATATACAGCAGCACGTCGTAAAACTTCATTTCTGTCAAAGCCACTGAAGAATTTTAGAATTATCGGCGCAGGCGAAACCCGCTCTTTACGTTTATTTGGAAAACTATGCACACGAAATATACTCTTAAGTTGAGGAGGCTTACAGCCAACAGTAAAGCAAAGTTGATTGTATACAGCAGTTAAATTTTCTTCATCGCTCTCCGGAATTCCATGAATTACTGCATCTGCAGCAACTTCTCTTCGCTCAAGGGTGGCAATTTTTTCGTTTGCTTCACACAGAGCTTCACCAAGCGAAGCAATTTCTACCTCTTGCGACATGTTCTTCGATTCGACTTTCTCAACCCGGCACACAATATCGGCAATACTACCTTTAATTTCAGCAGCACTTCTTTCCCACTTATTTTCAAGTTCATCAATTTTAATACTGACGTCATCACGAAGCTTCATTATTTCTTCCTTGAAACTTTTAAGCAACATTTCAGTGAGCTTCTGAATACGATCATCGAACAGGTTTACAGTGAGAATATTCGTACCGCCACTGTGCACTGCAGAATTATTGAGAGTAGGTGTAGAGAGGATTTTGGCATTAGCACTCTTAGCTAGCACAGAAGTTGTTGGAGGAGTTGAGCACAGTTTTACATTTTCTCCTTTGCTTACTTCATTCTTTTTATACTGCCTTGTTGCTGGTGACATTTCACTGAGTATGTAAAGAAATGAAGAAAAGGCGGGAAAAGTCCAAAGAGTCTCAGATTTTGCAAATGATTTAATTAATATTTATAACAATCAACCACACTTAAACTTTGTAATTAATGTCTCTAATAAACACAATCGCATTAACTTCGTCGTATTATTAACCACAGATCAGTTTATCTTTAGAATTATGTAAAAGAGCGAAGACTATTGCGGAGCTCTTGAAACAACGTCTACTCAATACAACACATACTTGATAGATCCAGCGTCGAGATATTCTAAAGAAACTGCGTCCGCCCCCTGGTTGACGATAGACTAACGATAATAAATTTGTTGGTAAATTTATGTGCTTTCCAGGCTTTAACTGCTGTTTTGGTGTACAGAAAAGGCACGATTTCT
Source organism: Thecophora atra (assembly GCA_937620795.1). Lineage (NCBI taxonomy): Eukaryota > Metazoa > Arthropoda > Insecta > Diptera > Conopidae > Thecophora > Thecophora atra. The sequence goes on from OW569398.1 coordinate 50,504,928, forward strand.
GGCGTGAACAAAAAGGTGTCGTCAAGAATAATCGACGAACCAAAATTTTAGGAAATGCCTCTCTTGCCAGAGTTTCGCCAACGCCGGCGTGGCTTCCAATCACGTTCGTTAGTGTTACGGAATGATACCCTAAGTATGTAGGTTTTATACTTCCAGATTTATTGACCTTTTAATGTTCGACATTGACACGCCCATAAATCCAATATGGCGACCAATTTCGGGAATTTGCAGGCGGATTCCTAGAATTAACGGTACAAGTAACGGTAAATTTGGCCAAAAATTACGCAAGACAGACCCCTAAACCTTACTTTTCCCTAATATTATGGTCCTGTTATCCAATATTCCCAATTATACTAGAATTAAAAACGATACAAGGTTTTTAAAAATCCTTAGAACTATAAAGGATATGAGAGTGGTGATTTAGTAATTTGTAAAGCTTACTTGATGGTATATCTTATAATCATTGAATCGAATATACATATATAGTGTAATATAAAGTTTAAGTTTACACAATTATTATATCATGACTTGTGTACAGTTATTTGTATGGAGATTATATAGAAAAAAAAATATATTTCAAATTATATAATAAGACAAATTTTTGTGCAAAAAGTATTATTGATAAAAACTAAAATTTATACCTTACTTCACGGAAGCATCTCTATTTCATATACTAAATTCCATTCCAAGAAGCTGCATATTTAAGAGCTTATTAAATTTGTTTAGATTGTTAACAATTTATTCTAATATACTTAAATGCTTTTCCAGTTTCAAAAAACATTGTCACCATATGACGACAAATTTAATCGATTTAAGAAAACAGTTTATCAACATTTGCAGAATACTTTATTTTAAATTCCCTTGTCTTAATTGGCTAGAATTAGTTCGATTTAGATACAATAAAATTACCGTCTATGATTTACAGATCGCAGAAACTGAAATGATTTCTCAATAGATTTAATAGAAAAAAAAATGGTTTAAATAAACATTTCTAGGTTGACAGGTGAGTAAGCGGTTGCGCTCCGCGCAGCCAGGCGACACAATGGATAAGGGGTTGGCGCAACAACTGCCAACGCGCCAACCATAGTGGGGTGGGTATAGAAAGGGGGAGGGAAATAACACCTACTCCTCCCCCTCCTCCTCTCATCTCTCTCCCTCTTGATTCCGCCGAACCTCCGCGTAATTTTTTTTTTTTTTTTGTTGTACGTTTGCTTAGCCGCCACCAACTTTGTATCGATCACGAGCGGATTTCGTCGTGTAAATTTTCGGTTACCGGTCTATTTTTGGCTGTAGAGCCAATGTAAGCCTCAGCTCGATCTGTTCTTTTTGTAACTGGGGTTTTCGAGACACTGTCGGGGTTGTCGAAGAACCCCCCCACTTTCCCTGAGCACGGCCGGATAAGCTGAGCTGCCCTGACAGTGGTCAACCTTCCTTTTGTTTGGATTTTTTTTTATTGCTTCCGTATTTAGTATATCGCGACCCGTACCCCATACTTTACACGCTTAACGTTTTTATTTATTTATTTCAATACAAAAAAAACGTACTAAGCATACAGCTTTATAGCGGGCTTAAGCAATACGATAAATAATTAATAAACAACGCCTTTTACCTTTCGTTTTGACAGACCGATCCAGCTGTTCTCAAAAATCTATTGAAAAAAAATTTCTGATTCAATACAGTAAAATAATTTTTGAGTGCGACAAATGGATGACTTAAAAAAGATATTTTCGATCGAAATAATAAGTTAATGTTTTATCACAGAAGATTTAACTCTTTAAATATAATTGACACTGTGTACAACACGGCATAAAAGTTAATCTTTTGTCTCCTAGCACTAGCACTAGTTTTAGATTAGGTTAAGTTATTTCTTTAAGTTTGTATAGGTTTAGGTTTTCTTTTTTAAAAAATAATAATGTTATCCTTTTTTTGCCTTTTTTTAAGGAAATTAAATGTAATCGAATTTAAAATATTAAGTGTTGTTTTGCACATAATTTCAATGTTAATAATCTTTGTTAAATATGTTTTCGTATGTTAAGAATATCTATTTTAAGTAAATGTTTACAAAAAACACTCTGTATTATAATTTTTCGTGGAATAAATCTGTTATCTGTTAAAAAAGATATTACTAATTTCAACTATACAAGCAGATAATCTTGTAACTATTTGTGATGGCAATTATAGATATATAATATATAGACATTTTTCCTGTGGCTCCTCAATTGGGAAATATTCTCCCCCCAAAATTCGAACAAGAAATGTTCTGCTGACTTGCCCCACGTTTTCCTAGACTTCCTTTTTTTTCTGGCGGTTCCATTTTTTTTAGCAAACACTTTTTGCTTTGTATTTTTAACCGCTGATTGCCATTATTTTCGTTCTGTTTCCAACAAGTTTCCAGCGTTTTGTTTTTGGGAATTTTGTGATCTCGGGTATAGGATGATTCAAAATATTTATTTGGTTCCCATTCGTGACGAATGTGATAAAAGATGGATTCCCATTTATAACGAGTTTTTGGTCCTTAGGCTAAGATAAAACTCAGTCTGTCCAGGGTTCGTTAAAGGGGTCTCGCAACCCTCTAACATACAACGTATTTCCGAATTACTCACGACTGTCTTCGCGATAGTCTAGCACTGACTCTGTGAAGAGTTCAGCTCGGACGTTGTTTATTGTGTTCTTAATTTTTATTATTTTATTATTATGTGCTTAACAATTCTTATACTTACACTAATGCTTAACAATTTTTATACCTAATAATACGTACAATGAAAGATGGGGATAGAGTATCCCGCAGCAGAAGGCTGCACAATGTGTATCACCTATTCAAAGCACCAAAGGGAGACGCGGTGGTTGGTAGGAAGTACAACAACTTCCTGGCAGATGGCCTTAAATTTATTCGGTGACGTCAGAGCGTCCACCAACAAAAAGTCTCTGGTTTGGTACCTTGTGTAGGTTTCCTACCTAGTTGTTGTACAATTATTTTTGCACAACGGAGACCGGAGTCGAAAGCCACTGTTAGTTCTGTGACTGAGGCCGAAGCCGAAAGCGTCAGTTATTTCTGAACACTGAGACCGAAGTCGAAAGCCACTGTTAGTTCTGTGACTGAGGCCGAAGCCAAAAGCATCAGTTATTTCTGAGCGCTGAGACCGAAGTCGAAAGCCACTGTTAGTTCTGTGACTGAGGCCAAAGCCGAAAGCGTCAGTTATTTCTGAACGCTGAGACCGAAGTCGAAAGCCACTGTTAGTTCTGTGACTGAGGCCGAGGCCGAAATAGCTGGAGGGAAGGAGGGGAAAGGGATCCAAAAAACACAAAGACTTTGCAACTACTGCAAACGACTTTGATCGGTTTCCAACTCTGAAATTACTTTGCAGTTTGCGCATCCTATACGTGGTATGATGGTTGAACTGTTTGAGAATTCAAACCTCTGATAACGAATCAGCGGGAAAGCAAAAGCGAATAAAATGGTTTTGCTTGTGTGACGTATGTTAGCGCCTTCGAAACCCGTACTTGGCGGATTTCGTCGTTTGCTTAATTTGATGCTTTTTTTATGTTTTATTTCTTTATAATTTATTTCTATTAATCTGCTTCAATAAAAAAATAGAAAACATAGTTAAAGAATAAAAAAAAAGAATATAAAGAAATTGATTGCCGCTGTTCGGTTTCGAACCGGCTTCCCTCGTGTTGGGATTTTTATATGGAAGCTCAGGGAGCAGTGTTCTGTGTATACTAAAAAGAATTGTAACATGGCATTAATTATGCCTGTTACACATTCACAAATCGTATGGAAATTATTCCCATTCGACTTCTCCTTCGAGAAATCTGACTCGAATGAGCAAGTCGCTACTCAATTTTTGAGCACCTTAATATGTATGCAATGAGTGCATTTGCCGAAATTACGTCAGCAGCCATGAAGGTTTGATTTGGCTACACCAAAAAAAATTATCGCTGTTTGTGTTCATGCGGATTTTTCCTTTATATTATATAATATTATTTTGTTTTATTGCAAAAATCATATTTTATAACTTAAAAGATTTGTTACGAATAAGCGCAATTCTTCATATTAACGCATCTAATATATCGTTTTCCGTCGTTCTCCAACTAAAGATACGTAAAACTTTAGCAAATAACTGAGGTGTGATACTTTTCACGCTTGTACATCTTTGTTAAAACTTTAAATGTGTTGCTATAATCGTAGCAAAATATAACAAAAAAAAAAAAAAAGTTTCGTACTTCGAAGTATCCATTTTCTTCAGTGCAGGTTGAGAAGTCATACATACACATGTTTAAAATGTGACAGCCGCAAAATGAGTTATAATTAATCCGCGTCCGCAGGCCCGAGGGAGCACACGCACCCATACTTGGCCACAGAAAACCGTCGGCTTCCCACTTACTGTTAAGCCCCAATATAAGGGTCCCAATCCTGAATTTGGCAACAGAAAGCTGTTCGCAGCGCGATTCATACGTTATTTTTAGGATATCTGTAAAGCATTTGTAAGGTATTCGTAACGTATCTGTAAAGTATTCGTAAGTTGCTTTTAAAGTAAGCTATTCTTAAGATATTTGTAAGGTGTTTGTAGGCATCATTTTACATTGAACGAGTTGTCTTCCTACATATTTCAGACTATATCTCTGAAAGTAAATACTTTCAATAATAATAAAATAAATCATATTTTATGTATAACTTAAAAGATTTGTTACGAATAAGCTCAATTCTTCATATTAACGCATCTAATATATCGTTTTCCATCGTTCTCCAACTAAAGATACGAAAAAATTTAGCAAATAATTGAGGTGTGATACTTTTCACGCTTGTTTATCTTAGTTAAAATTTTAAATGTGTTGCTATAATCGTAGCAGAATATAACAAAAAGAAACTAATGCTTCGTACTTCGAAGTATTCATTTTCTTCAGTGCAGGTTGAGAAGTCATTCATACACATGCTTAAAATGTGACAGTGTGAGTTTGGACATTGCTGGTGTAAACATAGCATTAAGCCGCAAAATGAGTTATAATTAATCCGCGTCCGCAGGCCCGAGGGAGCACACGCACCCATAGTTGGCCACGGAAAACCGTCGGCTTCCCACTTACTGTTAAGCCCCAATATAAGGGTCCCAATCCTGAATTTGGCAACAGAAAGCTGTTCGCAGCGCGATTCATTCGTTATTTTTAGGATATTTGTAAAGCATTTGTAAGGTATTCGTAACGTATCTGTAAAGTATTCGTAAGTTGCTTTTAAAGTAAGCTATTCTTAAGATATTTATTTTATTTTATTTATTTATTTTTGAAGCAAATGCACAATAAGAGCAAAGCTCTTTTAACGTACAATAAGTATGCTTATATCAGACTCAACATTACATAATTAAAATAAAAATACAAATAAATTAAGATCAACTATACTATATATTAAATAAAGATATCAGAACAGATAAGAGCACAGAATGAAGGTGAAAAAGAAGAAGAAAGGCGTAGAGGTAAGCTGGTTAGTTAGGCAGAGGCGTAGTATTTTAGAATAGCATCCCTAAAATGTGTCATCTGCGAGATTCCTTTTAACGATTGCGGCAAGGAGTTCCACAATCTGATGGCATTCACAAAGAAGAATCTTGAAGAGTTCAGCGTGCTAAACCTAGGAATTATTAGCAGGCTCATTCGGCTGAACCGACCAAACCTCAATTTTTCGAACAAGTATGGTGGTACTTTTGTATGCAACAGCTTATGTAGAAAGATACAGTTTCTTGCGTTGAGATAACTTATTATATCACATCCGAGAATGCTTTTTCTAAATTGAGAAATATGATCAAACCTACGCAGACCGTAAACATACCTTGTAGCACAATTAAATGCCACTTCCAATTTCAATTGCGACCGCGAGTCTAATTTACTGTACACAATCTCAGCATATGTAATTAAAGGCAAGACTAACTGAAGGATTAGCTTACGTTTGGTGTCGATCGGTAAAAACTCGCCTGTAAATCTCAGGCTTCGAACGATGAAATATATCTTTCCAACTAAGCCGTTAACATGATCAGTACATGTGAGGAAGGAATTAATTTTGAAACCTAGGCTAACAGCGCGGTCAACAAGTTGTAGACTGTTCACACCTATAAGTAAGTCGGGAATATCGTCATGCACTATCCTGTACCTCGATACTGGTAACACATACGACTTAGAGGCATTAAGCTGAAGACAGTTGGAATTCGCCCAATCAACAATTCTAGATAGATCCTCATTCATTCTACAGACAAGATCTTCCATGAGATTAGTGTTACCTGAAAGATATAACTGCACATCATCAGCATAAGCATGAAGCACACAGTGCTGACAAACGAGAAATATGTCATTAAGAAAGAGAGAGAAAAGAAGGGGTCCAAGAACCGACCCTTGGGGAACACCACTTTGCACTGACTTATAGTCAGAGAAGATGCACCCACACCTAACTTTTTGGACGCGCCCTGATAAGTAATTACCCAAAAGACGTACAGCATTATCACTGAAGCCAAACAGACGCTTTAGCTTTATACACAGAAGAGAGTGACTTACAGTATCGAAAGCTTTCGAAAAATCAAGTAAGCATAGTAATGTTAACAAACCATTATCATAAGCTGGTCGGATGTCATCCAGTATTTTGACTGTAGCAGTAGAACAACTATGGCCAGAGCGGAAACCAGACTGCGATGGTGCGAGCAATTTATTATCTTTAACATATTTATTAATTTGATTGGCCATTAGCGACTCAAATACCTTTGACAATGAAGATAAAATACTTATTGGTCTAAAATCTTTAGCCTCACTTGCAGTAGGTTTTTTTGCAATTGGAACAACTACAGCTATTTTCCATACTGAAGGAAAGATGGTTGACGTAAAACAGTGATTAAAGAGATGAGTCAATGGACTCACTATATAGAAAGCAATAATTTTTAGAAATTTAATGTAAATACCGTCCTCACCAACAGCATTTGATTTTATGTTCATTAAAGAGATTAAAACATCAACCTCAGTAACTGAAGAAAAATCAAATGTATTTTGGGTGTAGCAATCATAAGTAGTAGCCGATTGAACGTTAATGCTAGAATTAAAGCTGGATGTGAAGTAGTTGTTAAGTTCATTAGGATCAAGCGCGCATGTAGGTGACTCTTTTGAAGAAATTCCAGACTTTTTAAGATTTCTCCATAGAATCTTAGAAGGCAAGGAACTCTTAAACTTGTTACTGAAGTACTTTGATTTCGCTTGCCTAGTTATCAAGTTAGCAGCATTTCTAGCGCGTCTATAAATCTCCCATCTAAATGTAGTAGGATTTTTTTTCCACAAGCTATGAAGCTTGTTTCGCTTATTAATAGCTTCCTGAACGCGATGTGAGAACCAAGGACAGGAGATGTTTTTAATAGTTACAGTTTTCAAGGGAACATGCCTAAGAAACAGATTTTTGATGTTTGTCATAAGGAAATTAAGCTTATCGTCAACTGCGGGGAGAAACCAGGTTTGATTCCACATAACGGAGGAAAGATCAGAATAGAGTTCTGTGCGATTAATAGCATTAAAGTCATAATAAGAAAAAGTTTTCGAAGTTATAGCGCGTGACATATCGATATTTATGGTGGAAAAAATTAAGTCATGGTCAGACAAGAAGTTAATTTGGTCAAACAACAGTACTGCAGAGCTATCGGAAACTATGAAGTAATCCAACAGACTAGGAGCATCTTTATCCGAGAATCTAGTAGGCTCAGTGCAGTTAACTATGGAGAAACCAAGTGATGAGACGTTATCGCACATACATCTTGAAAGGCCATCATCACACAACAGATTTACGTTAAAATCACCACAAAGTATAAAAAAATTAAAGTTAATTGACAAACTAGACAAACAATTGAAAAGACCGTCAAGGCTATTATATTTGACTGGGTTGTACGCGCAGGTAATACAGATTTTTATGGCGTTATCAGAAACGCTGACACTTAAATATTCAACCGCGCTATTTTCCGATTTATCCACAATAACTGACGTTAGAGTATTGCGACAATAGATTGCAACACCTCCTCCTGTCTGTCATTTCTAAATAGCGTAAAGCCTTTTATATTGTATAGTGAGTTGCTAGAATCAGAGACAAACCAGGTTTCCGACACACATATGACATCAATAGAGGAGTTTTCAAACACATATCTCATGTAATCAACCTTATCAGAGTTTAGGCTCCTAGCATTAAAATGAGCGATTTTAAGACCTGCATATCGGGAACACATAATACCCACAAGACTCTTATTGCGAATACCAGAATTGCGATCACAGAAGCCAATCATTATCGTGATTATAAGAAAGACACAGAAAATGCATAGATATAAGAAACACAAAATTCACCACCGCTAACCAGCAAATCGCCTCACAGAAAAGTATAGAAATATAATTAAAAATTAGAAATTTGAATAAAGAAACCAGATAAAAAGAAATTAAAGAAGAATTAATAGCTATATAAAAGAAATTAATAATAATATAATACAAATATTGATAGCAGCTAGACACCTCCATCACTTCTACCATCTTCAACAAGACCCGCAACAGCATTTAGCTCATCCATATTCCTGATTTTAGAGATATCTCCATGCTCATGCTTTCTTACGATAACTGATCCTCTCCTTGTAGAAACATAGTGCAGCTGATTACTTCGTTTAAGCATAAGAGCTTGCTGGAAAAGTCGTCTTTCGCACCAAGCCAGACACTCATTAATAAAGAAGCTGCCTGGAGAGTTCAAACCAACATCATTTAAGGTCAGCGTAGTTTTATTGGTTCGCCTATATACAGCAGCACGTCGTAAAACTTCATTTCTGTCAAAGCCACTGAAGAATTTTAGAATTATCGGCGCAGGCGAAACCCGCTCTTTACGTTTATTTGGAAAACTATGCACACGAAATATACTCTTAAGTTGAGGAGGCTTACAGCCAACAGTAAAGCAAAGTTGATTGTATACAGCAGTTAAATTTTCTTCATCGCTCTCCGGAATTCCATGAATTACTGCATCTGCAGCAACTTCTCTTCGCTCAAGGGTGGCAATTTTTTCGTTTGCTTCACACAGAGCTTCACCAAGCGAAGCAATTTCTACCTCTTGCGACATGTTCTTCGATTCGACTTTCTCAACCCGGCACACAATATCGGCAATACTACCTTTAATTTCAGCAGCACTTCTTTCCCACTTATTTTCAAGTTCATCAATTTTAATACTGACGTCATCACGAAGCTTCATTATTTCTTCCTTGAAACTTTTAAGCAACATTTCAGTGAGCTTCTGAATACGATCATCGAACTGGTTTACAGTGAGAATATTCGTACCGCCACTGTGCACTGCAGAATTATTGAGAGTAGGTGTAGAGAGGATTTTGGCATTAGCACTCTTAGCTAGCACAGAAGTTGTTGGAGGAGTTGAGCACAGTTTTACATTTTCTCCTTTGCTTACTTCATTCTTTTTATACTGCCTTGTTGCTGGTGACATTTCACTGAGTATGTAAAGAAATGAAGAAAAGGCGGGAAAAGTCCAAAGAGTCTCAGATTTTGCAAATGATTTAATTAATATTTATAACAATCAACCACACTTAAACTTTGTAATTAATGTCTCTAATAAACACAATCGCATTAACTTCGTCGTATTATTAACCACAGATCAGTTTATCTTTAGAATTATGTAAAAGAGCGAAGACTATTGCGGAGCTCTTGAAACAACGTCTACTCAATACAACACATACTTGATAGATCCAGCGTCGAGATATTCTAAAGAAACTGCGTCCGCCCCCTGGTTGACGATAGACTAACGATAATAAATTTGTTGGTAAATTTATGTGCTTTCCAGGCTTTAACTGCTGTTTTGGTGTACAGAAAAGGCACGATTTCTGGAGTGAACAAAAAGGTGTCGTCAAGAATAATCGACGAACCAAAATTTTAGGAAATGCCTCTCTTGCCAGAGTTTCGCCAACGCCGGCGTGGCTTCCAATCACGTTCGTTAGTGTTACGGAATGATACCCTAAGTATGTAGGTTTTATACTTCCAGATTTATTGACCTTTTAATGTTCGACATTGACACGCCCATAAATCCAATATGGCGACCAATTTCGGGAATTTGCAGGCGGATTCCTAGAATTAACGGTACAAGTAACGGTAAATTTGGCCAAAAATTACGCAAGACAGACCCCTAAACCTTACTTTTCCCTAATATTATGGTCCTGTTATCCAATATTCCCAATTATACTAGAATTAAAAACGATACAAGGTTTTTAAAAATCCTTAGAACTATAAAGGATAAGAGAGTGGTGATTTAGTAATTTGTAAAGCTTACTTGATGGTATATCTTATAATCAATGAATCGAATATACATATATAGTGTAATATAAAGTTTAAGTTTACACAATTATTATATCATGACTTGTGTACAGTTATTTGTATGGAGATTATATAGAAAAAAAAATATATATTTCAAATTATATAATAAGACAAATTTTTGTGCAAAAAGTATTATTGATAAAAACTAAAATTTATACCTTACTTCACGGAAGCATCTCTATTTCATATACTAAATTCCATTACAAGAAGCTGCATATTTAAGAGCTTATTAAATTTGTTTAGATTGTTAACAATTTATTCTAATATACTTAAATGCTTTTCCAGTTTCAAAAAACATTGTCACCATATGACGACAAATTTAATCGATTTAAGAAAACAGTTTATCAACATTTGCAGAATACTTTATTTTAAATTCCCTTGTCTTAATTGGCTAGAATTAGTTCGATTTAGATACAATAAAATTACCGTCTATGATTTACAGATCACAGAAACTGAAATGATTTCTCAATAGATTTAATAGAAAAAAAAATGGTTTAAATAAACATTTCTAGGTTGACAGGTGAGTAAGCGGTTGCGCTCCGCGCAGCCAGGCGACACAATGGATAAGGGGTTGGCGCAACAACTGCCAACGCGCCAACCATAGTGGGGTGGGTATAGAAAGGGGGAGGGAAATAACACCTACTCCTCCCCCTCCTCCTCTCATCTCTCTCCCTCTTGATTCCGCCGAACCTCCGCGTAATTTTTTTTTTTTTTTTGTTGTACGTTTGCTTAGCCACCACCAACTTTGTATCGATCACGAGCGGATTTCGTCGTGTAAATTTTCGGTTACCGGTCTATTTTTGGCTGTAGAGCCAATGTAAGCCTCAGCTCGATCTGTTCTTTTTGTAACTGGGGTTTTCGAGACACTGTCGGGGTTGTCGAAGAACCCCCCCACTTTCCCTGAGCACGGCCGGATAAGCTGAGCTGCCCTGACAGTGGTCAACCTTCCTTTTGTTTGGATTTTTTTTTATTGCTTCCGTATTTAGTATATCGCGACCCGTACCCCATACTTTACACGCTTAACGTTTTTATTTATTTATTTCAATACAAAAAAAACGTACTAAGCATACAGCTTTATAGCGGGCTTAAGCAATACGATAAATAATTAATAAACAACGCCTTTTACCTTTCGTTTTGACAGACCGATCCAGCTGTTCTCAAAAATCTATTGAAAAAAAATTTCTGATTCAATACAGTAAAATAATTTTTGAGTGCGACAAATGGATGACTTAAAAAAGATATTTTCGATCGAAATAATAAGTTAATGTTTTATCACAGAAGATTTAACTCTTTAAATATAATTGACACTGTGTACAACACGGCATAAAAGTTAATCTTTTGTCTCCTAGCACTAGCACTAGTTTTAGATTAGGTTAAGTTATTTCTTTAAGTTTGTATAGGTTTAGGTTTTCTTTTTTGAAAAATAATAATGTTATCATTTTTTTGCCTTTTTTTAAGGAAATTAAATGTAATCGAATTTAAAATATTAAGTGTTGTTTTGCACATAATTTCAATGTTAATAATCTTTGTTAAATATGTTTTCGTATGTTAAGAATATCTATTTTAAGTAAATGTTTACAAAAAACACTCTGTATTATAATTTTTCGTGGAATAAATCTGTTATCTGTTAAAAAAGATATTACTAATTTCAACTATACAAGCAGATAATCTTGTAACTATTTGTGATGGCAATTATAGATATATAATATATAGACATTTTTCCTGTGGCTCCTCAATTGGGAAATATTTTCCCCCCAAAATTCGAACAAGAAATGTTCTGCTGACTTGCCCCACGTTTTCCTAGACTTCCTTTTTTTTCTGGCGGTTCCATTTTTTTTAGCAAACACTTTTTGCTTTGTATTTTTAACCGCTGATTGCCATTATTTTCGTTCTGTTTCCAACAAGTTTCCAGCGTTTTGTTTTTGGGAATTTTGTAATCTCGGGTATAGGATGATTCAAAATATTTATTTGGTTCCCATTCGTGACGAATGTGATAAAAGATGGATTCTCATTTATAACGAGTTTTTGGTCCTCAGGCTAAGATAAAACTCAGTCTGTCCAGGGTTCCTTAAAGGGGTCTCGCAACCCTCTAACATACAACGTATTTCCGAATTACTCACGACTGTCTTCGCGATAGTCTAGCACTGACTCTGTGAAGAGTTCAGCTCGGACGTTGTTTATTGTGTTCTTAATTTTTATTATTTTATTATTATGTGCTTAACAATTCTTATACTTACACTAATGCTTAACAATTTTTATACCTAATAATACGTACAATGAAAGAGGGGGATAGAGTATCCCGCAGCAGAAGGCTGCACAATGTGTATCACCTATTCAAAGCACCAAAGGGAGACGCGGTGGTTGGTAGGAAGTACAACAACTTCCTGGCAGATGGCCTTAAATTTATTCGGTGACGTCAGAGCGTCCACCAACAAAAAGTCTCTGGTTTGGTACCTTGTGTAGGTGTCCTACCTAGTTGTTGTACAATTATTTTTGCACAACGGAGACCGGAGTCGAAAGCCACTGTTAGTTCTGTGACTGAGGCCGAAGCCGAAAGCGTCAGTTATTTCTGAACACTGAGACCGAAGTCGAAAGCCACTGTTAGTTCTGTGACTGAGGCCGAAGCCGAAAGCATCAGTTATTTCTGAGCGCTGAGACCGAAGTCGAAAGCCACTGTTAGTTCTGTGACTGAGGCCAAAGCCGAAAGCGTCAGTTATTTCTGAACGCTGAGACCGAAGTCGAAAGCCACTGTTAGTTCTGTGACTGAGGCCGAGGCCGAAATAGCTGGAGGGAAGGAGGGGAAAGGGATCCAAAAAACACAAAGACTTTGCAACTACTGCAAACGACTTTGATCGGTTTCCAACTCTGAAATTACTTTGCAGTTTGCGCATCCTATACGTGGTATGATGGTTGAACTGTTTGAGAATTCAAACCTCTGATAACGAATCAGCGGGAAAGCAAAAGCGAATAAAATGGTTTTGCTTGTGTGACGTATGTTAGCGCCTTCGAAACCCGTACTTGGCGGATTTCGTCGTTTGCTTAATTTGATGCTTTTTTTATGTTTTATTTCTTTATAATTTATTTCTATTAATCTGCTTCAATAAAAAAATAGAAAACATAGTTAAAGAATAAAAAAAAAGAATATAAAGAAATTGATTGCCGCTGTTCGGTTTCGAACCGGCTTCCCTCGTGTTGGGATTTTTATATGGAAGCTCAGGGAGCAGTGTTCTGTGTATACTAAAAAGAATTGTAACATGGCATTAATTATGCCTGTTACACATTCACAAATCGTATGGAAATTATTCCCATTCGACTTCTCCTTCGAGAAATCTGACTCGAATGAGCCAGTCGCTACTCAATTTTTGAGCACCTTAATATGTATGCAATGAGTGCATTTGCCGAAATTACGTCAGCAGCCATGAAGGTTTGATTTGGCTACACCAAAAAAAATTATCGCTGTTTGTGTTCATGCGGATTTTTCCTTTATATTATATAATATTATTTTGTTTTATTGCAAAAATCATATTTTATAACTTAAAAGATTTGTTACGAATAAGCGCAATTCTTCATATTAACGCATCTAATATATCGTTTTCCGTCGTTCTCCAACTAAAGATACGTAAAACTTTAGCAAATAACTGAGGTGTGATACTTTTCACGCTTGTACATCTTTGTTAAAACTTTAAATGTGTTGCTATAATCGTAGCAAAATATAACAAAAAAAAAAAAAGTTTCGTACTTCGAAGTATCCATTTTCTTCAGTGCAGGTTGAGAAGTCATACATACACATGTTTAAAATGTGACAGCCGCAAAATGAGTTATAATTAATCCGCGTCCGCAGGCCCGAGGGAGCACACGCACCCATACTTGGCCACAGAAAACCGTCGGCTTCCCACTTACTGTTAAGCCCCAATATAAGGGTCCCAATCCTGAATTTGGCAACAGAAAGCTGTTCGCAGCGCGATTCATACGTTATTTTTAGGATATCTGTAAAGCATTTGTAAGGTATTCGTAACGTATCTGTAAAGTATTCGTAAGTTGCTTTTAAAGTAAGCTATTCTTAAGATATTTGTAAGGTGTTTGTAGGCATCATTTTACATTGAACGAGTTGTCTTCCTACATATTTCAGACTATATCTCTGAAAGTAAATACTTTCAATAATAATAAAATAAATCATATTTTATGTATAACTTAAAAGATTTGTTACGAATAAGCTCAATTCTTCATATTAACGCATCTAATATATCGTTTTCCATCGTTCTCCAACTAAAGATACGAAAAAATTTAGCAAATAATTGAGGTGTGATACTTTTCACGCTTGTTTATCTTAGTTAAAATTTTAAATGTGTTGCTATAATCGTAGCAGAATATAACAAAAAGAAACTAATGCTTCGTACTTCGAAGTATTCATTTTCTTCAGTGCAGGTTGAGAAGTCATTCATACACATGCTTAAAATGTGACAGTGTGAGTTTGGACATTGCTGGTGTAAACATAGCATTAAGCCGCAAAATGAGTTATAATTAATCCGCGTCCGCAGGCCCGAGGGAGCACACGCACCCATAGTTGGCCACGGAAAACCGTCGGCTTCCCACTTACTGTTAAGCCCCAATATAAGGGTCCCAATCCTGAATTTGGCAACAGAAAGCTGTTCGCAGCGCGATTCATTCGTTATTTTTAGGATATTTGTAAAGCATTTGTAAGGTATTCGTAACGTATCTGTAAAGTATTCGTAAGTTATTTTTAAAGTGGTTATAAAGTATGTGTAGGGATTTGTAAGCTATTCTTCAGATATTTGTAAGGTGTTTGTAGGCATCATTTTACATTGAACGAGTTGTCTTCCTACTTATTTCAGACTATATCTCTGAAAGTAAACGCAGGTGGTATAACATATTATACATCGTTAGAAAGGTAAAAGAACACTCTTCCCGAATTTTACATTTCCTTTTTATACCTTGTGAATCTAATTTCAAAGAAAACGGATTCTGTTTACTCAGAAAATCAACAATGTGCAAATAACTTCCAAGCTTTCACGATTACAGCCCTAGCATGTTCAGCGAGAATAAAGCCATTAAAAATACCTTTCAGTCGATAACTATATCGACTAAGGGTATCTTTCCGTAACACTAACGAACATAAAGTTTTCTCTTTTGTTTTGGTTTTTTTCGTTATTTTTTTTTTGGTATTTGACGCCAGCGTCGAGATATTCTAAAGAAACTGCGTCCGCCCCCTGGTTGACGATAGACTAACGATAATAAATTTGTTGGTAAATTTATGTGCTTTCCAGGCTTTAACTGCTGTTTTGGTGTACAGAAAAGGCACGATTTCTGGCGTGAACAAAAAGGTGTCGTCAAGAATAATCGACGAACCAAAATTTTAGGAAATGCCTCTCTTGGCAGAGTTTCGCCAACGCCGGCGTGGCTTCCAATCACGTTCGTTAGTGTTACGGAATGATACCCTAATAGCCTGAACACATCGAAAAAGACGGCAGACAAATGCAGGAAAGTGCAAACACATCGAAAACGACACAGCATCAGCTGTCATCTGTTTTCCAATTTCTCTTTGCACAAGTATGAACATTTTGTGCTGCAATAATTTAAGAAAATAACTTGAAAATAATAATAATTGATCCATTCATGCAATAGAATCAATCTCAAATTTTAAATTCATTCATTCAATTCATAAATTCATGTTTTCTGTAGGAATAGTAGCCGCAAGTGCCACACACCAACCTCTGCAACCACTACAATTGCACTGATGATCAGATTTCTAGTTTCATTTCAGTAGAGTTGTTAAATTCCCATGGAAGTGTTGGAAATAAAATACCTTTTGGGAACAAATCGTTCCTGCATGCAGCTGCATTAGAACAAATCCTAATGCAAAACATTAATGCAAAATGGAAAATGAAACTTTTTTCTCAACTCCCATAAGAACCAATGTATGTTTTCCAGCTTCCAGATGTCTTTGTCTGCCGTCTTTTTCGATGTGTTTAGGCTATAAGTATGTAGGTTTTATACTTCCAGATTTATTGACCTTTTAATGTTCGACATTGACACGCCCATAAATCCAATATGGCGACCAATTTCGGGAATTTGCAGGCGGATTCCTAGAATTAACGGTACAAGTAACGGTAAATTTGGCCAAAAATTACGCAAGACAGACCCCTAAACCTTACTTTTCCCTAATATTATGGTCCTGTTATCCAATATTCCCAATTATACTAGAATTAAAAACGATACAAGGTTTTTAAAAATCCTTAGAACTATAAAGGATAAGAGAGTGGTGATTTAGTAATTTGTAAAGCTTACTTGATGGTATATCTTATAATCATTGAATCGAATATACACTTTATGAACTTTAATTAATAAATGGCTTTGTGAGCAAACGTAAAATCCAGATGAGAATTACGATGATGCTTGCCACCTACACGGATTACACCTGAGCTATTTATACGTATTTGCAAATACCCCGGATGTGTATTTCAAAATAAGTATAGTGTTTCCCAAACTTCTCAAAATATGTTGTTGGTTTTTACTTCCTTGTATACGTAGTAACTACGAGAAAGTATTGTAATCGCGAAAAATTCGATATGGAGATTTTGACCGTAATACACATTTTGACCATCTCTGAGTCCATTTTCACTATTTTGGTCGTGACGTGTGTGAGACGTAGATGTGTACCTCCCTTTTTGGATGCAATCGGTTGCGCCAAAAAGGACACTCTCTTGAGAGATTTTTCAAATTTCATGCATAAATCAAAGCCAAACAGCTAGAAAGTAGATATTGGGTATGATCAGGAAGCGTTTTCCCTGATATTAATTGGCTCTTGAATCAATTAATCTATTTCTTTTGTTCACTTGCAGCACTTGAAACAGCAAGTTTTACTGTTGATACTAATCCGCACTTGAACCAATTAATTTATTCACCTTGTTTACTTGCAGCACTTGAAACTGCAAGTTTTACTGTTGATATTAATCGGCACTTGAACCAATCAATTTATTCTGATCCTTGATCCTTAAGGTTACTTGCAGCACTTTCTGCAGCACTTGGAACTACAGACCGAATTAACACAGAAATGCACTGATTAACGTATGATTGGCAACAACTGCCCGTTTATTATTTTTGCCTTAATTTATACATTAAATTATGTTTAATTAATTAATTAATTAATTATTAAGTACATAAATTCTTATTTTTAATACACCAGCAGCACACACACACCACGCCATCATATGCAACATGACTGCAGCTCGCTCACGGCCGTGAAAATGGTTCTCCTATTACAGTTGGCCGTTCAACCAGCCTTTTTTGCGGGTCAGCATATATTTGGTGACCGGCCGTGAACGTGAAGTTTGTGCTGCGTGTTATTCACCTTTGTTCAGTCACCTTCATTCTGAACATTCTCCCCGGCCGTGAACGTGAAGTTTGTGCTGCGTGTTATTCACCTTTGTTCAGTCACCTTCATTCTGAACATTCTCCCCCGATGCGCGAAGTTAGTCGGCAACAACTTCAAACGGCTGACTGTGACACGGCGATGGTTTGGGTACTGTTGGTCTAGATCGTATCCAATTCCATAACAAAGCGATCGCTGCAGCTATTCCAATAGCCAGAGACAAGTAGCCGATAGTGAATTGATGGTGGTCGTTCTTTCTGAGCTGATGAATTTCCATCTTCCCTTGTTCCTCCAGCCTCTCCTGCAGCGCACTTAGTTCGTCGAATTTAGATATAAACTGGGTCTTCATAAGCGACGAATGATTAAAACGGTCGATCGTCTCGTTTGTTTTGAATTCGGTCAAGCTTGTATAGGAAATGGCTATGCTACTGTTGAATCGTTGAAAACTGTGAGTGGTTATTTGGTTGCTTTTAATTATGCAGTCTGGTTGCAGTCTTAGACACCCAACATTGGACAAAGTGAACTGTAATGATTCTGCTCCACATACTGCATTTTCTCGTATTGGTGTTTTCGTTGCAAAGATCCATTCGTTAGTCCTTAGCATCGGTGTCCACGATAGATCCATCTTGAATTCTTCATATTCACAGTCCAACTTAGTATCATTATTGAAGAATCCTACTTCGCATTCAACCACGCCAGTCCTTGACTGTAAGTCGTTCTGACGTCGTAGCATAAATACGTAATATCGTTCACCATTGCACATGATTAGATCAGCGTCGCATTCGTTCGAAAGTAGACATCTCGGTGAGATGAAATCGCCAAGTGCTGCGTAGACAGTGTTGGGGCAATTAGAATGCCTTGTGTCAGTCGTGGTATAGGGATCAAATTGACGAGTTGGAATCTTCTGTCATCGATCAAGGGAATCCTTATGTTGAATATAAGGTGGTTATCTGAAACTCCCGCTGATACCTTCAGAAGTTTATAGATTGTCAAAAGATTTTCCTTTTCTACCGGCAACTGCAATGTGCTTGGCAAATGATTTGGAATCTTTCCTATTTCCTCTGTCAGTTGAATAGGTGAAAGCAGCAACGTTTGAATTTTCCCATGATTGACGTCTGTTAGAATTGAAAGTATTGCTGTTTGTGTCTGTTTCAGCTCTGCCCTCATGATCGTTAACTGAAGCGCAAGAGAGGTGTAAATCTGAAAACCTCCCTGCTTGCTGAAGTAGTCTTGTTGCTTATTTAGGATGCGTTCGACTTCAGTTAATTGCTTATCGATCTCGTCAAATTTTGTAGTTATTGCCCTTTGATCTTCCTTAATTAAGTTGATTGTTGAATCAACTACTGACGTTTGATTTTTTAGCAACGTCAGTAGATGTTCTTGGTTATCCGTTATCTGGTCAATTGTTGCGGACATCTGCTCAGCGTAGGTTGAGTCTAACATTCCAAAAAGTGTATTGGCGATATTGCCGATCAGATTTCCAGCTCCTCTCCTTTGACGTTTGGATTCCATTATCTTATCGTTGGACTTCAATTGCTCCAGATCTAGGAGGAAATGATCCCTTAGCGAGTTGCAGTTTGTATAATTCTTCATGTGTTGGCATAATCGACTTATCGCAGCGGTTCCTCTCTTAAAAGTAATTAAATTGGATTAAAGCCGCTTGAGATCAAAGAAAGCGACTAGATTCCATTCAGCGGTCCCAATCCTTCAAAATAGATTCCTGGTGTTGTGTCATATCTCGTTATGGCAAATGGCGCAGCTATTGCTAATGGTAGCACGAAAGGAATACAGAGGAGTGCAACCAATGTATTGATCGCATCGCACTTGCGTCTTTTTGGGTTACTGACACCCTGCTGTTCGCTTCCGGCACTCCCATCAAGCGGATCTGATGGTAATTCTACTGATTCAACCTTTATTAGTAAAGGCGATAACCGATGAATCGGTCGCTTCCATTGTCCTGTAGCGGTTTTCACTTTCACTACCCGAACATGTCCGTCATCTCCCTTATACACCTTCGTGACCCCTCCTAGCGGCCAATTGAGTGGTGGTATGTTGTCTTCTTTTATAATGACCATGGCATCAGGTTTGATGTTTTGTAAATGTGTCCTCCACTTAGCTCTTTGTTGTAGCTGATTTAGGTACTCTGTCGACCAGCGCCTCCAAAACTCATGCTTAAGTTGTGTTACTAATTTCCATCTTGTCTGCACACTAGTACTGATTTGCTTGGATGAAGGATCTACTTGAGCCGTTAAAGGTTCTCCAATCAAGAAGTGTCCTGGGATCAAAGCGGTCAAATCATTCGGGTCTGCAGACATTTCTGTGAGCGGTCGAGAGTTTAGAATTGCTTCAATTTCTATGGCTACCGTTTTCAACTCTTCATATGTCAAGGATACAATTGAGACACTTCTTGTTAACAAGTATTTTGCAGATTTCACTGCAGATTCCCAGAGCCCTCCGAAATGTGGAGACCGGGGAGGAATAAAATGGAAATTTATGCTCTTACTGCAGCAAGCATTTGTGATTTCCTCTCTAGCTTCTGATGAATATAAGTGGTACAGTTCATTCTTTGCACCGACGAAATTGGATGCGTTGTCACAAAATATGTTTTGGCAATGCCCTCGCCGGCTTATAAATCGCTTTATTGCCCCTATGAAAGCTGCTGTGGTGAGGTCTGACACCAGTTCAAAGTGGACGGCTTTGGTGACGAAACAGCAAAATATGGCGATGTACGCTTTATGAGGTCGCTTCCATCGGATCTTGTAATGCACTTCAAACGGTCCGCAGTAGTCAACACCGCTATTAATAAACGGTCGTGCTGGGCTAGTCTGTTCTGGAGGTAGATTCCCCATAACTTGATTTAGCAGCTTGGGATTGGCTCTGGAGCATTTAACGCAATGTTGAACAATAGATCTGACCATCAGCTTTCCTTTTATAGGCCAAAACCTTTGTCGCACTAGGGCGAGCAAGAGTTGTGGTCCACAGTGAAGATGAGTAACGTGCACTCGTTGTATTCATTCTATGGAAGGAGCATTGGATGCTTGGCGTCATAACTTATTGTTGCTGTAGTTAAGCGACCACCCACACGAATAACGCCCCTTTCTTCCAAAAAAGGATTCAGAGAGGCAAGCGTACTACTCTTGTGTACTTGTTCACCCTTCGAGAGTACCTTGATTTCTTCCAAAAATTCCGATTGCTGTAATGTTTTTACTATAAACACCAAATAATCGTTTAATTGCTGTGGTGAAAGTTGGAGGTGATTGGAGTTTGACACTCTTTTAAAACGCTTCACGATGCGGATTATGTATCCAATAATCCGTTGGAGCGTCGTAAAGGAGTTCCTGTGCTGTATTGTATACACTATTGCTGATGGGTCGGCGCTGACTATTAGTGATGCTGATGCTGGCATCGTGCGTTTTCGTTCCATGTCATTTGCTATGGATAAGCTTGGTATAAATTTTGGCGGCCAATTCTCCTCTACTCCGTGCAAAAACACTGCCTATTAGTTTTGTCGGCAACATTCCTCTGGATAAAACATCAGCTGGGTTGTGCTGTGATGAAACATGACGCCATTGTTCCGGCAACGTTGCCTCTTGAACAGCTGCAATCCTGTTCGCTACGAACGTTTGATAGGATACTGAGTTCGAGTTTATCCATGACAGCACAATTGTTGAATCTGTCCAATAAATGGTTGAAATGTCTGCTCGATTCAAGTCTTTCGTTACTCTGGTGGCCAGCTGAGCACCCAGAAAGGCCGCACACAATTCCAACCTGGGCAATGTTTGTCGCAACTTTATTTTCTGCACCAAGGAAACGTATGTATATAGCAGCACCGAAAGCCTTTTCCGAAGCATTCACGAATACATGCATTTGCATTGACTTTGGACGATTCCAGTCGAAGATGTGACGAGCTATTTTGAAGTTGCTGACTTCCATCAAGTCTTTTCTGAATGATGTCCACCTTGTATGATGTTCAGTTGATAGTGATTCGTCCCAAGCCAATTTTAGCTGCCAGAGTTCTTGTATAAATATTTTTGCCATTACCACTATTGGTGCGAGGATTCCAAGGGGGTCGAAAAGCCTGGCTAGATCTGGACTCACTGTTCTCTTGGTGATGCGCTTGTGGGGAGATAAATTAACCTTGATACAGAATTTATCCTCTTTTGGCAGCCATGCTAGGCCCAGGGTGTTAATCATGTTCTGCTCACTTGACAAATCAAGGTTCTTCTCTTGATTGTCTTCTACGACCCCTTGAAGTAGTTGACGTTTGTTTGCGCTCCATTTATGCAGTGTGAAGCCATCTGAATTTATAATATGCACTAGTTGGCGTTGTGTTTCGATTGCTGTACTCAGATTGTCTGATCCTCCCAATCCATCATCGACGTAAAAATTCTTATCAAGAAATTGGGCTCCTAATGGGTAGCTGTTGCTATTTTCTGTAACAAGCTGTTTCAGGCATCTGATCGTCAGGTATGGCGCTGGTCTAGTTCCATATGTAACAGTATTGAGTTCATAGAAGTTGACTGATTCACTTGGGCGCCTTCTCCAGATAATGAGTTGATATCTTCTGTCCTCAATATGAACAAGAATCTGGCGATACATCTTTTTGATGTCTGTCGTAAACACAAACCGCGGGAAACGGAAACGCAGCAATGTTGAAAAGAGATCGTCCTGAATAACTGGTCCTGTATGCAATATGACGTTCAGCGACGCACCTAATGAACCCTTCGCCGATGCATCGAATACTACTCGCAGTTTCGTGGTAGCGCTGTCAGGTTTGACCACGCAGTGGTGAGGCACAAAATAATTGGGTGTTAAAATGGATTCTTTGTCGATCTTCGTCATGTGTCCTAACGTTTCATATTCATCCATGAACGCGACATATTGTTGTCGTAACGTTTCATCTTTTGATAACCGCCGTTCTAGTGACAGGAATCTGTTTTTTTTCCATAACCGCTCAATACCTTCTTCTAGATTGCTTTCCTCAGTGACGCATACTCCACATTGTAGCGACTTAATTTCCTTGCTGTTGTTTACCCTTCCTGACACTATCCAACCAAAAACTGTATTCTGTAACACTGGGAGATTCTTTCCCAAAGATATTTGTCCAACCATCAGCAGTTGGCAGTATAACTCAGCTCCTAGGAGGACATCGATTGCTTGTGGGTGATGAAACTTTGGATCAGCTAAATTTATGTTCCTTGGTATCGTCCACTGAGATATATCAATAAAATGTGATGGCTGTTGAGATATGATGTTCTGGAGAACAAACGCCTCTAAGCGCGTCTTGAAGTTGTTTTGTGAAGATTGCACACAGACATTAATCCGATGATCTGTTTGCTTTACTCCTTGCCCAATGCACTGAATACTCATCGAAGTCTTTGAGCACGTTATTCCCAATTTCTTCACTATCCTTTCTGTCATTAGGTTGACTTGCGACCCGGAATCAAGGATGGCTCGGCATTCCACTTCTTGTCGGGTATTGGCTACCAGCTTGATCACTGCTGTTCCTAATAGGACGTGGAACCGAGAAGTGTAGTCTTGTGCTACGCTTAATGACGTTGCTCGGGAATATTGTTCCACCTTTGTACTGGAATTGACCTTGTTCTCTTCAGACCTTTGTTGATTATCATTCGTGGCGTTTGACGAGTTGCTGTCCATATGAAGGAGAGTATTATGTTTTTTATCACACTTCATACAGTTTCTGGATGTGCACCTTCCTGCCATGTGACCTGGCTTTAAACAATTTAAGCACAAGTTCTGCTTCCTCACAAATGAACACTGCTCGGCTGGTTTAAGCTGTAGGAAAACTTGACAAGCATATAACTGATGAGTCCCCTTTTTGCACGACTGACATATCGTAGTTACTTGTCGTACAGCCGCTCCTGACGTGACTGATCTCTGCATTGAATGCGATGCAATGGTTCTCTCTCTTTGACTAAATGACTCAAGAGATTGGAATCGCTTCTCCAAAAAAAAAAATAATTCTTCTATCGTTGGAAGTTCTCTTGGTGACTTCAGCGATTGCTCGAATGCAAGATATGTCGTTCGATCCACCTTTTTTATCAGGATGTGCAGCAACAGTGGGTCCCATGACGAAGTCACGATGCCCAGATTGTTTAATGCTGATAAAAATTCCTTTGTAGTGTCATGAAGAATTTTTATTGAAGGTGCTGACGGCAACATCGTAGGTTGGTCTAATAGCTTTTGAATTAGCGTAGATGTCAATATTCTCATGTTGTTGTATCTTTCCTGCAGCATCTTCCATGCTGTTTCATAATTTGCTTCAGAGAGCGAAAGATGTCGAATTAACTTTTCTGCATCTCCTGATACATTCATTTTTAGGTAACACATCTTCTGAATAGTAGGCAGCGGTTGATTATGTATCAGTTGATTGAAGAGGTCAAAGAATTGTCGCCACTTCAGATAATCTCCGTTGAAAGATGGAATATTGATTCGAGGGAGTTGCAATGAACTTGTGACGCCTGCATTTAACGCTGATGGCTTATCACAACTCCTGGTCCCGTGAGACGGCGTGGATTTTGCCTTTAGCGATAATTCCGTCAGTACGCCTTGCACCTGCTCCTCAATGCTGTTGTATGCTGCTTCGTTGTAACCCACAGAGGCTGGATCAGCGCAGAGTTCCCAGATGTCTAAATTTAAAGCTTCTGCCTGCTGCCACATTCGTTGTTGGGTTTCCAACTTCACCTCATAATGCTGCTTAGGATGGTCGGCCGTGTCTTCTGCTATTCTGATGCACATTCGACGTGCGGCAGCAATTAACGCAGACAATCGTCGAACCAATCTCTGATTATCATTGGTTTCTTCACCTACTGCAGCGCTTATTGTGGTTTCTGGTAACGTTTTGAGTGCAGTCTCGAACTCACTCTTGTATTTCGTTGCTACCGCCATGACTTCCGTGTAGTAATTTTTTGAGAAGTAGTTATGATTCATTGGTGCTTGTGGAATCGCTCTTATTTGTTGATCGAGGTCCTGGAAACGTGATGTCTCCTCCTTCAGATGTTGAATTTGCTCTTCGTAGTATTTACCATTCGCCTTACGGTCACTTGAGTCCTTTTTGAAGTTTCTAACTATAGTGAAGATTGCTTCACCTAGCTCCTGTTGAGCTGCCACGAGTTGCTCGATTGTCGCCATGTCCTTTGACGATCACGTCGGGGTCACCAAAATGATCAGGAAGCGTTTTCCCTGATATTAATTGGCACTTGAACCAATTAATCTATTTCTTTTGTTCACTTGCAGCACTTGAAACTGCAAGTTTTACTCTTGATATTAATCGGCACTTGAACCAATTAATTTATTCACCTTGTTTACTTGCAGCATTTGAAACTGCAAGTTTTACTGTTGATATTAATCGGCACTTGAACCAATTAATTTATTCTGATCCTTGATCCTTATGGTTATTTGCAGCACTTGGAACTGCAAGTTGAATTGTTGATCTGATTGCTAACTAAAATACCAATCTGCAGCACTTGGAACTACAGACCGAATTAACACCGAAATGCACTGATTAACGGATGATTGGCAACAACTGCCCGTTTATTATTTTTGCCTTAATTTATACATTAAATTATGTATATTACCCTATAAGCTATCAATTCAACTACGACATATCTAAGTACATAAATTCTTATTTTTAATACACCAGCAGCACACACACACCACGCCATCATATGCAACATGACTGCAGCTCGCTCACGGCCGTGAAAATGGTTCTCCTATTACAGTTGGCCGTTCAACCAGCCCTTTTTGCGGGTCAGCATATATTTGGTGACCGACCGTGAACGTGAAGTTTGTGCTGCGTATTATTCACCTTTGTTCAGTCACCTTCATTCTGAACAGGGTATTTAGGGATGCTATAACATCCAAATATAATCGAAGAGTACAGTTTTCTCAAAGGATTCTATTCTATTCATAACTAAGCCACAAATTTTTTTAATTGCAATTATTTCAGGCACAAGGCATTTGTATTGTAAAAGATGATTGCATAGCCAATTTGCATAGACACACCTCCCTTTTAGCCTTGAAGGATTGTAGTGGGACAAACTCGTCAAACAGTTTGTTAGAGTCAATATCACTAGCGAAGTAAAAAAGCAACATGTCGAACAGATCACATGCAGTTAGCAGGGTGGTTGTCAATACGTTTGAAATCTCTAAACTGAAATGCAAGGTTGATTTCCAAAAAGTTTCATACACATTAACTTATATTTTTTAAACTTATCTTATCGCAAACATTTATCTACATGCAATTCTTCTAATCGCTCGTGGCGCTTTTCAATCTTTACTTATCGCACACAGCTGTTTCTTCGAAGTACAGATATTTCAACAAATTTGATTAAATAATTTAATGAAATTTAACTATTGTAAATAGCAACACGCATTATGGCGACTAAGTGCAATTTTAATTATACAACAGCAGAGCTCGATTTGCTGTTGGAAAGGTTGAAATGCAACAACGAAAAGTTGTAGTGCAAACGCAGTGACTTAAACTCTAAAGAAACAGCTGGTTTCTTATCTGTGAAGAAAGATAAGTACAAACGGAGTTGAACGTAAGAAATTTGGTGAAAGTATCCCTTTGAAACACAATTTGCGGTTTAAACTGACTCGACACGACGGTAAAAGGCCACTAAAAACAATTGGTGGTTTATGTGCAAAACTGCTGCGTATATGTTGTTGTATGTCGGAATGACTGTCCAACTAATAATAGCGCTTAACGTTTTTATTTATTTATTTCAATACAAAAAAACGTACTAAGCATACAGCTTTATAGCGGGCTTAAGCAATACGATAAATAATTAATAAACAACGCCTTTTCCCTTTCGTTTTGACAGACCGATCCAGCTGTTCTCAAAAATCTATTGAAAAAAAAATTTCTGATTCAATACAGTAAAATAATTTTTGAGTGCGACAAATGGATGACTTAAAAAAGATATTATTAATTTCAACTATACAAGCAGATAATCGGAAAATACAAAAAAAATTTAAAAATATTGCAGAAGTGGATGAGAGCTTATAACATATAGACATTTTTCCTGTGGCTCCTCAATTGGGAAATATTTTCCATCCACAATTCGAACAGGAAATGTTCTGCTGGCTTGCCCCACGTTTCCCTAGACTTCCTTTTTTGCTGGCGGTTCCATTTTTTTTAGCAAACACTTTTTGCTTTGTATTTTTAACAGCTGATTGTCAATATTTTCGTTCTGTTTCCAGCGTTTTGTTTTTGGGAATTTTGTGATCTCGGGTTGAGGATGATTCAAAATATTTATTTGGTTACCATTCGTGACGAATGTGATAAAAGATGGGTTCTCATTCACAAATCATATGGAAATTATTCCCATTCGACTTCTCATTCGAGAAATCTGACTCGAATGAGCCATTCGCGGTCGGTGTAAACCATTGGTGTCCATGAGCAGCCATTCTGCTACTCAATTTTTGAGCACCTTAATATGTATGCAATGAGTGCATTTGCCTAAATTACGTCAGCAGCCATGAAAGTTTGATTTGGCTACACCAAAAAAAATTATCGCTGTTTGTGTTCATGCGGATTTTTCCTTTATATTATATAATATTATTTTGTTTTATTGCAAAAATCATATTTTATAACTTAAAAGATTTGTTACGAATAAGCTCAATTCTTCATATTAACGCATCTAATATATCGTTTTCCGTCGTTCTCCAACTAAAGATACGTAAAACTTTAGCAAATAATTGAGGTGTGATACTTTTCACGCTTGTTCATCTTTGTTAAAACTTTAAATGTGTTGCTATAATCGTAGCAGAATATAACAAAAAGAAACTAATGCTTCGTACTTCGAAGTATTCATTTTCTTCAGTGCAGGTTGAGAAGTCATTCATACACATGCTTAAAATGTGACAGTGTGAGTTTGGACATCGCTGGTGTAAACATAGCATTAAGCCGCAAAATGAGGGTTATAATTAATCCGCGTCCGCAGGTCCGAGGGAGCGCACGCACCCATACTTGGCTACAGAAAACCGTCGGCTTCCCACTTACTGTTAAGCCCCAATATAAGGGTCCCAATCCTGAATTTGGCAACAGAAAGCTGTTCGCAGCGCGATTCATACGTTATTTTTAGGATATTTGTAAAGCATTTGTAAGGTATTCGTAACGTATCTGTAAAGTATTCGTAAGTTGCTTTTAAAGTAAGCTATTCTTAAGATATTTGTAAGGTGTTTGTAGGCATCATTTTACATTGAACGAGTTGTCTTCCTACTTATTTCAGACTATATCTCTGAAAGTAAACACAGGTGGTATAACATATTATACATCGTTAGAAAGGTAAAAGTACACTCTTCCCGAATTTTACATTTCCTTTTTATACCTTGTGAATCCAATTTCAAAGAAAACGGATTCTGTTTACTCAGAAAATCAACAATGTGCAAATAACATCCAAGCTTTCACGATTACAGCCCTAGCATGTTCAGCGGGAATAAAGCCATTAAAAATACCTTTCAGTCGCTACCTATATCGACTAAGGGTATCATTTCGTAACACTAACGAACATAAAGTTTTCTCTTTTGTTTTGGTTTTTTTCGTTATTTTTCTTGGTATTTGACGCCAGCGGCGAGAAATTCTAAAGAAACTGCGTCCGCCCCCTGGTTGACGATAGACGAACGATAATAAATTCGTTGGTAAATTTATGTGCTTATTATTTTTGTCCTTTAGGATAAACTTAAAAAAAAACGAACTTGGTTTTCTGTTAGTCTGAGTTTTTATTGAACTATGAATCTAATTATCTTTATATTCGGTAATGGCATCTTTTTATAAGTAAGGTGTACCACGTAAAATGCTCCATCACTTTATTTCTGTTTTAATATTCCTCTATCTTTTAAAAAGATGCGTTACAATTCATATACTTAAAACATTACAAATCATATGCTTATGTTACTACTACCTCATAGAGGGCACTACACTACAACTCTCCCCCTAGGCTGTTTAATCGTATTAAATACTATACATTACAATAACTTTAATATTATACAGTATATAGTAATCTTTCACTTGTTGTTGGTATTCTTTAATTTAATTCACATTTTTATTTCTTTACGCCTTTAATTTATTTTGCTCTTACAAGAAAATTTATATATAAATTCTGTTTCTAACTCACTGTTTTTTTTTTACTTAATTTGATTCAGAAAATGACTCTTTAAGTTAGCTAAAAGCGACTTCTTAAATGTTCTTACGAAGTTCTCTGCTTGACCGTTCGTTGCGGAATGCCCCGGAGCTATTAACACATGCCTAATATTATTTTTCGTCAGAAAATGTGCAAACTCTTCTGATGTAAACTGTCTTCCGTTATCACTAACCAGAGTGTCTACCAAACCAAATCTGCTGAATTCTTCCTACAACTTCCTGATTGTAAAGCTTGATGTTTTGTTTTGTACATTTCTACCCACTTTGAGTAAAAATCGAAAGTTAAAAGAAAACTGTAATTATTTATTGGTCAGGCCAAATCCACATGTATACGCGACCAAGCCGACTCTGCTGGGTCCATGGCAATAATGGGTTTCGGTGTGGACTGGGCTGCATAAGCCGACAGGGAACACAGTTTGCAATTAACCGTTCAATATGTTTATCGATACTAGGCCACCAAACAAAAGATCTAGCTAAAGCTTTGGTCTTAACTATACCCAAATAGGAGCCATGTAACTCGTTAAGTACACTGGCTCTAAACTTTGACGGAACAACCGTACGATAACCCCATAAAATGCAATCGTATTCTACTGATAATTCTGCACCTATTTTACGAAAGAGCCCATAATCTTCTCCTTTTAATCGATCTACCGCTCCTGTTTGAATCGCCTCTTTGAGCTTTGATAAGACTATATCTCTCCTAGTTTCTCTCGCTACACTTTTATAGTCTAACTTTAACTGATTATTTTCCATAATTAAATTAATATAATTTGCTTCTCGATTCGAACAAAAACATTCAGGCTCCTGCTCTTGTTGAGGCAAACGCTACAAATGGTCAGCTATATTAGTAGACGTTTAATATACTTCAACGTATAGTTGAAACCATACAATACAAATGCCCATCTCTGCATGCGTGCTGCTGCCATTGTCGGTAACCCTTTATTTTCCCCAAATATCGCCAACAGCGGTTTATGATCTGTTTGTAAGGTGAAATGCGTTCCTATTAGGTAATACCTAAGTTTAGTGACGCTAAATATGATTGCCAATGCTTCCTTTTGAATAGTACTATAATTCTTTTCTGCCCGCGTCAGCATTCGGGACACAAACGCTATTGGTATTAGCTTCTCATTCTCGCATCAATGCGAGAACACCTCTCTTTTTAGCTGATCATATGCCTCCTGACATAAATTAGACCATTTGAAATTCACGCCTTTTATTAATAGGGTGTGTGCGAAGTTATAAATAAATTTTGAATAATAATTCAACAGGCCTACGACAGAGCGCAATTCAGTTACCTTTGTGTCGGTGCGTCCAACACTGCCACATTTCCTTCTTTATTCTTGCTTAGCCCCCTTTTGTCGATGGTAAAACCCAGGTAAGATATTCTATCTTGAAAAAACGCACATTTCTCTGCATTTAATCGTAAGCCCACTGATTCTAATCTAGTTAACACTAAATTCAGCGTCCTAACATGGGACGCCTCTCAACACTTTCTCTATCTCTTTCTGAAAAATAGCAGCTGCCGGTTTTACTCCAAAGGGTAATCGCGCCATTTTGAACACCCCCAAGTGAGTACTCTATGCACACAAGCTTTGTGAAGAATCTTCTAAAACCAACTGATTATATGCACTTGCCAAATCTAACTTTGAAAACAATTCGCCTTGTAGAGAAGCAAATAACTTCTCTATACGTGGCAACGGATATTTCACCTCCTCTAAATGTTTATTTATTGTTGATTTGTAGTCTCCACAAATGCGCAATTCCCCATTTGGTTTAACAATGAGCACTAACGGAGTAGCCCAGCTGGAATTATCCACTTGGACCAATACCCCCTCTGCAAACAGCTTCCTCAACTGCTCTTCTATTTTTGACCGGCAAGCCAACGGTACTGGCCTGGGCTTGCAAAAAATCGGATTACCGCGGCCAACTTAATCTAACTTGACTGTACACTTGTTATACTTCCCTATGCCACTTTGGAAAACCTTCTGAAATTTGTTTTTAATGTGCCTAATTATGTCGCTGGTTCCACTAATCGTGTTTATCTGCGACAATCCAATACCGAATACCGTCATGAAATCGCGCCCCAAAATAGGTGGACTATTGGTATTTCTAACTACAAAGCGTAAACTACGCGTTTTACCTCTAAAGTTAACGAGCTTAGTCAACTCACCTTCCACTTTTATGCAATCCCCATTGTAAGTGCAAAACTTTTCGTTGCACTCCTTTAATATATCTCCGTTAAAAAGCTTGTTGAAAGTATCTTTTGGAAATAGAGAGGCACCCGTATCTAGGGTTAAGTCGATATTCATCCCATTTATTTCTGCAGTAACCATGACTGGATGGACAAACATTTTCTACATTATATACTGAAAAATCCTGAAATTTACTAATAGCATTATTGAAGTTGACCTCTGAATCAAATTGTTCACGTTCAGCTTCGGTTGCAACAATAAAATTTACATTCTTATTACATACACTTGTTATTTTTATACTTGCACTTCTCACTACTGTGTGTTTTCCATCCGCAATGTAGGCATCTCTTTCTCTGTCCACTGTAGTTATCTCTGTTCTCCGGTGTATTTCCACTCGTACTGTTATTTTTACTGGCATTTCTGGAATAAACCCGCACATGTTTCATACCGCCACGATGTTTTTTCGCACAATTCCACATACTTAAATGCAGCTGGTAAAAGTGGGTCACACAACTTTCTTAGTAAGCCGTATGCTTCCAAACCAACCGTCTTTAGCAAAATCAATGTTTTTACACGGTCCTCTTCGCACCCTACCTCCATGAAGTGCGAATCCAACACTTCTTTCTAATGCCTCCAATTATGAACTATCGGTCGGTACTCACGTACTCCTATGATCGAGGCTGGGGCTATGTATACACTTTCATTAATTGTGCTTACTCTGCTGGTACTTGCGGTGTTGCTATTTTCCATTCAGTGAATAACATTCACTAGCGGCCAAACCACTTCATAAAAATGAAAACTTGCTTTAAAAAAAAAACTTGCTTTAAATGCTCGTCGCCAATAAGGTGTACTCAAGTTTGCAGGTAAAAGTAGAATGCTCCATCACTTTATTTCTGTTTCTGTATTCCTCTATCTATTACAAAGATGCGTTACAATTCATATACTTAATCCATTACAAATCATATGCTTATGTTACTACTACCTCATAGAGGGCACTACACTACAATAAGGCAATTACTTAGCTTTTTAAAATTCTTATTTTTTTTATATATATATATATATATATATAAGTTTCATTATTGTATTTTACTATTTCTTCCATGTCAAACATAAGTTCTTTAAAAGCATTATTTCCTACCGGTATAAGTACAGATTTATTAAGGGTTATTATGTTCCTTGGTATATTAATCAGGAAAATTATTTTGTTATTTTTTGATCAACGAATGATGCTAGTTTAATGTTCTGCATCTTATTGAAATCTATGTTATATTTAATTATTTCCTCATTTGTAAGTATATCGCTATGAAGTATTCCTTGTCTAGATGCCACAATATTATTTTGAATGTGTTCTATGTTATCTTTTCATATTTTTAGTTTTCGTACAAAGTGACTTTGTATATAGTGTTTCCTTGAACAAAGCCCTGTCATTTTCGTCTATGCTTTTGAGTCTGTTACCTATGCTATTTCTGTCTCGTTCTATTATGTCCTTTATTCTTAAAAACGTTTTGTTAAAGTTTTCATTAATAGTTATTTGTTGGTTTAGGTTTGTTATGGACTTGTGCTTGTTAGTTTCAACTATCCTTAAATGTTCTTGAATTTCTAGTCGTCATGGTTCCGAAAAGCCACTTATATGCTGTGACTATTACATTAATCGAGCCCCTTTTCTTCCTGTGAATCGTTAAGGTTTGTGCCATCCTTTTGATATTGTTTATCTGCATTTGCAAATATTCTTATTTATTCTTCCGTCTCGATTGTCGTATATTCATCTCTAAGTTGTCTATTATATTGAGAATTTTCTCCGGGTTTATTACGTATAGTATTGTTTCGAATGTTATCGCGAAATTCATATATGCTAATCCTATCTCTATATAATATTTATCTGTTTCGATTTTATCTGTTATGAGGAGAGCCTGCGCTGTCAGTTTGGCCTGAAAATTGATACTTTCGTTGAATGTTCGAGCTGTGTATATTTTCTAAATTGTTCTTAACGAATTTTGCTTCTTCTTTATGTCTAGCACTATTATAATTTTTTATATACCCTATATTTCTATCTTCCCTATAATTTGCTCTGCTTTTGTTTCTTTTATCAATGTACTTATTCTTTTCCTGTGTAATGTTGTTGTAGATTTCCTCCTTATCACATCTAGAAACATATTAATTGGGTTTTCTTTTATTGCTGTATGATAACTATTGTTGTAAAATTCTAAAGCTTTATTAACTTTGTCTTTGACATTGATGTGCCTACTTTCTATGCCTAAAAGTCTACTTCTTTCGGCCAGTGTACTGTGCATTCTTTCGATGTCTGAGTTCCCTGTGTGACTATTAGATTTGGCTAAGTGGGTAATCTTTAATATTAGCACCACGGAATACGTTATCAATTACGAGTTTAATGAATTGTCCAAATTGTGATTTAAAATGTCTAAGTTTTTCTATAATAGTCTGATTCGGCCTATCCTCGAGACAGTATGCTGTTGCAAACTTGAAGAATTTATCAATGAAAGTTAGAAAGTGTGACTCCCAGCAGTTCCCTATTGCATCCTCAATTTCTGATGCCCTGCATTAGAACTGCATTTGTTTCTCACCATGGTATAATGCTGAATTATAGCTGATATAGGAAGCGAGGAAGCGGCAATGTTTTTCAACTTTCGCTGTTTGCTGAATGCTTGCTTCCTAATGATGATTTTAATGATGCTATAATCAACAGTTGAGCTTTTGAAGCAATAATTTTAATGGAGTTTGTTTTATGAATACCTAGGAAAATAAATTTACATCATTTGAGTCTGGTGAAAAAGTGTCGGTCAGAAAAAGTTCAGTCTATACGTGAATTTTATTCAAAGCGGCCGTGCTGGTTTCTTTTGGTAAGTTTATCAAAAAACATTTATTAATTTAAAGAATGATTGGAAAAATATGCGGTATAAGCAAACGACATATGCGGTGTCTCGTTGCTAATGCGTCGAAAAATGAAATGAATAGAGGATCTGAAGCTTTATGCATTAAACACATTGTCTGCTGCTGCAGCCCGCAGCAATAAACAGCAGCAAAAAATCGCTCGGATTTAAACACATTGGCAAAGCAGCAGTGTCTGTCAAAACAAACTTGGCAACTGTCAATTCATGTCAAAAAATTGACAATATAATAAAATCGTACCGAACGAAGTAAATATCACTATCGTATAATTTTGTGTTTTAATTTTATTTTAAAAAATGAACCCGAGGGAAGGGCTGGAGGCTCTCCAAGCCCTTTTACAACTTATCGAATTGCTGCGTTTGGCCTACGATGCATATTTGGATGCTATCGAAAAAAGGCGGCGGAGGTGGTGGGTTCGCCCTCTTAACCTAACCAGAGATGAGCAAGGCTTTCATGAAACTGGCACGAAACCGCAAATGCTAAGCGACGAAGAACACTTTTTCATGGCTACAAGGATGGATGCAGCAAATTTTCAATGCTTGCTCGTGCTTCTTCGAGAAAAGTTGACGAGGTACTCGCCGCGTAGAGCAATAGCACCTGATCTCAGGCTGTCCATAACTCTTCTGTAAGTATTTACAATTAACGATTGAACAAAATATGAACGTGTTCATTAATTTTTACCTTCAGATACCTA
The DNA here is from genome assembly GCA_937620795.1 of Thecophora atra. Taxonomy (NCBI): domain Eukaryota; kingdom Metazoa; phylum Arthropoda; class Insecta; order Diptera; family Conopidae; genus Thecophora; species Thecophora atra. The sequence continues at coordinate 50,539,628 of OW569398.1, forward strand.
GCGCAAGATTGCAATGTGAAGATGCTTGCTTGGACCCATAAAATTGGCATTTCCACGGTTCGTAAAATAATTTACGAGACATGTGAAGCCATCTGGAGTTTACACACAGTTTATGTAGCGCCGCCAAATTTAACAGACTTTGAGAGAAACGCAGAGTTGTTCTATATAAACACTGGGATGCCGAACTGCTTGGGAGCGATCGACGGAAAACATATCGCGGTTATATGTCCCAGAAAAAGCGGATCGCTCTATTTCAACTACAAGCGACACTTCAGTGTGGTTCTGATGGCAGCCTGCGACGCCAACTACTGTTTTACATATGTTGACGTTGGCGGTTTGGGAAGCCAGAGCGATGGCGGCGTTTTCCTGCGCAGTGCTTTTGGGAGACAAATTTTGAATGGCTCGTTAGAAGTTCCAGTGGATCGCCCGCTGCCGGGCACCTCTGAAATATTTCCGTTTTACTTTGTTGCGGATAGCGCATTTCCGTTGAAACCAAATATAATGCGGCCATACCCTGGTACGCATTTAGCAGCGGACAAGCAGAACTTCAACAAAGTAATGTCTCGTGCGCGTGTTCGTATAGAAAATACGTTCGGCATTCTTTCAAGCCGCTGGCGTGTTCTCCGATCACCAATCCATGCCAAGCCGGATAATGTCGACAAAATTGTTTTGGCCACAGTAGTGCTGCACAATTTTTTAATGCTAAAGAAAGACACATCATATTTTAACGACGAAGATCCAAGCAGATTTGGAGATGGAGATGTCTTGCACTCGGCTCGCTTAACGACGTCAAACCGACCAGCATCGCGTGCCTTTCTATTGCGAGACACCCTCAAAGATTACCTAAATCAGAACAGACATCTTTAGACTACCAGTTTGAATTTTATTTCCAATTTAAAACTAAAAAATAAACCATAAACCTAAAATAAACTAATAAATAAACCAATCAATGAGGAACAACAGTAGTTTTCATTTCAAGTTTTTATTTTAATAAAATATAAAAATCAGGCACTTCAGTATTCAGTATTACAAAAACTTACTACTACAAAACAAAACAAAAAGAGGTACTTCAGTATAATAAAACAAAAAAAAAACAATTTCATTAAACTACTACTAAACTAAGGATGTAGGAATTTTTTAATTCCGTTATTGTTCGCGTGGAATTGCGTTCCATGCATGGACCGCACCAAATACTACGGTTTGGACCTCATGGACCACGCGGCGTTCTTCAGCCTCACTCATATTGGCTGCTTTTATGATTCGAACCAAGCCGGAAAAGGCCAACGCCACATGCCCTTCCTGACTTGGATCGAATCTAGCAGCGATCTGCTGTGCCGAAGCTGCTATTTCCTGCGCAGCAACTCCAAATACGTCGTTCAGTCGCTATAGGAAATAAATGTGTATATTTTATAGTTTAAAATTTAATATGTAGACTTACATTCCGCTGCAAGCTTGCGTTGCTTGGCGTCGGAGTGGCGCGTGGCTGTGTCGGTGGCTGTGTCGGTGGCGGCGTCGATAGCGGCGTCGATGGCGATGGCAATGGGGGGGGATTATCGCTATCTTCTGTTTCCTCCCTTATGTTTGTTATGGTACTGCAAATTAAAACCACGTAAATACAAAATTAAAAATGAAATCTGTCTGCACTCACCTTCTAAAAGATTGCGTGTCGTCCATAAACGACATCGCTTCGGAGTGTTTCCACTTCTTCTGCCTGTATAAAGGGGCAGCACTCCCAGAAGCCAGGACCACATTCCGCTTTGATCTTTTGTAACTGTCCCGGAGCACTTTCCATTTTTTCCGGCACTTGTCTCCTGGAACAATTATATTAACACTATGTCACTTTATGTGCCAAATTCTTACCATCTAACCCCAGCTCCCTTCCAATTTCTGCCCACACAGCCTCCTTGTGGAGCACATTTTTGTACTGTGGCGACTCCAAATCGTAGAGGCAAGTATGGGCTCGCACTGCGTTGATAATTTTCTCGTCAACATCCATAATCTTTTTTTCTTCTAAAAAAAAAACAAATCGGTAATAATAATTTAATTAATAGGATAAACGATGCAAAACAAACGCTTTTTATACATACCTTATTAATTTCACCAGAAAAGATAAACAAAAACACAGCAACAAAGATAAACAACTTCGTTTTTGCTGCTGTCAAACCGAATTGCAGTAGAAATAGCCGGACAGCAGCAGCAAAAACATGCAGCAAAATCACGCAGCAGAGCAGCAGCAGAGCTAAAATCAACTTTTTTCTCAATCTCCATAAGAGCCCATGTAATTTTGACACTTCCATTTTGCTGCGGGCTGCAGCAGCAGACAATGTGTTTAATGCATTAAATGCATATATAAATAATTGCGATAAGTTCTCTTATTTGACATTTTCTGAAATAAAAAGTTCTGAAATGTAAAAACACATCGCTTTCAATGCACGAAATTTAAATTTAACTAAGGAAATTCGGCAATAGAACATAGGATTAAAAGAAGTGCATGCGAGGATTTACTGCAAATTTTGAGTAAATCAGGTTTTGAAGTTCCATTAACGTGCAAAGCATTGTTTGGTACATCCAAGCAGAAAATAAATAAAATCTATGTTTCTTCTGGCAATATTTCCATTACGGATTACAAAACGCATTGAATACTTTATGCCTTCCTGATTCACTAGATAGCATTAGCATCAACATAGGAATTGATGGACCATACTGTAAACCATTTGGAAAAACCCCATATTCTAGAGGAATTAGGTGTTAATATGATATGCCAAATCCACTTGACACGATGCACCTAATAGATTTGTAAATCTATTTTGTAAAAAAGATCTTAACTGCTATTTCCAATGGTCATCATTTAAAAACTTTGCTAACCAAAGATCAAGAAAAACCTAAATGCACAGGTTGTCTCATTCGGAAAATTTATTCCAAAATAATTCAGTCGGAAATCGAGATGTTTCGACGATCTGAAGAGATGGAAGGCCATCGAGTTTAGGCAAATAATACATTATACTTGTGTGGTGCTCTTAAAAAATTTCATAGATGGTGATTTGTATTATCACTGCTTTTACACACTGCATACCGGTTACTATCCTGTCCCAAAAGCAATAGAAAAAATTTAGAATCCGTACAAAAAATGCGGAGAAAATAAATTTCCTACAACGTGCATAGCTTGCTGCATATCACTAGTTGCGTCAGCTTTTCTGCATACAGGTTTACGAAGCAAGCCAAATCTAATTCTGGAGCGAATTCATAACAGATTACTAGAAAGAAATTCAATGCAGAAGGGTATTAGTCATCGATCCGCTGTACAAACATCGAGCAAAACTTTGAAACACGATATCTTTGTTATAAGTTGACTTCCACCCGACAATTACTGTTATATAAAACCTTTTGTTCCTTTATTATTCTGTCATTAAAGAAACAAAGTGATTACAATTTGATTATAGAAAAACGGTTCAAAACCTTAAGACCTTTCTTTACTGTACCGGTGGATTCGTTAAGTGCTTTAGGAATATGTACAGTATAACATCTTAGCAGTCAGGTGGAGGAATTTCCAGTTAGTGAAATTTTGACAGAAGTTATAGCTCTGCCCTTTGGGGATGGTTTAATTTTTATTCCAATTCTACACCACTCAGCTCTATAATTTTAAACCCACTTTTTTTAAAGAACTCTTACTAGTTTTATTATATTCGCAAAGGCATTTTACACATGTTTTTAATTTTATACAAAAATTAAGATTACGAATTTCCAGATACCTCATACTATTCCAATGACTTCTCAAGATCTTTTCGGTAATCAGACCAACTTCTGCTATGTTGAACAGGAAGTCTTGGTTTATTTAATGAAATTTATGTACATATATGTTTACCTTTACTAATTGCAACGAATTCGGTTCATTCCAGAAAATGAAAATAGCGAAATGAAGCGAACCATAAATAGTATGGAGAAAACATTGGAGCAAATAAGCAAGAGACTCGCCTCCGCCAATGATAAATTAATCACGCAAAGCGTTATGTAAAAAAAAAATTTCGGAAAAAATATTCGCCGAAAACACGGATATGAACATATGGATGAAATCGACTTTATGTTAAATGCGAACTGGGACGGTTCTAAAGGGAAAGTATCGTTAAAATCCTCCAAGATTTTTGCAAAATATGTCTTGGTAAATACATATTAAAATAAATTCTTCAATGCATTTAAATTTAACTTTTTTTTTTAAGGTGCTGTCTGTGAGGACATGCGAAGAGGCATCAGGTTGCTAAAAAACTACGCATATAAGTCGAAATCCATAGCAAAATGTATGCGAAATGATACTAATAAAAATAATATATAACTTAAATGAAAATAAACATATAAATTTAAAGAAAACTTTTGCTATGACATCTTTTCAGCAGTGCTGCTTCCAAAAAGCTTCTTTGCAAGCATCTTTTCAGCAGTGCTGCTTCCAAAAAGCTTCTTTGCAAGCATCTTTTCAGCAGTGCTGCTTCCAGACAGCTTTTTTAGAAGCATCTTTTCAGCAGTGCTGCTTCTAAAAACTTTCTTTGCAAGCATCTTTTCAGCAGTGCTGCTTCCAGGCAGCTTTTTTAGAAGCATCTTTTCAGCAGTGCTGCCTCCAGACACCTTTTTTAGAAGCATATTTTTGCATTGGTCTCACCACACTACTCTTGGTAGCACTGTTTCAGCGCAGCTATTGCGTCGTATTTAAGGTCGAGTAGCTTACCGAAGAAGGTATAAACCAGCAGTATTGCATCCATAAAGCTTCCCGAAACTGCAAACTTTCAGTAAGGTGAAAATGTCGTTGCTGAAACCACGCCTTTTTTTCAGTATTGATTCAGCACGAGTGCTTACCGTCATGGGACATGCAATGTTAAAAAAGATATAAAGGTGCAATGGACAATTCAGCACATCATCACTCCATGAGTGTGCTTGGGATATTAAAATATGACCTAAGAGTTCAAGTTAAAATATGTATTATAACACTTCTTATTGCTTCGCTATGTTTCCATAAACTAATAATAATAATACGCAATTAGTTTTTATTGGAAAACTTTTTACTATATTATTAAAATTACATTTTGTAGGTTTGGCCAACTACAAATGAAAAGAGAAAATTATGCAGAAGCAAAAAAATTTTTTGTGGAGGCCTATGCATGCTTCACGTCTTTCTATGGTACAGTTAATATAGAAGCTGTGTTAATGTTGAATAATTTGAGCGTTGCCAGTTTATATGTAAGTATAATTACTATTATGCTTACATAATTACTATTAATTATTAAAAAGACAATAAGCTTAAGCGTCCAGAAAGATGATATTAAATGAATAAGTTTAGTTAGTGTTTAGTGTTTCTTTGGCAAAGAATTTTCACTTGTCAAACTGTAACTGTAGATTGTTCTTTTTTAATTGGTCAAATATCTTGCTTAGTTTTTCCTCATGTTTGCTGAGAGATGTGCTAAACAATAGGACATCATCCATGTACACAACGAAACTATTGTTAATAAATTCCTTTAAGACTTGGTTCATCATTCTTTGGAATGTTGCTGGTGCGTTTTTCAGTCCGAATGGAATTCTAGCATAGTCATAGTGTCCTAAGGTTGTAGAAAATGCTGTCTTTTTACGGTCTTCTTCTTTAACGAGGATGTGGTGAAACCCCTTTGCTAAATCTAGAGTGGGGAAATACTGTGCTCGATCTAGCTTATCTAAAATACAGTATCACTCAGGTAGGCGCTCGCATTTTTGCGTCAGCGAAGTCGGCGTTGGCGAAGCTCTGCTCAGTTTGGTATTTCCTTTAATTTCTGTACCGCTATTATTTTCTGTTTGTTCTACACTACACCTTTTTGTTACCGTCAGAAATCTGTACACCAAAACAGCTGTTAGCGCCTGGAAAGCATATTAATTACCAACAAATTTTCCAACCGTACGACTGTCCTAAGTCGGGCGCTCTGCCGGCGCAGTTTCTTTAGAACGAAAAGAGCAAAAGGAGAACACAAAACAGCGCTACTTGGCGTTTGCGAACGCCTACCAGATGATACTGGTTGTCTATATTGGGTATCGGAAATTTGTCGTTTACTGTTATCTCATTTCTCAACTTTCTATAGTCTATGACGATTCTCCATTTCTTTTTACCTGAATTATCTGTTTTCTTGGGAACTATCCACAACGGACTATTTTAGGGTGCTTTCTCCTATAATGCCCTGCTTGAGCATGTCATTAATTTGGGTAAATATTTCCTGTTCGTGTATTTGGGGATATCTATAGATCTTTAAATAGCTAGGTGTGTTTGTTGTCGTAATTATTTCGTAATAAATTGTGGACGTATTAGTCAGGTCGTCTGCTTGTATTCTGCTATCAATCTCTTAAGCGCTTTTTCCTCCTCTTTGTTTAGTGAATGGAATAAATCTTGGAATTTTTGGTTTTCTGCTTCAGAATATTCTAATTGAGCCATTTCTTCGCTCTTGTAGGGGCAACTAAATATGAATGTAGTTTCTATGTCGTTAATGGTCAGTGTGTCGTTGCATATATCTAGAACTGCACCTAAGGGTTTGAGAATAATATGTTCTATTATACCGCTAAATAGTTTGTCATTAAATTGCGTTAATTTCCATGCCATCAACGCATCTTCCCCGAACTCTTCCGGAACTTCCGTTATTATTTCGCTTTTCATTAACATTTCGCCATTGATTTATCTGCATTTTATTATTTTGTCCAAATAAGTTCTTTTATATTATGGTAACGCGTTCTCGTCTAGGAGTGATAAGTACGATCCTGAGTCTACAAGGCACTTCATTTGATTGTTTCCTATCGTAAGTAAGCCGGCTATCGTAAATAATTTTCGTTGGGCCATATGAAAATTTACGTCTTGTTCAATGTGGTCTTCTTCCATTGGCTGGTTGTCCGGATGTGCTGACGTACCATTATTAAACCTATTGTTAAATTGATTATTTGTCTGTCCTGGGTCATTTAGTCTGAAATTTTTGTTATATTATCCCGAATAGTTACGTGGGTATCCTGAATAGTTACGTGTTTGTCCCAAATAATAACGTGATTGTCCAGAGTGGCTGACTTGCTGTTGCAAATCACGTATTTGTCCTGAATTGTTGTATCGATGTCCTAAATTGTGTGACTGTCCTGAACTGTTGTGTTCATATGCCGTGTTGTGTGACTGGCTTGGATTGTTGCATTGATGTCGTGAGTAATATGTCTGTACCAAATGGTATGGCTGTTTTTTTTTTTTGTGATGATCCTGCCTAACTAAGCTCTGAACTTCTAGTAGTCGGAAGGCTGTTCTAATATCTTTGCAATCTTTATTTATTATAACCGAAGCTAAATTCGGGTCTATATTATTTAAAAATGTTTTCAATACTGGACTCCGACCTAGCCTCTGCACTATTACGAGGTCGTAGAAACACCAAGCCAATGCACTTGCTGAAATAGTCTACTCAAGAGCCCTCCTAACGCTTCTAGTAATAGGTCTCCTTGGCTCAGACTCTCGCTCACGTTCCATGCACCAAACACTTACTCAAATACTCTCACACTCACTCACAAAACTCACACTAATGGGAAGCTAATCAAAGAAAACACAAAACTGGAAGGACCTAACGGAAAAGAGAAAAACCAATGAATGAAAAAGAAGTAAAAATATGAAAAAACTCAAACAACAACAACCTACACTATAACCACCACAAAAAACTCTGTTGTGTTGCAAGGGAAAGAAATGGTTAGATAAAAATTCGTTGGAGTCACTCACCGGTATGGTTTGAGCGGTGATGATGCAAAACGATGAGATGTGTGGATTGGCCGTTGATCGAAGGTGTTGATGGTGATGACGATGTCAAAGCGATGAGATGTGTGGATTGGTGGTTGATTTAATGTTTGGAAAAAACGATGGTTGAAGATGTGGTAAAAAATATCGCAAGATGTGTAGGTTGCGTGTAGATTTGGTGTTGATTCGGTTGCGTCCAAAAAAGGTAAGAAGGTTTGCCAAATCCGGAAGTCTTCTGGAAGTAACAAACCTGGAACGAAACTAGAAAACCTGGCCATGGGAAGGCCGGGAAAGGGGCAGTGCTGCCAGAGCGAATGCATTTCCACGGGTGCGGGAAACACACTCGCTCCTAGAGGGCGCCAGGGGTTTTGGCGTGAACATACCGGCCGCCTTGCAGTACTGCATTTTAGCTCAGGTTGTGGCATCTCGAGAGGGGGTTGTCGAGGTGGCCTAGGACTTCGGCAGGGGTAGGGAACTAAGAGGGGTGAGTGAAAATTATGAATGTGTTGGAAGGAGAATTAGTTTGGTGATCGGACGGGTGATGTGTCCTTTTTCGGTTCGGACGTCGGCGACGCGAATTCGAGAGTCAGAACCGGGATAAGTGCGCGAGACGCGACCTAACCTCCACTGAGTGGGAGGGAGATTGTCATCTCGTAAAACAACGAGATCGTTCACCTCGAGATCAGGTTGCGGGGTTTTCCATTTGCTCCGCCGTTGGAGTTCGGAAAGATATTAATTTTTCCACCGATTGCAGAAGTGTTGATAGATGGCTTTGAGCTTCTGCCATCTATTAACAATCTTCATCGGTGACGCGAGCAGTTCGGGTTCTGCGGGTGTTAGAATCGGCCCTCCAATAAGGAAGTGACCGGGGGTCAGCGGTTGCAGGTCAGAAGGGTTTTCTGACATGCTGCTGAGGGGCCTCGAGTTGAGGCATGCTTCCACCTTGGCGAGAATTGTGGAAAATTCTTCAAAGGTGAAGCGCTGATCGCCAACAAACTTTCGGAAGTGAAAAAGTTTGAAACTTTTTACGCCAGCTTCCCAGAGTCCTCCCATGTGCGGTGCAGCGGCGGGAATGAAATGCCATTGCAGCTGGTGGTGGGCCCATTGGTTGGTGATGGAGTTCTTCGAACGGTCGGCGAAGTCTGTCCATTCCTTGGCCAAGGACCTAGATGCTCCCACGAAGTTCTTCCCGTTGTCCGAGTAGACGTCCTTGGGGCATCCTCTCCGGGCGGCGAATCGGTTGAAAGCGGCGAGGAATGCCGGGGTTGAGAGGTCACTGTTGGCCTCTAGATGTATGGCCTTCGTTGCGAAGCAGACGAAGACGCATACATACCCCTTGGTGATGAGGCAAGCGCGTCCAGTGTAGTTCTTGATGTCGAACGGTCCCGCGAAGTCGAGACCGGTGGCAGCAAAGGGGCGCGAGATCTGGGTCCGCTCAGGGGGTAGAGCGGCCATGATTTGCGTTCGTGTCTGCTTTTTCTGCAGTACACACGGTTTGCAGCTGTGAATCGTGGTTTTGATCAGATTCTTTGCTTTCGGAATCCAAAATTGCGTCCTTAGCAATCGCAACATGAGTGAGTTGCCTCCATGCAAAGTGATGTCATGCATGAAGCGGATCAGAAGCCGGGAGTATTGGCAATTGTAGGAGAGGATGATGGGGTGACGTTCATCATATGCCAGAGAGGGGCATGATGCTAAGCGCCCACCCACGCGGAGCAATCCATCTTCGGAGAGGAATGGATTGAGCGAGACGATCGAGCTCTTTGGTTCGAGGGTCGTCTTCCTCTCGAGACAGCGGTATTCGTTCGCGAACTGATGCCGTTGGGTTAGGGCGATCAGCCGCGCAGTGACGAATCGGATTTCGTCGGGGTAGATGGATGGGTCGGTTCGTAGAAACTGGGTGCGTTTCTGAGGGTGGGTATGGTCGTGAAATCGGAAGATATACGCGATCACGCGAAGCGCTCTAGGTAGAGAGGAGAATCTCTCCAGAACGTCTTCGTACGGGGGTAACCGAGCAACATGAGTCTTGATTGGCTTGACTTCTAAGTCAGTCTCGGCCGACTGATGAAGGTCAGAGTGAGGCCAGAATCGCTCGTTCTGTTGCAGCCAATCAGGGCCGTGCCACCAGAGTTTGTTGTCGCGTAACTCGAGCGGGAACATGCCACGGCTGGCCAAGTCCGCTGGGTTGTGCTGTGACTCGACGTGGAACCAATGGGTGGCATCCGCTATCTCTATTATTTTGGTGACACGGTTGGCCACAAATGTGGTCCAGGTGCATGGAGGTCGCTTTAGCCATGCCAGCACAATGGTGGAATCCGTCCAGCAATACAATTTGTATTGTGGCAGATTAAGTTGCGGCAGCAATGCGTTAAGCATATCTGCCAGCAGGGCTGCGCCACAGAGCTCAAGACGCGGTATGGATAGCGTCTTGATCGGGGCAACTCTGGTTTTCGCGTAAAGGAGGGAGGTTTGGGTGTGAGTGGGGGTGCAAGTGCGTAGATACACGACACCTGCATATGCCAGCTCTGAGGCGTCTGAAAATGCATGGATCTCGAGAGCACTGGCTGGCGTGTAATGCGTCCAACGCGGAATTTTCAGCAGGGAGATCTGGTGATAACATTGGACGAATTTTAGCCACCTTTGGAGCGTGTGGTGGTTTAGCGGTTCGTCCCAACCAGTGCCGTCAAGCCACACTTGTTGCATCAGGGTTTTTGCAACAACAATGACAGGTGCCAGCCAGCCGGCCGGATCGAAGAGTTTCGCGATGACCGACAACATTTCTCGTTTGGTGTACGAGGGCAGGATTTCGGTGAGTTTAGCATCGAGATTGAAGCAATCGGTGCTTGCATTCCATCTGATGCCGAGGGTTTTCGCTGAACTGGCGTCTTCGAGCTCGAGGAAGTCCGAGTTAAGAAGATCTTGCGAAGGGATGCCACTCAACAAGCTAGTGTGGTTGGCAGTCCGTTTCCGCATAGTGAAGGCTGCCGATTGGAGGGCGGCGACCAGCTCATGGCGCATTCGTATAGCCGAGTCGAGCTCATGGGATCCGCATAAGGCGTCATCCACGTACATGCTGGACTTCAGAGCTGATGAGGCGAGAGGAAGTGTCTTTTCAACATCTTGAGCAAGCTGTTGAAGAGTACGAATCGCGAGGTATGGGGCACAGTTGACGCCAAACGTCACGGTGCGAAGTTCGAAATCTTGTACCTCTTCGGAGGGGGAGTTCCGAAAGAGGATTCGCTGGTAGCGCGATTGTTCGGGGTGAACCAGGATTTGGCGGTACATTTTCTCAATGTCGCCATTGAAGACGTATCGGTACAAACGCCAACGAAGTAGGAGGAATGTTAGATCCGACTGGAGCGGCGGCCCGGTGTAGAGGGCGTCATTGAGGCTCAGGCCATTGGAGGTTGGACAAGAGGCGTTGAAAACAACCCGCACCTTGGTGGAGCTACTTTCTGGTTTCAGAAGCGCGTGGTGAGGAAGGTAGTAATTTCCAGGTGTAGGAAATGTTTCTGTCGGGATGACCTTGGACATATGATCGAGTTCGGAGTACTCTCGAATCACGTTGTCGTAGGTATTCTTGAAGTCGGGTGTTTTCAAGAGGCGGGATTCGTTGCGCAAGAATTGCTTGAGAGCAATTTCTCGCGAACGACCAAGCTGGAGTTGCGAAGGGAACCCTTCTTTGAAGGGGAGGCGGACGACGTATCGGCCGTCGGTACGCCGTTGGGTGGTAGTGGCGTACAGGTTCTCGCAGAATGTCTCGGCGGGTGTGAGCACCGGTTTCTGCGTAACCTCTTCGATTTCCCAGAAGCGGGAGAGCTGCTGATCTATAGAGACTTCGTTGAAGAACGAGACTCTAGTCGTTACCGCGGGAGGTGCGGATTTTTGGGGAATTGGACCGGTTATTATCCAACCGAAGATAGCTATGAGGGAGCCCAAGAAATTTCGCTTAATTCCATCAAGGAGGATGAAGAGGTATAGATCAGCTCCGATCAAGATGTCGATCTGATCGCTTTGGTAAAACTGTTCGTCTGCCAATGCCAGGTCAGGCATTGAATCGAAGAGCGTTCGATCGAGCGAGCAGACTGGTAGGTTGCCGGTGAGCTTCGGCAGCACTAAAGCCGTGGCTTCAATGCGTAGATGGGAGTCTTTGGGGGAATCCAGTGTGAATTTACACTGTTTGCTGACATGAGCAGTGACAGTTTCTTTCACGCTGGCAATTTGTGCCTGAATGATTTTGGTGGGAAGACGCAAGCGTTGCTGAACACGTTCAGTCAAGAAAGTGGCTTCCGATCCAGGATCGATAAGCGCACGAGCGGGGTATAGTTCATCGCGGTGGCGGATATTCACCATAGCCGTAGCGAGAAGCACTTGCTTCGGACGCGAGGTGAAGCAAGTCAATACGTTTGACGTGGGAGGGGTTGCAGTGGACTGTATTTGAAGTTGAGGAGGAGGTGGTGTAGCGCGAGAGGGCGCTGGAGGGTGTCGGGAAGGGTTGCTCGTATGGATGCCGCGATGTGGTTGGGGTTGAGGGCGTGAGGTGGAGGGTTGAGAGTTCGCATGGGTTAGCGAAGACGTCGTGGTAGCCACCTCGCGATGCAAGAGTGTATGATGTCGTTTGGTGCACGACATGCAAGTGAAAGCACTCTTGCAATCCTTAAGTTGATGCGAATGTGCTAGACAATTCGTGCAGAACTTAAGATTGCTGATTGTTGTCCATCGCTTGTCTGGCTGCATCGCCAGAAAGCGCGAACAACGGCGTATGGGATGAGACGGGTCACTGCATAGGGGGCAGTTGACCGCGATCATGTTTGCCTGGAAGGTGTTCACAGGCTTAGGTGGAGCGGCATTACGAGTTGTACTGCCCGTCACCCTCTTGGGTGTTGGTACGGATTTTCGGATGTCGTCAACAGTTTCTAACGTCTGGAAATGCGACGTCAGAAACTGATCCATCTCTTTCCACGAGGGAATTTCGCGCTTCTGTGTGATTGAGCGTTCCCACAGAGAAAGGGTGGTTTCGGGTAGTCGCGATGAACATAGGTGTACTATGATCGCATCCCAACTGTTGACATCGATGTCAAGCAGGTCGAGAGCCCCGAGAGTGTTGTTGATTTCACGTTGCAGGCGTTTGATCGCGGCGCCTGACTCGTGAGTAACGGGAGTCAAATTAAAGAGAGTGCGAAGATGAGAATTGACGAGGATGTGCTTATTCTCGAAGCGATCTGTCAGGTTTCGCCACGCTTGGGCGAAACCACTGTTGACGAGAGGAGACTTCTGAACTATCTCCTTGGCTTCACAGCGAGTCTTTTGATTTAGGTGGAACAACTTCTCGACGGGCGAAAGTCGATTGTTCCGAATATAGAGCGCGGAGTCGCCTTTAAAGACATCAGTGTCACATGGTGGTAAACTGATGTTATGTCCTGAGTATGTAACCTCATCCGTGCGGTGTGAAGCCTCCAGGCCAGTGTTCGTTGTACGAGATGTGCCTGCTGCGGTGAGGTGCAGCTGCTCCTGAATCTTTGCAGCGAGCCGTACGTAGAGCTTGAAGTATCGTTGTTGCTTGGAGCGGGCAACGATGATTTCGCTGGAGGTGGTGTCAGAGTTGTCGAGAGGTGAAGCTTTGGCTACCAGAAATTCCAAGGCGCCATTGAAGGCGGTCTTCAGATCCATCCATACTGCCTTGAGTTCCTCCATATAGGTGTTGAGTGTGAATTCAAAATGGTCGGTGTCAGAGGGTGCATCGAGCTCGCGAGCGAAATCCTCTAAGGTCTCGCAGACATTCATGAACTTGGTGAGTGGGTCCATGGCGATTGGGTGGTTGGTTGGTTTTGGGGTAGACGGCAACTGAGAACTCGAGCGGGGTGTCGCGGTGTTATCGCCCGATGGATCGACGGGTTTCAGCAACGGCATGCGGACACTCACAGGGGTGTGGGTGTGGTCGCAAATCTCGGCTTCAGTCGATGAAGCTTGAGCGAATCGCTAGAGCCGAGAAGTTAACTTAATTAGAGTCTAATTAAATCGCTTTAGAAATATCTCAAATGTAAACGCGGTATTTGAGAATTGAGTCGCGTTAAGTCAAATTAATTTGACGGTAAACCGTGTTGATATAGGTTGGTAGTCAACCGCGTTAATCGGAATTATTTTTAAAATAAATTGAATTAATTGAGATGGTGTCGGTAATGAATTGAATTAATTTAATTTAGTCGAGCTGAGAAATCGCGTCACTTCAAATTAAATCGGAAATGAAATTGATTTTGAAATAAGTCGAATTAATTTACGTTAATTCAGTCAAGTTGATGATTAATCGCGTTGATCGGTGATGAATCGGAAAAACACGAATTAATTTAATTTAATTCAATTCACTCGCGGAGAAATTAACTGCGTTAATTCAAATTAAATCGGAGATGAAATTGATTTTGAAATAAATCGAATTAATTTAATTTAATTTAATCGCGGGGAAAATTAATTGCAAGTTAAATCGAAAATAATTCGCGAAATATTTTGAGATTTGGAGCAGGGTAAATCGCGATGTCGTTGCTGAGCCGCTCGTAGGGATTCGGACGCGGCGCGGTGGATGAGCAGTGTCACCTGGGAGCGGTGCACTAAACGGCAGGTCGCCAATAAAACACAAGTATATATATATTTTTTTTTAAAAAAAAAAAAAACTTTATTTATTTTTGGTAATTTTATTCTCGCCGGCACTGTACAACATAGATTATTAGATGTGACACTCGTTATTCGCCGCTTCAAAAAATCGGTTTGACATTTGATTGTTTGGTATGTTGAACTCACATATACAATACGTGAGAGGTACCACATTGTTGTTCTTGTTTCTTTATCAATCAATGTGTACGATTTTTTAACAGTGAAACCGTATGTGCAAAAGGGTTTTGGAGCCCCAACTATTCCAATAAGGTATAATTTCCAACTATTTTGTAATCATTTGTATTCAGTTTCATTTATACTATTCTGCTAACAGCATTCTAAAATACTTTCGCAATTAGGCGCATAATTGTGTATTTATAACAAAAAAGTTTTGATTACCGACTGCATTTATAGGAAATATAACCAAGCAAATTAGAAAATGCTGTGTAAAATGTTATAGAATATATTTATTAACATTAAAACTATGTTTTATACATGTTTTTCACGGATAAAAAACATAATATTTATAATTATTTATTTTGACGTTTCGATAAACAACCCCCTTAAAATAAATTTTCCATCAGTGCTTGCTACAAAATTTTTGCGGCGAGGCTACATTATTTTACGGCGAGGCTACACTTTTTTACGGCGAGGCTACACTTTTTTTGCAGCGAATCAAAGTTTTCTTTCATTGTATCAGTGCAATTCCAGCAAAAATGCATTAGTGTATAAGGGACATTTTCGAGTGTCTCATCTACTAATCTATGCTGTACAATACCTAGATGGGATAAGAGAAAATAAGTAAAACAAAAAGAAATGTTTGGGAAATATTTATTTTATTTTACTACACAAAATTTACAGTAGTGTGTTGTTATTGGTATTGTTGTTGTTGTTGTTGTTGTTGTGTTTTATTGTTGTTGTTGTTGCATTTTATTTTATTATTTTTTTTGCTTTAACACTGGGTGGCGGTGTCGTACGGCGTTCGTGGGACGTAACGAGACGAACGTTCGTCTCAGCGAGTGAGTCGCGGGTGACTCGAGACGTCACGATCGTCCGAAGTGAATATGCAATTCACGAGCCGATTTAAGTTTACACGCACACCACTTGTTACACTTTTAAAAACGTCCAGAGTATTCCGGGGGTGGGAATACTCCGCGAGTTTTATTAAGCGAGCTATTGCTGCTTACTTGTTGCTTTGCGGAGCAACTTGTATAAAATCACGCGATCGCGACGCCGAACCGAAATCACCGATAGGGGTGGAGCACGCACAGATATGATAAGTTTTTTATAAAATATAGTGTATGAAATATGAAAAATAATATAGTATGGTGTAATAGGTTATAGGATGGGGTGGATTGAGTCGGATTACTTAGTAATCCGGCTCGAATAGGACCAAAATGTTGTGTTGCAAGCAAAGAGAACGAGGTGTGAGGTTAAGTTGGGAAAGAAATGGTTAGATAAAAATTCGTTGGAGTCACTCACCGGTATGGTTTGAGCGGTGATGATGCAAAGCGATGAGATGTGTGGATTGGCCGTTGATCGAAGGTGTTGATGGTGATGACGATGTCAAAGCGATGAGATGTGTGGATTGGTGGTTGATTTAATGTTTGGAAAAAACGATGGTTGAAGATGTGGTAAAAAATATCGCAAGATGTGTAGGTTGCGTGTAGATTTGGTGTTGATTCGGTTGCGTCCAAAAAAGGTAAGAAGGTTTGTCAAATCCGGAAGTCTTCTGGAAGTAACAAACCTGGAACGAAACTAGAAAACCTGGCCATGGGAAGGCCGGGAAAGGGGCAGTGCTGCCAGAGCGAATGCATTTCCACGGGTGCGGGAAACACACTCGCTCCTAGAGGGCGCCAGGGGTTTTGGCGTGAACAAACTCAAAAACGAAATATTTATATAAAAATAAGTAATGATAATTATAAAAAACAATACATAAAAAAAATAATTCAAAATGATTAAATATTAATTAAGAAAGACTAAAGATTAATGAAATAAGAAAAATAATATAAGATATACAAAAATAGTAAAATATTAAAGAAAATAATAATAAGTAAGAAACAAATTAAATAAAAAAAATAAAAGTAATAAGCAGAAATAATAAAATAATAAGAAAAGAAAAAAAAATATAATACAAAAAAAATATATATAACAAATTTAATCATATGAAATAATAAAATAATGAAATAATATATAATAAAATATAAGCAAAAAAAAAAATAATCAATAATGAAGAGATAATAAAAGTTTATTTATTTCAATGAATGGTTTTAGGCTGATGTGTGTGGTATTAACCCAGAAGGCATTCAACACCTGGAGCATGTTTGTCCGTATAGTCAAGTCAACAGTTAGCTAAAAATTATCCCAAAATCCCCAAATACTCTGTCTATGTTGTAACATTGAGGGGTGGGAGGGTCCGCGAAAATCTAAATTAACAATAAAAATGAAAATATCAAAAAAAAAAAAAAAAAAAAAAAAAAAATCACAAACGAAAAGATGATCGCTGTCAGGGCAGCTCAGCTCGTCCGGCCGTGCTCAGGGAAAGTGGGGGGGTTCTTCAACAACCCCGACAGCGTCTTGAAACCCCAGTTACAAAAAAAAAGAATGGAGCTGAGGCTTACGGTGGCTATACTGCCAAGAACGAGACCGATTACCGAAAAGTCGCACGACGACCTCACACCGCGATCGATGCTAAGCTGGCGGCGAGAGAGAAAAAAAAAACTCAACAACAAAAAAAAACAAAACGCAGTACTACGCTGGGTGAGAGGTGGGAGGGAGATGAGAGGAGTAGATGGGGGGGAGGAGTGGATGTTATTTCCCTCCCCCTTTTCTATACCCGCCCTTCCATGGTTGGCGCGTTTGGAGTTTGTGCGCCAACCCCTTTCTTGTGTGTCGCCTGGCTGCGCGGAGTGGAACCGCTAACTCACCTGTTAACCTATGTTAAATACTCAATTCATAGTGAACAACAAGTTAATTAAGTTTAACAACAAATTTTTAATGATAATTATAACCCATATGAACACACTTAGCAAAAAAAAAGAAAAATATTATAACAATTGAGCGTAGGAAACATGGTTTGTTTTGAGTAATCGGTACATAATTTATCTGGGCGATTTTTCTACGCTTTTGCCTATCTATATGTTTCGATAATTACCATCCCTGTATAAGATAACATAATCAGGTCAAATACCACTTATATCTATATATAAATCTATTTATATGTATACATATTTTCGATCACCAAGCCTATCGAGTAATGTATTGCATTGCTGGAGTTGCGTCTGCCTTCAGTGCTTGTTTAAATTTGAATTTGTTTTTTTTTTTCTGTCGAATATTGACGGTATAATTGAACGACTAAAGGAATGTCGTGGTAAAAAAAAAATAATATTATCAAAGATAGTCAATCAATTATATAAATACTCCAAATACCTGGTAGAGTCCTCCACTTCGAAGGCGCCAGCGAAAGAGGCTCCGACCTGAAAGTACACTTAATTATCTCCGAGGTGAGTATAAAGGATACTAGCCAATTACAGACTTAAACAAAGAGGATCAAACTGGATACATTATGTTAAATGCATTAATTAAGTTTGGCCGGGCATTCTTTATTTTATTAAAGGTTATGCAATGCAGCGATGTTGTAAATATTTGGTATTTGATCATAAAAGGTTTAAAAAAAAAAAAAAAAAAAAAAAAAAATTTATGTAAGCATGTAATCCTCTACCATTTTGTACATCCACAATAAAGTTTAACGATTTAAAGGCTTTTCTTTGAGAAAAAAAAAAAAAAAACAAATTTCTTCAACTTAATTTACAAAGTTGCCTATTTTCAATAGTTCGTTGTCGTTGTTTTCTTTTATACTATCTCAATATCAAGTAATATAATAAATTAATAAAATCCGAGTCGTTCTGCGTTCCTTGAAGCTGTCCGCTTGGAAGGGATTTCGCCTTGCATCGGTGCACCAGCTATACTGTTCGCCTCGTTCGTCCGGTAGTTGGATTTACTTCAGCAGATGTGTGTTTGATTGATTAATAAATGTTGATTTCTTTTCTTTCAAGGCACCTTGATACTACAAAGACTCATACCAATTGATAACTGACTTCCACACGAATCCAAAAGGTATGTATGCTTGATGTGATAGTCCGCGTTTTATGTACTTGTACTTTATTGCTGATTTACACTGTTTCTATTACGCGTGCGAAAACTGTTAACATATGCTTTGCGCTTTTAGTCGCTGGCGATGCAGTTTCTATTCACTTCTTCCTACTGTTTTTTTCTTCTTAAGTAATTGATTCAATACGCGTTATTTGATGAGTATAAAATGAGTATGAAATACAATTGTTGTTCTGTTCCACTCATGTCACACTTATTGAAGATTTCAGACAATTTTAGCACCACCGCGATGTGTGTACCGCTGTATGTACATCAATTAAAAAAAAAAAAAAAATAACCAAAAGTATTAACCGTTTCTTTGGCAGTTGAAATAATTTGCTCGGGTTGTCCATATATGTATCAATAACAATCGGACTTCGGATTCGTCAACAGGTACCGAAGATTTACAAAGCACTCTTTTATCACTCAACTAAGTTTTAAACAGAATTATTAGCAGAATTCCGAATCGCCGTATATCGTTGCACAGTTCGAATCAATCAATTCTTTCACGATTTCTCATTTTCACGGGTTTCTGCGTTGTAGTCATTGACTTTCAATACTGACGACTTGTACTTTTCGACGCGCTTGCCTTGACTTTTTATCACCCAATTCGCTTTTTCCATGTACATGAATTTCCATAAAATTGGATTTTAATATTTAATAACACGACTCATTTCCGAGTCACACGTCTGCCTCGTTTCGTTATCGATGATTCTGCCTGCACCTCAATTTTATAATGATTTTTATAAACACTGATAAACAATCACTTATTGAGTTTATAGTAAATAGTTATTTAGAATTTTCAAGAGTAAAATTCATTTAATATTTTATGTTTATTTATATTTTTGTTCTTTTCAAAGTATTTTTTTTTTTTTTTTTTTTTGGGTTGAATTTTAATCACGTTATTTTCCGTGCGTGACTCTAAACAACGGTTTTTATTTTTGTTTTCAGTTTATTTATAACGAGGACTTTCACGTGGAATCCAAAACTTTTGAAAACATTAAACACACCGTTAAAGTATTATATTTATAATATTAGAATAATCCTTTTTTTATAATGGAAATTAATTTATATAACAATATTTTTCAATTACTTAAAAGATCACGAAATTCCTATTGTTTTATAACTGTAAAATATTAGCTTTGCTCTTGTATAAACAAAATTTCGTATTACAAATTATGAAAGTATAATTTTTCGCGAGTTTTCTTCCGAATCACTTCTTTACTTGCTTCTGGCTGTCGAACGAATCTCTTGTACACGATCTGTGTCGAAGCTGCAGAGCGAAAACTGGTTTGCCCAGCTCATTCCAGTCGTGACCGCTTTGCACATATGGGCCTCTCGCTCTCTCTTATCAGCGTCGGCGTTAATTGCTAGTACCGTAGGATGGCGTGATGTAAAGTTTATAGGAAAAAAACTTGTTTTCTCGAAACTTCCACCACGCCATCATACGGGACTCATCAGTCCGTCGCATGATGGAAAGAGGAGATGCCGATATCTGCATTGCAGACACGGGCTGGAAAGAGCGGCTCTCCGTTTGCTTACGCTCTGCGCTCCGACACAGAGCGTGAGCCCCGCCACACCTCACAAAACAGGTGATGCTCGGTCACCTGTGGCCAGAGCAACAGCTGGAAAAGGTGGTAATGTGGTAATTCCAGCAGAATTGCAACTCTGACAATTTCTTTACATCCTCCTACACGAACCCACGACCTGAGACACACTTGTAAGACCGTAAAAAAAAACAAAAAAAACCTCGAAAGTAACTAACTATAATGTGAATTAATAAAAAAAAAAAAAAAAAAAATACCAAAAGAGAAAAAAAAATAAACTAGAACTTAAGATAAAGTTAAATTGCAAAAAAAATTTATCTAAAAATTAATATTAAAGGATTAAGAACTAATATGAAGGATAAAAAAAAAATAATAAAGATGTAATTTGAAAGAAAGGGTAATTTAATGGGCTAAATCAAACAAGATTAGGATTTAAAGACTATTAAAATAAGAAACAAAAATTAAGCTAAAACCAACGTGGTAATCGAAATAATGTAAAAAAAAAATTTAATAATTAATTAAGTTTAATGAAAGAAGTAAGAAACACTTACTTTGCTTTAATTTTAAGCAAACTATTGTATATTTATAAATAATTCTAATAAAGAAACTGAGGCAAAAATATATATGTAGGAGAAAAAAAAATATATAGCAAAATATAAACCTAAAACTAAAATATAAACTAATAGTAAGATCAACAATTATCTATAGTTACATAAAAAAAATATTTTTCTACAAAAAAAAAAAAACGTTAATGAAAAAATAAAACTTATATCGAAAAAAAAAAATAAATGGAATATTAAATTTAATACGAAACGCTATATGCTATTATAAACGGAAAAGGAGTAAAAAAAAATTAAATTAGTTAAGCAACCTTATATAAAAAACTAAACCGAAGAAAAATAATCAAAAGAAATGTCAATTGAAATTAACGCCATAAGAAATTAAAAATAAATTCGAAAGAAAACTACAATTAAATCAACAAAAGTAAAGGTAGGGTCAAACTAAGAATAATAATAAAAAAAGGTAAATTAAAAGGAATCTGATAACTAACAAGGCTAATTAAAGCAGCGAAATAAAGGTAGATAATGCGAAAGGAATTAAAAAAACAAGAAAAAAAAATAAAAGAAAACTAAACTAACTAAAACATCAAATATTAATAGTGCGGTAGCCCAAGATAATTCAAAAAGGATAATAAAAAAAAACGATAAACTACAAAACTTAAATCATAGAAAGGCAACTTACATGCTACAAAAAAAACCAGGTCAAGTAGCGGCTCCACCGCACCAGACGACACAAACCTCTCTCATCTATACTCCCTCGTCATCCCATGATCAAGCCAGCCAATGTATCGATCACGAGTGGTTTTTGATAGCAACCACTAGAGATAAGCAATAAGAAAAATGGGCTAAACTACAATAAAGATATATTCTGACAGTGGGCGTCATCCAACGAGTCACCAATGATTCACATGAAATCATTCAGATGACGTCTCTAATTGAACGAGGCCTCACTTTAATTCGGTGACACAAAGGAAAATTTGCATTCAACTAAAGCTAAGAAAATAAAAACTAAATGTGGGAATCATTGACGAGTTGCGAACAGCCATGAAATCCATTAACGCAAAATCTCGAGTCAATGATTTCCTGAAAAAATAGGTAATTAAAAGCGAGAATCAAAAAAAAAAAAAAGATAACGTCAGAGAGATAAAGATAAACTAAGCTAAGGATTTATTGACGAGTTGCGAACAGCCATTAAATCCATTCACGCAAAATCTCGAGCCAATACAATCCACAAAGGTAACAATTCAAAATATCCTCCGAGTTCTTGACGAGTTGTGAACAGCCATTAAATCCATTAACACAAAATCTCAAGCCAAGAGAGTCTTCGGAACTAGACAACACTAAACAAAAAATTTGTATTTCCTTTGTGTCAGCGACAGAAATTTAAAATTTACAAAATCGTAACATTTTCGTCTTCGTGCTGGATTACCAAAGTCAAACAATCGCACGAAGTGTTGATTCTGTGGACCGCGGCGGACAGACAAATCCAGTTGCGTAAATCCAGCAAGAAAACAACAGAAAACCGATAACAAAAAAAAATCTAATTTCCAAAAATTTACAGTTGCTACAAAAAGTTTGGGCACCACTGCACAGGGACTCTCAAACATTTCGGACGGACAAAAAAAATACTTCTACAGTGGGCCCCACGTTGGGCGCCATTTTGTAACATTGAAAATCTAAATTAACAATAAAAATGAAAATATCAAAAAAAAAAAAAAAAAAAAAAAAAAAATCACAAACGAAAAGATGATCGCTGTCAGGGCAGCTCAGCTCGTCCGGCCGTGCTCAGGGAAAGTGGGGGGGTTCTTCAACAACCCCGACAGCGTCTTGAAACCCCAGTTACAAAAAAAAAGAAAGGAGCTGAGGCTTACGGTGGCTATACTGCCAAGAACGAGACCGATTACCGAAAAGTCGCACGACGACCTCACACCGCGATCGATGCTAAGCTGGCGGCGAGAGAGAAAAAAAAAACTCAACAACAAAAAAAAACAAAACGCAATACTACGCTGGGTGAGAGGTGGGAGGGAGATGAGAGGAGTAGATGGGGGGGAGGAGTGGATGTTATTTCCCTCCCCCTTTTCTATACCCGCCCTTCCATGGTTGGCGCGTTTGGAGTTTGTGCGCCAACCCCTTTCTTGTGTGTCGCCTGGCTGCGCGGAGTGGAACCGCTAACTCACCTGTTAACCTATGTTAAATACTCAATTCATAGTGAACAACAAGTTAATTAAGTTTAACAACAAATTTTTAATGATAATTATAACCCATATGAACACACTTAGCAAAAAAAAAGAAAAATATTATAACAATTGAGCGTAGGAAACATGGTTTGTTTTGAGTAATCGGTACATAATTTATCTGGGCGATTTTTCTACGCTTTTGCCTATCTATATGTTTCGATAATTACCATCCCTGTATAAGATAACATAATCAGGTCAAATACCACTTATATCTATATATAAATCTATTTATATGTATACATATTTTCGATCACCAAGCCTATCGAGTAATGTATTGCATTGCTGGAGTTGCGTCTGCCTTCAGTGCTTGTTTAAATTTGAATTTGTTTTTTTTTTTCTGTCGAATATTGACGGTATAATTGAACGACTAAAGGAATGTCGTGGTAAAAAAAAAATAATATTATCAAAGATAGTCAATCAATTATATAAATACTCCAAATACCTGGTAGAGTCCTCCACTTCGAAGGCGCCAGCGAAAGAGGCTCCGACCTGAAAGTACACTTAATTATCTCCGAGGTGAGTATAAAGGATACTAGCCAATTACAGACTTAAACAAAGAGGATCAAACTGGATACATTATGTTAAATGCATTAATTAAGTTTGGCCGGGCATTCTTTATTTTATTAAAGGTTATGCAATGCAGCGATGTTGTAAATATTTGGTATTTGATCATAAAAGGTTTAAAAAAAAAAAAAAAAAAAAAAAAATTTATGTAAGCATGTAATCCTCTACCATTTTGTACATCCACAATAAAGTTTAACGATTTAAAGGCTTTTCTTTGAGAAAAAAAAAAAAAAAACAAATTTCTTCAACTTAATTTACAAAGTTGCCTATTTTCAATAGTTCGTTGTCGTTGTTTTCTTTTATACTATCTCAATATCAAGTAATATAATAAATTAATAAAATCCGAGTCGTTCTGCGTTCCTTGAAGCTGTCCGCTTGGAAGGGATTTCGCGTTGCATCGGTGCACCAGCTATACTGTTCGCCTCGTTCGTCCGGTAGTTGGATTTACTTCAGCAGATGTGTGTTTGATTGATTAATAAATGTTGATTTCTTTTCTTTCAAGGCACCTTGATACTACAAAGACTCATACCAATTGATAACTGACTTCCACACGAATCCAAAAGGTATGTATGCTTGATGTGATAGTCCGCGTTTTATGTACTTGTACTTTATTGCTGATTTACACTGTTTCTATTACGCGTGCGAAAACTGTTAACATATGCTTTGCGCTTTTAGTCGCTGGCGATGCAGTTTCTGTTCACTTCTTCCTACTGTTTTTTTCTTCTTAAGTAATTGATTCAATACGCGTTATTTGATGAGTATAAAATGAGTATGAAATACAATTGTTGTTCTGTTCCACTCATGTCACACTTATTGAAGATTTCAGACAATTTTAGCACCACCGCGATGTGTGTACCGCTGTATGTACATCAATTAAAAAAAAAAAAAAAATAACCAAAAGTATTAACCGTTTCTTTGGCAGTTGAAATAATTTGCTCGGGTTGTCCATATATGTATCAATAACAACCGGACTTCGGATTCGTCAACAGGTACCGAAGATTTACAAAGCACTCTTTTATCACTCAACTAAGTTTTAAACAGAATTATTAGCAGAATTCCGAATCGCCGTATATCGTTGCACAGTTCGAATCAATCAATTCTTTCACGATTTCTCATTTTCACGGGTTTCTGCGTTGTAGTCATTGACTTTCAATACTGACGACTTGTACTTTTCGACGCGCTTGCCTTGACTTTTTATCACCCAATTCGCTTTTTCCATGTACATGAATTTCCATAAAATTGGATTTTAATATTTAATAACACGACTCATTTCCGAGTCACACGTCTGCCTCGTTTCGTTATCGATGATTCTGCCTGCACCTCAATTTTATAATGATTTTTATAAACACTGATAAACAACCACTTATTGAGTTTATAGTAAATAGTTATTTAGAATTTTCAAGAGTAAAATTCATTTAATATTTTATGTTTATTTATATTTTTGTTCTTTTCAAAGTATTTTTTTTTTTTTTTTTTTTTGGGTTGAATTTTAATCACGTTATTTTCCGTGCGTGACTCTAAACAACGGTTTTTTTTTTGTTTTCAGTTTATTTATAACGAGGACTTTCACGTGGAATCCAAAACTTTTGAAAACATTAAACACACCGTTAAAGTATTATATTTATAATATTAGAATAATCCTTTTTTTATAATGGAAATTAATTTATATAACAATATTTTTCAATTACTTAAAAGATCACGAAATTCCTATTGTTTTATAACTGTAAAATATTAGCTTTGCTCTTGTATAAACAAAATTTCGTATTACAAATTATGAAAGTATAATTTTTCGCGAGTTTTCTTCCGAATCACTTCTTTACTTGCTTCTGGCTGTCGAACGAATCTCTTGTACACGATCTGTGTCGAAGCTGCAGAGCGAAAACTGGTTTGCCCAGCTCATTCCAGTCGTGACCGCTTTGCACATATGGGCCTCTCGCTCTCTCTTATCAGCGTCGGCGTTAATTGCTAGTACCGTAGGATGGCGTGATGTAAAGTTTATAGGAAAAAAACTTGTTTTCTCGAAACTTCCACCACGCCATCATACGGGACTCATCAGTCCGTCGCATGATGGAAAGAGGAGATGCCGATATCTGCATTGCAGACACGGGCTGGAAAGAGCGGCTCTCCGTTTGCTTACGCTCTGCGCTCCGACACAGAGCGTGAGCCCCGCCACACCTCACAATGTTACAATTCTGGAACGCGGCACAACTGTACCTCAGCCTTGACTAAAGTTAGCTTTCCATGCCCCCTTGTAACATTTATCCCCCTTGAGTGTACTGGAGACTCGCTTCACAAGTACAACCACTGAAAGTTTTACAGTTGGTAGCGAATCTGCCAGCAACTCACATGTCGAAACGCCCAGTGAAAAGTCCAGCGACTGGTACTACTTATGAAAACACTTGTGCCTTGCTAAAGGAACCCAGTCGCAAAACTTTCCACAACTTAAAGTTGTAGCAACTCCAGCTTCTACCCAAAAAGTATTAGCTTTGAAACCGTTAAGTTCGAAACAGAAACTGGAGTTGCTACCCTGTCCAAACACAAAAGAAAACAATAGAAAAGTATAAAGCAAAAAGATATATTAAAAGCAAAAGTAAGAAGATACATTAAAAGCAAAAGTAAATTATAAATTAGAAAAAAAATAAAAATAGTAAAAAAGTAAGGTGAAAAAGTTGGAAAATAAGATCGTTGGGCGCCATTTCTGTTGTGAGTAAAGTTAGGCTGGCGTGGCACGTTGGCTGCGGCTAGCCGGCAATATTTGGTGGAGTTCTTGCCACCCTACCTACAAGAGAAAAACATACTCGTGCCGTATTTTTTTTTTTTAAGGAAGAGGAGCGGAAAGATAGAGAAAAGAGTTAAAACAAAACACCGGTCACATACACCTGTGTTTTCTAATGAAACACATTCCAAGCTAACTATTTCACTCTCATAAGCACCTAATCATAAAATCTACCATACGCTCACCCAGTCTCACTCACCTCTATTCACTTAAACAACAGAATGCAATCAACCTATAACCCACAAGGAAACTCATACAACCTAGCACAATACAACTTAAGTTATCGTCCGTCTGTGAGGCGCGCACCCCGTCTGTAACCCTTATGAGTTACAGCCATAAGCCGCACTTGGTTCAAAGTGTACTTGCGGTTCCCTTATTTCTTTAATCTCTTCAAGTCTCTGTTAGTCCGTCTGTCCATTCCATAATGTCCGTTAGTTCTGTCTGTTTGCCACGCCCTCAAGTGCGGTGACCTCTCTTTAGGTTCAGCAGCACATCAGCCTAAATAATTGTTTTTAGCAAACCATCGTTATCTTTTTTTTCCAACACAATCAAACAAATTTATCTTTTCAGTTCATAATTTAATATCTATAACTCATAAATTATCTTAATACTAACAGTTGGGAGAAAGAAATTCAAATTACATATAATTGTTCTAAGGTCTAATTATATTAAAAATTTCCTCCTAATTATTTCTTAATAAATATTACTTTATGTTATTGTTGTGCCTAGGTGTGTACATATATATATATTTGATTACGCATTTGACCTTTTCATTGTTGTGTGCACGAATGTCATTTTTTTTAGAAATTCAACTCACCAGAATTCCGGATTCATGATAGCGCCACCGTGAAGTTTCACCTGTAATAATCTAGCAGGTTATTTATAATTTTTTTTAATTTAAATTTTTGCAACATCTAGATGTATATATGTAGATGTATATAATATGCCAACAAGGAATCAAAAAAAAACTAGGTTATATTACAAAACAAAAGTTTAATTATATACAAATATTAGAGATACTAAATACTATACTACTATAGAAAAAAAAATTTCTTTTTGGATTATATCGATTTTGTGTGTATGCAATTTTTGTTTAGCAATATAATTGGCGGGAACCTTTTATTATGTATTGTTTGGTTGTTGTTTTTGTGACTGCATTGCTTGTAAGTCTATATAATTTAATTAGAGTTAGTGAAAGTTATTGATGCTGCTGTTGTGGTTGTTGGTAATTTTTGTTCAGTCTGTGTTTTGTTGTGGGTGGTTTTGTTGATTCATGTTTAAATACTTTGTATTCGCACAGTTGCTCTTATTGTTGATTTAATGTACTTGTATATAAAGAAATGTATTTTTAATCAAGTTTTACTTTACTTACCAGGAGAAATTTTACCGCAATTCTGCTACAATTTGGCGCACAATCTTTTTTTTTTACTCGCAGTGTTATATGTTTTGTTTAATCAATTATACGTGTCTTTTTTACTGCGTTTTCTGTTTACTTAAATTATGTTTTTCTTTCAAAACTAATTATTTTTTTTTTACTCAATTGTCTCCCTTATTCTCTCTTTAAATGTGTCTCTTAAAATGTCTCTCTTAATTCACACATTTATCTTCAACCATTTCATATTATAACTCCCCCAATATTTTTTCTTCAACCAGTCGCCAATCTTTTTCCTCCTTTTTTTTCTTCCCCCTTCCCATCACAATTCCCACTTTCCCTAATTCACTGTTCAATCGCACTTTCATTTGTAACGAACTTTACTTAGGCCGAGATATCCTCAGCGGGTGCCAGGGTTCGTGTACAAGACCTGAGAAAGTAAAGTATACAAGATTCTTCTTTTCCTTTACTCTTTATTAATCTAATATGTACTATATTATATATATTTATAAGGCTTACGTAATAAACTTATCTCTATGCAGTGTTTGATTTTTGTATTTTTCTTCGAAGCTATGTTCGTCTGCGTTCTAGTTGTTTCTAGGCGATTCTGCTTCCTCAAAGGGACAGTGGACACGTTCTTGTGACTGGATTCGTTCGTCGTTTGTACTCTGGTGGGCTTACGCATCCACACAGTGGGGTGAATTCATGAGATGCCGGGCTTACGCAACCGTGCATCCACAATTCGAATGGTCTTGCGTCTTTTGGCACACTATTGAGCTTACGCAATCACACAGTAGGGTGAATTTGTGAGATGGCGGGCTTACGCAACCATGCATCTACAATTCGAATAGTCTTGCGTCGTTTGAGTGAGCCTACGCTATTACTCAGTGGGATGTAAGCTGCAAGTTGACGGACGTACGCAACCACTCAACTGCTCTCACAAAGGATCTATGGATTCTAGTCGTCTTCTTTGCTTGGTTCTTAGTCTTCGGTATTATTCTTCCTGAGGCACTTTAGATTTCACTTAACTGGCACTTTGCACTATTTGCAAAACTCACTTGCACGAATGCCTTTGTTCGACTCAATCCCTGTTGCATGTTTCTTCTTGCTTTTATATTCTTCTGATCATGCTTTTGATGTCCGCAGCGTCGTCCCGTTGTTTATTAGTTCGTAAACAAGTTCCCGTTTTCTCTGCTATGTTGGAACTCTTTGCTCGAAAACAAGTTCCCGTTTTCTATGTTTGAACGCTTTGCTCGAAAACAAGTTCCCGTTTTCTATGTTCTGCTCTCCTGGTTGACCTTGCTCGGCCTATGCCCTCGATCACGCGTTCTTCCGCCGTTTCTTTTGTGGGTTAACCTTCTTGTGTACTGATTACTATAGCGTAGCGCAAAACGGTAACTCGTTCAGTTATTTGCCTCGTCTCTTGTCCTTGACTTGAACCGCAGGTCAACGTTCGCTTGCCTAGTTCGTTGTGCGTTAATTTTTTAGTGCTCCTAAAAATTATCGTCACACATTCACATCTTCCACAATCACCTTTCCACAAATCATTCAACCAGGAGACTTAGGGTCTTGCTGTAAGGGGAAATCTTGAGGGTTTATTTTCTAGAAATCAAACATATTTGCACATGCAACAATTAACCAAAACAGTAACATCTACTAACACCAAAGACAAAACTTTCTATTACTAGAATCGCTCCTCTGGTTTAAGAGATATGTGGACACAGTCTGCCACTACATGCTCGAAACCGTCGATGTTGTTTACAGCATGGAACGTGTTCGTACAAAAAAAAATTGTAGGCCGTGTTCACTTGTCTCCGCTTAACGTGTGGTTTCGACCCACTTCTCATGCTCTACGAATCTGAGTTAGACGGGCTAAATTATAACCACTACCAAAGGAGTTCGTCAAAGATGTCGATCCCTTACCAATATTGCAGCTAGCCTAGTATAATCGAATACATCACAGTCGCTATCACTACATCTTAAGCTAATATTGCCTTAACTAAAACCTAATATTGCACTACTAACTACATCTAATGGTAAAATAAAGAAATAATAAGAGGCAAGTCCATTACTTACAAAAACGAGTCAAGTCAGATTAAACTAAAGAAATATAAATGGAAAAATAATTACTAGCTTATAATAAAGTAATAATTTTCAAAAATAAAAACCTACAACGCTCACTACATACAACATACTTTACGACACAAACAAATCTTTAGCGTGGTATACGCCTAATTTTTTACCACCAAATGTTCCGCGCTCGTACAAAGGGTTGCCGTATTATCTCATAGGAGTTTTATTAGTTCGTAAACAAGTTCCCGTTTTCTCTGCTATGTTGGAACTCTTTGCTCGAAAACAAGTTCCCGTTTTCTACGTTTGAACGCTTTGCTCGAAAACAAGTTTCCGTTTTCTATGTTCTGCTCTGCTGGTTGACGTTGATCGGCCGATGCCCTCGATCACGCGTTCTTCCGCCGTTTCTTTTGTGCGTTTACCTTCTTGTCTAGTCATTAGCGAAGCGCAAAACGGTAACTCGTTCAGTTATTTGCCTCATCTCTTGTCCTTGACTTGAACCGCAGGTCAACGTTCGCTTGCCTGGTTCGTTGTGCGTTAATTTTTAATGCTCCTAAAAATTATCGTCACACTCTCTCCTTACCTCGGAGACTGCATTCTTGCATCACTTGGCTAGTTATCTTCCTTGCACTTAATCTTACGCATGTCCAACACTGACTGTATCTCCTTAACCCTAATATTTTCCTGCTTAGACTTTCTTATATTTTAACCTTTTAATATTTTATTATTTAATTTAATTTCTTTAATGTAGTTAAATTTAGCTTTGCTTACTGTACAACACTGTTAGGTTATCATTTCTATTTTCTAAACTGTACTGTTCTATTTTTCAACACTTATCTCATTTCTATATGTGTAAATGTGTTTCATATAAAATTTCTTATTTCTTATATAAATTTTTACTTCTCTATTTTGTTTTAATTATTCTTAACACAAATTTATTTAATTTAAATTTTCAATGCTGTCTCCGTGTGGACCCGACCCAGTGTGTCGGCGCACATGTTTTCTTCGCTTTCGCTGGTCGATATCTCGTTTATGTATTTAGGTCAAGCAAGCTTCCCAAGTTCAAGGTCTCTCTTTCTATTTGCTTCTCTGTGCGCTCGAACGCTTTATATACTCATCGTAATCATTTCCTTTTCCAGCAATAAAATACTCAAACTCTGTAATTGACTCTTTCCAATTTTTATTTCAATTTTTTTTTTTCCTTTTATTACAATTCTCTTATTTCGCTCCGACTACAGTGAACCCTTGCTATTCCTCTTCTTTCCTTACTCATCCCTAGTTACCAACTCATACAAGAGCGCGGTTCCGTTCTTGCGTACTCTGATTCGATACTTTCCTCTTTCTGCATTTGCCTTGACCTCTCCTGCTGCCATTCTCTTCGTCCGCGTAGATCGCACGTCTCTCGCCCCATCGCTTCTTCTGCCACTGCGCTGTCTTCGTCTAGCGTCTGTCGCTCGTTCTGCAGTTCTACTTGCCGTTCTCGCTGCCCTCTGCTTGTCCGTTGTTGCTCTTCATTTCTCGTTTGCAGTTTACTGAACTCCGCTCTCTGCACCTCCATCTGCCACCGCTTCTTCTGTAACTCTTCTTCTAACCGCTCGATCTCTTCCTTCCCCTTCCGAATCGTCTCCTCATCATCCTGCATCTTCTTCTCTTCGATTCGCACCTTGTCCTCCACAGCTTCCAGCTCTGCCACCACGCTTGCCACCTGAAGCGTTAATTACTCGTTGCGCTGCCTGAATCCTGCCAACGTTTGGTCTAGCGCTTCTAACGTTGCTTTGCTTCCAACCTCCTCTCGCATTCTGCTCCGCAGTGTTTAGTTAAGCTGTGCTATTCTCTATCTATCTATCTATCTTTCTCTCGTGCTATCCCTGCAGCACCTTCTCCGCCGCTACCTGTTGTTGCCTTTGCTCTAGCAGTGTTCTGTACGCCTTCATTCGCTTCTCCTCATCCTCCTCCAGCGGTTGCACATACCTCGTCTGCACATACATGAAGTGCGTGACCGTAAGGATCCTGTCCCGCAGCTGCACAACATCCTCGAAAGTGAGCTCTCTCTATTCTCGTGGCCACTCGTTGAAGATGCCGCCGATATCCTCGCCTTGATCCGTCGGCTGTGCGCACGCTGGCTCGAACAACTCACCGGCGTTTTGGTTAAACAGGTCCTCCAGGTCCTGATCTTCAAAGTCGTCGATGTCGCCGTCTTGGGATGCAGCTTCTTGTTTGCTTGGACCGTACAGGTCGTTCTCGATCTCCCAGTTCCGCTCGTCTTCGGAGTCGCTAATTTCAATTGTCGCAAAATCCATTACTCCCTTTGTTTATTCGCTTCGGCGGTTTTCACACCAATGAGACAGAGAAAAAGAGACAAAATTTTGTTCTTGTTTTGTTAATAAAATTGTAAGAAGAACAAGCGGATGAATTTGTCTCTTTGGTTCATTTTTGTCTCACGGCATTCCGTGAGACAAAGAGACAAAAATGTTGTCGCACCAATACAGTAAAAGTGTATTAAGCTTTGGAGTGGAATTTAGTCCCTTTTGTGAAATTCGGACTAAATTTTACTACTTTGTACAATAGAAGTGCATGGCTGCGCTATTAGATTGAAGTATACCTTGTGTAGTTTTTATCAGTTTTTTGTTGTTTCTGTTTTTTGTTGTCGCTGTCCTAATTATTATCGGAAGTCGGAAAATCATAAACGTAAGTAAATATTGTTTAATAAAAAACCAAACATTATTTAATTTACAATATAAGCGAAGGTTATAAATTGGTTTATGGAATTTCTTCTTAATAACCTATTTGATTCCATAATTGCAATTAAAATATGAAACTGTTGAAAAAATTGTCGGCTTCGATTTAGTACGATTTTATTTGTAACAATGACAGAACGGCAATACTCCCAGCAGTAAAGTACAAAAAAGCTTTAATACCCTGTTTACATAAAAATATTTAATCCGATTAAGCTGTTCGAAAACTGATGAGCTTTCCAAGTGTTTCCATACATAATCCGGTCAAGCAAAGTGGGTGTTTTGTTATTGCTTTGTTTTGTTTGGTGTAGTTGAGCTTTTACCATGTGTGTGGACATATGTGCTAATATTTTGTCGCCTGTAATTGTCCCTTTCTAACACATTGGCACTAGACAAGGAGAAGCATAAGTTCCTATAATTCCGAATTTCGAACCTGAGTTGGAAACTAAAATGTGAAGCTAAAACCCAAAAGCATTTCGGTTTACCGCTGGAATTGCAACAACAATTTCAATGGTATTTAAAAAGTTTACGAGTGGTTTTGGGTCCTAAAAAGTTTTACTTCCAATTTCTGGAAAAACCATTTTATGTAAACGCGGTATAAGACTTTAGTCTCTTCAATGTAAATGCCACAAGAGTCAAAAATGAACACGAACTGTCTCTTTGTCTCTGTCTCATTGGTGTGAAAACCGCTTTCCCAATTTAATTTAGTTCCTCTCACGCTGAAGTTCACTTTCGACTAAGCTGATATGAACCGTTTCCTTGATCGCGACCTCTGCCGCTCTTTCCTCGCTTTGTTTATTTCTCCAATCATCCTTATGTATCCGCCAAATACCGTTAACTCGCTCTATCACGTCCACCTGTATTTTGACTTTATCCGTTTATCCCTCTTACGATTTGTTTGTGTAAACCCCTCTCATTTCCTTTTGTTGTAATAATATCTACAATATAAGCATAGTGCTGCCATCTATGGCATTGTAAGTGTAACTTTCTTTTATATCTGCTGCCATCTATGGCATTGTAAGTGTAACTTTCTTTTATATTCTACTTAAATAAATTCAGTCTATTATCTGCCTTTGTATGCAACACAGTTTTTTAATTACAGGTTATGGGCCGCTCGCTCACATTTTTTCGCGAATTAATTTTTTAGCCAGTTTTTGCAGATTTGCAAGTGTTAAAAAGACGAATTCAGAATTATTATCGCAATTTAAAATGTCGACAAACTATCTTGTCAACGTTCCCAAGCTATCGGGACGCGATAATTACAGCGAATGGTGTTTTGCAGCAGAGAATTTCCTAATCCTCGAAGGCACGAGGCATCATGTTAAGCCAGAAGACGGAAAAGATATAAAAGCTGAAGATGATAAAAAAACCAAAGCGAAACTAATTATGACAATCGACCCGTCTTTATATGTACACGTGAAAAACGTAACAACTTCGAAAGAATTATGGGAAAAGCTAAAACAACTTTTTGACGACAACGGATTTTCACGAAGAATAAGTCTACTAAGGAATTTGATTTCGATCCGGCGAGAGAGTTGCAGCTCAATGACAAACTACGTGACGCAGATAATTGATACAGCACAGAAACTCAGTGGAACAGGTTTTGAGATCAATGACCAGTGGACAGGATCGTTGCTATTAGCAGGTTTACCTGATCATTTCTCGCCCATGGTTATGGCAATCGAGCATTCCGGGATCCCAATAACGGCAGATTCCATCAAAACAAAATTGTTGGACATGGATATAGCAAGTCATGACGAGAGTCAAATTAATGGTGCTTTTGCTTTCCGTTCTAAGTTCAAGGGCAAACAAAATACAAATTTGTCTATAATGAAAAATGATAAAGGCAGCACTGGCTTGTCAAATTCAAACGTCAAGCAGATAAAATGTTATCGATGTAAACAGATCGGACATTATAAAAACCAATGTACAAATAACGAAAAAAGCTCGTCAAATCAGAAAAATAAGAATCGAATGCTGTCGAATGCTTTTAGCGCAGTGTTCCTGAATGGAAATTTCTCGAAAGATGAATGGTATATCGATTCGAGCGCGAGTGTACACCTAACAGCAAATGAAGGCTGGGTTATGAATGCAAAGTACGAACAAAATAAAGAAATTGTTGTTGCAAATAGTGAAAAGGTGTCGGTATTATGTTCTGGCGATGTCAAAATTACAACAACAACAGACGACTGTGAATACGATATTATAGTCGAAAACGTGTTTTGTGTACCAAGCATAACCACAAACTTATTATCTGTTAGTCAGCTGATTATGAAAGGCAACAGTGTCTCTTTCACAGAAGAAGGCTGTTTAGTATTTAATCAAAAAAATAAGTTGGTTGCTACGGCAGTGTTGGTCAACGGAGTATATAAAGTGAATTTGTTAAAACAAGAATGTTTAGCAGCATCAGTTGTGTCAGTAATAACATGGCATCGCAGATTAGGACACGTCAATAAAGATTATTTAAATAAGATGAAGAACGCTGTACAGGGCATGCCACTTGATAAAAAAGTCGATAAAAGCAAGTCCTCGTGTAGAACATGCTGCGAAGGGAAACAGTGCAGATTACCGTTTAAAAGCACTTGCCAGCGAAGCAATAGTCTACTAGATATTGTGCATACAGACATTTGTGGACCTATGGAGAATATGTCTCTAGGTGGTTCGAGATACTTCTTGTTATTTGTTGATGATCATAGTCGTATGGCATTTGTTTATTTTTTGAAGCACAAAAATGAGGCTTTAAAATACTTCAAAATTTTTAAAGCACAAGTAGAAAATCAAACAAAGACAACAATTAAAGCAATAAGAAGTGATAACGGGCTAGAGTATTGTAATAAAGAATTTGAAGATTTTCTGAACAGAGCTGGCGTGATTCACCAGAAAAGCAATCCATACACTCCACAATAAAATGGATTGTGTGAACGATTCAATCGTACGATCGTAGAAAAAGCAAGGTGTCTACTCTTTGATGCAAAATTGGAAAAGAAGTTCTGGGGAGAAGCCATCAATACGGCAGTCTACCTGCAGAATCGAATTGTGGCAGCTGCGTTGGATAATAGAACTACATATGAATTGTGGACAGGCTCAAAACCGGATATTTCTCATATCAGAATCTTCGGAAGCACTGTGATGGTTCATGTACCTAAAGAAAAAAGAAAGAAGTGGGACAAGAAAACAACCAAATGTATACTCATTGGATACCCAGACAATATAAAGGGGTATAGAGTCTACAACCCCGAAACAAAAAATGTGTCCACTAGCAGAGATGTGATCATCATCGAGAAGGAATCAAAATCTGAAAACCTCATTGAAGCACAAGGTCAGAATATTGATTCAGTGGAGGATAGTGAGAAATCCGATGATACACAACAACAAGAAACTGGATCAACGTCAATTGAAGCACAAGGTCAGAATATTGATTCAGTGGAGGATAGTGAGAAATCCGATGATACACAACAACAAGAATCTGGATCAACGTCAAGCCAAAATAGCTCTGAAAATTTGACAGATAGATTTCAAAATCATGATGAGACATATGTTCCCAGCGATTATGAAGATGCATGCAGCACACCGAAGGATGACGAGAACGAAATCCGGCAAGACCGACCCAAACGCTTAAGGAAGACTCCAGAGAGATATGGGTGGTCAAACCTCTGCGTCGACGGTGAAACATTACATGATGCAGCTGAATTGTCTCTCCATGAAGCTTTAAATGGAACAGAAAAGAAGCACTGGGAGTCGGCTGTGAGAGATGAGTTACAATGTTTTAAAGATAATGATGCGTGGGAGTTATGTGACGCTCCTGAAGATGGTAGAGTTGTACAGTGCAAATGGGTGCTACGCAAGAAGTATGACAGTGAAAATAAAGTCCGTTTTCGTGCACGTTTAGTGGCAAAAGGTTTTTCGCAAGTCGAAGGTATGGACTTTACAGAAACTTTTTCTCCCGTGGTGAGACATACAACTTTGAGGCTACTTTTTGCATTATCTGTACAACAAGGTTTTAATACAACGCATCTTGATGTGACAACTGCTTTATTGAATGGCACTCTTGAGGAAACCATTTATATGCAAATACCAAAAGCTTTTTCGGAAAGAATACAAAAAGGTCAAGTACTTAAATAAAAAAAGGCTATTTATGGTCTTAAACAGTCCTCAAGAGCATGGTACAAGAAGGTAGATGAATGTTTATTAAACATAGGATATGCTAGATCTAAAATCGAACCATGTATGTATACAAAAATACAGAATCAGTTGAAGACTATTATCACATTGTTCGTAGACGATTTCTTTATTTTTTCAAATAATATTAATGAAACTGAAAACTTAAAGCAAGTATTAGCTAGCCAATTCAAGATTAAAAATTTAGGTGAAATAAAGAAATGTCTTGGTGTAAACATTACTGTTAACAAATCTAAACGAACAATAACATTAAGTCAGAGAGATTATATTGATCAGCTATTACATAAATTTAATATGAGCCAATGTAAACCTATTCAGACACCAATGGAAATTAAGTTGAATTCATCTAATAATGTGTATAATAATGTAGATAATTTTCCATATCAGCAAATAATTGGATGTCTTATGTATTTAATGGTTTTAACTAGGCCGGATATCGCATATGCAGTTAGCTTTTTAAGTCAATTCAATGATTGTCATTCTAAAGAACATTGTACATATGTAAAGCGATTGTTAAGATATTTAAAATGTACAAGAGATTATGGTTTGAAGTATTCTGCTGATAGAAGCTCAATACTAGAAGGTTTCTTGGATGCTGATTGGGGCGGAAACATTATTGATAGAAAATCATACACTGGAATTTGTTACACTTTATCTGGTTGTGTAATATCTTGGGAAACAAAAAAACAAAAAACTGTCGCTTTATACAGTAGTGAAGCTGAATACATGGCTATTACCGAAGCTTGTAAAGAAGCAGTTCATTTGCGAAATTTGCAATATGAAATAACACAAAATATGTACACTATTGACCTTTTCAATGATAATCAGAGTGCGATAAAATTAACTGTAAATCCAATTTTTCACAAGAGAACCAAACATATTGATATTAAATATCACTTTTGTAGAGAATGTGTATCAAATAATATTGTGAATATTAGATATTTACCAACGGCTGAAATGCCTGCTGATTTGTTCACTAAAAGTCTATGTTCCATTAAGCATTATAAGTTTATGGATAAATTAGGTGTGCAAATGACTTAATAGCAAATGCATTTATATTGCTAGATATAGTGGAGGTGTTGTAATAATATCTACAATATAAGCATAGTGCTGCCATCTATGGCATTGTAAGTGTAACTTTCTTTTATATCTGCTGCCATCTATGGCATTGTAGGTGTAACTTTCTTTTATATTCTACTTAAATAAATTCAGTCTATTATATGCCTTTGCATGCAACACAGTTTTTTAATTACACCTTTGTTACATACTTGCTTACTTGCCGTGTTATTTACAAAACGAATCAACTGTCAGGTGAGTCTTTGTTTAACGTGCGTGAAATTAGCAACGGAATATGAAATATCTACATGTTCAGAAAAAAAAATATAAGGTAAATTGTAAACATGACTTTGTGGAATCAATTATTAAATCGCATTTCCTAAGTTAATTAGTATATTGTGCTCTAACGCTGCCTTATCTATCTTAAGGAAGAAATTTTTCTCTTTTTTCTGATCCAAACAAAATTGTCCTAGCTAGCTTCGTTTTCCAGATATTCCATAAAATGTGTTCGCGGCTTCCGACGCTTCTACTAGGCTACCTGTTACACATACAGCAGTAATTTTTTTACAGTTTCATAGTACCCATGTACAGAATATAGAATCAAGTACAAAAAATCCCATCTCATTCTGATTTCATGTAGAAAAGCTAAAATAAATATGCTAAAAAATTTACAGAATGTTTAAGCCCCGCTGCTGAATTATTTAGCCATACCTACTCTGATTACACATACTCTATCTTAAAGAGAATATATTTCTGCACATTGGAAACAAATTTTTGTTTTAGCTAGTTTCGTTCTGGAGATATTCCATATAGAAGCCGAGGTAAACCTACATTTTTTGGAAATTTGCGTGGCTACCTACGAAGACGCAATTTCTTGGAGATGACAACTGGCCAGTTGGAATAAGGATATATTTTCGCGCATTTTGATACTTCAATGAAGTGTCTATCTTAAAAATTGGCTGAGAAAATCGAAAAACAAAAATTTGTGTCTTCCTTTATTTACATTTCACAATGTGATCTGGTGTTTTTCCTGGAAAAAGTAGAACGTAAGCAAGATTGATAGTAGAATGGAGTTATTTTTAAAGACTTTTTTGGGCATTTAGGATTAGTTTACACAAATTGACAGTTGTTGGGATAAAAAGAGAATACTTTTAAGAATATTTTGATGTAACATTCGTGTAAATCAGATGTTCCTTGGTGAACTAAATCCACTGCAAAGTAAGCAGAGTTTTGCAAGTGTTCAAACGCCGCTGCTGAGTTATTTAGCAATACCTGCATTGATGGCATATAGTCTATCAGGAGGAGGGTATTTTTGGGCGAATTTGAGTGGACAAAAATTTTGCTCTAGCTTGTTTCGTTCCGGAGTTATCGCAGATTCTACGTTAAAATGGATGCTCCAAAACGGAAAAGTGCCGTTGCTGGCTTATTTACATACCCCTTCTCTAAAACCATATATGCCATCTGAAATAGAATATTTTAACACAAATATGAGTATAAAAATATTTCCTCTAGACTGTTTAGTTCTGGAGATATTTCACATTTAAATTCAGCTGATCACACTTTTTTGGCTGTAAATTTGCATTGCTACCTATGAAGACGCAATTTTTCGGAGATGACAACTGGCCAGTTGGAAAGAGGATATATTTCCGCACATTTGGGTACTCGAATGAAGTGTCTATCTTAAAAATTGGCTGAGAAAATCGAAAAATTAAACTTTTTTGCCTTCCTCTAATTACATTTTGTTATGATCTGGTGTTTTTCCAGGAAAAAGTCGAACGTAAACAAGATTGGTAGTAGAATGGAGTTATTTTTAAAGACTTTTTTGGGCATTTAGGATTAGTTTACACAAACTGACAGTTGTTGGGATAAAAAGAGAATACTTTTAAGAATATTTTGATGTAACACTCGTGTAAATCGGATGTTCCTTGGTGAACTAAATCCACTGCAAAGTAAGCAGAGTTTTGCAAGTGTTCAAACGCCGCTGCTGAGTTATTTAGCAATACCTGCACTGATGGCATATAGTCTATCAGGAGGAGGGTATTTTTGGGCGAATTTGAGTGGACAAAAATTTTGCTCTAGCTTGTTTCGTTCCGGAGTTATCGCAGATTCTACGTTAAAATGGATGCTCCAAAACGGAAAAGTGCCGTTGCTGGCTTATTTACATACCCCTTCTCTAAAACCATATATGCCATCTGAAATAGAATATTTTAACACAAATATGAGTATAAAAATATTTCCTCTAGACAGTTTAGTTCTGGAGATATTTCACATTTAAATTCAGTTGATCACACTTTTTTGGCTGTAAATTTGCGTTGCTACCTATGAAGACGCAATTTTTCGGAGATGACAACTGGCTAGTTGGAAAGAGGATATATTTCCACACATTTGGGTACTCCAATGAAGTGTCTATTTTAAAAATTGGGTGAGAAAATATTTTATATTTATATTTCATATTTATATTTCATATTTATTTATTGTAAATAGTGCGGGTGTACAATAAGAAAATTTATTCTTTTTTAGTACAAAAATACAGAGGAT
The DNA here is from genome assembly GCA_937620795.1 of Thecophora atra. Classification (NCBI taxonomy): domain Eukaryota; kingdom Metazoa; phylum Arthropoda; class Insecta; order Diptera; family Conopidae; genus Thecophora; species Thecophora atra. Next base: position 50,579,809 of record OW569398.1, read on the forward strand.
ATAAAAATTACTAACAGCTAAGAAATTGAGAATAAATTTTAAAATTACCTTAAAACTAAAGGTAGAACACCAAAAAGGTAAAACAGAAAATAAAAGGAATATAATAGTAGTGTAGTAGAATAGAATAGTAGTGCTATAACGAAGAAAAGAAATCAAGTGCGGCACGCTTGAAGCAATCAGCCCCTGAGAGGAGCTTTACAGGTGTCGGCAAAGCGTTCCATAGCCTGATAGCGTTGACAAAAAAAAACCGTGAAAAATTGAAATAGTTGAAATCCGGAAGAATTAATAAAAGCCCTCTGCGTGAATGCCCGAAATGTATCTTCTGAAAAAGGTATACAGGAGTGCGAGTATAGATGATTTTGTGCAAAAATATACAATTCTTAACTTTAAGGTAGTCCTTGATATCACAGCCTAATAAAGAATGTCTAGTCTGGCCTAAATGGTCAAAGTAACGCAGACCGAAAACATATCTCGTAGCAAAATTAAAAGCTACAGATAGCTTATGCAAAGAACAAGAGTCCAGTTTACTAAATACGGGAGCAAAGTAAGTGATAAGAGGCAAAAGCAACTGAACCACTAACTTGTTTTTAACAGCAAGCGGTGTAAAGGGAGCGGAAACCCGAAGATTCCTGAGAATCAAATAAAGTAAGTGATAAGAGGCAAAAGCAACTGAACCACTAACTTTTTTTAAAAGCAAGCGGTGTAAAGGGAGCGGAAACCCGAAGATTCCTGAGAATCAAATAAAAGCTTCTAATGACATAATTAATATGGACCAAACAGCTAAGCGATGAATTAAGGCGATACCCCAGGTTAACTACCACATTGACAAATTAAAATTTACTGGAACCAATAAGAACATCAGGGATATCACTAAAATGAAATCTAAACTTAGCAATAGGCAAAACTTTGACTTCAAAAAAAATGACTTCAGGGGATTAAGTCTCAGACCGTTATTTATAGACCAACAAAGTATTTCATTCAAGTCCTCATAAATTTTAACGACTAGATCCTCCTTTAGATTTTTATCACCAGAAAGGTAGATTTGAATGTCGTCGGCGTACGCATGAATAGAAGTAAAATTACAAACTGTGAAGATATCATTTAGAAACAAAGAAAACAGGAGAGGTCCAAGAACTGAACCTTGAGGCACTCCACTGCCAATCCTTTTAACATGAGATGAAGCATGCATACACCTGACAAATTGAAATCTAAATCTAAATCGAAAAAATAAAATTTTTTGCCTTCCTCTAATTACATTTTGTTATGATCTGGTGTTTTTCCTGGAAAAAGTAGAAGGTAAGCAAGATTAATAGTAGAATGGAGTTATTTTTAAAGACTTTATTGGGCATTTAGGATTAGTTTACACAAATTGACAGTTGTTTAGATAAAAAGAATACTTTTAAGAATAGTTTGATGTAGCATTCGTGTAAATCGGATGTTCCTTGGTGAACTAAATCCACTGCAAAGTAAGCAGAGTTTTGCAAGTGTTCAAACGCCGCTGCTGAGTTATTTAGCAAAACCTACACTGATGGCATATAGTCTATCAGGAGGAGGGTATTTTTGAGTGGACAAAATTTTTGCTCTAGCTTGTTTCGTTCCGGAGTTATCGCAGATTCTACGTTAAAATGGATGCTCCAAAACGGAAAAGTGCCGTTGCTGGCTTATTTACATACCCCTTCTCTATAACCATATATGCCATCTGAAAGAGAATATTTTAACACAAATATGAGTATAAAAATATTTCCTCTAGACTGTTTAGTTCTGGAGATATTTCACATTTCAATTCAGCTGATCACACTTTTTTGGCTGTAAATTTGCGTTGCTACCTATGAAGACGCAATTTTTCGGAGATAACAACTGGCCAGTTGGAAAGAGGATATATTTCCGCACATTTGGGTACTCGAATGAAGTGTCTATCTTAAAAATTGGCTGAGAAAATAGGAAAATTAAAATTTTTTGCCTTCCTCTAATTACATTTTGTTATGATCTGGCGTTTTTCCAGGAAAAAGTCGAACGTAAACAAGATTGGTAGTAGAATGGAGTTATTTTTAAAGACTTTTTTGGGCATTTAGGATTAGTTTACACAAATTGACAGTTGTTGGGATAAAAAGAGAATACTTTTAAGAATATTTTGATGTAACACTCGTGTAAATCGGATGTTCCTTGGTGAACTAAATCCACTGCAAAGTAAGCAGAGTTTTGCAAGTGTTCAAACGCCGCTGCTGAGTTATTTAGCAAAACCTACACTGATGGCATATAGTCTATCAGGAGGAGGGTATTTTTGGGCGAATTTGAGTGGACAAAATTTTTGCTCTAGCTTGTTTCGTTCCGGAGTTATCGCAGATTCTACGTTAAAATGGATGCTCCAAAACGGAAAAGTGCCGTTGCTGGCTTATTTACATACCCCTTCTCTATAACCATATATGCCATCTGAAAGAGAATATTTTAACACAAATATGAGTATAAAAATATTTCCTCTAGACTGTTTAGTTCTGGAGATATTTCACATTTAAATTCAGCTGATCACACTTTTTTGGCTGTAAATTTGCATTGCTACCTATGAAGACGCAATTTTTCGGAGATGACAACTGGCCAGTTGGAAAGAGGATATATTTCCGCACATTTGGGTACTCGAATGAAGTGTCTATCTTAAAAATTGGATGAGAAAATCGAAAAATTAAAATTTTTTGCCTTCCTCTAATTACATTTTGTTATGATCTGGCGTTTTTCCAGGAAAAAGTCGAACGTAAACAAGATTGGTAGTAGAATGGAGTTATTTTTAAAGACTTTTTTGGGCATTTAGGATTAGTTTACACAAACTGACAGTTGTTGGGATAAAAAGAGAATACTTTTAAGAATATTTTGATGTAACACTCGTGTAAATCGGATGTTCCTTGGTGAACTAAATCCACTGCAAAGTAAGCAGAGTTTTGCAAGTGTTCAAACGCCGCTGCTGAGTTATTTAGCAATACCTGCACTGATGGCTTATAGTCTATCAGGAGGAGGGTATTTTTGGGCGAATTTGAGTGGACAAAATTTTTGCTCTAGCTTGTTTCGTTCCGGAGTTATCGCAGATTCTACGTTAAAATGGATGCTCCAAAACGGAAAAGTGCCGTTGCTGGCTTATTTACATACCCCTTCTCTATAACCATATATGCCATCTGAAAGAGAATATTTTAACACAAATATGAGTATAAAAATATTTCCTCTAGACAGTTTAGTTCTGGAGATATTTCACATTTAAATTCAGCTGATCACACTTTTTTGGCTGTAAATTTGCGTTGCTACCTATGAAGACGCAATTTTTCGGAGATGACAACTGGCTAGTTGGAAAGAGGATATATTTCCACACATTTGGGTACTCCAATGAAGTATCTATCTTAAAAATTGGCTGAGAAAATCGAAAAATTAAAATTTTTTGCCTTCCTCTAATTACATTTTGTTATGATCTGGCGTTTTTCCTGGAAAAAGTCGAACGTAAACAAGATTGGTAGTAGAATGGAGTTATTTTTAAAGACTTTTTTGGGCATTTAGGATTAGTTTACACAAATTGACAGTTGTTGGGATAAAAAGAGAATACTTTTAAGAATATTTTGATGTAACATTCGTGTAAATCAGATGTTCCTTGGTGAACTAAATCCACTGCAAAGTAAGCAGAGTTTTGCAAGTGTTCAAACGCCGCTGCTGAGTTATTTAGCAATACCTGCACTGATGGCATATAGTCTATCAGGAGGAGGGTATTTTTGGGCGAATTTGAGTGGACAAAAATTTTGCTCTAGCTTGTTTCGTTCCGGAGTTATCGCAGATTCTACGTTAAAATGGATGCTCCAAAACGGAAAAGTGCCGTTGCTGGCTTATTTACATACCCCTTCTCTAAAACCATATATGCCATCTGAAATAGAATATTTTAACACAAATATGAGTATAAAAATATTTCCTCTAGACAGTTTAGTTCTGGAGATATTTCACATTTAAATTCAGTTGATCACACTTTTTTGGCTGTAAATTTGCGTTGCTACCTATGAAGACGCAATTTTTCGGAGATGACAACTGGCTAGTTGGAAAGAGGATATATTTCCACACATTTGGGTACTCCAATGAAGTGTCTATTTTAAAAATTGGGTGAGAAAATATTTTATATTTATATTTCATATTTATATTTCATATTTATATTTCATATTTATTTATTGTAAATAGTGCGGGTGTACAATAAGAAAATTTATTCTTTTTTAGTACAAAAATACAGAGGATATAAAAATTACTAACAGCTAAGAAATTGAGAATAAATTTTAAAATTACCTTAAAACTAAAGGTAGAACACCAAAAAGGTAAAACAGAAAATAAAAGGAATATAATAGTAGTGTAGTAGAATAGAATAGTAGTGCTATAACGAAGAAAAGAAATCAAGTGCGGCACGCTTGAAGCAATCAGCCCCTGAGAGGAGCTTTACAGGTGTCGGCAAAGCGTTCCATAGCCTGATAGCGTTGACAAAAAAAACCGTGAAGAATTCAAATAGTTGAAATCCGGAAGAATTAATAAAAGCCCTCTGCGTGAATGCCCGAAATGTATCTTCTGAAAAAGGTATACAGGAGTGCGAGTATAGATGATTTTGTGCAAAAATATACAATTCTTAACTTTAAGGTAGTCCTTGATATCACAGCCTAATAAAGAATGTCTAGTCTGGCCTAAATGGTCAAAGTAACGCAGACCGAAAACATATCTCGTAGCAAAATTAAAAGCTACAGATAGCTTATGCAAAGAACAAGAGTCCAGTTTACTAAATACGGGAGCAAAGTAAGTGATAAGAGGCAAAAGCAACTGAACCACTAACTTGTTTTTAACAGCAAGCGGTGTAAAGGGAGCGGAAACCCGAAGATTCCTGAGAATCAAATAAAGTAAGTGATAAGAGGCAAAAGCAACTGAACCACTAACTTTTTTTAAAAGCAAGCGGTGTAAAGGGAGCGGAAACCCGAAGATTCCTGAGAATCAAATAAAAGCTTCTAATGACATAATTAATATGGACCAAACAGCTAAGCGATGAATTAAGGCGATAACCCAGGTTAACTACCACATTGACAAATTAAAATTTACTGGAACCAATAAGAACATCAGGGATATCACTAAAATGAAATCTAAACTTAGCAATAGGCAAAACTTTGACTTCAAAAAAAATGACTTCAGGGGATTAAGTCTCAGACCGTTATTTATAGACCAACAAAGTATTTCATTCAAGTCCTCATAAATTTTAACGACTAGATCCTCCTTTAGATTTTTATCACCAGAAAGGTAGATTTGAATGTCGTCGGCGTACGCATGAATAGAAGTAAAATTACAAACTGTGAAGATATCATTTAGAAACAAAGAAAACAGGAGAGGTCCAAGAACTGAACCTTGAGGCACTCCACTGCCAATCCTTTTAACATGAGATGAAGCATGCATACACCTGACAAATTGAAATCTAAATCTAAATCGAAAAAATAAAATTTTTTGCCTTCCTCTAATTACATTTTGTTATGATCTGGCGTTTTTCCTGGAAAAAGTCGAACGTAAACAAGATTGGTAGTAGAATGGAGTTATTTTTAAAGACTTTTTTGGGCATTTAGGATTAGTTTACACAAATTGACAGTTGTTGGGATAAAAAGAGAATACTTTTAAGAATATTTTGATGTAACATTCGTGTAAATCGGATGTTCCTTGGTGAACTAAATCCACTGCAAAGTAAGCAGAGTTTTGCAAGTGTTCAAACGCCGCTGCTGAGTTATTTAGCAAAACCTACACTGATAGCATATAGTTTATCAGGAGGAGGGTATTTTTGGGCGAATTTGAGTGGACAAAATTTTTGCTCTAGCTTGTTTCGTTCCGAAATTATCGCAGATTCTACGTTAAAATGGATGCTCCAAAACGGAAAAGTGCCGTTGCTGGCTTATTTACATACCCCTTCTCTATAACCATATATGCCATCTAAAAGAGAATATTTTAACAAAAATATGAGTATAAAAATATTTCCTCTAGACTGTTTAGTTCTGGAGATATTCACATTTAAATTCAGCTGATCACACTTTTTTGGCTGTAAATTTGCGTTGCTACCTATGAAGACGCAATTTTTCGGAGATGACAACTGGCCAGTTGGAAAGAGGATATATTTCCGCACATTTGGGTACTCGAATGAAGTGTCTATCTTAAAAATTGGCTGAGAAAATCGGAAAATTAAAATTTTTTGCCTTCCTCTAATTACATTTTGTTATGATCTGGCGTTTTTCCAGGAAAAAGTCGAACGTAAACAAGATTGGTAGTAGAATGGAGTTATTTTTAAAGACTTTTTTGGGCATTTAGGATTAGTTTACACAAATTGACAGTTGTTGGGATAAAAAGAGAATATTTTTAAGAATATTTTGATGTAACACTCGTGTAAATCGGATGTTCCTTGGTGAACTAAATCCACTGCAAAGTAAGCAGAGTTTTGCAAGTGTTCAAACGCCGCTGCTGAGTTATTTAGCAATACCTGCACTGATGGCATATAGTCTATCAGGAGGAGGGTATTTTTGGGCCAATTTGAGTGGACAAAATTTTTGCTCTAGCTTGTTTCGTTCCGGAGTTATCGCAGATTCTACGTTAAAATGGATGCTCCAAAACGGAAAAGTGCCGTTGCTGGCTTATTTACATACCCCTTCTCTAAAACCATATATGCCATCTGAAATAGAATATTTTAACACAAATATGAGAATAAAAATATTTCCTCTAGACAGTTTAGTTCTGGAGATATTTCACATTTAAATTCAGCTGATCACACTTTTTTGGCTGTACATTTGCGTTGCTACCTATGAAGACGCAATTTTTCGGAGATGACAACTGGCCAGTTGGAAAGAGGATATATTTCCACACATTTGGGTACTCCAATTAAGTGTCTATCTTAAAAATTGGGTGAGAAAATCGAAAAATTAAAATTTTTTTGCCTTCCTCTAATTACATTTTGTTATGATCTGGCGTTTTTCCTGGAAAAAGTCGAACGTAAACAAGATTGGTAGTAGAATGGAGTTATTTTTAAAGACTTTATTGGGCATTTAGGATTAGTTTACACAAATTGACAGTTGTTGAGATAAAAAGAGAATACTTTTAAGAATATTTTGATGTAGCATTCGTGTAAATCGGATGTTCCTTGGTGAACTAAATCCACTGCAAAGTAAGCAGAGTTTTGCAAGTGTTCAAACGCCGCTGCTGAGTTATTTAGCAAAACCTACACTGATGGCATATAGTCTATCAGGAGGAGGGTATTTTTGAGTGGACAAAATTTTTGCTCTAGCTTGTTTCGTTCCGGAGTTATCGCAGATTCTACGTTAAAATGGATGCTCCAAAACGGAAAAGTGCCGTTGCTGGCTTATTTACATACCCCTTCTCTATAACCATATATGCCATCTGAAAGAGAATATTTTAACACAAATATGAGTATAAAAATATTTCCTCTAGACTGTTTAGTTCTGGAGATATTTCACATTTCAATTCAGCTGATCACACTTTTTTGGCTGTAAATTTGCGTTGCTACCTATGAAGACGCAATTTTTCGGAGATGACAACTGGCCAGTTGGAAAGAGGATATATTTCCGCACATTTGGGTACTCGAATGAAGTGTCTATCTTAAAAATTGGCTGAGAAAAACGAAAAATTAAAATTTTTTGCCTTCCTCTAATTACATTTTGTTATGATCTGGCGTTTTTCCAGGAAAAAGTCGAACGTAAACAAGATTGGTAGTAGAATGGAGTTATTTTTAAAGACTTTTTTGGGCATTTAGGATTAGTTTACACAAACTGACAGTTGTTGGGATAAAAAGAGAATACTTTTAAGAATATTTTGATGTAACACTCGTGTAAATCGGATGTTCCTTGGTGAACTAAATCCACTGCAAAGTAAGCAGAGTTTTGCAAGTGTTCAAACGCCGCTGCTGAGTTATTTAGCAATACCTGCACTGATGGCATATAGTCTATCAGGAGGAGGGTATTTTTGGGCGAATTTGAGTGGACAAAATTTTTGCTCTAGCTTGTTTCGTTCCGGAGTTATCGCAGATTCTACGTTAAAATGGATGCTCCAAAACGGAAAAGTGCCGTTGCTGGCTTATTTACATACCCCTTCTCTATAACCATATATGCCATCTGAAAGAGAATATTTTAACACAAATATGAGTATAAAAATATTTCCTCTAGACTGTTTAGTTCTGGAGATATTTCACATTTCAATTCAGCTGATCACACTTTTTTGGCTGTAAATTTGCGTTGCTACCTATGAAGACGCAATTTTTCGGAGATGACAACTGGCCAGTTGGAAAGAGGATATATTTCCGCACATTTGGGTACTCGAATGAAGTGTCTATCTTAAAAATTGGCTGAGAAAAACGAAAAATTAAAATTTTTTGCCTTCCTCTAATTACATTATGTTATGATCTGGCGTTTTTCCAGGAAAAAGTCGAACGTAAACAAGATTGGTAGTAGAATGGAGTTATTTTTAAAGACTTTTTTTGGGCATTTAGGATTAGTTTAGATAAATTGACAGTTGTTGGGATAAAAAGAGAATACTTTTAAGAATATTTTGATGTAACATTCGTGTAAATCGGATGTTCCTTGGTGAACTAAATCCACTGCAAAGTAAGCAGAGTTTTGCAAGTGTTCAAACGCCGCTGCTGAGTTATTTAGCAATACCTGCACTGATGGCATATAGTCTATCAGGAGAAGGGTATTTTTGGGCGAATTTGAGTGGACAAAATTTTTGCTCTAGCTTGTTTCGTTCCGGAGTTATCGCAGATTCTACGTTAAAATGGATGTTTAGATAGGCGTTAATGTTTTGCTTGCGCAACATCGGTCAACGATCGAGCCGCTGACCGCCCTTGTGGATGGGAGTCAGGTGACACATCGCACGGCCGCGATTGCTGTCCGCTGCGCCAGCATTAGGAACGACGTCAGCGACTGCCCTGGACTGTGGGTCTCAAATGCAACGACCTCATTATGCTGACGCAGCCACAATTTAATTTCGTCAATTAATGTTTAATATGTAATTTTTGTTCTCTCTTTTATTCTTTGCCTTTGTATTTTACGCTTTTGTATTTTTACCATTGAAAATCAATATTGTAAATTAGTATATAAGAGTCATTAAAGAATAAAATCAGTTAGTCGTTATTCAGAGACCACTTTGCTTTCTTTTGGGCTTGAGTTCCTCGTCGTGTTCCTTGGAAATTAACGGAGTCGGTTCAAGTCCCGGATTCGGGAATTCAACAATAATCTATAGAGTTGGTTCAAGTGCCAAATCTATAAACAACCCTTTTGACCTTTTAGAGTTGGTTCAAGTGCCAAATCTATAAACAACCCTTTTGACCAACAGTTATAGAGTCGGTTCAAGTACCGGATCTATAACTTGGAGCATCAGGACAAACCAGTTCTGAACATTTTGGTGACCCCGACGTGAGTATTGAATCACTACGAACATCGGAACTAAGACTCATTGCTTGGCGGCTAAAATATGGAGTCATTATCGGAGAAGCAAAGGACAGTCGAAGCTGAGATTCAACGGCTCATCAGCAACTTTAAAAAGGATTCAACTTCCAGGAAAAACAAGGAATATTATGAAGCTAGATTGACTTTGTTGGACGATTATTGGGCCGATTTTGATGCGGTCAATAGTCAAATAAGGCAGCTAGATCCAGTTCCAGTTGAGCACCCATACTTCACAGAAGATCATTATCAAACAATCCATGAACTCGTCCTAAACTACAGGAAAGTTTTCAAAGCTGCTCTGGCTGAGTTGACTACGAAGGAAGCCAATAAACATCCCACCGCGCCAGCACGCAACATGGGCGCGGAGCAGACAGCCGGAAAACAATCAGCACAGGCTAATGAAGCTGACCAACAAGTATTAAGGTTGATTTGTCGCCAACAGGCATTAACGACGTCACTAAGACGGTTGTTGTCCGACGAATCTATTGAACCGCAGTCGCTCGAGCACTATGAAATCAAACTGAACAACATTCGCCGACTCTGGCGGCAGGCTGAGGAATTACATTTTCTCATTTGGGAGTGCAGCACCGATCCGGCAGCAGAGGATTATGATTCCGAAGGGTACTCACAACTTGAAAATGACATCCACAAGCAACTAGTTGAGTTAACGCGGAGGATGAAGGAGCGGTCCACTCCAAGCTCAGCGTCTCAGCAAAGTTCCAACAACGACATTCAGTTGCCAAGAATCAGCCTTCAGCCATTTGATGGCAATTATCTAAGGTGGCGACAATTTTTCGAAATGTTTTAGGAACTAATACACAACAAACCACTGGCAAAAATTCAGAAAATGTGGTGTCTCAAGACAAATGTTACGGGGGAGGCAGAACGACTTATCAAGCACCTGCCCATGACTGAGAGCAACTACGATACGGCTTGGCAGATGCTACAAGATCGATACAATAATCATCGAATTCTGACATCAGCACTACTGCAAAAACTTTTGGAGCAACCCAGTGCCCGTAACAGTGACACAACAGCAGCATTTCTGAAGAACCTACATGACACAACTACAGAGTGCCTCAATGCACTTAACAACTTAGGTGTACACACGTCGTCCTGGGGACCCATACTTCTTTACTCCTTGCTGAAAAAGTTACACAACCAGAGTCATTTGTCATTCGAGCAATCACTACAAAATCCTAAGGAAATACCAACATTAAAGTCTTTTCTCAGCTTTCTAGAATCACGATTTCAATACTTGGAAGCCGTCTCCTGCCAGGAAAACAAGCACCGTTCAAAAACACTTGCAAGTCTGCCAGCAACAGCTACAACGACTCAAATTTCAAGGTGCAGAGCATGCAACGGAGAAGGTCATATCCTTTTCGCATGCAAACAATTTCTACAAATGGCTGCAAGGAACCGGTTGCAGATGGTCAAAAAATGTAGTTTGTGCATTAATTGTCTCAAGAGCGGTCATAGGTCAAACAACTGCAGCTCTCCTTCTCGCCACCGCTCGCATCAAGGTTGTGTCAGCAGAGGGACAACAAGTTGAGTGCCGAGCGATATTAGACTCAGGATCCCAAATAAACATTCTGTCTGAGCGCTTAGTGAAGAAACTGAAGATACCAGTCACGGCCACCTCTTTATCGATCAAAGGAGTTGGAGCTGGCCACCTTAAATCACACAAGAGAGTTTTCGCAAAATGACCTCAACCACAAGCAACTACTCAGCACCGCTTGAAGCCTTTGTATTACCAACTATTATCTCTAACCAACAATCAAATTAGTTCACATTGCACCACACAGGCTTTAAACCAAAGCATATCATTGACCAAAATTACAGGATCCAACCAGTGGATCTACGCTGTAAGAAATCCACTAGGATTGACCGCGGTGTGCCACTCGCAGACACAACATGTCACTCTAATCGGCTCAGGAATAATGTATGTAGACGCGGACTGCATAGTAAAGGGTGATTCCGTCATAATTCACACAGAACACATTGCCAACACAAGCTCCTACGCTTTCTACACCTCTTTTCCGGACTTAGCTCAAGCCACTTTTAAAGATGAATTACCCAATAGCAACAATCAAACTCACTACAAACCTCAACTACAGAGCATCGCGGCGCTCCAACATGAACTGAACACCAACAACATCTGGGAATTGCCAAATCAAATAGAAAATGATCGCCAGCATCATATGACCATCAGTTATTCCGCCTTATCCATATCCATCGTGCTCATCATAATTTTGCTCTGGAGATGGATCAGGCGACCGAAGGGATCTCACCAAGCAGAGGCGCCACAACCCTTCCCACGAAGAACATCACCAACTGAAGTCATTGACCTTCAGCCAGCGAAGGTCAACGCGCCGGAGGATGTTTAGATAGGCGTTAATGTTTTGCTTGCGCAACATCGGTCAACGATCGAGCCGCTGACCGCCCTTGTGGATGGGAGTCAGGTGACACATCGCACGGCCGCGATTGCTCTCCGCTGCGCCAGCATGAGGACCGACGTCAGCGACTGCCCTTGACTGTGGGTCTCAAATGCAACGACCTCATTATGCTGACGCAGCCACAATTTAATTTCGTCAATTAATGTTTAATATGTAATTTTTGTTCTCTCTTTTATTCTTTGCCTTTGTATTTTACGCTTTTGAATTTTTACCATTGAAAATCAATATTGTAAATTAGTATATAAGAATCATTAAAGAATAAAATCAGTTAGTCGTTATTCAGAGACCACTTTGCTTTCTTTTGGGCTTGAGTTCCTCGTCGTGTTCCTTGCAAATTAACGGAGTCGGTTTAAGTGCCGTATTCGGGAATTAGCTTTCAACAAAAATCTATAGAGTTGGCTCAAGTGCCAAATCTATAAACAACCCTTTTGACCTTTTAGAGTTGGTTCAAGTGCCAAATCTATAAACAACCCTTTTGACCAACAGTTATAGAGTCGGTTCAAGTACCGGATCTATAACTTGGAGCATCAGGACAAACCAGTTCTGAACAAGGGATGCTCCAAAACGGAAAAGTGCCGTTGCTGGCTTATTTACATACCCCTTCTCTATAACCATATATGCCATCTGAAAGAGAATATTTTAACATAAATATGAGTATAAAAATATTTTCTCTAGACTGTTTAGTTCTGGAGATATTTCACATTTAAATTCAGCTGATCACACTTTTTTGGCTGTAAATTTGCGTTGCTACCTATGAAGACGTAATTTTTCGGAGATGACAACTGGCCAGTTGGAAAGAGGATATATTTCCGCACATTTGGGTACTCGAATGAAGTGTCTATCTTAAAAATTGGCTGAGAAAATCGAAAAATTAAAATTTTTTGCCTTCCTCTAATTACATTTTGTTATGATCTGGCATGTTTCCAGGAAAAAGTCGAACGTAAACAAGATTGGTAGTAGAATGGAGTTATTTTTAAAGACTTTTTTGGGCATTTAGGATTAGTTTAAGCAAATTGACAGTTTTTGGGATAAAAAGAGAATACTTTTAAGAATATTTTGATGTAACATTCGTGTAAATCGGATGTTCCTTAGTGAACTAAATCCACTGCAAAGTAAGCAGAGTTTTGCAAGTGTTCAAACGCCGCTGCTGAGTTATTTAGCAATACCTGCTCTGATGGCATATAGTCTATCAGGAGGAGGGTATTTTTGGGCGAATTTGAGTGGACAAAATTTTTGCTCTAGCTTGTTTCGTTCCGGGGTTATCGCAGATTCTACTTTAAAATGGATGCTCCAAAACGGAAAAGTGCCGTTGCTGGCTATTTACTGCATTGCACTTATTTTCGTTTGTCTTTAGTTTAAGGCGGAAAAACTCATCATCATACTAACATAAATGATATTTTCAAACCTAAAAACCTAAATACCGAACTCACAAGGACGTATAATTCATTAAATGAGTACATATGTATGTACATATTTGGTACGCTTTATTGATATTCAGCCTTCACTCAGTTTCGTATGTATGTATTATTAAAAATGTATGTACATATACTATGTAGTGCTGTATTTATACCCTACACCTTAAGGTTGAGGGTATATTCACTTTCTACCGGAGTGTGTAACGCATAGAACTAGACAAGATAGGTATGGAAAAGTATATATATTCTTGATCAGCATCACCACCGAAATTGAAATAACGATGTCTGTCTGTCTGTCCGTTGAAATCACGATCACAGGAGAACGGATTAAGATTTAAAAATGAAATTTGGCTAAAACATTCGTTGCTATGTTGGGGTGTTTCGTATTGAAAATGGGCAAAATCGGCCAAGGACCACGCCTACTTTTTATATCGAGAGTGCAGGTACCTCTGTTTTGCCTATTAAAAAAGTCCATATCAGCACCACTTTTTGAGAGAAGACAAGAAAATTTTATATGTAGGTTTAGACTAATGCTTCCAGTTAATATGCCAAATATGGGCGTGATCCGCCCACTTAAAAAAAAAAATTTTTTTGTTTTTATACCCTACATCCGAAGGAATGAGGGTATATTCACTTTGTGCTTCCGTGTGTAACGCATTAAAGGAGGCGTGGCAGGTATGGAAAAGTATATATATTCTTGATCAGTGTCACCTCCTGAGTCGATTTAGCCATGTCCGTAGTCTGTCTGTCTGTCTGTCTGTCTGTCTGTCTGTCTGTGGAAATCACGATTACAGGAGAACGAATGAAGCTATCGCGATGAAATTTTGCACGTATATTCTTTGTCATCCGCAACTCTGTGGGATTGAAAATGGGATAAATCGGTGCAGCGCCACGCCTACTTTTTTAACAAATACTAATTCTTTTAACTTGTAGACTTAGTTTTGAGCTTCAATTTTGTTTCCGAATACATCGGTACAGGTAGATTAAATTTTTAAAAAAAATGGGCGTGTCCGCCCACGAACATATGACATTGATATAAACCGCAATTCCAGAATAACGGTTGGAAGAATTGACTTGAAATTCGGTACGAATATTCTCTGCCATCATAGATAACGGAAATATGTATAAATATGTATAATAAAGGTTGCTGGGATGTAGGGTATATAAGCTTCGGTCTGACCGAAGGTACCCTTACTAGTTATTATTATTATCATATATCAATTGTATATTTATTATTAGATATATAATATATATATTATATATATATACGAGTATATTATATCGCACCACTTCTAAATATATATACGAGTATATATGCAGCTTTAAGGTGTAGGGTATTTCGGCTACAGCCCGGCTGTAGACAACACCTTTACTAGTTTTTAATCTGTTTCGATGTGCATTCATACAATTTTTATAACATAATCTTAAAATAAATAAAAATTAAAATCTTAAAATAATAAATTGCGGTGTGCAATAGAAAATATATAATTGCAATAACTCCAGAACAACATAATGGAGTTTTCCAAAATGATAATTATAAACGCTAAAACAATAATTGTGTTTCGAAAACCAGAATTTTCCTTGCACTAATTTTGGAGTAACATATTTCAGCAACATATGCAAAACTACATCCTAATGAGAAAAATAAAAACCCTAAAGAAAAAAATATAACTTCTGCAGTTCTATTATTAGACTATTTACATACATACATATAAAGAATGATTTAAAATAATGAGAAATGTCAGTAGTTTGTTTTGCTTCCTACAAGCCCCATATGTATGTAGATATGTATATCTTCGGTCTTTAATTATAGGAAGCAAAATTAACATCCGCACATACATACATATTGTCCACAAAACTCTTTTCGATCCAACAACAGAAATGAGGTGATCGCTTCGGTAGCAACAGCAGAAAAGAAATCTGAAAAAAGTTCATCATTTCTGGCGCCTCATTTCCAACAACTCACTATTCTTGGAAATAAAGATTACAGCATGAGCATTAGGATGTTAAAAAAATTCCTCTCCATTGAATTTCAGGAGTTGCCAACCCATTTTACCTAAATGAACAATTGATATTAATTATTAATTATATTTTAATATGTACAAAATAATATAAACAATATTGATATTAAAATTATATTAATGATATTATTATTAATAATTTTAATAATTTATAATAAATAATAATAATAATTTATAATTAATAATATCATTATTAATAATTTTAATAATAATATTATTATTAATATTAATAACATTACTGTTGAATAGTTTGTGTATACATAAATATGTACATATATTTACTTTTAAAATTGATAGAAATATAGAAATACGTTTAAGAAGCAGTTTTCTATAAATTTGGCAACTTTGTTCTCTGTTTTAAGTACACGCAAATATATATATACTGCAATAAATATTTCATAGAAGTAGATTTGTAGTACAGTACAAACTTGATAGTTTAAAACAAATAGATTTCTTTTTATTCTTATTACTAGCATAAAGAAATAATTAAAACGCTTGTTTAATTAGATGACACCTGTTTTATTTGCAGGTTGATTAAACAATAATATGCACTCTTTCTTGCATAAAATTAAGTTTTTCTTTAAATTGACTAGGCTTAAATATTGAGGTGAGAACTTCAAAAATATTATATAAAGGAAGCAATAACAAATAAAATTCAGCAAAGTTAAACTTAGAACTCTATATAATCGTTGAATAATATCTGCCATGTATATAGAATAAAATGTTGTTTTTATTTTTTGTTGTTTTAATTTTTAATATAGTTCGGAGACATAGCAAACATATTAGAGTGGCTTTCCTTTATTGCAACCTAAAGTGAGTATTTTCTTTTGAAAATTTGTATATACATATATATGTTAGTAGGTCATATAGTACTGAGAACTGAAACTTCAACTTAAAAAATATATACAAACATTCATATTACATAACAATCTCTATAAAAAATTGTAAAGGAACCAAATTTCAACAGAAATTTGTAGCTGTGTAGAAGTTTTAGGAGTGCCAGCAACAAAGTAAGATATTGAATAAAACTAGGTCAGCGGAATTCTTTCAATGACAAGGTCAATGCTGAATGGTCATGGTTCAGATTTATTTCAAATGAAAAACAGAACAAATTGCAACATCCAATTATTGAATATGATTTCCAAAACGAAATAACGTGATTATTTGCAATACCCATGCCAATGCAATAATCAATCCCAATAATTCCTGGAATGATGAATGAAAGAATGAATTATAAAACTTGTTATTGGCAATATTTTTAACTTGCTATTTTAGTAAATAACTTCCCAGATTCTATTAAAATTTCGTGTTCCTAGATTTTAGAGTAGAAAGTAGAAAGTTTTGAAGCGAATGAAAGTAAGTCTTGAACGATTTTACTTTCTACATACTTATGAATAAAAGATAAATTGCATCACATGTTGAAATTCGGCTTCATTCAATTCCTGCTCTAGTACTATTGTGTGCGACAGATAAAAAATGCACATTCCTTGATCACTAGCTGTGTTCTTGTTTGATAGATTAGTGCTCAAAATTATTTTCATAACACAAAGCGATTAGCGCAACTATTCGCAAATAAAACACATTAAATTTGTGATAATCGAGTTTCACATGCACAATTTAATCTATATGTACACAATGTAAACTATAGTAGATGCATCAATTGTGCGTTTTGAAATCGTAACTTTGTTCCATGAAGTTTACGATGAACGAATTAAAAGTTTGCAAACTTTAAATGTTAATGTTTCATTGTTGATCTTTAAGCAAATAAGCTTAAGTAAACCATTACATAATTTTTTTAAATGCTAACAAGAACGTCGAAGTCACATGTTCATTTCATTCAATATCGATTGATGATGATTTCAATATAAACAGTGATGAAGACAAAAAAGATTAAATTATAAAAATTTATGTTAACTAAAAAAATAGTCGAAGTAATTTTCTGTTATTTTTTTTTAGTTGTAAGCGTATTTTTCGTTTTCGTAGAAATTGAAAACATTCTGGACAGAAAACCAAAAATCGCATTGAAATAGGTGGACCCGTTTAAGAGTTAACTAACTCTTAATTGGCGCACGATTAATAAGATAATGGACTTATCAGCAATAAATATTCTTTCTATTAAAATATCTTTGTTTTATTATTTATAGCGCTCCAAAGTAAACAAACAACATAGCAATTTACACACAAGCGGCGCGTCGCGGCATCTACCCTAAGCAGAACAAAATACAAACATATGTATGTATGTTGCTTTTGCTAAGCAGCCGTCGGCGAATCTGATCTCTATAATTGATGTTTGCTATCAAACAAGAACACAGCTAGTGATCAAGGAATGTGCATTTTTTATCTGTCGCACACAATAGTACTAGAGCAGGAATTGAATGAAGCCGAATTTCAACATGTGATGCAATTTATCTTTTATTCATAAGTATGTAGAAAGTAAAATCGTTCAAGACTTACTTTCATTCGCTTCAAAACTTTCTACTCTAAAATCTAGGAACACGAAATTTTAATAGAATCTGGGAAGTTATTTACTAAAATAGCAAGTAAAAATATTGCCAATAACAAGTTTTATAATTCATTCTTTCATTCATCATTCCAGGAATTATTGGGATTGATTATTGCATTGGCATGGGTATTGCAAATAATCACGTTATTTCGTTTTGGAAATCATATTCAATAATTGGATGTTGCAATTTGTTCTGTTTTTCATTTGAAAGAAATCTGAACCATGACCATTCAGCATTGACCTTGTCATTGAAAGAATTCCGCTGACCTAGTTTTATTCAATATCTTACTTTGTTGCTGGCACTCCTAAAACTTCTACACAGCTACAAATTTCTGTTGAAATTTGGTTCCTTTACAATTTTTTATAGAGATTGTTATGTAATATGAATGTTTGTATATATTTTTTAAGTTGAAGTTTCAGTTCTCAGTACAATATGACCTACTAACATATATATGTATATACAAATTTTCAAAAGAAAATACTCACTTTAGGTTGCAATAAAGGAAAGCCACTCTAATATGTTTGCTATGTCTCCGAACTATATTAAAAATTAAAACAACAAAAAATAAAAACAACATTTTATTCTATATACATGGCAGATATTATTCAACGATTATATAGAGTTCTAAGTTTAACTTTGCTGAATTTTATTTGTTATTGCTTCCTTTATATAATATTTTTGAAGTTCTCACCTCAATATTTAAGCCTAGTCAATTTAAAGAAAAACTTAATTTTATGCAAGAAAGAGTGCATATTATTGTTTAATCAACCTGCAAATAAAACAGGTGTCATCTAATTAAACAAGCGTTTTAATTATTTCTTTATGCTAGTAATAAGAATAAAAAGAAATCTATTTGTTTTAAACTATCAAGTTTGTACTGTACTACAAATCTACTTCTATGAAATATTTATTGCAGTATATATATATTTGCGTGTACTTAAAACAGAGAACAAAGTTGCCAAATTTATAGAAAACTGCTTCTTAAACGTATTTCTATATTTCTATCAATTTTAAAAGTAAATATATGTACATATTTATGTATACACAAACTATTCAACAGTAATGTTATTAATATTAATAATAATATTATTATTAAAATTATTAATAATGATATTATTAATTATAAATTATTATTATTATTTATTATAAATTATTAAAATTATTAATAATAATATCATTAATATAATTTTAATATCAATATTGTTTATATTATTTTGTACATATTAAAATATAATTAATAATTAATATCAATTGTTCATTTAGGTAAAATGGGTTGGCAACTCCTGAAATTCAATGGAGAGGAATTTTTTTAACATCCTAATGCTCATGCTGTAATCTTTATTTCCAAGAATAGTGAGTTGTTGGAAATGAGGCGCCAGAAATGATGAACTTTTTTCAGATTTCTTTTCTGCTGTTACTACCGAAGCGATCACCTCATTTCTGTTGTTGGATCGAAAAGAGTTTTGTGGACAATATGTATGTATGTGCGGATGTTAATTTTGCTTCCTATAATTAAAGACCGAAGATATACATATCTACATACATATGGGGCTTGTAGGAAGCAAAACAAACTACTGACCTTTCTCACTATTTTAAATCATTCTTTATATGTATGTATGTAAATAGTCTAATAATAGAACTGCAGAAGTTATATTTTTTTCTTTAGGGTTTTTATTTTTCTCATTAGGATGTAGTTTTGCATATGTTGCTGAAATATGTTACTCCAAAATTGGTGCAAGGAAAATTCTGGTTTTCGAAACACAATTATTGTTTTAGCGTTTATAATTATCATTTTGGAAAACTCCATTATGTTGTTCTGGAGTTATTGCAATTATATATTTTCTATTGCACACCGCAATTTATTATTTTAAGATTTTAATTTTTATTTATTATAAGATTATGTTATAACTAGTAAAGGTGTTGTCTACAGCCGGGCTGTAGCCGAAATACCCTACACCTTAAAGCTGCATATATACTCGTATATATATTTAGAAGTGGTGCGATATAATATACTCGTATATATATACAATATATATATTATATATCTAATAATAAATATACAATATATATATAATAATAATAATAAAGACAAAAATTTTTTTTTTTAAAGTGGGCGGATCACGCCCATATTTGGCATATTAACTGGAAGCATTAGTCTAAACCTACATATAAAATTTTCTTGTCTTCTCTCAAAAAGTGATGCTGATATGGACTTTTTTAATAGGCAAAACAGAGGTTCCTGCAATCTCGATATAAAAAGTAGGCGTGGTCCTTGGGCGATTTTGCCCATTTTCAATACGAAACACCCTAACATAGCAACGAATATTTTTTCCAAATTTCATTTTGAAATCTTAATCCGTTCTCCTGTGATCGTGATTTCAACGGACAGACAGACAGACAGACAGACGGACAGACAGACAGACAGACGGACAGACATCGTTATTTCAATTTCGGTGGTGATGCTGATCAAGAATATATATACGTTTCCATACCTATCTTGTCTAGTTCTATGCGTTACACACTCCGGTAGAAAGTGAATATACCCTCAACCTTAAGTTGTAGGGTATAAAATTGTATGAATGCACATCGAAACAGATTAAAAATAACAGCACTACATAGTATATGTACATACATTTTTAATAATACATACATACGAAACTGAGTGAATTGTTAATATTTGTGTTAAAATATTCTCTTTCAGATGGCATATATGGTTTTAGAGAAGGGGTATGTAAATAAGCCAGCAATGGCACTTTTCCGTTTTGGAGCATCCATTTTAAAGTAGAATCTGCGATAACTCCGGAACGAAACAAGCTAGAGCAAAAATTTTGTCTACCCAAATTCGCCGGAAAATACCCTCCTCCTGATAGACTATATGCTGTCAGAGCAGGTATTGCTAAATAACTCAGCAGCGGCGTTTGAACACTTGCAAAACTCTGCTTACTTTGCAGTGGATTTAGTTCACCAAGAAACATCCGATTTACACGAATGTTACATCAAAATATTCTTAAAAGTATTTTTCTTTCTATCCCAACAACTGTCAATTTGTTTACACTAATCCTAAATGCCCAAAAAAGTCTTTAAAAATAACTCCATTCTACTATTAATCTTGCTTACGTTCTACTTTTTCCAGGAAAAACACCAGATCATAACAATGTGAAATGTAAATAAAGGAAGACACAAATTTTTGTTTTTCGATTTTCTCAGCCAATTTTTAAGATAGACACTTCATTGGAGTATCAAAATGCGCGAAAATATATCCTTATTCCAACTGGCCAGTTGTCATCTCCAAGAAATTGCGTCTTCGTAGGTAGCAACGCAAATTTCCAAAAAATGTAGGTTTACCTCGGCTTCTATATGGAATATCTCCAGAACGGAACTAACTAGAATAAAAATTTTTTTTCTCCAATGTGCAGAAATATATTCTCTTTAAGATAGGGTATGTGTAATCAGAGCAGGTATGGCTAAATAATTCAGCAGCGGGGCTTAAACATTCTGTAAATTTTTTAGCATATTTATTTTGGCTTTTCTGCATGAAATCAGAATGAGATGGGATTTTTTGTACTTGATTCTATATTCTGTACATGTGTACTATGAAACTGTAAAAAAAATTACTGCTGTAGGTGTAACAGGAGCCTAGTAGAAGCGTCGGAAGCCGCGAACACATTTTATGGAATATCTGGAAAACGAAGCTAGCTAGCACAATTTTGTTTGGATCAGAGAAAAGAGAAAAATTTCTTCTAGATAGATAAGGCGGCGTTAGAGCACAAGCTATACTAAATAAATCAGGAAATGCGATTTAATATTTGATTCCACAAAGTCATGTTTACATTTTACCTTATATCTTTTTTTTCTGAACATGTAGATATTTCATATTCCGCAGAAAGAATGAGCATAATTTTCTCTTTAAAACGCTATAAGCAGTGTTTTTTTACGATATACGTTTAATTTTTAATAAATTTTTGAAAATTAAGTTTATTTTTATCATAAATAACATCCACAAATAAACCACCCTGAAAATCGTTGCTAACTTTTCCGTTGCTAATTTCACGCACGTGGTTGTTTATTGCTTATTGTATAAATGCCATTATTATTATAATGGCATTATTATTATTATATATCTATCAGAGATAACGAGCTGACTCTCTCGGGTTTCCGAAGATTTGTGACTTCGTTTTTTCGATTTCTTCACGTACACTGTACGTGTTATTCACCACGGAACATCACATCAGAGATAACGAGATGGCTAACTCTCTCGGGTTTCCGAAGATTTGTGACTTCGTTTTTTCGATTTCTTCACGTACACTGTACGTGTTATTCACCACGGAACATCACATCTAAATGTCATTTGCCGTCAAAGGGAATGACATTTCAATCAGTTTGTAAAATTTTCGGAGTTGATCGGACGTCGTGTTTCGCTTTTTTTCATATATACATACATAAATATTTAGTGAAATTAATGTTATTTCTTTGCTGACGTGTGCAAACATTCTGTGCTGGAAAAAATTGCAAAGGAAAGTGCAAAACCTTTATATAAATATCCAAAATTATACAAATTTTGTATTTATTATATATTTGCAATTTTATTAAAATTTTTTATTGTGCATACATATTAAATTAAAATTAATTCTATTTAGGGTCATCAATATACCAATGTACCAGCAGTTGCAACTTCTGCAATCCAGAAGTACATGATAAACGTATGTATTATTAAGCATTGTATCTGCTAAATTTGTTGGTCATTTTTAAAATCAATCTTTTCCTTTATAGAAGATACGTGTATTTTGGCATTTCCACACCACCCAGGAGGTATGTCCAGCAGTGCTTTACCGATTTTTTTGTGGGTGTTCGGTTCCCCAGGAGGCCTATGTCACCCATATACATAAGCATACAACAATTTTTTTGCATACAATAATAAAGAAATATAAATAAACAACGTTTTCAAAGCTTTCAATAGACATGCAAATTATGATGAATATATTTACAGATATGTTTATGTAGATATTACGAATTTATGTACAATGTTTTTATATAAATAAATAATGTAATGTAAATAAGTAATGTAATTGTGGTATATTACACCGACTCAAGAGAAAAACACACCTTGATCATTAAACGATTTCCGATTGAATGTTCAGCTTCGCTTTATTTGTAATTTCATAAACTCAAGCTTAGCAGCGAATAACGGAATTACTAAAACTAGTTTGCGGCAATGTTGCCACTTAGATAAAAATTTATTACAAAATACACATCATGCCCTTCATTGGCTTTGTATTATATGAATATGATATATGTATGTGTGCAATATGTATTATATTTTCAAAATAGAATTAACTAATCTTAACTAATCTTTTTCTTCTATGCTTCAAATTCATTTTAAAATGGGATTTAGAGTAAATACGTATTGCTAGTCAAAATAACATGTCTTAATATCTAGGGTATGCTTAATATCTAGGGTATGCTTTTAACAACCTTACCATCAATTCGAGGTCTTAATATTCTTTGATTATTTTCTTGAGTAACAAAATTTTCATTCAAATTATTATTATTCTCCACTAATTCTTCTTGTACGGTGGTTGGTTCGTTGTTACTTTCTTCATTTGTTTTGCCACGTATTTAATCCAAATGTCTTTTTATTTCACGATTAGTGTCTTTCATTACGCACGAGTATGTGCGATAACCGAGTTTCTTCTTGATTATAGCAGGTGACCAACTATCGCGATTAGGATTGGTGTAATCACGTATGTACACATTGTCCCCTTTTCTATATTCATATTCGCGATTACCTTTATGATACTCAATGTTCCTACTTTGCTTTTCTAAAATTGTTTCTCTAGTTGAGGGAGGTTTAAGAAAGCTTAGTCTCGTTTTGAGAGATCGACCTAAAAATAATTTTGCAGGACTTTCACCTGTGGTGCTATGAGGTACATTTCTGTAGTCCATTAAAAAGTTTTGAATGACATCATCCAGAATAAAATTTTTACTCGATTTCACGTTAGCATAAATAAATTTTTTTATAGTTTTAACAAAGTTTTCGGCCTGGACATTTGTGGCAGGATGCCCAGGTGCTGTTAATATATGCCTAATTCTGTTTTCTTTTAAGAAGACATCGAATTGATCTGAGGTGAACTGTCGACCATTGTCACTTACTAATATGTCGACAAGTCCAAAACAAGAGAATAAGTCTCGAAGACATCTAATTATAAAAGAGCTAGTAATGTCTTTTGTCTTAAAAACTTCAACCCATTTGGAAAAGGAATCTATCACAATGAATAAGTGATAGTTCTGTATAGGTCCAGCAAAATCCACATGAATCCAACTCCAAACAGTATTTGTTGGTTGCCATGGTATCAACGTACATTTTTCAGGACTTGGTTGAAGTTCTTGACAACTTCTACAATTCCTAACTAATTTTTCTATGTCTTTGTCAAGACCAGGCCACCAAACGTAAGACCTAGCTATGCTTTTAGTTTTGACAATGCCTAGATGAGAACGATGAATTTGTTTCAAAATAGTCGAACGAAGTTTGGTGGGGATTATTGTTCTATAACCCCATAAAATGCACCCTTTTTATAAGGTCAGTTCGATTTCTTTGTTCCTGAAGGCCATAAAATGATCCCCATTAAGATACCTAATTGTCCCATTCAAAATGGCGTCGGAGATTTTGGAGAGGATAGGATCTCTTCTGGTTTCTTTGGCAATAAGTTTAAAATCAATTAATAAAGGATTTTCTTTCTCGACATAACATATGTAACTGTTTTCAACAGCGTCTCTTTGACAGGTATATTGAGGCATTCTGGATAAACCATCTGCATGATTCGTTGATCCTTTTATATATGTTACTTCGAAATTAAAACCACTTAAAATAAGAGCCCATCTTTGAAGTCTAGCAGAAGCCATCAATGGAAGTCCTTTCTTTTCACCGAAAATAGTTATGAGAGGCTTGTGGTCAGTATGGAGTATGAAAGGGTTGCCTAACAAAAAATGCTTTAGTTTAGTTACACCAAAAATTATTACAAGAGCTTCTTTTTCTAAGGTGCTATAGTTTTTCTCACTTTTAGATAATGCACGCGATACAAACGCTATTGGTTTTAAAGACCTATCCGAAAATTTATGTGACAATACAGCTGCAACTGCATCATTACTTGCATCTGTTGTCAATATTATGGGTAACTTTGGATCAAAGTGAACTAGCACTTGATCAGAAACTATTTCTGACTTCATTAAGTCGTAAGCATTTTGCGCTTTTCTTGACCATACAAAATTTTTATTTTTCTGTAACAGCTCGTATAGAGGAGACATTTTTTGAGCAAAATTTTTTATAAATTTTGAATAATAGTTGACCGTACCAATGAAAGCCCTTAACTCAGTAATTGATTTAGGAACAGGAGCCTTAACAACACTGTCTACGTGATCAGAGCTCTTTGATAATCCATTTTTATCAATGTCAAATCCTAAATAAGTAATTTTATTCTGGAAAAATTTACACTTGTCAGCGTTTAATTTGAGACCAGCGTCATTGAGCTTTGTCAAAACTGTTTCAACATTCTTAATATTGTCCGTTATGTTAGCTCCAGTAATGGTAATGTCATCCTGATATACTACTACTCTTGGTATGCCACGTAGAAGAGATTCCATATTTTTCTGAAAAATTGCGGCAGCAGAAGTTATTCCAAATGGCATTCTCTTCATTTTCAACAAACCAATATGTGTGCTTAATGTACACATTAACTGAGATTTTTCATCCAAATGAAATTGGTTATACGCATTAGAAAGGTCTAATTTGAAGAACAGTGTTCCACCTTGTAGGGAAGAAAAAATTTCATCAATCCTGGGTAAGGGATATTTAAAATTTTTTAAATATTTATTAATTGTGACCTTATAGTCGCCACATAAGCGCAAATCTCCATTTGGTTTTAAGATGGGTACTATGGGTACGTCTAACTTGATTAACTCTTCTAATTGCTTTCCCACTTTTTCTTTCCAAGCCAGTGGTAAAGAACGCGGCTTGAAAAATATAGGCTTGACATTGCTTTCAATGTCAAGAGTAACAGTATAGTATTTATAACTGCCTAACGAATTATCAAAAACTGCGGAGAATTTTCGTATTAAATTATTTTTATATTTTTCGAGATCACCTGACTGGCTTAGAAGATTTATCTGGGTTAAATTGAAATTAAATGCGTTGAGAAACGAACGGCCTAAGACAGGTATTGCATTATTAGATTTTGCGATTACAATCATAATGTTTCTTTTCATACCGCGATATATTACGTTGGCTGTAAATTCGCCTATAACATCGATGATGGTACCACTATAATCAAAATACTCACTAGAACATTCTCTTACTTGTAATTTCCTTTTAAATTTTTTATATAACGAAACCGGAATCAGCGTACAAGGAGAACCAGTGTCACACAAAAGATTGAGGTGAACTGTGCCAAGGGAAACTAGACGCCAGTTAGCGTTTCAGCTAATTCTACCTATTATCACTTATCCTGCACTGATTTACTGTAAGCTTGACTCGTGTTCAAAGCTAAAATTAGTACTTGCTTTCAACAATATTACGCGCTATGTCTTTAGAATTCGGAGGTT
The DNA here is from genome assembly GCA_937620795.1 of Thecophora atra. NCBI lineage: Eukaryota > Metazoa > Arthropoda > Insecta > Diptera > Conopidae > Thecophora > Thecophora atra. The sequence goes on from OW569398.1 coordinate 50,606,276, forward strand.
TGATCATCTTGGTCAGTTTAGATACGATTTGCTTGGCTGTGATATTCTTAGCTATTTGGACGCGAGAATCTGCATCTTTATGCATGAACTTGTTACTAAAAAAATGCCGGAATATTTGTTTGAAAAGTTGCAATTTGGAACTTCCAGCAGGGCCAGGACACTAATCATCCCTCGATTTAATCACCTAAACTCCACTAGATTATTTTTTATTCATGCAGCTAGATTATTCAATGCCTTGCCAAATCATATCAAGTTGATGTCCGGGACACAGTTCAAGCGTGCAGCACGTGACTTCTTCTCTACTCTTTAATTCTCTTTTTTACTTCTTTTTAAACTATTTTCTATCATTTTTCATTTCTATTTTTCTTTTTTTCTTTTTTTTGTTCTTAGCTGTAAGATTTTCTAAGCTCTACACGATTTTGTAGTTGTATGTTAAGTCAAGCTTATATTATTATGCGCGTACTATAAAAGAATTAGTTCTTGTTGTACTATTGATTACGAATAAATTGAAATTGAAATTGAAAAAAAATTGAACTCCTTCGATAATAACTGGTAAGCTGTATCGCTTACTATTATGATCAGTAATGCTACAAATAGATGAATTTAATATTTCATTATAATCTGATAATTGATTATCTAAAGTGTTAATATTCCTGTTCGAAACCAATTTTATATGTTTCCCTTTACGATGCTGGCTTCTGCATATTGATGCTAAATGTCCAGGTTTACCGCAAGTATGGCATTTATGATTTTTATATCTGCACTCTTCTGTTCGATGGTTTCGCCATCCACAATGCTTGCAAGTTTGCTGATCATTTTGCTGGTTTTGACCTTGACGATATTTGCCGTTATTACGTTTGCCCTTGATCACTTGTTTTACCTGCTGATCGAAACTGTTCGGGTTAATAATACCAGCACATTTGATTTCCATAATCATCGCCTTTTTTAAAGCATTGTTCACAGTTATTGTTTCATCTTCTTCACACAGTTTTTCAAATATTGGGTGAGGGAGTCCAATTATAAATTTATCCTTGACCATCGCATCGAGATTCGTTCCAAATTTGCAATTTAATGCTAAACTTTTTACTTTGGCAAACCAATCAGCCACAGACTCACTTGTTTCCTTAATAGCTTCGTGGAATCTTTTTCGTTCGCGATATACTATAGTTGGCGGTGTAAAGTGATCCGAAAGTATATTGCAAAGGTCTTCATAAGTTTTTGTTATTGGTGATGTTGGTGAACATAGGCTATGCAAAATTGCATATGGTGCAGATCCAATAGCCTTTAGAAGGATTGCCTTCTTTGTAGCCATAATCTCACATTCGATCTCTGCAAAATGGATTTCTAACCTTTCGCGAAAAACTTGCCACGTTTCACTTTGTGGTTGAAATTCAGGTACGCTATGCGCTTGCACTACTGATAGCGTTGTTGCATTTAATGAATCGCTGGCATATTTTATATTTCAAATTATTAATTAAAGTTTACAAATTTAATTTTGTGTACCAACTTAAAAAAAAAATTTGTTTCACGAATATTTGATATATTATATCAAAAAAAAGTTTAATTGTTTTTCTTTTTCTCGTCGCCAATTATGTGGTATATTACACCGACTCAAGAGAAAAACACACCTTGATCATTAAACGATTGCCGATTGAATGTTCAGCTTCGCTTTATTTGTAATTTCATAAACACAAGCTTAGCAGCGAATAACGGAATTACTAAAACTAGTTTGCGGCAATGTTGCCACTTAGATAAAAATTTATTACAAAATACACATCAGTAATGTAAATAAGTAATGCAATGTAAATAAGTAATGCAATGTAAATAATTAATGAATTGTATATTAAAACGTACACCGACCATGCAAATAGGAATGATTATATTTACATACATACATATATATATTAATAAAGTGCTAAACCCAAATATAAAGCATATTATATTTCTTAATAAATGCGAAAATCAATGCATCGCAATTAAAGAAAGCACATTCGTCTATAAATGCGTGACACAGATCATTTTTTTTTTTTTGAATTTGGACTACTAAGGTCTCTGTTAAAAAACTTTAAAAAGAAATAGATTCTAATTCGAACAAATAAAGAGACAAAGTCGATTACTTTAAAATTTACGCAGCATGCGAAAGCTTCAATGTCTACCATTTGCGATTTTATAAAACTTTGCAGCCCTATTCTGTGGGAGGCAGGCACAAAAATGAGCTGAAACCGTTCTTCTAATTTCTTCACGTATAATACGAAACCTTGAGGAGGCTTGACGAGATTACAATTTTGAAATTCCTTTTCTAAAGTAAAAAAATAGTTATTTGCGATGGCTTCATTACCGAAATGTGGTAAGGGTTGCAAACAGTTATGAAGCTTTTGAAGCTTTAAATATAACCAGCCGCAGACATAAACGAATGCATTTTCTTTTAAAACTTCAATTTCCGGCAATGAGATTGATAGTTGAATTTGGTCAACTACGCGCAATTGTGGCCTAGGCAAACTTTGAAATTGCTGCCAGGAATCATTTTGAATAAGGGAATCATTACTAATTCGGCTTAAGGCATCTTTTGTACTAATTGATTCGCTGGGTGCATAATTTAAAGGCTCGCAATTCCCTCTGACAACTGTATTTACATAATCTAAGCGCCAGCGTTTCTGAAACAACCCGATGAACATATGTGGTGTCGTGTTGCTGCAATTACCCCCGCCAGCCCTCAAATCACCGAAAAAGTGCTCCACTGAGTCCTGACAGAGGCGCCTTGTCGCAAGTTGCGAAAATCCTTGCTGCGCTAAGAAAGACCATAAATGACCTATACTATAGATATTAAGAAGCCAACCTTTAATGAAGGAAAATTGGTTCTTTATGCTCTTGCCCCTAATATCTAATATATCCATGGAATTTAGAAGGGTTTTAGCTCTTTGCAGAATATTCTTCTGACTTTCACTATGACAATAAACCATTTTGGATTGGCATAGCGAATTCCTGCTATTGCTGTGTAAAACATTGAATAGTTCATCAGAAAACAACAGAAATTCAGTTGTGTTCTGAATTGTAGGGGCTTGGTGTTTGTCAAATTTTTGTGATTCATATAATGTTCGCATGGCCGAACCAACTGTGTGGCTGAATACCTGAGCTGCAAAAGACACCTTCATTTTTTGTAAATTACCGGGATTTATGTGGGACATGGTCAGTTTGGGCCCGCATCTAATGGGTGATTTTGAATCTATGTCATGGAAATAAATAATATCATGCCAACTGACCTTTTTATTATTGAAGATGACTAAGTTTTTTTCAAAATTCTGTAAAAAATTACGGGTGCTTTTGAGAAGATGAGGCGTGTCATGAAAAAAGAAAATTTTCTGTTTGTTGACTATAAAATATGGAGTGGCTGCAGAAACTTGTGCAATTTTAGCGAAGCTAACAAAATTGGAGCCTTGATCGCAAACAAAATGACAAGGGACAAGATTAATACTTTGAAGCTGTGTAATTGCTTCGAAGACGTATTTTTTGACGATCTCGCCTTTACAAGGGCCATGTAAAAAAAAATATGCGAAAGGCTGTTTCCAAAATTCCCCGCCAATGCTTTGCACCATTAGCACCAGTACGTAATCGCTAAGTCTGCTCGTACGGTTTTCGTTTCCGTAATCTTCGAGACCAATTATTTTGTCTTCGTGCCTACTGTAGAATAAGTTGCGTTTTAACGACATTTCGTCACAAAAAATTGAAACGAAACGTTGTTCGCGGGAGAAACCACGACTTCGAAACTCTAACGCTATAAGAACACCCTGGTGACTTTGGCCAATCTGAAACGAACTGTTGAAGAGTTGTTCGGTCAGGCCAGTTTAGCATGGTTTTCAAAAATCTGTATGATGGCCGAGACAAAAAGTAAACACCCAAAGCAAGGGTTTTCAGTTTATCACTGTATCGTCGTCCTTTGGGATGGCGGGAATTGTTGCAACAACTGTTTTGCACGCAAAGTTTTAAATTATCTGGAAGAGATTCGAAAACTTCTTCAAATAATTTCTTGTTATCTAGCTTTTGTAAATCATTTTCTTTTCGTAAGTAATCATTTTCCAATTTGATGCATTCAATTTCTTTTTCTTTAATTTCTAAAGCCCGGTTCTTTTTCATTATTTGCTTTTGTAAAAATAAAATTGTTATTTTCAATTTTCTATTAACTTTCCGCAAAAAAAGTTTCGTGGGAGTTCGGCTGGACAAAAACTTGGAAGTTTGCACCTGACGACTCATTGCCTTCTTCGGTGTTTTCACATTCAGTGCAACCGTTGGCAATGGGGCGTTAGGTTCGACAACGTTAGCACTTGCAAATAGTGGAAGAAGATCCTTACGCGAAGAAATTGTGCCAAGGATTTCAGATGATCCACCAATGCCATCTATTGGTGGATAATCTGGTTCAATGTCGCACTCCATTTTATTTAAGTTTTGGTTTTGCGATACATTGATTTCCGGCGTTAAACTTAAATCTAAGTCAGTCAGGGAAGCAGCCGGTAACCTATTGCTACACAACTGCGAGAAGTGCCTTCCACAGGCATATAAACTGCCGCTGTCCACTACTCCAAGCCGTCGACACCACTCAAACCGTCTACGCACCATACATGACCATATAATAATAAAAATATTCTCATATTGAATAAAAAAGTTGAAGTGAGACTTACCGCACAGCCTGGGAATCTCTAGGTGGAAACTGGAAGAAGTGATTGGCACCAGGACATCCTTCTTTGGCACAGGAGCGTGTTCTTGGCATGTTTCGAAGTAAAAAATTAGATTGCAATTAATAATTTATAAGATTTTAATTTTTCTTATGCGTTCGAATTGATAAATTCGTTTTGTATGTTTTCACCTCGAAAATAACGTTACTTTAAGTACTAATAATTAGAGTACGAAAGTTAAAAAACAGTATTGTACGAAAAGTGTACTGTAATAATGTTGGAATTTAATAATAACTAAGAAATGCAAGTTGAAATAAATCATTAGTGGATTAATTAAGAATTTAACCCACATTAGAGTCATTTTATTGTAGGGAAAACATGGTTTTCCATTAAAAGTAGTAATATTGTTACACTACTAAAGTACCATAGTACATGAAAAGTACGCGGAAACATACGCAGTTTGCAAACGGGTAAAAAATTCACTAGTAAGGTGGAAATGAAAATGTAGATATGCCAATACTACATTGATGATATTTTCTTTATATGAATTCATAACCTCAATTTATAAATTATTTTTAGTGAAGATGTATAATTAATTAATTAATAAGTAAGAAAAATATTATTGAAGTGTTTTATGACGACTGGATTAAGTTAAAGTTAAAATGCAGCCAACTAGAATGCTGTAAAAAATCTAAAATGTATTATTTATGCTAAAAATAAGAGTCTAGAAACATAAACAATCATTTTACTTTGTAAACGGAACCCAAATATGTAGTTGAGTATTATACGCATAATAAAAACGTGTATTATATTTCCTGTAAATACAAGACATATTAAAATATTCACTCAGATTTTTTGTTTTGCTAACATTTAATACTATCACTATATATATATACGCTTAATGTAAAGTAATAATCATAGATAAAATCAATATGCGTTCAATCGAAATAATTTATTTTATTTTTACAAGTTTACAATTGAGTTGAAATCTCAAAACAAAGCATACATAAAATATTGTAAACAAAGGCAAAATATTGTCGTCTCCGACCCCTCATCAACGGGGCGTCAAGAAATCTTGTCGTCTCCGACCCCTCATCAACGGGGCGTCAAAAAGGTGAGTAGGGGTCTCTGGTGGAAAGTTCTTCATCAGATTTCCAATTTTTCACGAACACTTCTATACAAAATTCCATGTTTTTCACGAACACCAACAAACTTCTGGAACCCGAATGGGAAGCCGAACAATCGCTGGAATAAGTCAGCTATCTCGTTATCTCCGATATCTATATAACTTAACAACAGAAAAAAATATACAATTGTCTATTTCAGCTTCCCGAGATGACTGATGGCCATGCTGTGCGTCAACGTGCCAGTGCCTTTTGATAGCTATAACCCCTTATCATCGAAATCACGCAATCCCTCCTTACCATGGAGGGATTCAGGTTAGTTTTTGTGTATTCCATCATTGTTCTGTAGGTATAGTATGTACTTCAACACTTTTGTTGAGATGTGTTGCTAACGTTTCCTGTCTTCCAGATTTCGGAACAAATGTGCATTACGGGATTTTGCCAATTTTTTTGTGTTTTTTTGTACCGTTATTTTTTACTGTTTTTCTTTGAAATTTTGGGTTTTTATGAGGGGCGTGGCCGATTGTGGGCGTTCCGAGGTCATGCAGAGGGCGTTTGAAGGTCAAATGAAGTGCTGAGGGCCTCGGGCAGGTTCCGCAGTGGAGTTCTGTTGCTTCCCCGCTCCCCCTCCCCTCCCTTCCCTTCCCCTTCTCCTCCTTCCCCCCCCCCCCAAACCACCGCCAATAATCGGGAAAAGCGCCGCAGGCGAAAAATTGAAGTGTTGAGGGCCTCGGGCAGGTTCCGCAGTGGAGTTCTGTTGCTTCCCCGCTCCCTTCCCCTCCCTGCCTAACCCAAATTTTTAAGAAAAATCGCGCCAATTCTTTGTTCAAGAAAAAATGTAAGGAATCTAAACGAGCCAGCCTCGAAAAACTCACTTCGTCCATAAACCCTAGCTCAAGCCCAAAGAAAATTTGGAATGACATTAAAACTCTTACGGGTTCCAACAATTTTAGTTCTATTAAATTTTTATCCACCGATAGTGGCCCAGTTTACAACACATACGATATAGCTAATATTTTCTCTACTCTTTGGTCTAATTATTCTAGCGACTGCAACTTTGGCCCATTATTTATTTACAATAAAAGAATGTCTATGGAAAAGGAATATCCTGTTCTACACCCACATTCGGATGCCATAAGAATAGAATCCTTAATCACCCATCGAGAATTTGATGTTGCTCTATCAGCCACTAAAGGGAAATGTCCTGGCTTTGACAGGATATCTTACCCAATGCTGAAACACCTGCCCTTTAACCTGAAATATCGTTTAATTAACTTATTTAACAAAATTTTTATTAGTGGGATTTACCCGCAAGCTTGGAAAACTGCTATTGTCGTGCCAATTCCAAAACCTAAGAAAAACCCCACTGAGATCTCAGGCTACAGACCCATTTCACTACTACCGTGCGCTGCAAAACTTCTGGAAAAAATCATAGCTCTGAGATTAATGTGGTTCATGTCAAAAAACAACCTCATTAGTTCCCATCAAGTAGCATTCAAACGTAACCATGGAACAATTGACGCTCTGCTTAATTTTGATTATTACATTTCCCATGCTCTCTCTTGTAAAAATCATGTTTCGATTCTTAGTATCGATTTTGAAAAAGCGTTTGACCGCATAGGTTTGCATGTCATTTTACGCCAACTTAACTCATGGAAGATTGGTTCAAAAATCTATAACTTTGTTAAAGGTTTTTTAACAAATCGGAAAGCGAGAATCAGAATCAAAAATATGATTCCCCGCAGGCATCACCATTATCCGAGATTCTTTTCATGATCGCATTTAATGAGATTAGTACAATAATATCTTCATATAGGAAAATTGAACATCTTATATATGCTGATGATGTTATCATTTACATTTAAACAAGATCAACTCTATTTAAAATTTTTAAAACTTCAATTTTAAAATATAAATAAAATATATCAACCACTCTTGAAATATAACCATACAATTGCCGTCATACAAGGAAGTTATGTGTTGCCCACATCAGATATTTTTTTTTTTATATATTGTTTTTTATAATTATCATTACTTATTTTTATATAAATATTTCTTTTTTGAGTTTTTGGTGGTGGTTATAGTGTAGGTCGTTGTTGTTTGAGTTTTTTCATATTTTTACTTCTTTTTCATTCATTGGTTTTTCTCTTTTCGGTTAGGTCCTTCTAGTTTTGAGTTTTCTTTGATTAGCTTCCCATTAGTGTGAATTTTGTGAGTGAGTGTGAGAGTATTTGAGTGAGTGTTTGGTGCATGGAACGCAAGCGAGAGTCTGAGCCAAGGAGACTTATTACTAGAAGCGTTAGGAGGGCCCTTGAGTAGACTATTCAGCAAGTGCGTTAGCTTGGTGTTTCTACGACCTCGTAATAGTGAAGAGGCTAGGTCGGAGTCCAGTAGTTTGACCGCCAGCGTTAGTAGCTTCTCCGCCAAACTAGAAAAAATATCAGAGATGTGGGAGCAAGAGGGACAGGGTGTGGAACCGCAGCGTGGTGCGGCAGGGCCGAGTAGCTCAACATCATCTGCCGCTGCTGCATCATCTGATTCTAATCAATTGAATCAGATGATGGCAATGATGATGCAGCAGGGACAGATGATGGCGGGTTGCGCAGAAGCCATGCAGCAACTTCTTGCTGGTTTCACAGATCTGGGCAGAAGAGTGGCTGCGATGGAGGCGTCAGGCATACCACTAAACCCTTATCCAAGAGACGCTTCCACTCCGACAAGGCGAGAGGGTGCTGATGCTGTCAGGGATACAATATCTGGGGTTGCAGTGCACCAATGACTGGGTCACGCCTCGTTCCAGGGCCCGATAATATCCCCGAGTAGTGGTGAACTGTCAAGGCGGAAGAGCCATTGTGACGCTGGAAGGCGATAATAGATTTTTCGCTAAGACGAAGAAGGATGGGGAAGACGTTGTTGCCTTGCTGGATTTCGGTGCTTCTGCCAACTGTATCGGAAACAAGAAACCGACAAGTCATTCCGATACAGGGGCAGAAAGTCAGGACTGCAAACGGAGGTGAAACCGCGGTGATAGGTGCAATATCACTTCCGGTTGTCTGGGAGAGTTTGACAAGGGACATGGAGTTTCTCATAGTTCCCGCTTTACAACAAGAATTTTACTCTGGGGTTGACTTCTGGCGAACCTTTCGGTTGTCAGTAATTAGTCGGTGTACACGTGTAGGTGTTGACGCAACCAGCTCAGCGTCTGTAAGTGAACCTTAACAGACATCTTCAGACCAGACCGATACGGACCTACACATTCTTACCAAAGAGTAAGAAGTAGCATCTTTCGATACGGACCTACACATTCTTACCAAAGAGTAAGAAGTAGCATTGTAGAAAGTCAAACCGCGATTCCCGTCTTGTGCTGTTCTGGGTCTCGGGCGAACCGACATGGAAAAGCACGTGATCGAGGTGGTAGATGAGCATCTTCCAGTAAAACAACGCCACTACGCCATTTCGACTGTGATTGAGGAACTGATCTTTGCAGAGCTTGACCGAATGCTGAGTCTCGGAGTATTTGAGGTCAGCAACAACAGTTGGAGATCTCCAGTGTCTTTGGTAAGAAAAGGGTCGAAACACCGACTATGCCTTGATGCTAGGAAACTGAACGAATGGACAATTAAGGACGCATATCCGTTACCTCACATAGCGGGGACTATTCGACCATAGCAGTTCCGCTGCATGTCTGTCTCAAGAAGTGCAACACTACTAAATTTTCGCTAACTGACAAAGCCAAGCACGCCTTTAAAGAGATGAAGCGCAGTCTTTATTCGGCACCAGTGCTTAGTAATCCGGACTTCAACAAACATTTTTATATTCGATTCGATGCATCTACGCAAGGGGTGGGAGGAGTTCTCTTTCAGATGGATGATGAGGAGAATGAGCATCCAGCGTTTATGTCAGCGAAACTCAATAAGGCTCAGAAGAATTATAGTGTCACTGAGCTTGAGTGTTACGCTGCTGTATTAAGCTTGAAGAAGTTCCGTCCTTACCTGGAAGGTTTACCTTTTACCATAATTATAGATTAAGCGATTTTGAATTGGTTGATGAACCAAAAAGACTTGTTTAGCCATATGGAGATGAAGATTAGCCAGATGGAGTTTAAAACTTCAAGCTCACAATTTTAATATTGAACATAGTAAAGGCTCACAGAATGTGGTGCCGGATACTCTTTCTCGCATGTATCTGGAAGAGATAGAACCGGTAGACAGATCACTTGATGTTGACCTCAATGCCGCAGCTTTTCTTCGGAAGGAATAAGGAGTTGAGGAAAACAGTGACTGACAACAAAGACGAATTACCGGATTTAGTAATTTCGGACGGGTTTGTTTACAGATGTACGGGTTTTTTGACGGGTGATGTGATTCAAGAGGATCACGCTTGGCAGCTCTGGGTACCGTCTGAATTGCGTTCTGTGTTACTGGAGGCTTATCATAGCTCCCCTTCAGCTGGACATGGGGGATTCACAAGACGCTGGCTGGTTAAAACAAAAATATTATTGGCCGGGAATGGTTACTGACGTGCAATATAGTGTTAAGAATTGTGATGTATGCAAGGGCAGCAAAAAGTCTAAAGCAATGCAACGTCCCCTGATGGGTAAACAATACATCACTGAACGACCCTTCCAGCGCATCTACATAGATTTTATGGGCCCCTACCCAAGATCAAAGAACGGCAATTCGTATGTCTGGACCACTTTTCGAAGTTCGTTTTTCTCCAACCAATGTGAAGTGTCGCTAATGTAGTTAGGTTTTTACAAAGTAGTGTATTTCATGTTTTTGGTGTCCTGAGTTTGTACATTCTGACAGTGAGACAGTTCGTTTCTGGCATGTTTAAGGAGTTTTTAAAAAAATATGAAGTAAAACATGTCAGAAGAGAATTCTATTCTCCTTAAGCGAATGCAGCTGAAAGGACAAACCGTTCAGTTTTGCAAATTGTGCGTTCGTTTGTAGCAGAGAACCAACGAAACTGGGACTTGCATATTAGTGACGCATCATTTGCACTAAGAAGTGTTGTCCACCGTACAATCGATTTGGCACCCTACTACGCCATGTGTGGGGCTTATATGATACAACACGCAAACTCCTATGAGATAATACGGCAACCCTTTGTACGAGCGCGAAACACTTGATGGTAAAAAATTAGGCGTATACCACGCTAAAGATTTGTTTGTGTCGTAAAGTATGTTGCATGTAGTGAGCGTTGTAGGTTTTTAGTTTTGAAAATTATTACTTTATTATAAGCTAGTATTTATTTTTCCATTTATATTTCTTTAGTTTAATCTGACTTGACCCGTTTTTGTAAGTAATAGACTTGCCTCTTATTATTTCTTTATTTTACCATTAGATGTAGTTAGTAGTGCAATATTAGGTTTTAGTTAAGGCAATATTAGCTTAAGATGTAGTGATAGCGACTGTGATATATTCGATTATACTAGGGTAGGTGCAATATAGGTAAGTGATCGACATCTTTGACGAACTCCTTTGGTAGTGGTTATAATTTAGCCCGGCTAGCTCAGATTCGTAGAGCATGAGAAGGGTATCGAAACCACACGTTAAGTTTAGACAAGTGAACACGGCCTACAATTTTTTGTGTACGAACACGTTCCATGCTGTAAACAACATCGACGGTTTCGAGCATGTAGTGGCAGACCGTGTCCACATATCTCCTAAACCAGAGGAGCGATTTTAGTAATAGTAAGTTTTGTCTTTGGTGTTAGTAGATGTTACTGTTTTGTTGCATGTGCAAATATGTTTGATTTCTAGAAAATAAACCCTCAAGATTTCCCCTCACAGCAAGACCCTAAGTCTCCTGGTTGAATGATTTGTGGAAAGGTGATTGTGGAAGATGTGAATGGAAGTGCGATTGAACAGGGAATTAGCGAAAGTGGGAATTGTTACGGGAAGGGCGAAGAAAAAAAAAGGAAAAAGATTGATGACTGGTTGAAGAAAAGATATTGGGCGAGTTAAAATATGAAATGGTTGAAGATAAATGTGTGAATAAAGAGAGACATTTTAAGAGACACATTTAAAGAGAGAATAAGAGAGACAATTGAATAAAAAAAATAAATAATTTTGAAAGAAAAACATAATTTAAATAAACAGAAAACGCAGAAAAAAAGACACGTATAATTGATTGAACAAAACATATAACACTGCGAGTAATAAAAAAAAAATTGTGCGCCAAATTGCAACAGAATTGCGTCAAAATTTCTCCTGGTAAGTAAAGTAAAACTTGATTAAAAATACATTTCTTTATATACAAGTACATTAAATCAACAACAAGAGCAACTGTGCGAATACAAAGTATTTAAACATGAATCAACAAAACCACCCACAACCAAACACAGACTGAACAAAAATTACCAACAACCACAACAGCAGCATCAATAACTTTCACTAACTCTAATTAATGAAAAAATTATATAGACTTACAAGCAATGCAGTCACAAAAGCAACAACCCAACATATAGAATACATAATAAAATGTTACCACCAATTATATTGCTAAACAAAAGTTGCATACACACAAAATCGACATAATCCAAAAAGAAATAGAAACATATACATAGAAAAATATACAGAACAAAATAGACAAGAACTAAAGTTTAATTTTTTTTTTCAATATAAAAAAATTGGATTTGCAAAAAAAAATTGAAATAAACAAACATATAATTGTAGAAGATTAACATTCACTACAACAACATCAACATTAAAACATATATGAAATACAACAAATTTACAATAACAACCAAACACGTAGAATTCAACAACAAACAGAGGAATCAAACAACTACAACACCACACGAGACACAATACATTGAGAATATATAAGGAAAAGCAGGGTTGCCGCCGACTTTGTGGAGCATAACTTTGTGGATAGTTTGTTTTCTATAGTAGTATAGTATTTAGTATCTCTAATATTTGTATATGATTAAACTTTTGTTTTGTAAAATAACCTAGTTTTTTTTTGCATTACTAAAGAAGCTAAAGGGAGGTCACCGCACTTGAGGGCGTGGCAAACAGGCAGAACTAACGGACATTATGGAAAAGACAGACGGACTAAGAGAGACTTGAACAGATTAAAGAAATAAGGGAACCGCAAGTACACTTTGAGCCAAATGCGGTTCATGGCTAGCCGCAGCCAACGTGCCACGCCACCCTAACTTTGCTCACAACAGAAATGGCGCCCAACGATCGTATTTTCTAACTTTTTTACATTACTTTTCTCCCATTTTTATTTTTTTTTTTCTAATTTGTAATTTACTTTTGCTTTTAATATATCTTCTTACTTTTCCTTTTAATATATCTTTTTGCTTTATACTTTTCTATTGTTTTATTTTGTGTTTGGACAGGGTAGCAACGCCAGTTTCTGCTACGAACTTAACGGTTTCAAAACCAATTGTTTTTGGGCAGAAGCTGCAGTTGCTACAACTTTATGTTGTGGAAAGTTTTGCGACTGCGTTCCTTTACCAAGGCACAAGTGTTTTCATAAGAGGTACCAGTCGCTGGACTTTCCACTGGGCGTTTCGACAGGTGAGTTGCTGGCAGATTCGCTACCAACTGTAAAACTTTCAGTGGTTGTACTTGTGAGGCGAATCTCCAGTACACTCAAGGGGGATAAATGTTACAAGGGGGCATGGCAAGCTAACTTTAGTCAAGGCTGAGGTACAGTTGTGCCGCGTTCCAGAATTGTAACATAGACAGAGTATTTGGGGGTTTTGGGATAATTTTTAGCTGACTCTTGACTTGACTATACAGACAATCATGTTCAGGTGTTGAATGCCTTCTGGGTTAATACCACACACATCAGCCTAAAACCATTTATTGAAATAAATAAACTTTTATTATCTCCTCATTATTGATTATTTTTTTTTGCTTATATTTTATTATATATATTTCATTATTTTATTATTTCATATAATTAAATTTGTTATATATATTTTGTTTGTATTATTATTTTTTATCTTTTCTTTTCATTATTATTTTATTATTTCTGCTTATAACTTTTATTTTTTTTTAATTAATTTGTTTTTTATTTATTATTATTTTCTTTAATATTTTACTATTTTCGTATATCTTATATTATTTTTCTTATTTCATTAATCTTTAGTCTTTCTTAATTAATATTTAATCATTTTGAATTATTTTTTTTTATATTGTTTTTTATAATTATCATTACTTATTTTTATATAAATATTTCTTTTTTGAGTTTTTTGTGGTGGTTGTAGTGTAGGTTGTTGTTGTTTGAGTTTTTTCATATTTTTGCTTCTTTTTCATTCATTGGTTTTTTTTTTTCGGTTAGGTCCTTCCAGTTTTGTGTTTTCTTTGATTAGCTTCCCATTAGTGTGACTTTTGTGAGTGAGTGTGAGAGTATTTCTTCCGTCCCTACCTGGAAGGTTTACCTTTTACCATAATTACAGATCACGCGAGTCTGAAGTGGTTGATGAACCAAGAAGACCTGTCTGGAAGATTAGCCAAATGGAGTTTAAAACTTCAAGCTTACAATTTTAATATTATAACATGTCAGAAGAGAATTCTATTCTCCTTAAGCGAATGCAGCTGAAAGGACAAACCGTTCAGTTTTGCAAATTGTGCGTTCGTTTGTAGGAGAGAACCAACGAAACTGGGACCTGCATATTAGTGACGCATCATTTGCACTAAGAAGTGTTGTCCACCGATCAATCGATTTGGCACCCTACTACGCCATGTGTGGGGCTTATATGGTACAACACGCAAACTCCTATGAGATAATACGGCAACCCTTTGTACGAGCGCGAAACACTTGGTGGTAAAAAATTAGGCGTATACCACGCTAAAGATTTGTTTGTGTCGTAAAGTATGTTGTATGTAGTGAGCGTTGTAGGTTTTTAGTTTTGAAAATTATTACTTTATTATAAGCTAGTAATTATTTTTCCATTTATATTTCTTTAGTTTAATCTGACTTGACCCGTTTTTGTAAGTAATAGACTTGCCTCTTATTATTTCTTTATTTTACCATTAGATGTAGTTAGTAGTGCAATATTAGGTTTTAGTTAAGGCAATATTAGCTTAAGATGTAGTGATAGCGACTGTGATATATTCGATTATACTAGGGTAGGTACAATATAGGTAAGTGATCGACATCTTTGACGAACTCCTTTGGTAGTGGTTATAATTTAGCCCGGCTAGCTCAGATTCGTAGAGCATGAGAAGGGTATCGAAACAACACGTTAAGTGGAGACAAGTGAACACGGCCTACAATTTTTTGTGTACGAACACGTTCCATGCTGTAAACAACATCGACGGTTTCGAGCATGTAGTGGCAGACCGTGTCCACATATCTCCTAAACCAGAGGAGCGATTTTAGTAATAGTAAGTTTTGTCTTTGGTGTTAGTAGATGTTACTGTTTTGCTTAATTGTTGCATGTGCAAATATGTTTGATTTCTAGAAAATAAACCCTCAAGATTTCCCCTTACAGCAAGACCCTAAGTCTCCTGGTTGAATGATTTGTGGAAAGGTGATTGTGGAAGATGTGAATGTGTGACGATAATTTTTAGGAGCACTAAAAATTAACGCACAACGAACTAGGCAAGCGAACGTTGACCTGCGGTTCAAGTCAAGGACAAGAGACGAGGCAAATAACTGAACGAGTTACCGTTTTGCGCTACGCTATAGTAATCAGTAGACAAGAAGGTTAACCCACAAAAGAATCGGCGAAAGAACGCGTGATCGAGGGCATCGGCCGAGCAAGGTCAACCAGCAGAGCAGAACATAGAAAACGGGAACTTGTTTTCGAGCAAAGCGTTCAAACATAGCAGAGAAAACGGGAACTTGTTTACGAACTAAAAAACAACGGGACGACGCTGCGGACATCAAAAGCATGAGCAGAAGAATATAAAAGCAAGTAGAAACATGCAACAGGGATTGAGTCGAACAAAGGCATTCGTGCAAGTGAGTTGTTAAAATAGTGCAAAGTGTCAGTGAAGTGAAATCGAAAGGAGAAGTGAATCGAAGTGCCTCAGAGAGAATAATACTGAAGAGTAAGAACCAAGCAAAGAAGACGACTAGAATCCAAAGATCCTTTGTGAGAGCAGTTGAGTGGTTGCGTACGCCCGTCAACTTGCAGCTTACATCCCACTGAGTGATAGCGTAGGCTCACTCAAGCGTAAGCCCGGCATCTCACGAAATCACCTCAGTGTGTGGATGCGTAAGCCCACCAGAGTACAAACGACGAACGAATCCAGTCACAAGAACGTGTCCACTGTCCTTTTGAGGAAGCAGAATCGCCTAGAAACAACTAGAAAGCAGAACATAGCTCCGAAGGAAAATACAAATTCAAACACTGCATAGAGATAAGATTATTACGTAAGCCTTATAAATATATATAATATAGTACATATTAGATTAATAAAGAGTAAAGGAAAAGAAGAATCTTGTGTACTTTACTGTCTCAGGTCTTGTACACGAACCCTGGCACCCGCTGAGGATATCTCGGCCTAAGTAAAGTTCGTTCCAAGTGGCGCCCGAGCAGGCAGAGGCGATTCAGCCAAGAATACAACACATTGTAGACAGGCTTCGCGACGCTAAGTATATAAGTAGCCTCGATTTAAAGAACGGCTACTGGCAAATCCCGATGGCAGAGGATAGCAAGCAATATACCGCGTTTACAGTTCCTGGGCGTGGCTTATTTCAATGGCGAGTGATGCCTTTCGGATTACACTCGGCTCCAGCAACGTGTAATTGTTACACGAGTCAATCACAGATTTCACGATGGGTAACCGAGTCGACTGTGTATATGAGCTCTCTAACGACGAACTCAGAAAAGCAATGGAGTCGTATGGCGTCGACGCTGCTGTATCACTGGAAGAGAGGCAGAGGCGATTCAGCCAGTGGGTCACGGACGAGGTACACGAGCAGGAGGTTGAAGAACAACTAAGCGTGTATGAGGAGAAATAACGCCGAAACAAGTCAGCTATGGCGGAGGCTAGGAAGACACGTAACGCAGAAGGAAACTTGAGTACGCCTAGTACAATAACCGTAAGCTCAGGAGAACAAACTACAACACCGAGACAGGCACCGACGCAAAGGTACACGAATATGATAGACGTTGTTCGCAAATGGTTCGAGAGGTTCGATGGAGAAAAGGTTCCACTCTCTTTTACCGAGCGCATCGAGTAGTTAGCCGAGACATTTGGTCTGGTTATCGATATGCTACCGAGGACGATGCCAGCACTACTGAAGGGCAAGGCTCTACTATGGTATCGGAACAATAACGCTAAGTGGCCTTTAAGACTGACTTCCACAACTTCTTCCTACCGGCTCGATGTTTCAAAACTTTAGAAGACAAAATCAGGAAGTCTCAACAGTTTAGCGAAGAAAAGTTCAAGGATTACATGGTGAGACTTCAGGACATGATGAGGTATGCCGGCTACACGGAAGCACAAAAGATGGATCGGATTTACAAGAATTCCAGAATTGAATCCCGTTTCTACATCAAGAGGATGGAATTCCAAACTATTCAGGAGCTTATGACATTGGCGGAGGGTCTTCAATGTCTTGCCGCTGGTGGTCCGATGGTGAAGCCGTGGGAGAACCAAAAACAGCCCGTCGACATGGGAGCGCCTCTTAAAAACAAGTACCAGGATGACGGACGAAGACGCTTAGCAGCTGACCAGCAGATCAACCCGAAAACTGCATGCAGGAATTGCGGTCGGGATGGTCATCGCGCCCAGGAATGTCGCAACCGGCAGACCCTTTTCTGTTGGGAGTGCGGACGGCGAGACATCCGAACAATCGATTGTTGTCGACCAAGGGCTGGCAATCCCGAGACTAGAGACTCGCGAACAGTAAAAGCAACCGCACTTCGTGTAGAAGGGGGCAGAGTTTATGTAAAGCTACGTGTAAACGATAGGGAGTTCAAAGCAACGGTAGATACGCGAGCAACAAAGAGCTTCCTCAGCAGAAACGTGGTAGAAGAGTTCAAAGTGAAGTGAGTGAAGTCGTTCCAGTCGAAACAAGCATAAGGCTGGCCGCCAACTCCCGGACAACGAGCTTGGGGAAAATATCACTTCGTGTAACACTAGGAGACGAGACTCGCGTCACAGAGTTTATTGTCCTTCCGGGAGTCATAGACGACGTCATACTATACAGGAAAGCCGAGAAATCACGATGGAAAATATCGTGATTCTGCGGAAATTCTGCAGAAAGAGCTGGAGAAATTCAATGCGATCCAGGGACCGAGCAATATCACAGAGCACAAGATTGTCGTGAGAGATGACCGACCAATTAAGCAACGATATTTTCCGTGGAATCCAGCAATGCAGAGGGTGAACCTGCTGAAGAACGGGTGCATTGAACCTTCGCACAGTCCGTTCAGCGCGCCTATAGTACTGGTTCGGAAGAAAACGGGGAAATGGCGGCTGTGCATTGACTATCGACAGTTGAATGATAAGTCCGTACCCGACGCTTACCCCATTCCAAGAATACAACACATTGTAGACAGGCTTCGCGACGCTAAGTATATAAGTAGCCTCGATTTAAAGAACGGCTACTGGCAAATCCCGATGGCAGAGGATAGCAAGCAATATACCGCGTTTACAGTTCCTGGGCGTGGCTTATTTCAATGGCGAGTGATGCCTTTCGGATTACACTCGGCTCCAGCAACGTTCCAACGCGCGTTAGACCAGGTCATCGGTCCCGACATGGAACCATACGCGTTCGCCTATCTCGACGACATAATTGTGACTGGTTCAACCCTAGAGGAGCACCTGAGAAACCTTAAGGAAGTGTTTCGTCGCTTACGTCAAGCCAGACTTAGACTAAACATCGACAAGTGCGAGTTCTTAAAGAGAGATTTGAAATAACTAGGGCATATAATCAGCGACAAGGGCATTCACACTGATCCCGACAAGATTGCTGCAATCCGTCTACTACAGCCACCACAGAACATACGAGAACTCCGGCGTTGCTTAGGAATAGCTTCGTGGTACCAGCGGTTTGTACCAAATTTTGCTGACATCGTCCATCCACTGACAACGCTACTGAAGTAAGGCAAACATTGGAAATGGGATGAACCACAGAGCAAGGCGGTTGAAGTTTTGAAGGAGAAACTAACGGCCGCACCGATACTTGTATGTCCAGACTTTAATCGAAAATTCATACTGCAAACCAATGCTAGTGGTTATTGCTTGGGAGCCGTCCTTACCCAATACGTCGACGGACACGAGAAGGTAATTGCGTACGCTAGTCGGCGATTAAACAAGGCGGAACATAACTACTCCCCTACAGAGAAGGAATGCTTGGCCATAGTGTCTTTATCTAAGTATTGCTAGAACTTCATATTTGCAACATGAACCTCTACGGAATGCTTGTAGCGATTTTAATACTGTATATCCTGTTATAAATTTCTCCGATCCAATTTATGTAACGAAACAAATGATTTTATCATTTTTATCGCAACCTTTTTATATTCAATACCTATAATACTGTGAATTTACTTTGTATTTTGTCTGAACTATAAAATTATGTAACACTTAGTTTAGTTTCTATTAAATAAATAAATAAATAAATAGTGTGAGCAATAAGGAAAGTGCGACCTTACCTCGAAGGCTATCGGTTCACCGTGGTCAGCGATCATTTATCATTGAAGAGGTTGAATTCTATAGAGAGTCCTTCCGGACGTATTGCCAGGTGGACTCTTGAGCTACAGCAATATATGTTTGATGTACAATATCGCAAAGAAAAACTTAACATTGTCGCGGATGCGCTATCTCGACAACCACTAGAAGCAGCAGGGAAAATTACCACCGAGATTTCAACAGACACAGAGAAAACATGCTCATGGTTACAAAGAAATATGAAGGAAGTCCAAGGGAACCCTCAGCAGTACAGCGATTACACCATACAAGACGGTCAACTTTACCGGCATATTTCTCATCAACTTGACGGCGATGACTACATTCCATGGAAGTTGTGCGTAGCTATGAATCAACAACAACGGGTCCTACAGGAAAACCCCGACAGTCCACGCGCAGCACACGGCGAAATACGGAAAACGATATTAAGGATGGCGGGAAGATACTACTGGCCCGGAATGTTCCGTGATGTTAAACGTTATGTTCGGAATTACAAGTCCTGTCAAAAGTACATACCCAGTCAACGGAAACCAGCGGGGTATATGCTATCACGAATCAGCGAAGGCCCATGGGAAACCCTGTGTACAGACTTCGTCGGACCTCTTCCACGAACGAAGCATGGAAATTGCATGTTGTTAGTATTCTTTGACAAGTTTTCAAAATGGACTGAAATGATACCATTGCGAGAGGCGTCAACTGACCTTCTGAAACGAGCATACCGAAAGTCCTTCTGTCAGACAACGGGGCACAATTTACAAGCCGAAGCTTCAGAAACTACGTAAAGGAAATGGGGATACGCCACCAGCACCATACACTCCACAAGAAAATCCGACAGAAAGCGTTAATAGAACTCTAAAAACAATGATCGCACAACTGGCTGACAACCAACACCTGAAGTGGGATGAAATGTTGCCTGAAATATCTCTTGCTATCAACAGTAGCGTATCTGAAAGCACAGGTTATAGTCCAGCATTTTTGACACAAGGAAGAGACTTGCGGTTGCCGAATATGCTATTTGACAAGTTAACGAATGGCATTGGTCACGAACAAAGCGGAGCAGAGGAAAAAGTGGCTAAGCTCAGAGAAGTATACCAGATAGTGCGACAGAATATGCAGCAAACGGCTGACAACCAGGCACACCACTACAGCCTGCGGCGACGTCAATGGATGCCTTCCATCGGACGATTGGTCCTACTAAAGTAACATCACTTGTCGAAAGCTGTCGACAACTTCGCGGCCAAATTAGCACCTAAGTACGAAGGGCCGTATTACGTCATCGAGTTCATATCACCAGTCATTGTAAAACTAAAACGCGAAGGTGAATCACGCAAATAGTTTCATTAGGATTAAAGACGACAAAGTAATACAAGAGCCAAATGAAAATATGTACACAAACCAGTATGGGAAAATTGTAAAAGTTTACCGAACACGACGCTAGACATCGATTGATTGTTAACTTTAAATTCTTACAAGTTAGTCGCAGTTATGATAAAAGTATAAAGTACAGGGTTAAATCAAAGAACAAAAACAAACAATAAACTCCTACGTGAACAAGGAAACATAATTATGTTTGTTTTAATTAAAAACTAAGAATTGAACCCGAACGCCTCCATTGAACACAATCTCCAAAATCAGGTGAGGTCCGGTCTAGCAATTATAGCGCCGTATAAATCTGGAAGACATGAAACGTTAGCAAAACATGTTAACAAAAGTGTTGAAGTACATAATATACCCATGGAACAATGAGGGAAAACACAAAAACCCTGAAATCCTCCGAGGTAAGGAGGGATTGCGTGATTTCGACGATAAGGAATTATCACTATCAAATGGCATTGATACAATGATGCACAGCGTGGTCATCAGTCATCGCGAGAAGCTGAAGTAGTCAATTGTTTACTATTTTCTGTTGTCAATTTAAATAGATGTATAATAATAATGGCATTTATACAATAAACAATAAGCAAAAACTCACCTGGCAGCAAATTTCACTATACGTCAAGTACGCGATTTCGTGATAATGAAAAGACGACTTGTCTGAATTGAATTTTTGAATTGAATTGAATTTTATTCTTCATCTGTTAATAACAATTATAAAACCGTATAAGCAACAGAGTACAATGCGAGATCAGTAGCTACAACTAGTGACGATCTCACTTAATAATAATTGACTATTAAATTAAATTAAAATGAAAATAAAATAAAAATAAAAATGTATGAGTGACAATTAAAATATATAACTAAAAGAAAAAATATAAATATTTAAAAATATAAAGAGTAAAATTAAAACAATAACAATATAAAATGCAATAAATAAAAAATTAAAAATAACATAAATGAAACAGAATATATATAAGACATAAAACATGAGAATATTCAACACTAACAAACGAAATAACTAGGACACAATACGCATAAGTGTAGTAACATCACAAGGGTTGAACAACATTAGCCATAGTTTCACCTCCTTTAAGAAACGACCCACTACACGAAGACTTCTTATATTAGGTGTCAACCTGTTAAAAAGCCGAGGAGCACCAGACAGATAGAATCTAAAGTAGATTTGCAGGTTATGCGATGAACTGTTGCAGAATCAGAATTATGACCTCTCAGTGTGTATGCTACACTACATTTCTTCTCGTGCCGAAGAAGAAACCAGTGTTAGCCAGATTAGTAAAATAAGTTTTTAGAATTTTAAAATAATAAAGGTGCTTTAGGGGAAGAATATTGAGGTCTTTGAAAATGGGGAAGCTACTGTCATAACGGGATTTATTACTAATTGTTTTAATTGCAAACTTCTGAATCGAGTATAATGCGTTGATATTGTAGTTAACAGTTCCTCCCCAACAGACTAGGCCATACTCAAGTTTAGAATGGAAGATTCCAAAGTAAATCCTACGTAAGAGATTAGGAGAGCAGGTTTTTTAAGGAGAAAGTTGCCTAGTAGCACAACGTAAGTATTTAGTTAGAACGTCAGTATGACCACACCAATTCATTTTGCTATCCAAATGTAGCCCCAAGTATTTGTAAGAATTAACGCACTCAATAATGCAACAACTTTGGCAGCAGTTCATCGAGTTATAATTGGTGTGGTAATTGATAGATGAGGGGCATATATCCCAAGTCAAAGGTACATTTTTGCAGGCTGGACCATGGAATACGAAGTCAGCAATAACAGGCGGTTTACATCTAGCACAAAAAAACATAATTTTAGATTTCTCACTTAGAACGAGCTTGTTCATAAGAAACCAGTGTCTCAGTAGTATTAAGTCCTTATTAACGGCCACAGTCAGTTTAGAAATCGAATCACTTGTATAAGTACAGGCCAGATCATCAGCAAACGCGACCAGCTTGCCGGAGAAACCGATCGACAGCAGAGAATTTATAAAGATTAGAAATAGAATTGGTCCTAGCACTGATCATTGCAGAACGCCAATATTGATTGTAGCTACAGGCGAGAAGTCACCACCAATTTTAACTCTCTGCTGTCTATCGGTTAAATAAGACCGAAACCAATTATGGACGTTATCTCTAAAACAACAACGGTACAGTTTATCTAAGAGAATTTCATGACCCACAGTGTCAAAAGCTTTGTTAATGTCAATGAATAGCGCCACAGTAATCGGCTTATTATTCATGCTGTTCTAAATATCACAACAAAAACTAAGTAGAGCGTCTTCAGTGGACTTACCCTCACGAAAACCACATTGATGATTATTAAAGAAACTTTTTTTATTTAGAAAGTTGACGATTCTTGTTTTTACTGCTTTTTCAAAGATTTTCGAGAACGTCGGTAGCATAGAAATCGGCCTGTAATTATTCAATGACAACTTATCACCTTTTCAGTCTGTCTACACAAACTATACATAGACAGAGAAAAGAGATGAACCTTGAACTTCAAAAAAGTTCTTGACCTGTATACATCATTGAAATAAAAAGAAACCGCAAAAACAAAGAAACCTATGCACAGAGATCAACGTGTGGACGAGTCCACACAAGAACAGGACTCGGAAAATTAGTATTAGGAAAATTTATATCATGAATAATTACAAAATTATATAAGCAATAAATTTACATACATATATATGAAATAGAAAGGTACATATATAATAAATAGTGTTTATTTTTATCCCAAAATTGGTTACTGCTTCTGGCACTTGAACCGAAGTAGTTTAAGGGAATGATTAAAGATTGATTTGTTCTGGCACTTTAACCGAACAAAGTCAGGAGTGTTAATGAGTTTCTTCTTCTGGCACTTAAACCGAAGAAGAGCTGAGCTGCTATCCAAAATAAAGAATCGCACTCTTTTGTGGTTTGAACTTGACAGACATTTAATGTTGAAAATCTTAAAATTTATAGTAGTTTCACATATACATAGTCTAATATTTGTTATGTGTTGGGTTTTGGTGTTTTCCAAATTCCGTTCCCATGAAGGTAAATGCATGTACAAATTTTGTTCCCATCATTTAATTATATAAAGATAAGACGAAATCTAATACCGCAAGGTGGAGACAGAGCGTCAACAACGCAAAGTCTTGAGTTGGAAATTTTGATGGCAGCGGTGCTGGCGCGAAACTGCATGTCGCGGTGTATACCGCGAAACTGCATGTTTCAAGCGATTCGCAGACAGCTTCGCACAAATAAACCAAAACGCTGACCGTTGCATTCATGGTCAAGGCAAATAAATATAAATACAAAAAATATCCAACTTTGGGAACGGAACGCAGCCACAACCAAAAGTCAACATTCTCCCCGGCATTGACCGAAGGTCAATTATGGAAATATGGTAACAAATTCTTCTTCTTCTGCTTGTTCTTCTGTTTTAATAGTTCTTGGCGTCGGGATCGGCTTTTCCTGTTGTCGGGATCGTCGCATGTATCTTACTAGAATGATGGCCAGAGCTATAACTCCGACCAATGCCGCGTAACCAATCGCAGTAGTGTGATAATTGTGTATTTGCAGGCGTCTGGGTAGATCTACGAGTTCTTGAGCCTGTAGAAGGTCTTGAAGAGCAGTCAACTTCTTCAGCTGAGTTGTGTATGGCTGCTGCAAGGGTTCATATGGAATTGATCGGTTCGGCTTAGCTAACTCCAGAATACCCCCAAAGCTCGTGTATGAGATGCTACTATGCGTCGTAAATATTTGACTGCCTAGCAATGTTGCCGTATCACTTTTAATTACACAGTTTGGACTGATCTTAATTGAACCAGAGGCTTGTAGCGTGTTCTGCGATACCTCTGTGCCGCAAATAATGGTGATTCGTGTTGGAGTGGCGATTGCATAATACCATCGGTTCTCTGTAGTTGCCTTTGTCCAGGTTTTTCCATCTGCCGTGGAAAATTCGCACAGCCCTTGCGACTCATTGTGAAAGAGACTCACCTCACAGGCATTGTTAAGAGCGCCCTTCTGAAAGATTGGTTGTGTGTTAGGACACACATATGTTCGTTCTTGGATGACGAAATGAATGAAAAAAAATGAATGAATGAAAAAAAATCGCACGATTTTTCTTAAAAATTTTTCATTTTAAAAAGTAACAGGTTTTTTGAAGGTATGTTATTTGAAATGTATAGTATTGGAAGTGAAGAAGAATCTGTAACTTTTCTGTTTTGTGTTTTTTGTTTTTATTTGTAATTAATAAATTATAAATACCCTAAATTATAACAATATTACTGATACCCTAAAAATACGCCAATACTAACTAATAGAAACATTGTTCGTAATAAGCACTTGCAAGTGTTTTTTGAATATTTATTTAATTTATTTATTATTTTTTGAATTTATTTTTGAACATTTCGATAAATATCGTCGGAATCGTAAGAGATAACCCCAACATGTTATATATCATTGGAAAGGGGAGACTGTAAGCTTTCAGGGGATGATGCTAGCTTTTGACATCATTACGTAATATTTTTAACAATTTATATTTTTTTAAGACATCCTCCGAATTTTTTTTTAAAACTAAATTATCTCGGAAAATAGTGGCAGAATCAAAAAAAAGATTAATACCTAAAAGATAGATCTCAAAAATACCTTTCTAATGATATATGTACATGTATGTATATGTTTCTGTACACCATTCCATTGAGAAGATATAGCTATTCAAAATTTGAACGGTTTTGACCTTCAAACGCCCATAAATCCTAAAGTAAGTATCCACGCCCCTAAATTTTTTTTCGCAGTTCAATTTTGGGGGAGGAGGGGGCCTAAATGTTCATTACGGGAATCGGCTTCGCCAGATTCTTCCAGATTTCTACGGCGCTATAATTGCTAGACCGGACCTCACCTGATTTTGGAGATTGTGTTCAATGGAGGCGTTCGGGTTCAATTCTTAGTTTTTAATTAAAACAAAAATAATTATGTTTCCTTGTTCACGTAGGAGTTTATTGTTTGTTTTTGTTATTTGATTTAACCCTGTACGTTATACTTTTAACATAACTGCGAGTAACTTGTAACAATTAATCGATGTATAGCGTCGTGTTCGGTAAACTTTTACAATTATCCCATACTGGTTCGTGTACATATTTTCATTTGGCTCTTGTATTACTTTGTCGTCTTTAATCCTAATGAAACTATTTGAGTTCGCTGACATGTGCAGTACGCGTGCGTGATTCACCTTCGCGTTTTAGTTTTACAATGACTGGTGATATGAACTCGATGACGTAATACGGCCCTTCGTACTTAGGTGCTAATTTGGCCGCGAAGTTGTCGACAGCTTTCGACAAGTGATGTTACTTTAGTAGGACCAATCGTCCGATGGAAGGCATCCATTGACGTCGCCGCAGGCTGTAGTGGTGTGCCTGGTTGTCAGCCGTTTGCTGCATATTCTGTCGCACTATCTGGTATACTTCTCTGAGCTTAGCCACTTTTTCCTCTGCTCCGCTTTGTTCGTGACCAATGCCATTCGTTAACTTGTCAAATAGCATATTCGGCAACCGCAAGTCTCTTCCTTGTGTCAAAAATGCTGGACTATAACCTGTGCTTTCAGATACGCTACTGTTGATAGCAAGAGATATTTCAGGCAACATTTCATCCCACTTCAGGTGTTGGTTGTCAGCCAGTTGTGCGATCATTGTTTTTAGAGTTCTATTAACGCTTTCTGTCGGATTTTCTTGTGGAGTGTATGGTGCTGGTGGCGTATCCCCATTTCCTTTACGTAGTTTCTGAAGCTTCGGCTTGTAAATTGTGCCCCGTTGTCTGACAGAAGGACTTTCGGTATGCTCGTTTCAGAAGGTCAGTTGACGCCTCTCGCAATGGTATCATTTCAGTCCATTTTGAAAACTTGTCAAAGAATACTAACAACATGCAATTTCCATGCTTCGTTCGTGGAAGAGGTCCGACGAAGTCTGTACACAGGGTTTCCCATGGGCCTTCGCTGATTCGTGATAGCATATACCCTGCTGGTTTCCGTTGACTGGGTATGTACTTTTGACAGGACTTGTAATTCCGAACATAACGTTTAACATCACGGAACATTCCGGGCCAGTAGTATCTTCCCGCCATCCTTAATATCGTTTTCCGTATTTCGCCGTGTGCTGCGCGTGGACTGTCGGGGTTTTCCTGTAGGACCCGTTGTTGTTGATTCATGTCCACGCACAACTTCCATGGAATGTAGTCATCGCCGTCAAGTTGATGAGAAATATGCCGGTAAAGTTGACCGTCTTGTATGGTGTAATCGCTGTACTGCTGAGGGTTCCCTTGGACTTCCTTCATATTTCTTTGTAACCATGAGCATGTTTTCTCTGTGTCTGTTGAAATCTCGGTGGTAATTTTCCCTGCTGCTTCTGGTGGTTGTCGAGATAGCGCATCCGCGACAATGTTAAGTTTTTCTTTGCGATATTGTACATCAAACATATATTGCTGTAGCTCAAGAGTCCACCTGGCAATACGTCCGGAAGGACTCTCTATAGAATTCAACCTCTTCAATGATAAATGATCGCTGACCACGGTGAACCGATAGCCTTCGAGGTAAGGTCGCACTTTCCTTATTGCCCACACTATTTATTTATTTATTTATTTAATAGAAACTAAACTAAGTGTTACATAATTTTATAGTTCAGACAAAATACAAAGTAAATTCACAGTATTATAGGTATTGAATATAAAAAGGTTGCGATAAAAATGATAAAATCATTTGTTTCGTTACATAAATTGGATCGGAGAAATTTATAACAGGATATACAGTATTAAAATCGCTACAAGCATTCCGTAGAGGTTCATGTTGCAAATATGAAGTTCTAGCAATACTTAGATAAAGACACTATGGCCAAGCATTCCTTCTCTGTAGGGGAGTAGTTATGTTCCGCCTTGTTTAATCGGCGACTAGCGTACGCAATTACCTTCTCGCGTCCGTCGACGTATTGGGTAAGGACGGCTCCCAAGCCATAACCACTAGCATTGGTTTGCAGTATGAATTTTCGATTAAAGTCTGGACATACAAGTATCGGTGCGGCCGTTAGTTTCTCCTTCAAAACTTCAACCGCCTTGCTCTGTGGTTCATCCCATTTCCAATGTTTGCCTTACTTCAGTAGCGTTGTCAGTGGATGGACGATGTCAGCAAAATTTGGTACAAACCGCTGGTACCACGAAGCTATTCCTAAGCAACGCCGGAGTTCTCGTATGTTCTGTGGTGGCTGTAGTAGACGGATTGCAGCAATCTTGTCGGGATCAGTGTGAATGCCCTTGTCGCTGATTATATGCCCTAGTTATTTCAAATCTCTCTTTAAGAACTCGCACTTGTCGATGTTTAGTCTAAGTCTGGCTTGACGTAAGCGACGAAACACTTCCTTAAGGTTTCTCAGGTGCTCCTCTAGGGTTGAACCAGTCACAATTATGTCGTCGAGATAGGCGAACGCGTATGGTTCCATGTCGGGACCGATGACCTGGTCTAACGCGCGTTGGAACGTTGCTGGAGCCGAGTGTAATCCGAAAGGCATCACTCGCCATTGAAATAAGCCACGCCCAGGAACTGTAAACGCGGTATATTGCTTGCTATCCTCTGCCATCGGGATTTGCCAGTAGCCGTTCTTTAAATCGAGGCTACTTATATACTTAGCGTCGCGAAGCCTGTCTACAATGTGTTGTATTCTTGGAATGGGGTAAGCGTCGGGTACGGACTTATCATTCAACTGTCGATAGTCAATGCACAGCCGCCATTTCCCCGTTTTCTTCCGAACCAGCACTATAGGCGCGCTGAACGGACTGTGCGAAGGTTCAATGCACCCGTTCTTCAGCAGGTTCACCCTCGGCATTGCTGGATTCCACGGAAAATATCGTTGCTTAATTGGTCGGTCATCTCTCACGACAATCTTGTGCTCTGTGATATTGCTCGGTCCCTGGATCGCATTGAATTTCTCCAGCTCGTTCTGCAGAATTTCCGCAGAATCACGATATTTTCCATCGTGATTTCTCGGCTTTCCTGTATAGTATGACGTCGTCTATGACTCCCGGAAGGACAATAAACTCTGTGACGCGAGTCTCGTCTCCTAGTGTTACACGAAGTGATATTTTCCCCAAGCTCGTTGTCCGGGAGTTGGCGGCCAGCCTTATGCTTGTTTCGACTGGAACGACTTCACTCACTTCACTTTGAACTCTTCTACCACGTTTCTGCTGAGGAAGCTCTTTGTTGCTCGCGTATCTACCGTTGCTTTGAACTCCCTATCGTTTACACGTAGCTTTACATAAACTCTGCCCCCTTCTACACGAAGTGCGGTTGCTTTTACTGTTCGCGAGTCTCTAGTCTCGGGATTGCCCGCCCTTGGTCGACAACAATCGATTGTTCGGATGTCTCGCCGTCCGCACTCCCAACAGAAAAGGGTCTGCCGGTTGCGACATTCCTGGGCGCGATGACCATCCCGACCGCAATTCCTGCATGCAGTTTTCGGGTTGATCTGCTGGTCAGCTGCTAAGCGTCTTCGTCCGTCATCCTGGTACTTGTTTTTAAGAGGCGCTCCCATGTCGACGGGCTGTTTTTGGTTCTCCCACGGCTTCACCATCGGACCACCAGCGGCAAGACATTGAAGACCCTCCGGCAATGTCATAAGCTCCTGAATAGTTTGGAATTCCATCCTCTTGATGTAGAAATGGGATTCAATTCTGGAATTCTTGTAAATCCGATCCATCTTTTGTGCTTCCGTGTAGCCGGCATACCTCATCATGTCCTGAAGTCTCACCATGTAATCCTTGAACTTTTCTTCGCTAAACTGTTGAGACTTCCTGATTTTGTCTTCTAAAGTTTTGAAACATCGAGCCGGTAGGAAGAAGTTGTGGAAGTCAGTCTTAAAGGCCACTTAGCGTTATTGTTCCGATACCATAGTAGAGCCTTGCCCTTCAGTAGTGCTGGCATCGTCCTCGGTAGCATATCGATAACCAGACCAAATGTCTCGGCTAACTACTCGATGCGCTCGGTAAAAGAGAGTGGAACCTTTTCTCCATCGAACCTCTCGGACCATTTGCGAGCAACGTCTATCATATTCGTGTACCTTTGCGTCGGTGCCTGTCTCGGTGTTGTAGTTTGTTCTCCTGAGCTTACGGTTATTGTACTAGGCGTACTCAAGTTTCCTTCTGCGTTACGTGTCTTCCTAGCCTCCGCCATAGCTGACTTGTTTCGGCGTTATTTCTCCTCATACACGCTTAGTTGTTCTTCAACCTCCTGCTCGTGTACCTCGTCCGTGACCCACTGGCTGAATCGCCTCTGCCTCTCTTCCAGTGATACAGCAGCGTCGACGCCATACGACTCCATTGCTTTTCTGAGTTCGTCGTTAGAGAGCTCATATACACAGTCGACTCGGTTACCCATCGTGAAATCTGTGATTGACTCGTGTAACAATTACACGTTGCTGGAGCCGAGTGTAATCCGAAAGGCATCACTCGCCATTGAAATAAGCCACGCCCAGGAACTGTAAACGCGGTATATTGCTTGCTATCCTCTGCCATCGGGATTTGCCAGTAGCCGTTCTTTAAATCGAGGCTACTTATATACTTAGCGTCGCGAAGCCTGTCTACAATGTGTTGTATTCTTGGCTGAATCGCCTCTGCCTGCTCGGGCGCCACTTGGAACGAACTTTACTTAGGCCGAGATATCCTCAGCGGGTGCCAGGGTTCGTGTACAAGACCTGAGACAGTAAAGTACACAAGATTCTTCTTTTCCTTTACTCTTTATTAATCTAATATGTACTATATTATATATATTTATAAGGCTTACGTAATAATCTTATCTCTATGCAGTGTTTGAATTTGTATTTTCCTTCGGAGCTATGTTCTGCTTTCTAGTTGTTTCTAGGCGATTCTGCTTCCTCAAAAGGACAGTGGACACGTTCTTGTGACTGGATTCGTTCGTCGTTTGTACTCTGGTGGGCTTACGCATCCACACACTGAGGTGATTTCGTGAGATGCCGGGCTTACGCTTGAGTGAGCCTACGCTATCACTCAGTGGGATGTAAGCTGCAAGTTGACGGGCGTACGCAACCACTCAACTGCTCTCACAAAGGATCTTTGGATTCTAGTCGTCTTCTTTGCTTGGTTCTTACTCTTCAGTATTATTCTCTCTGAGGCACTTCGATTCACTTCTCCTTTCGATTTCACTTCACTGACACTTTGCACTATTTTAACAACTCACTTGCACGAATGCCTTTGTTCGACTCAATCCCTGTTGCATGTTTCTACTTGCTTTTATATTCTTCTGCTCATGCTTTTGATGTCCGCAGCGTCGTCCCGTTGTTTTTTAGTTCGTAAACAAGTTCCCGTTTTCTCTGCTATGTTTGAACGCTTTGCTCGAAAACAAGTTCCCGTTTTCTATGTTCTGCTCTGCTGGTTGACCTTGCTCGGCCGATGCCCTCGCTCACGCGTTCTTTCGCCGATTCTTTTGTGGGTTAACCTTCTTGTCTACTGATTACTATAGCGTAGCGCAAAACGGTAACTCGTTCAGTTATTTGCCTCGTCTCTTGTCCTTGACTTGAACCGCAGGTCAACGTTCGCTTGCCTAGTTCGTTGTGCGTTAATTTTTAGTGCTCCTAAAAATTATCGTCACACATTCACATCTTCCACAATCACCTTTCCACAAATCATTCAACCAGGAGACTTAGGGTCTTGCTGTAAGGGGAAATCTTGAGGGTTTATTTTCTAGAAATCAAACATATTTGCACATGCAACAATTAAGCAAAACAGTAACATCTACTAACACCAAAGACAAAACTTACTATTACTAGAATCGCTCCTCTGGTTTAGGAGATATGTGGACACGGTCTGCCACTACATGCTCGAAACCGTCGATGTTGTTTACAGCATGGAACGTATTCGTAGAAAAAAATTGTAGGCCGTGTTCACTTGTGTCCACTTAACGTGTGGTTTCGATACCCTTCTCATGCTCTACGAATCTGAGCTAGCCGGGCTAAATTATAACCACTACCAAAGGAGTTCGTCAAAGATGTCGATCTCTTACCAATATCGCAGCTAGCCTAGTATAATCGAATATATCACAGTCGCTATCACTACATCTTAAGCTAATATTGCGTTAACTAAAACCTAATATTGAACTACTAACTACATCTAATGGTAAAATAAAGAAATAATAAGAGGCAAGTCTATTACTTACAAAAACGGGTGAAGTCAGATTAAATTAAAGAAATATAAATGGAAAAATAAATACTAGCTTATAATAAAGTAATAATTTTCAAAACTAAAAACCTACAACGCTCACTACATACAACATACGTTACGACACAAACAAATCTTTAGCGTGGTATACGCCTAATTTTTTACCACCAAGTGTTTCGCGCTCGTACAAAGGGTTGCCGTATTATCTCATAGGAGTTTGCGTGTTGTATCATATAAGACCCACACATGGCGTAGTAGGGTGCCAAATCGATTGTACGGTGGACAACACTTCTTAGTGCAAATGATGCGTCACTAATATGCAAGTCCCAGTTTCGTTGGTTCTCTCCTACAAACGAACGCACCTAACTTTAACGAAAAACCTAACTACATTAGCGACACTTCACATTGGTTGGAGAAAAACGAACTTCGAAAAGTGGTCCAGACATACGAATTGCCGTTCTTTGATCTTGGGTAGGGGCCCATAAAATCTATGTAGAGGCGCTGGAAGGGTCGTTCAGTGATGTATTGTTTACCCATCAGGGGACGTTGCATTGCTTTAGACTTTTTGCTGCCCTTGCATACATCACAATTCTTAACACTATATTGCACGTCAGTAACCATTCCCGGCCAATAATATTTTTGTTTTAACCAGCCAGCGTCTTGTGAATCCCTCATGTCCAGCTGAAGGGGAGCTATGACAAGCCTCCAGTAACACAGAACGCAATTCAGACGGGACCCAGAGCTGCCAAGCATGATCATCTTGAATCACATCACCCGTCAAAAAACCCGTACATCTGTAAACAAACCCATCCGAAAGTACTAAATCCGGTAGTTCGTCTTTGTTGTCAGTCACTGTTTTCCTCAACTCCTCATATCCTTCCGAAGAAAAGCTGCGGAATTGGTGTCAACATCAAGTGATCTGTCTACCGGTTCTATCTCTTCCAGATACATGCGAGAAAGAGCATCCGGCACCACATTCTGTGAGCCTTTCCTATGTTCAATATTAAAATTGTAAGCTTGAAGTTTTAAACTCCATTTGGCTAATCTTCCAGACAGGGCCCTATTGCACCAACAACTTTTCACTTATCACTTTACATATGCTCGAAAAGCACTTTTCATGAAAAGGAAAAGTGAAATGCATTGCACCAAAAACTTCCCAAATAAACTTGTCAAATTTGCAAGAGAGAGAGAATGTGAAAAGATTTTTGAAAAGTTGATAAGAGAAGCATTGCACCAAACTATGACTTTGCTTTGCTAATTGAGAACTTTACAAACGATATGCAAAGCAAAATTGACAAGCGTTTCTCCGTTATTTTAACGTACTTTGCAAAACACCGTGTTATGCAAAGTGATTTCTCTTATTGATTTCGTTACAATGTCGCGCGCGGTAAGCAAAGCCAATAAATTGACTCTACTTCAATTAATAAAAACTAAAAAGGTAATCATTATTTACGTTAATATTTATATGTATATATTTATCAATAAATTTTTTGCATTAAAGGATGTATTATTTGGATCATTCCAAAATAACTCTACTTCGAAAGTAGAGAAAGAATTAGCTTGGAAAGAAGTTTTAGAAAAAGCAAAATCCTTGGGATTAGCCGGAGCTAATCGGCAATGGAATTTTGCAAGGGATAACCTATTTGGCCTTTGGAAAAGTAGAACCTTGGTACGTTAAACTAATTATTTTTTTAAAAGAAATTGAGAATCGGCAGGCCAACGTATGGTTTCATCCATCATGGAGCTTATAACTGCATCAGCTACTCGATGGATGACTCTGCACACAGTAGACTTGTGAACGCCGTGCATTTTTGCAACACCATGGTATTGGCTCCCATTACCTAGCCAGTGTAAAGTGGTTAACAATTGGTGTAGCGGTGTCAAACAATTATTACGCAAGTTTTCGTACTCCAACTGCGCTCCAATTTTAGACAACACAAATTCAATTTCGCTTCTATTTAATCTAAAATTTTCAACTACATTGCAGTCTAAACTGAAATTTATTCTTTCATAATTTCTCCGAATGCTTCGATCATCATTATCTTCCACTAGTTCCAAAATTTCCAAACGAAACATATCAATTAAAAAATAAACAACTTTGATATTCATCAACTTGATTGTTCAGTCGTACGATGTTAACTAATGTGCGTTATTTTATTACTTCAAGTTAAATAGAAAAAAGTATTTGTATCTATAAAAAATCAGTCTCTCTCTTTTAAAACAACAATTTTACACGTTAAATTAAGCTTATCATACAAATGATATGTGAATTCTTACTTTGCATAATATTTGAAAAACTTTTCATATAAGCAATAGCAAAATGCAAAGGAAAAGTGCTTGGTGCGATGAAATGAGAGAATATTTTGATAATTTGCAAAATTTCCCACTTTTCAGCTAAGTACTTTTCGCTTTGCATTTCATGCAATGGTGCAACGCTTTGCAAACAAATTTAGGAAAATTTCTCTTTTCACATTTACTTTTCCTTTGCATATTGGTGCAATGCTTTTCTTGTCAAATTTTTGATAATTTGCTAATTCGCAAATGAAAAGTTGTTGGTGCAATAGGGCCCTCGTCTTCTTGGTTCATCAACCACTTCAGACTCGCGTGATCTGTAATTATGGTAAAAGGTAAACCTTCCAGGTAGGGACGGAAGAAATACTCTCACACTCACTCACAAAAGTCACACTAATGGGAAGCTAATCAAAGAAAACACAAAACTGGAAGGACCTAACCGAAAAGAGAAAAACCAATGAATGAAAAAGAAGCAAAAATATGAAAAAACTCAAACAACAACAACCTACACTACAACCACCACAAAAAACTCAAAAAAGAAATATTTATTTATTTATATTTATATTTTATTTTTATATTTATTTTAAAAATTTCAAAATGATTAAATATTAATTAAGAAAGACTAAAGATTAATGAAATAAGAAAAATAATATAAGATAAACGAAAATAGTAAAATATTAAAGAAAATAATAATAAATAAAAAACAAATTAATTAAAAAAAAATAAAAGTTATAAGCAGAAATAATAAAATAATAATGAAAAGAAAAGATAAAAAATAATAATACAAACAAAATATATATAACAAATTTAATTATATGAAATAATAAAATAATGAAATATATATAATAAAATATAAGCAAAAAAAAATAATCAATAATGAGGAGATAATAAAAGTTTATTTATTTCAATAAATGGTTTTAGGCTGATGTGTGTGGTATTAACCCAGAAGGCATTCAACACCTGAACATGTTTGTCTGTATAGTCAAGTCAAGAGTCAGCTAAAAATTATCCCAAAACCCCCAAATACTCTGTCTATGTTACAATTCTGGAACGCGGCACAACTGTACCTCAGCCTTGACTAAAGTTAGCTTGCCATGCCCCCTTGTAACATTTATCCCCCTTGAGTGTACTGGAGATTCGCCTCACAAGTACAACCACTGAAAGTTTTACAGTTGGTAGCGAATCTGCCAGCAACTCACCTGTCGAAACGCCCAGTGGAAAGTCCAGCGACTGGTACCTCTTATGAAAACACTTGTGCCTTGGTAAAGGAACCCAGTCGCAAAACTTTCCACAACATAAAGTTGTAGCAACTGCAGCTTCTGCCCAAAAACAATTGGTTTTGAAACCGTTAAGTTCGTAGCAGAAACTGGCGTTGCTACCCTGTCCAAACACAAAATAAAACAATAGAAAAGTATAAAGCAAAAAGATATATTAAAAGGAAAAGTAAGAAGATATATTAAAAGCAAAAGTAAATTACAAATTAGAAAAAAAAAAAAATAAAAATGGGAAAAAAGTAATGTAAAAAAGTTAGAAAATACGATCGTTGGGCGCCATTTCTGTTGTGAGCAAAGTTAGGGTGGCGTGGCACGTTGGCTGCGGCTAGCCATGAACCGCATTTGGCTCAAAGTGTACTTGCGGTTCCCTTATTTCTTTAATCTGTTCAAGTCTCTCTTAGTCCGTCTGTCTTTTCCATAATGTCCGTTAGGTCTGTCTGTTTGCCACGCCCTCAATTGCGGTGACCTCCCTTTAGGTTCAGCAGCACATCATATGTCAACAAGTAATGCAAAAAAAAACTACGTTATTTTACAAAACAAAAGTTTAATCATATACAAATATTAGAGATACTAAATACTATACTACTATAGAAAACAAACTATCCACAAAGTTATGCTCCACAAAGTCGGCGGCAACCCTGCTTTTCCTTATATATTCTCAATGTATTGTGTCTCGTGTGGTGTTGTAGTTGTTTGATTCCTCTGTTTGCTGTTGAATTCTACGTGTTTGGTTGTTATTGTGAAGTTGTTGTATTTCATATATGTTTTAATGTTGTTGTTGTTGTAGTGAATGTTAATCTTCTTTCCAACTATATGTTTCTTTATTTCAATTTTTTTTTGCAAATCCAATTTTTTTATAGTGAAAAAAATGAAAGTTTAGTTCTTGTCTATTTTGTTCTGTATATTTTTCTATGTATATGTTTCTATTTCTTTTTGGATTATGTCGATTTTGTGTGTATGCAACTTTTGTTTAGCAATATAATTGGTGGTAACATTTTATTATGTATTCTATATGTTGGGTTGTTGTTTTTGTGACTGCATTGCTTGTAAGTCTATATAATTTTTTTATTAATTAGAGTTAGTGAAAGTTATTGATGCTGCTGTTGTGGTTGTTGGTAATTTTTGTTCAGTCTGTGTTTGGTTGTGGGTGGTTTTGTTGATTCATGTTTAAATACTTTGTATTCGCACAGTTGCTCTTGTTGTTGATTTAATGTACTTGTATATAAAGAAATGTATTTTTAATCAAGTTTTACTTTACTTGCCAGGAGAAATTTTGACGCAATTCTGCTGCAATTTGGCGAACAATTTTTTTTTTATTACTCGCAGTGTTATATGTTTTGTTCAATCAATTATACGTGTCTTTTTTTCTGCGTTTTCTGTTTATTTAAATGATGTTTTTCTTTCAAAATTATTTATTTTTTTTATTCAATTGTCTCTCTTATTCTCTCTTTAAATGTGTCTCTTAAAATGTCTCTCTTTATTCACACATTTATCTTCAACCATTTCATATTTTAACTCCCCCAATATCTTTTCTTCAACCAGTCATCAATCTTTTTCCTTTTTTTTTTTCTTCGCCCTTCCCGTAACCATTCCCACTTTCACTAATTCACATCTTCCACAATCACCTTTCCACAAATCATTCAACCAGGAGACTTAGGGTCTTGCTGTGAGGGGAAATCTTGAGGGTTTATTTTCTAGAAATCAAACATATTTGCACATGCAACAAAACAGTAACATCTACTAACACCAAAGACAAAACTTACTATTACTAAAATCGCTCCTCTGGTTTAGGAGATATGTGGACACGGTCTGCCACTACATGCTCGAAACCGTCGATGTTGTTTACAGCATGGAACGTGTTCGTACACAAAAAATTGTAGGCCGTGTTCACTTGTCTCCACTTAACGTGTGGTTTCGACCCACTTCTCATGCTCTACGAATCTGAGTTAGACGGGCTAAATTATAACCACTACCAAAGGAGTTCGTCAAAGATGTCGATCTCTTACCAATATTGCAGCTAGCCTAGTATAATCGAATATATCACAGTCGCTATCACTACATCTTAAGCTAATATTGCGTTTACTAAAACCTAATATTGAACTACTAACTACATCTAATGGTAAAATAAAGAAATAATAAGTGTCAAGTCTATTACTTACAAAAACGAGTCAAGTTAGATTAAACTAAAGAAATATAAACGGATAAATAATTACTAGCTCATAATAAAGTAATAATTTTCAAAACTAAAAACCTACAACGCTCACTACATACAACATACTTTACGACACAAACAAATCTTTAGCGTGGTATACGCCTAATTTTTTACCACAAAGTGTACCGCGCTCGTAGAATGGATTGCCAACTTTTTTTAAAATTCTACATTTAATATTGGCCGCCCCAGCTTGACATTATAACCGTCCATGAGGTTGCTGTGCTTAAAATTTCGGTGATATACAACTTGTCCAACTTAAAAATTTACATCCCTACTACGCGTGTTATACGCCTTGGCGCTTTTTGCGTGAGCACGCTGTAATGCTTCTGAAATCTTCTCGCAAATCAAACTTAGTTTGTCCTCTTGGCTCACGACTGCTAAATCTTCACCTTTTACAGAGCTCACACGACGCATTATTTTATAGGAGTTTGTGAGTCATGTAAGCCCCAAACACGGCGTAGTAGGGTGCCAAAGCGATTGATCGGGGGACAACACTTCTTAGCGCAAATGCTGCCTCACTAATATGCAGGTACCAGTTTCGTTGGTTCTCTCCTACCAACGAACGCACAATTTGCAAACCCTCTCAGCTGCATTCGCTTAAGGAGAATAGAATTCTGTTCTGACATGTTTTACTTCATATTTTTTTAAAAACTCCTTAAACATGCCAGAAACGAACTGTTTCGCACTGTCAGAATGTACAAACTCAGGACACCAAAAACATGAAATACACTACTTTGTAAATACCTAACTACATTAGCGACACTTCACATTGGTTGGAGAAAAAGAACTTCGAAAAGTGGTCCTGACATACAAAGATGAAGGAATTGCCGTTCTTTGATCTTGGATAGGGGCCCACAAAATCTATGTAGAGGCGCTGGAAGGGTCGTTCAGTGATGTATTGTTTACCCATCAGGGGACGGTGCATTGCTTTCGACTTTTTGCTGCCCTTGCATACATCATAATTCCTAACACTATATTGCACGTCAGTAACCATTCCCGGCCAATAATATTTTTGTTTTAACCAGCCAGCGTCTTGTGAATCCCCCATGTCCAGCTGAAGGGGAGCTATGATAAGCCTCCAGTAACACAGAACGCAATTCAGACGGTACCCAGAGCTGCCAAGCGTGATCCTCTTGAATCACATCACCCGTCAAAAAACCCGTACATCTGTAAACAAACCCATCCGAAAGTACTAGATCCGGTAATTCGTCTTTGTTGTCAGTCAGTGTTTTCCTCAACTCCTCATATCCTTCCGAAGAAAAGCTGCGGAATTGAGGTCAACATCAAGTGATCTGTCTACCGGTTCTATCTCTTCCAGATACATGCGAGAAAGAGCATCCGGCACCACATTCTGTGAGCCTTTCCTATGTTCAATATTAAAATTGTAAGCTTGAAGTTTTAAACTCCATCTGGCTAATCTTCCAGACAAGTCTTTTTGGTTCATCAACCACTGCAAACTCACGTGATCTGTAATTATGGTAAAAGGTAAACCTTCCAAATAGGGACGGAAGAAATACTCTCACACTCACCCACAAAACTCACACTAATGGGAAGCTAATCAAAGAAAACACAAAACTGGAAGGACCTAACCGAAAAGAGAAAAACCAATGAATGAAAAAGAAGCAAAAATATGAAAAAACTCAAACAACAACAACCTACACTACAACCACCACAAAAAACTCAAAAAATAAAAATTTATATAAAAATAAGTAATGATAATTATAAAAAACAATATAAAAAAAAATAATTCAAAATGATTAAATATTAATTAAGAAAGACTAAAGATTAATGAAATAAGAAAAATAATATAAGATATACAAAAATAGTAATATATTAAATAATAATAAATAAGGAATAATAAATAAAAAAAAAATTAATTAAAAAAAAATAAAAGTTATAAGCAGAAATAATAAAATAATAATGAAAAGAAAAGATAAAAAATAATAATACAAACAAAATATATATAACAAATTTAATTATATGAAATAATAAAATAATGAAATATATATAATAAAATATAAGCAAAAAAAAAAATAATCAATAATGAAGAGATAATAAAGGTTTATTTATTTCAATAAATGGTTTTAGGCTGATGTGTGTGGTATTAACCCAGAAGGCATTCAACACCTGAACATGTTTGTCTGTATAGTCAAGTCAAGAGTCAGCTAAAAATTATCCCAAAACCCCCAAATACTCTGTCTATGTTACAATTCTGGAACGCGGCACAACTGTACCTCAGCCTTGACTAAAGTTAGCTTGCCATGCCCCCTTGTAACATTTATCCCCCTTGAGTGTACTGGAGATTCGCCTCACAAGTACAACCACTGAAAGTTTTACAGTTGGTAGCGAATCTGCCAGCAACTCACCTGTCGAAACGCCCAGTGGAAAGTCCAGCGACTGGTAACTCTTATGAAAACACTTGTGCCTTGGTAAAGGAACCCAGTCGCAAAACTTTCCACAACATAAAGTTGTAGCAACTGCAGCTTCTGCCCAAAAACAATTAGTTTTGAAACCGTTAAGTTCGTAGCAGAAACTGGCGTTGCTACCCTGTCCAAACACAAAATAAAACAATAGAAAAGTATAAAGCAAAAAGTATTGTTTGCGACAAGCTTTTTCGTCGCCCGTAATTATAAAAAATACACAAAACATTCAAGCGAATTGTTTCTTTTCACTTTATTAAAAGTAAATGCAATAGTTCAGGCAAATATTACTCAATTTGATTATAAATGCTGGTTTTGCTGTTCTGCTCAATCGAAACAAAAACGAAAGAACAAAAAGAATCGGGAAGATGGCTGCCGGCCAAGATTTGCATTTTTGCTCCACTCTTGGGCAACAATATGTGTTGCCGCCCTTAATGTTTCTTGAGAACATTAACATTCTCCCCACTTTGAAAGACTCTGGCTTTCAAGATTATCCTCTAATGGCAACAAGGCTAACTCGTGACGGCACGAGTGACGTTACCAGCATTGGTCCGCAATACGCTACTCGAGGCACTCCATCATTACCAGGAATGGTGCGGATTACTCTCGCCAATGGCCATTTTAAGGGTGGTAGATTTTCGTCTTTTATCAGAACCATTGTTCCGATGGCCAGTGCTGGTCTCGGTGATTGCCATTTAACTCTCTGCTGCAATAGCGTGAGATATTCGGTGCTCCACCTCTTCCAGAATATATGCTGAAGATACGTAACCCGTTGCCATCGGTCAAGGCGATTTAAATTTACTGCGGTGACGTCCGGCTCGACGACGGATGTGAATGGAGCCCCAATGAGAAAATGTGCCGGCCAAGTCATCTGGATTTTCTGAAAATTGAGTTAAAGGACGAGAATTAATTATCGCTGCCACTTGACAAATTAAAGTACGAAGCTCATCAAAACTTAAGCACGATTGTCCAATCGAGCGATACATGTGAAACTTTGCGATTTTTACACAGGCTTCCCAAAGGCCTCCAAAATGAGGGGAGCGCGGAGGGATGAATTTCCAATCAATTTCCTCCTTTAAGCAATGCTGAAGCATCGCGATCTGGCGCTCGTAGCTGAAAACCGATCGCCGCAAATCAGCAAGCTCATTTCGAGCACCGACAAAGTTAGTAGCGTTGTCGGACCAGATTGTTTTCGGCTTGCCGCGCGTACAAATAAATCTTTTTAGTGCTGCCAGGAAAGCGGCTGTTGAGAGATCCTTTACTAGCTCCAGGTGTACAGCCTTGGTTGAAAAACAGATAAACAAGCTGACGTAACATTTCACAGCAGCCTTGTTGCGGACTTCATTTTTGTAGTAGAAGGGACCACAGTAATCAATGCCTGTAATTATGAATGCACGAGTGGCCTGAAATCGATCCCTTGGCAAATCTCCCATTATATGTTCGAATACTCTAGGCTTTGCGCGAAAACATATGATGCATTTATTGGTTACTCGAGCCACTGTTTTGCGGCCGCCTAAGGGCCAATATTGTAGACGAATAGCAGCCAAAAGGGACAGCGTGCCAGCATGAAGGTGTATTTGATGAAAGTGCATTATTATAGAGCAGGTTATGGGATGGTGACTGGGCAAGATTATAGGGTGGCGCGA
The DNA here is from genome assembly GCA_937620795.1 of Thecophora atra. Taxonomy (NCBI): domain Eukaryota; kingdom Metazoa; phylum Arthropoda; class Insecta; order Diptera; family Conopidae; genus Thecophora; species Thecophora atra. Next base: position 50,648,115 of record OW569398.1, read on the forward strand.
CGCAAAATCTAAAGTTGAGTGCTTTAAACGGCCGCCCACGCGGATTAGTCCAAAGTTGTCCATGAAGGGAGAGAGCGAACGAAGCGAACTAGAATGGCCAATCGGCTTGTTTGATTTAAGTCTTTCATACTCATAGGCTAAATTTGAAATCTGAATGGCACGCAGCAATAAATGAGTGCCGTGCTGCAAGTCTTCGATATTGATGGTAGGTGCCCGTATTCTGTGTAAAAATTTATAGACATAGCTATAAATACGCCGCACTTTTGAAAACGAATTCACATATTTGCAATTTATAGATGGATCCCTTTGGGCGTTTATGAGGAAAACCTTTCTACGAAGCTCAGGTATATTTGCAACAGGCAAACATGATTCAGGCCAGCGACAGCGATCGCACTTCAAAAAGGACGGGCCCTGCAACCAAAGTGCAGAACGTCTTAGATCAGATAATCGCGCTCCCTTCGATAGAATGTCAGCCGGGTTCATTGTTGTTGGAACATAATGCCATTCAGCGTCAGATATACTCTGCTGTATACTACTTATACGATTCGCAAGGAAAACATTGAATTTAGATGGCTCATGTCTCAACCAGGACAGAACCACACTCGAGTCCGACCAGCAGTGATAATCGCAGCGAAAAATTTCCATTTTTCTTATCGAACTTACAATTTGAGCTAAAAGAGCAGTGGCGCACAATTCCAACTTTGGCACTGTTAATGATTTGAGTGGGGCTACGCGTGACTTTGAGCAGAGAAGGTTAATTTTTACCATGTCGCCTTTACACGCTCTAACATATACGCAAACTCCATATGCATCCAAGCTGGCGTCACAAAAGGCATGAATCTCCACATCTGCATCAGGCACCGATACGAATCTGGGAATAGACCGCTCTTGGATATCGTGGATATCCTTGCATATTTGATGCCATGAAGATTGTAAAGACAGCGATAAACTTTCATCCCATTGAAGCTGCTCCCTCCATAAATGCTGAAGAAATATTTTTGCCTTTGTTATAACAGGACCGATGAGCCCCAGCGCATCGTAAAGTTGAGCAATTGTTGACAATACTGTTCTCTTACAGCATTATTTTGCGCTTTGCGCCATTGCGAATGAAAATAGAAGATTGTCTGCTGCGGGATCCCACATAAGGCCAAGAGTCTTAGTCATATCATGGCCATCACCAAGCTGCGCGATACTGTCCCTATCGGCAGAAGGAATTTCAGATAATACTTCAGGACTATTTGAACAGAATTTTCGAAGTTTGAATCCTCCTTTAAGCAGCAAGCTGGTTGTCTGCCTCATTAGCTGCATAACTTCCTTTGGAGTATTTCCGCCAGTTATCATATCATCAACATAAAAATTCTTCAATATGTTTTCCGCCCCCATGGGAAATTTCTCGCCTTCATCAAATGCTAACTAATGCATTGCTCGAATTGCTAAGAATAAGGCAGACTTTCTGACATAAGTTACGGTGTCTAATGAAAAAATGCTTATTTTTTCCTGCGGTGATTTGCGCCAAAGAATGCATTGTAAATAGTTATCAGGTGCGGACATTCTCACGCATCGATACATTTTACAAATGTCGCCGGTTAAAGCTCCCGTAGCTTTAAATTTCAGCAATGTTTGAAAAAGCTTGGGCTGAATGGTGGACCCCGTCAAAAGCAAATCGTTCAACGAGTACCCTGTTGTGGTTGCTGCAGACCCATCGACGACCACTCTGAGTTTGGTCGTGGAACTGTCTTCCTTTATGACACAATGATGTGGCAAAAAATATTGGCAAGTGTTAGGTAATGCGTGGGGTACCAGAGACATGTGCCTTAAATCGATATACTCATCCATGAATGCAGCATAATCAGCCTTGAGTTTGTGATTACGTTCCAGTTTACGCTCCAAATTTTCAAAACGATGCAAGGCTTGCTGATATGAATCGCCCAATAGATCAACTCCTTGACTCATGGGCAAGCGCACAGAATATTCACCTGAAGCAAGACGCTTGCATGTTTCAACGAATTTATGCTCGCACTCCTGTTCCTCTTTTGTGAGTTTAGTATCGGGATCTACAAAGCTTTCAAGTTCCCAAAATTTTGTAAGCATTTCGTTAAGGCTAGGGTTTGAGTCGACAATGTTTGTCTTTACTTGGACGCCAAGTAACGATGATGAGATATGATCCAGCCAAATCGAGTTTTTTGTAGAAATGGCAATCCACGCGCGAGGTGAATTTGGCCCACGCAAAGCAATTCAAAAAATAAAGTAGCACCTATGAGCAGATCAATGTTCTGCGGCTTATAGTATAAGGGATCCGCAAGTTTTATATTTGATGGAATTTGCCAATTGGTACTGTTGACGATGGCGGTGGGCTGCTCACCTGTGATTTTGGAAACTATAGTAGCGTTAAGATTGACCGAGTATTCGGAGAGACGAGAAGTTAAGCAACAGTCGACTGCATGCGAAGTATTATCCATCTGCACATCGTCAATGCCCGAAACAGCAATGGGATGTCTCATTTTCTTTAATTGAAGCAAGTTAGCGAAAGGATTTGTAATCAAGTTGAGTTGAGATACGGAATCGAGAAGAACACGGCATGGAATTAAAGATCCAGCACTATTTTTTGGCTAAGACTACAGCCGTGTCTAGCAGCACAGGATCAGGGAGAGGCAGTTTGGTTTCGATTGGCAAGCTCACTGCAGTGGATCGTGTCACAAATGTGTGTTGCTGTGCCGGCTCCACGTTTACAGAGCTGCTAACGGTACCAGGCACCTCAGCCGAGGTATTAGACAAATTCAAATGAAGTAAAGTATGGTGCTTGAGATTACAAACTTTGCAAGGTCCTGATTTGCATGAGCTTAACCGATGCCCGTACTTTAAGCAATTAATACAGAGCGCTAATTTCTTTATTTCTTTAAACCTCAGAGCTGGCGATAAATTTGCGAACCGAGAGCAGCTGTATATTAAATGCTTGATATCATCGCAGAAAGTGCAACCATTTTTGTTATGATTGGATACAACAAATGATTTTTTGACGCAATTTGTAAACTTATTAAATTTTCCTACCTGATGGGTCGGATTTTTGCCTACCAATGACTGCTCCACATTCTCCAAGGTTTGACAGCGCTTTTCCAAAAATGAAACTAATGATTCCCACGAGGGTATTTCTTTAAGAGGAGATGCTTCCTCCCATTTTGTTTGCGTTGCAGAGTCCAGCTTTTGCAGAACTATTTGAATGATAATACTATCTGCTATCTGCTGCTGGGAAGGCATTGATTGCAATGCGCGCATTTGGAATTGAGATTATCGCATAGCTCTCTTAATCCGGTATCTGCACTGTTGTTTAGCCTTTTCAATCCAAAAATCTCCCTGATGTGCACCTGAAATATTAAACGTTTATTATCGAATCTTTTTTTGAGCAATTCTTTAGCAATGAGGTAATTACCATCATTTATCTCCAATGCACGGATCGTGTCGAATGCTGCACCCTTTAGACACGACCGCAAATGTTGAAACTTTTCCGTATTTGTTAGATTATCTTCGCTATGCACAATTGCTGAAAAGGTGGAGAAGAAATCGGTCCAGTCAGTATAGGCGCCAGCAAATGTTGGCAAATGTATTTGGGGTAATCGTGTTTTTGGATGTGGCATTATGCACAAGGGATGAGAGTCATCACGAGCAATTTGCTTCAAAGTCGAAGAACACGGCGAGGACGCAGCGCCTTGCCTTACTATCTCCGTCTGCAATGAAGCCTTTGCCGCCAGATACACTGCCTCGAAGTTTGCGCACATCGGGCTATCAATTTGGTCTAAATTGAGTTCCTCGAGACTGCTACGAGCGCTGCAAAATTCATTACGTAAGCGCTCTAAACGCTCCACGTTCAATTGCAATTCAATTTCGCTAGAACCCTTGAAACTTCCTTTTTCTATTTCATCGCGAAGCTTTGTTAGGTCTTTAAATCTTGCCTCAGAACGGCGCTGGAAAAGGTCTTTTTTCTTTCCACTTTCTTCTGAGCTCGGTTCTGACATTATACGGAAAATTTGAAAGTAACACGAACTACTAAAACCACGTGTATTTTCAGATTTTATCTATTACTCGCGAATATCACGTCGGGGTCACCAAAAATGTTTGCGACAAGCTTTTTCGTCGCCCGTAATTATAAAAAATACACAAAACCGCTTGAATTGTTTCTTTTCACTTTATGAAAAGTAAATGCAATAGTTCAGGCAAATATTACTCAATTTGATTATAAATGCTGGTTTTGCTGTTCTGCTCAATCGAAACAAAAACGAAAGAAGAAAAAGAATCGGGAAGATGGCTGCCGGTTTAGATTTGCATTTTTGCTCCACTCTTGGGCAACAATAAGTGTTGCCGCCCTTAATGTTTCTTGAGAACATTAACAGATATATTAAAAGGAAAAGTAAGAAGATATATTAAAAGCAAAAGTAAATTACAAATTAGAAAAAAAAAATAAAAATGGGAAAAAAGTAAAGTAAAAAAGTTGGAAAATAAGATCGTTGGGCGCTTTTTCTGTTGTGGCACGTTGGCTGCGGCTAGCCGGCAATATTTGGTGCAGTTCTTGCCACCCTAACCACAAGAGAAAAACATACTCGTGCCGTATGGTTTTTTTTTTTTTAAAGAAGAGGAGCGGAAAGGATAGAGAAAAGAGTTAAAACAAAACACCGGTCACATACACCTGCGTTTTCTAATGAGTCATTCCAAGCTAACTATATCACTCTCATAAGCACCTAATCATAAAATCTACCATACGCTCACCCAGTCTCACTCACCTCTATTCACCTAAACAACAGAATGCAATCAACCTATAACCCACAGGGAAACTCATACGCCCTAGCACAATAATATTAAGTTATCGTCCGTCTGTGAGGCGCCCACCCCGTCTGTAACCCTAACTAACCAGCTTACCTCTGCTCTACACCCTTCTTTTTCTTTTTCACCTTCATTCTGTGTTCTTATCTGTTCTAATATCTTTATTTAGTATATAGTATAGTAGATTTAAATTTATTTGTTTTTATTTTAATTATGTAATGATGAGTCTGGTATAAGCATACTTATTGTGCGTTAAAAGAGCTTTGCTCTTATTGTGCATTTGTTTCCACATAAATAAATAAATAAATAAAAATAAATAAGGAAACTCATACACCCTAGCACAATACAACTTAAGTTATCGTCCGTCTGTGACGCGCCCACGCCGTCTGTAACCCTTATGAGTTACAGCCATGAACCGCACTTGGCTCAAAGTGTACTTGCGGTTCCCTTATTTGTTTAATCTGTTCAAGTCTCTGTTAGTCCGTCTGTCTATTCCATAATGTCCGTTAGTTCTGCCTGTTTGCCACGCCCTCAAGTGCGGTGACCTCCCTTTAGGTTCAGCTGCACATCATATGTCAACAAGGACTATACTATACTACTATAGAAAACAAACTATCCACAAAGTTATGCTTCCACAAAGTCGGCGGCAACCCTGCTTTTCCTAATATATTCTCAATGTATTGTGTCTCGTGTGGTGTTGTAGTTGTTTGATTCCTCTGTTTGTTGTTGAATTCTACGTGTTTGGTTGTTATTGTAAAATTGTTGTATTTCATATATGTTTTAATGTTGTTGTTGTTGTAGTGAATGTTAATCTTCTTTCCAACTATATGTTTCTTTATTTCAATTTTTTTTTGTAAATCCAATTTTTTTAAAGTGAAAAAAAAAATGAAATTTTAGTGCTTGTCTATTTTGTTCTGTATTTTTTTCTATGTATATGTTTCTATTTCTTTTTGGATTATATCGATTTTGCAACTTTTGTTTAGCAATATAATTGGTGGGAACCTTTTATTATGTATTCTATATGTTTGGTTGTTGTTTTTGTGACTGCATTGCTTGTAAGTCTATATAATTTTTTTATTAATTAGAGTTAGTGAAAGTTATTGATGCTGCTGTTGTGGTTGTTGGTAATTTTTGTTCAGTCTGTGTTTGGTTGTGGGTGGTTTTGTTGATTCATGTTTAAATACTTTGTATTCGCACAGTTGCTCTTATTGTTGATTTAATGTACTTGTATATAAAGAAATGTATTTTTAATGAAGTTTTACTTTACTTGCCAGGAGAAATTTTGACGCAATTCTGCTACAATTTGGCGCACAATCTTTTTTTTTTACTCGCAGTGTTATATGTTTTGTTCAATCAATTATACGTGTCTTTTTTTCTGCGTATTCTGTTTATTTAAATTATGTTTTTCTTTCAAAATTTTTTTTTTTTTTTGTATTCAATTGCCTCTCTTATTCTCGCTTTAAATGTGTCTCTTAAAATGTCTCTCTTTATTCACACGTTTATCTTCAACCATTTCATATTTTAACTCCCCCAATATCTTTTCTTCAACCAGTCATCAATCTTTTTCCTCCTTTTTTTTCTTCCCCCTTCCCGTCTCCGCAATAGTCTTCGCTCTTTTACATAATTCTAAAGATAAACTGATCTGTGGTTAATAATACGACAAAGTTAATGTGCCTGTGTTTATTTGAGTTATTAATTACAAGGTTTAAGTGTGGTTGATTGTTATAAATATTAATTAAATCATTTGCAAAATCTAAGAATCTTTGGACTTTTCCCGCCTTTTCTTTACTGCTTTATATACTCAGTGAAATGTCACCAGCAACAAGGCACTATAAAAAGAATGAAGTAAGCAAAGGAGAAAATGCAAAATTGTGCTCAACTCCTCCAACAACTTATGTGCTAGCTAAGAGTGCTAATGCCAAAATCCTCTCTACACTTACTCCCAATAGTTCTGCAGTGCACAGTGGCGGTACGAATATTCTCACTGTAAACCAGTTCGATGATCATATTCAGAAGCTCAAGGAAGTTTCAAGGAAGAAGTAATGAAGCTTCGTTATGATTTCAGTAGTAAAATTGATGAATTGAAAATAAGTGGGAAAGAAGTGTTGCAGAAATTAAGGGTAGTATTGGCGATATTGTGTGCCGGGTTGAGAAAGTTGAATCTGAGAAAATGTCGCAAGAGGCAGAAATTGCTTCGCTTGGTGGGGCTCTGTGTGAAGCAAACGAAAAAATTGCCAACCTTGAGCGAAGAGAAGTTGCTGCAGATGCGGTAATTCATGGAATTCCGGAGAGCAATGAAGAAAATTTAACGACGGAACTTTTTCACGCTGAATACAGCAGCGTAAAACTCAAGCTCAGTGACACTATAATTCTTCTGAGCCTTATTGAGTTTCGCTGACATAAACGCTGGATGCTCATTCTCCTCATCATCCATCTGAAAGAGAACTCCTCCCACCCCTTGCGTAGATGCATCGAATTGAATATAAAAATGTTTGTTGAAGTCCGGATTACTAAGCACTGGTGCCGAATAAATACTGCGCTTCATCTCTTTAAAGGCGTGCTTGGCTTTGTCAGTTAGCGAAAATGTAGTAATGTTGCACTTCTTGAGACAAAAATGCAGCGGAACTGCTATGGTCGAATAGTCCCCGCTATGTGAGGTAACGGATATGCGTCCTTAATTGTCCATTCGTTCAGTTTCCTAGCATCAATTCATAGTCGGTGTTTCGTCCCTTTTCCTACCAAAGACACTGGAGAGCTCCAACTGTTGTTGCTGACCTCAATTACTCCGAGACTCAGCATTCGGTCAAGCTCTGCAAAGATCAATCACAGGCGAAATGGGGTAGTGGACTTGTATTACCGGAAGATGCTCATCTACCACCTCGATCACGTGCTCTTCCATGTCGGTTCGCCCGACACCCAGAACAGCACAAGACGGGAATCGCGGTTTAACTCTCTCCAGTGCTACTTCTTACTCTTTGGTAAGAATGTGTAGGTCCGTATCAAAGGCCACGTCTGAAGATGTCTGTTAAGGTTCACTTACAGACGCTGAGCTGGTTGCGTCAACACCTACAAGTGTACACTCACTAATGACTGACAACCCAATGGTTCGCCAGAAGTCAACCCCAGAGTAAAATTCTAAAAAGCTGGCGGTCAAACTACTGTACTCCGACCTATCCTCTTTACTATTACGAGGTCGTAGAAACACCACGCTAACGCACTTGCTGAAATAGTCTACTCAAGAGCCCTACTAACGCTTCTAGTAATAGGTCTCCTTGGCTCAGACTCTCGCTCGCGTTCCATACACCAAACACTCACTCAAATACTCTCCTACTCACTCACAAAACTCACACTAATGGGAAGCTAATCAAAGAAAACACAAAACTGGAAGGACCTAACCGAAAAGAGAAAAACCAATGAATGAAAAAGAAGTAAAAATATGAAAAAACTCAAACAACAACAACCTACACTATAACCACCACAAAAAACTCAAAGTCGAAATATTTACATAAAAATAAGTAATGATAATTATAAAAAACAATATGTATATAAAAAAAAAAATAATTCAAAATGATTAAATATTAATTAAGAAAGACTAAAGATTAATGAAATAAGAAAAATAATATAAGATATACCAAAATGGTAAAATATTAAAGAAAATAATAATAAATAAGAAACAAATTAAATAAAAAAAAATAAGAGTAATAAGCGGAAATCATAAAATAATAATGAAAAGAAAACAAAAAAAAAATTATAATACAAAAAAAATATATATAACAAATTTAATAATATGAAATAATAAAATAATGAAATAATATATAATAAAATATAAGCAAAAAAAAAAAAAAAAATAATCAATAATGAAGAGATAATAAAAGTTTATTTATTTCAATAAATGGTTTTAGGCTGATGTGTGTGGTATTAACCCAGAAGGCATTCAACACCTGAGCATGTTTGTCCGTATAGTCAAGTCAACAGTCAGCTAAAAATTATCCCAAAACGGATTACAATTCTGGAACGCGGCACAACTGTACCTCAGCCTTGACTAAAGTTAGCTTGCCATGCCCCCTTGTAACATTTATCCCCCTTGAGTGTACAGGAGATTCGCCTCACAAGTACAACCACTGAAAGTTTTACAGTTGGTAGCGAATCTGCCAGCAACTCACCTGTCGAAACGCCGAGTGAAAAGTCCAGCGACTGGTACCACTTATGAAAACACTTGTGCCTTGCTAAAGGAACACAGTCGCAAAACTTTCCACAACATAAAGTTGTAGCAACTGCATCTTCTGCCAAAAACAATTAGTTTTGAAACGGTTAAGTTCGAAGCAGAAACTGGCGTTGCTACCCTGGCCAAACACAAAAGAAAACAATAGAAAAGTATAAAGCAAAAAGATATATTTAAAGCAAAAGTAAGAAGATATATTAAAAGCAAAATTAAATTACAAATTAGAAAAAAAAATAAAAATGGTAAAAAAGTAAAGTGAAAAAGTTGGAAAATAAGATCGTTGGGCGCCATTTCTGTTGTGAGTAAAGTTAGGATGGCGTGGCACGTTGGCTGGGGCTAGCCGGCAATATTTGGTGGAGTTCTTGCCACCCTACCCACAAGAGAAAAACATACTCGTGCCGTATTGTTTTTTTTTTAAAGAAGAGAAGCTGAAAGGATAGAGAAAAGAGTTAAAACAAAACACCGGTCACATACACCTGTGTTATCTAATGAGTCATTCCAAGCTAAATATCTCACTCTCATAAGCACCTAATCATAAAATCTACTATACGCTCACCCAGTCTCACTCACCTGTATTCACCTAAACAACAGAAAGCAATCAACCTATAACCCACAAGGTTATTGCTCCGCAATAGTCTTCGCTCTTTTACATAATTCTAAAGATAAACTGATCTGTGGTTAATAATACGACAAAGTTAATGTGCCTGTGTTTATTTGAGTTATTAATTACAAGGTTTAAGTGTGGTTGATTGTTATAAATATTAATTAAATCATTTGCAAAATCTGAGAATCTTTGGACTTTTCCCGCCTTTTCTTTACTGCTTTATATACTCAGTGAAATGTCACCAGCAACAAGGCAATATAAAAAGAATGAAGTAAGCAAAGGAGAAAATGCAAAATTGTGCTCAACTCCTCCAACAACTTCTGTGCTAGCTAAGAGTGCTAATGCCAAAATCCTCTCTACACCTACTCCCAATAGTTCTGCAGTGCACAGTGGCGGTACGAATATTCTCACTGTAAACCAGTTCGATGATCATATTCAGAAGCTCACTGAAATGTTGCTTAAAAGTTTCAAGGAAGAAATAATGAAGCTTCGTTATGATTTCAGTAGTAAAATTGATGAATTGAAAATAAGTGGGAAAGAAGTGTTGCAGAAATTAAAGGTAGTATTGTCGATATTGTGTGCCGGGTTGAGAAAGTTGAATCTGAGAACATGTCGCAAGAGGCAGAAATTGCTTCGCTTGGTGGGGCTCTGTGTGAAGCAAACGAAAAAATTGCCAACCTTGAGCGAAGAGAAGTTGCTGCAGATGCGGTAATTCATGGAATTCCGGAGAGCAATGAAGAAAATTTAACTGCTGTATACAATCAACTTTGCTTTACTGTTGGCTGTAAGCCTACTCAATTTAAGAGTATATTTCGTGTGCATAGTTCTCCAAATAAACGTAAAGAGCGGATTTCGCCTGCGCCGATTATTCTAAAATTCTTCAGTGGCTATGACAGAAATGAAGTTTTACGACGTGCTGCTGTATATAGGCGAACCAATAAAACTACGCTGACCTTAAATGATGTTGGGTTGAGCTCCCCAGCCAGCTTCTCTATTAATGAATGTCTGGCTTGGTGCGAAAGACGACTTTTCCAGCAAGCTCTTATACTTAAACGAAGTAATCAGCTGCACTATGTTTCTACAAGGAGAGGATCAGTTATCGTAAGAAAGCTTGAGCATGGTGATATCTCTAAAATGAGGAATATGGATGAGCTTAATGCTGTTGCGGGTCTTGTTGAAGATGGTAGAAGTGATGGAGGTGTCTAGCTGCTATCAATATTTGTATGATATAATTATTAATTTCTTTTACATAGCTATTAATTCTTCTTTATTTCCTTTTTATCTGGTTTCTTTATTCAGAACTCTAATTTTTAAATATATTTCCAAAGTTTTTTGTGAGGTGCTTTGCTGGTTAGCGGTAGTGCATTTTGTATTTCTTACATCTACGCATTTTCTGAGTCTGTCTTATGGGTCTTGTGGGTTTTATGTGTTCGCGATATGCAGGTCTTAAAATCGCTCATTTAATGCTAGGAGCCTGAACTCTGATAACGTTGATTACATGAGATATGTGTTCGAAAACTCCTCTATTGACGTCATATGTGTGTCGGAAACCTGGTTTGGCTCTGATTCTAGCAACTCACTATAAAATATAAAGGGCTTTACGTTATTTAGAAATGACAGACAGAATAGAAGAGTAGGAGGTGTTGCAATCTATTGTCGCAATACCTTAACGTCAGCAATTGTGGATAAATCAGAAAATGACGCGGTTGAATATTTAAGTGTCAGCGTTTCTGATAACGCCATTAAAATCTGTATTACCTGCGCGTACAACCCAGTCAAATATAACAGCCTTGACGCTCTTTTCAATTGTTTGTCTAGTTTGTCAATTAACTTTAATTTTTTTATACTATGTGGTGATTTTAACGTAAATATGTTATGCGATGATGGCCTTTTAAGATGTATGTGCGATAACGTCTCATCACGTGGTTTCTCCATAGTTAACTTTATAGAGCCAACTAGATTCTCAGATAAAGATGCACCTAGTCTGTTGGATTATTTCATTGTTTCTGATATCTCTCCAGTGCTGTTGTTTGACCAAATTAACTTCTTGTCGGAGCATGACTTAATTTTCTGCACCCTAAACTTCGAAAACTTTTTCTTATTATGAATTTAATGCTATTAACCACACAGAACTCTTTTCTGATCTTTCCTCCGTTATGTGGAATCAAACCTGGTTTATCCCCACAGTTGACGATAAGCTTTATTTCCTTATGACAAACATAAAAAATCTGTTTCTTAGGCATGTTCCCTTGAAAACTGTAACTATTAAAAACTTATCCTGTCCTTGGTTCTCACATCGCGTTCAGGAAGCTATTAATAAGCGAAACAAGCTTCATAGCTTGTAAAAAAAAATCCTACAACATTTAGGTAGGAGATTTACAGACGCGCTAGAAATGCTGCTAACTTGATTACTAGGCAAGCGAAATCAAAGTACTTCAGTAACAAGTTTAAGAGTTAATTGCCTTCTAAGATTCTATGGAGAAATCTTAAAAAGTCTGAAATTTCTTCAAAAGAGTCATGCGCGCTTGATTCTAATGAACTTAACAACTACTTCACATCCAGCTTTAATTCTAGCATTAACGTTCAATTGGCCATTGCTTATGATTGCTACACCCAAAATATATTTGATTTTTCTACAGTTACTGAGGTTGATGTTTTATTCTCTTTAATGAACATAAAATCAAATGCTGTTGGTGAGGACGGTATTTACAGTAATTTCTAAAAATTATTGCTTTCTATATAGTGAGTCCATTGACTCATCTCTTTAATCACTGTCTTACGTCAACCATCTTTCCATCAGTATGGAAAATGTGTAGTGTGGAAAATCTGTAGTTGTCCCAATTGCAAAAAAACCTACTGCAAGTGAGGTTAAAGATTTTAGACCAATAAGTATTTTATACTCATTGTCAAAGGTATTTGAGTCGCTAATGGCCAATCAAATTTATAAATATGTTAAGGATAATAAATTGCTCGCACCATCGCAGTCTGGTTTCCGCTTATGATAGTGGTTTCTTAACATTACTATGCTTACTCGATTTTTCGAAAGCTTTCGATACTGTAAGTCACTCTCTTTTATGTATAAAGCTAAAGCGTCTGTTTGGCTTCAGTGATAATGCCGTACGTCTTTTGGGTAATTTCTTATTAGGGCGTGTCCAAAAAGTTAGGTGTGGGTGCATCTTCTCTGACTATAAGTCAGTGCAATGTGGTGTTCCCCAAGGATCGGTTCTTGGACCCCTCCTTTTCTCTCTCTTTCTTAATGACATATTTCTCGTTTATCAGCACTGTGTGCTTCATGCTTATGCTGATGATGTGCAGGTATATCTTTCAGGTAACACTAATCTCATCTAGAATTGTTGATTGGGATAATTATAACTGTCTTCAGCTTAATGCCTCTAAGTCGTATGTGTTACCAGTATCGAGGTACAGGATAGTGCATGACGATATTCCCGACTTACTTATAGGTGTGAACAGACTTCAACTTGTTGACCGTGCTGTTAGCTTAGGTTTCAAAATTAATTCTTTCCTCACATGTACGGATCATGTTAACGGCTTAGTTGGAAAGATATACTTCATCGTTCAAAGCCTGAGATTTCCAGCCGAGTTTTTACCGATCGACACCAAACGTAAGCTAATCCTTCAGTTAGTCTTGCCTTTAATTACATATGCTGAGATTGTATACAGTAAATTAGACTCGCGGTCGCAATTGAAATTGGAAACTGCATTTAATTGTGCTACAAGGTATGTTTACGGTCTGCGTAGGTTTGATCACATTTCTCAGTTAAGAAAAAGGATTCTTGGATGCGATATAATAAGTTATCTCAATGCAAGAAACTGCATCTTTCTACATAAGCTGTTGCATACAAAAGTACCACCATAGTTGTTCGAAAAATTGAGGTTTGCTCGATTCAGCCGAATGAGCCTGCTTATAATTCCTAGGTTTAGCACGCTGAACTCTTCAAGATTCTTCTTTGTGAATGCCATCAGATTGTGGAACTCCTTGCCGCAATCGTTAAAAGGAATCTCGCGGATGACACATTTTAGGGATGCTCTTTTAAAATACTACGCCTCTGCCTAACTAACCAGCTTACCTCTGCTCTACACCCTTCTTTTTCTTTTTCACCTTCATTCTGTGCTCTTATCTGTTCTAATATCTTTATTTAGTATATAGTATAGTAGATTTAAATTTATTTGTTTTTATTTTAATTATGTAATGATGAGTCTGGTATAAGCATAATTATTGTGCGTTAAAAGAGCTTTGCTCTTATTGTGCATTTGTTTCCAAATAAATAAATAAATAAATAAATAAATAAATAAATAAATAAAAATAAATAAGCAAACTCATACACCCTAGCACAATACAACTTAAGTTATCGTCCGTCTGTGAGGCGCCCACGCCGTCTGTAACCCTTATGTGTTACAGCCATGAGCCGCACTTGGCTCAAAGTGTACTTGCGGTTCTCTTATTTCTTTAATCTGTTCAAGTCTCTGTTAGTCCGTCTGTCCATTCCATAATGTCCGTTAGTTCTGTCTGTTTGCCACGCCCTCAATTGCGGTGACCTCTCTTTAGGTTCAGCAGCACATCAGCCTAAATAATTGTTTTTAGCAAACAATCGTTATCTTTTTTTCCAACACAAACAAACAAAATTATCTTATTATTTATTTATTTATTATTTATTTATTATAACTCATAAATTATTTTAATACTAACATTTGGGAGAAAGAAATTCAAATTATATATAATTGTTCTAAGGTCTAATTATATTAAAAATTTTCTAACTCCTAATTATTTCTTAATAAATATTACTTTATGTTATTGTTGTGCCTAGGTGTGTACATATATATATTTCATTAAGTATTTGACCTTTTTATTGTTTTGTGTACGAATGTGATTTTTTTTAGAAATTCAACTCACCAGAATTCCGTTTTCAGGATGGCGCCACCGTGAAGTCTCACCTGTAATAATCTTGCAGGATATTTATAATTTTTTTTTATTTAAATTTTTTAATATCTAGATGTATATATGTAGATGTATATAATATGTCAACAAGGAATCCAAAAAAAACTAGTTTATATTACAAAACAAAAGTTTAATTATATACAAATATTAGAGATACTAAATACTATACTACTATAGAAAAAAAATTATCCACAAAGTTATGCTTCCACAAAGTCGGCGGCAACCCTGCTTTTCCTTATATATTCTCAATGTATTGTGTCTCGTGTGGTGTTGCAGTTGTTTGATTCCTCTCTTTGTTGTTCTACGTGTTTGGTTGTTATTGTAAAGTTGTTGTATTTCATATATGTTTTAATGTTGTTGTTGTTGTTGTAGTGAATGTTAATCTTCTTTCCAACTATATGTTTCTTTATTTCAATTTTTTTTTGTAAATCCACTTTTTTTATATTGAAAAAAAAAATGAAATTCTAGTTCTTGTCTATTTTGTTCTGTATATTTTTCTATGTATATGTTTCTATTTCTTTTTGGATTATGTCGATTTTGTGTGTGCAATTTTTGTTTAGCAATATAATTGGCGGGAACCTTTGATTATGTATTGTTTGGTTGTTGTTTTTGTGACTGCATTGCTTGTAAATCTATATAATTTTTTTATTAATTAGAGTTACTGAGAGGTATTGATGTTGCTGTTGTGGTTGTTGGTAATTTTTGTTCAGTCTGTGTTTGGTTGTGGGTGGTTTTGTTGATTCATGTTTAAATACTTTGTATTCGCACAGTTGCTCTTGTTGTTGATTTAATGTATTTGTATATAAAGAAATGTATTTTTAATCAAGTTTTACTTTTCTTGCCAGGACATATTTTGACGCAATTCTGCTACAATTAGGCGCACACTCTTTTTTTTTACTCGCAGTGTTATATGTTTTGTTCAATCAATTATACGTGTCTTTTTTCTGCGTTTTCTGTTTATTTAAATTATGTTTTTCTTTCAAAATTATTTATTTTTTTTATTCAATTCTCTCTCTTATTCTCTCTTTAAATGTGTCTCTTAAAATGTCACTCTTTGTTCACACGTTTATCTTCAACCATTTTATATTTTAACTCCCCCAATATCTCTTCTTCAACCAGTCATCAATCTTTTTCCTCCTTTTTATTCTTCCCCCTTCCCATAACAATTCCCACTTTCACTAATTCCCTGTTCAATCGCACTTCCATTCACATCTTCCACAATCACCTTTCCACAAATCATTCAACCAGAAGAGTTAGGGTCTTGCTGTGAGGCGAAATCTTGTGGGTTTATTTTCTAGAAATCAAACATATTTGCACATGCAACAATTAACCAAAACAGTAACATCTACCAACACCAAAGACAAAACTTACTATTACTAAAATCGCTCCTCTGGTTTAGGAGATATGTGGACACGGTCTGCCACTACATGCTCGAAACCGTCGATGTTGTTTACAGCATGGAACGTGTTCGTACACAAAAAATTGTAGGCCGTGTTCACTTGTCTCCACTTAACGTGTGGTTTCGACCCACTTCTCATGCTCTACGAATCTGAGTTAGACGGGCTAAATTATAACCACTACCAAAGGAGTTCGTCAAAGATGTCGATCTCTTACCAATATTGCAGCTAGCCTAGTAAAATCGAATATATCACAGTCGCTATCACTACATCTTAAGCTAATATTGCGTTAACTAAAACCTAATATTGCACTACTAAATACATCTAATGGTAAAATAAAGAACTAATAAGAGTCAAGTCTATTACTTACAAAAACGAGTCAAGTCAGATTAAACTAAAGAAATATAAACGGAAAAATAATTACTAGCTCATAATAAAGTAATAATTTTCAAAACTAAAAACCTACAACGCTCACTACATACAACATACTTTACGACACAAACAAATCTTTAGCGTGGTATACGAATAATTTTTTACCACCAAGTGTGCCGAGCTCGTATAAAGAGTTGCCAACTTTTTTTAAAATTGTGCATTTAATATTGGCCGGCCCCAGCTTGACATTGTAACCGTCTATGGGGTTGCTTTGTTTAAAATTTCGGCGGTATAACACTTGTCCAACTGGAAAATTCACATCCCTACTACGCGTGTTATTCGCCTTGGCGCTTTTTTCGTGAGCACGCTGTTTCGTTGGTTCTCTCCTACAAACGAACGCACAATTTGCAAAACTGAACGGTTTACCCTTTCAGCTGCATTCGCTTAAGGAGAATAGAATTCTGTTTCTAGAAACTTCTTAAACATGCCAGAAACGAACTGTTTCCCATTGTGAGAATGTACAAACTCAGGGACACCAAAAACATGAAACACACTCCTTTGTAAAAACCTAACTACATTAGCGAAGGTGGCGCTTCACATTGGTTAGAGAAAAATGAACTTCGAAAAGTGGTCCAGACATACGAAGACGAAGGAATTGCCGTTCTTTGATCTTGGATAGGGGCCCATAAAATCTATGTAGAGGCGCTGGAAGTGTCGTTTAGTGATGTATTGTTTACCCATCACGGGACGCTGCATTGTTTTCGACTTTTTGCTGCCCTTGCATACATCACAATTCTTAACACTATATTGCACGTCACTAACCATTCCCTCCCAATAATATTTTTGTTTTAACCTAGCCAGCGTGTTGTGAATCCCCCATGTCCAGCTGAAGGGGAGCTATGACAAGCCTCCAGTAACACAGAACGCAATTCAGACGGGACCCAGAGCTGCCAAGTTACTAAATCCGGTAATTCGTCTTTGTTGTCAGTCACTGTTTTCCTCAACTCCTCATTCCTTCCGAAGAAAAGCTGCGGCATTGAGGTCAACATCAAGTGATCTGTCTACCGGTTCTATCTCTTCCAGATACATGCGAGAAAGAGTATCCGGCACCACATTCTGTGAGCCTTTCCTATGTTCAATATTAAAATTGTAAGCTTGAAGTTTTAAACTCCATCTGGCTAATCTTCATCTCCATATGGCTAAACAAGTCTTTTTGGTTCATCAACCACTTCAAAATCGCTTGATCTATAATTATGGTAAAAGGTAAACCTTCCAGGTAAGGACGGAACTTCTTCAAGCTTAATACAGCAGCGTAACACTCAAGCTCAGAGACACTATAATTCTTCTGAGCCTTATTGAGTTTCGCTGACATAAACGCTGGATGCTCATTCTCCTCATCATCCATCTGAAAGAGAACTCCTCCCACCCCTTGCGTAGATGCATCGAATTGAATATAAAAATGTTTGTTGAAGTCCGGATTAAGATAAATAAAGACTGCGCTTCATCTCTTTAAAGGCGTGCTTAGTTTTGTCAGTTAGCGAAAATTTAGTAGTGTTGCACTTCTTGAGACAGACATGCAGCGGAACTGCTACGGTCGAATAGTCCCCGCTATGTGAGGTAACGGATATGCGTCCTTAATTGTCCATTCGTTCAGTTTCCTAGCATCAAGGCATAGTCGGTGTTTCGACCCTTTTCTTACCAAAGACACTGGAGATCTCCAACTGTTGTTGCTGACCTCAATTACTCCGAGACTCAGCATTCGGTCAAGCTCTGCAAAGATCAGTTCCTATATCACAGTCGAAATGGCGTAGTGGCGTTGTTTTACTGGAAGATGCTCATCTACCACCTCGATCACGTGCTTTTCCATGTCGGTTCGCCCGACACCCAGAACAGCACAAGACGGGAATCGCGGTTTGACTCTCTACAATGCTACTTCTTACTCTTTGGTAAGAATGTGTAGGTCCGTATCGGTCTGGTCTGAAGATGTCTGTTAAGGTTCACTTACAGACGCTGAGCTGGTTGCGTCAACACCTACACGTGTACACCGACTAATTAAGGACAACCGAAAGGTTCGCCAGAAGTCAACCCCAGAGTAAAATTCTTGTTGGAAAGCGGGAACTATGAGAAACTCCATGTCCCTTGTCAAACTCTCCCAGACAACCGGAAGTGATATTGCACCTATCACCGCGGTTTCAACTCCGTTTGCAGTCCTGACTTTCTGCCTCTGTATCGGAATGACTTGTCGGTTTCTTGTTTCCGATATAGTTGGCAGAAGCACCGGAATCCAGCAAGGCAACAACGTCTTCCCCATCCACCTTCGTCTTAGCGAAAAATCTATTATCGCCTTCCAGCGTCACAATGGGTCTTCCGCCTTGACAGTTCACCACTACTCGGGGATATTATCGGGCCCTGGAACGAGGCGTGACCCAGTCATTGGTGCACTGCAACCCAAGATTTTGTATCCCTGACAGCATCAGCACCCTCTCGCCTTGTCGGAGTGGAAGCGTCTCTTGGATAAGGGTTTAGTGGTATGCCTGACGCCTCCATCGCAGCCACTCTTCTGCCCAGATCTGTGAAACCAGCAAGAAGTTGCTGCATGGCTTCTGCGCAACCCGCCATCATCTGTCCCTGCTGCATCATCATTGCCATCATCTGATTCAATTGATTAGAATCAGATGATGCAGCAGCGGCAGATGATGTTGAGCTACTCGGCCCTGCCGCACCACGCTGCGGTTCCACACCCTGTCCCTCTTGCTCCCACATCTCTGATATTTTTTCTAGTGTGGCGGAGAAGCTACTAACGCTGGCGGTCAAACTACTGGACTCCGACCTAGCCTCTTCACTATTACGAGGTCGTAGAAACACCAAGCTAACGCACTTGCTGAATAGTCTACTCAAGGGCCCTCCTAACGCTTCTAGTAATAAGTCTCCTTGGCTCAGACTCTCGCTTGCGTTCCATGCACCAAACACTCACTCAAATACTCTCACACTCACTCACAAAATTCACACTAATGGGAAGCTAATCAAAGAAAACACAAAACTAGAAGGACCTAACCGAAAAGAGAAAAACCAATGAATGAAAAAGAAGTAAAAATATGAAAAAACTCAAACAACAACAACCTACACTATAACCACCACCAAAAACTCAAAAAAGAAATATTTATGTAAAAATAAGTAATGATAATTATAAAAAACAATATATAAAAAAAAAAATAATTGAAAATGATTAAATATTAATTAAGAAAGACTAATGATTAATGAAATAAGAAAAATTATATAAGAAATACAAAAATAGTAAAATATTAATAAATAAAAAACAAATTAAATAAACAAATAAATAAAAGTAATAAGCAGAAATAATAAAATAATAATGAAAAGAAAAGAAAAATATCTGATGTGGCCAACACATGACTTCCTTGTATGACGGCAATTGTATGGTTTTATTTCAAGAGCGGTTGATATATTTTATTTATATTTTAAAATTGAAGTTTTAAAAATTTTAAATATTTTTACTTCCATAATGAAAAAAATTTCATAGGCTTCTCTTAATTTAATTGATTTAAATAGTAGTAAGTAAAAACAAGGAAGTACAAATTAGTTTCCACACAACTTTAACTATCAATCGTACTAATTTTGATTTCCCTGTTTAGTTCTGTAAGGGTACAACCAATTTTTGTACAAGATATAGCAGCATAACATTAAACATGACATTCATCGCTGAATGAATGCATCACAAATCTAATTCACTGATCTGATTTATCATTATCATTTATGTAATTCGGATAATGCATGCTTCGTGTTCCTTTGGCGAAGAGTCCTTTTGGTGCGCACCATCATTAAAATTGGAGCTACATAATTGTGCCTTGTATAAGCCCCAAATACAAAATAGTGTGTACTTTCTAGGAGTGTTTGTTTTTGAGTAATTTATGAAATTTGAAAAAAAGTATATGAGAAGTGTCCTTTTCGCGCAACCGATTGCATCCCAAAAGGGAGGTGCATAACTAGGTCTTATAAGAGTCTCAAATACCAAATTTCAAGTTTCTACGATTCTCCGTTTTTAAGTTATTGAGGATACGTACATACGTACAGGCGTACATACGTACATACGTACACACGTCACGACCAAACTAGTCAAAATGGACTCCGTGATGGTCAAAATGTGTGTTACCATCAAAATCTCAATATCGAAATTTTTCATGATTACAATACTGTCTTGTATTTACTACGTATACAAGGAAGTAAAAAATAATAATACAAAAAAAATATATATAACAAATTTAATTGTATGAAATAATAAAATAATGAAATAATATATAATAAAATATAAGCAAAAAAAAAAAAAATAATCAATAATGAAGAGACATTTATTTATTTATTTAAACAGTGAAATACAATAATAAATTATTATATTACAAAAGGATTTTTTTTTATGAGCACTAGCTACCAGGGCTTTCAGCTCTAACATAAGATTTATGTATACGATAAAAAAATAGGTATAACCAACTTATAGAGAATGTACAGAGTAGTGGAAATTTATAGCTAAAAGTTAACAATAATGGAATTTTGAAACATGTATGTATATAGAGTTTAAACCAGTTTGTTTAGTTTACAATAAAAAATGAATGAGAAAATTTTTTTAATATTAATAGCATTAGGATGGCTCAACAAATCCGTCGGTTGTTTAATATCAAATATACGTTTTCTAACAGATTTAAAATATGTACAGAAATTTAACAGATGATCAGTCGACAGGTTAGGGCAATGGCAGTAAGGGCATTCCGGGGGATTTTCACCTGTCAGTAAGTATGAATGCGTCAGCTTTGTGTGGCCAATACGTAGTTTGATGAATACGGGGAGTTCCCTTGGTAGCGTAAAAGGATACGAAGGCCTCATTCCAGACGGGTTGAACCTAGTGTATCTATGTTGAAAATGATTCTATTCGATACGTTTGAGGTTGCCAAGGTACGTAGATATTAGCCGCCGAAAGTTGCTTCTCGAAGCATATTGAAATAGATGTAGAGGTTCTGATGACGCTAACTTCGCTCTCGCATCTGCAGCCGCATTGCCAGTGATACCAATGTGGCCAGGAATCCAAAGAATTTTCAAGGACTCTTTGAATTGCAGCAGCTTATTCCGTATTTCTGAAATTATATGGTTGTCTCTAGCTGGGTTCAGTAAAGCTGTGAAAACGGAACTGCAGTCGGAACCAATTATAAACTTTCCCTTAGTTTTTGAAGCAAACACGGATGCCATTAAGACAGCTACTGATTCCGCCGTGTACACAGAGCAGAAATTTTCCAGGAGCCCTACATAAATTGTGGATCCATTTTCTCGAACAACGGAGAAACTTGTGTGGTTTGTGTTTTTGGAACCATCGGTATTAATGCAATTCCAACCGAGGTCTTTGTACGGATTTACAATCTCAGGAAAAAGCGATCTGTAGATGGTAGGACTAGTGTTGTTCTTTTTATATTCCAAAAGATTAATGATGCAAGATGACTCCATATCCATATTACAAGGAGGTTGGCGAGACGTAGATAAGAGCTTTGGTGGGAAATTGTAAGCAATATCTTTGGCCAGTCTGATGCATTTACTTATTGTCGACTCGCGTTTTTGATCACGCTTGTGACTGATTCAGTTTTTTAATGAGGCGAAAAATGCTTGGTTGTGGCAATAGAAGAGTTTGGGTATAAGGTGTAGTGTGTTTTGTAATAGCCTTATATTCAATGACGGCATGCCGGCTTCAGCAAGAATAGATTTGATTGGTGATGTTGGAAAAGCTCTTATACTTCTGCGAAAAGCTTGATGATGGGTCGGTTCGATGAGTTTTAGGGTGCTTTTTGAGCCATTCCCGTATATTGGAGATCCGTAGTCAATCTTGGAGACTACCAATGCCCTCGATACACTAACCAAAGTATTTATATTTGTTAAACAATGCTTCGAGGAGAGATATTTAATAATATTGAGCTTGGTAGCTAGACTTTTCTTAACATATAAACAGTGCGGCTTAAACGTAAGTCTTTTATCAAAAATTACTCCTAATATGCTTAGAGTTTGTACAGATTCAATATTTACATTATTGTGTATAATTTGGATGCCAGTACAACTGTTTTTTCTACAAACATGAAAAAAATACATTTATCAAAATTTAGCTTAGCGCCCGAATCCTTATTCGGTCAAATGTTTAAGAATTTTTACAAAAATAGAGTTGATCTTGTTTAGATCCGTTATTTTAGAGTAAATGATAACATCATCAGCATATATAAGATGTTCAATTTTCCTATATGAAGATATTATTGTACTAATCTCATTAAATGCGATCATGAAAAGAATCTCGGATAATGGTGATGCCTGCGGGGAATCATATTTTTGATTCTGATTCTCGCTTTCCGATTTGTTAAAAAACCTTTAACAAAGTTATAGATTTTTGAACCAATCTTCCATGAGTTAAGTTGGCGTAAAATGACATGCAAACCTATGCGGTCAAACGCTTTTTCAAAATCGATACTAAGAATCGAAACATGATTTTTACAAGAGAGAGCATGGGAAATGTAATGTAGTGCTTGGAGACTATTGGTCCTCTAAGCTCATCTATGTAGTATTATTCTAGCGTGTATTCTAGCGTGTTATTCTATGTGTGTTTGTGCATACCTTTTTGGATATAGGCGGTTAGGTTCCGCCGATTGCTGAGGCGATCAGGTGTCGCCGAATTATTTAGAGGACAGGCGAGCTAGTGTCGCCAATTTATGTCCTTGGTATTTGTTTTCTTTACAGGCGAACAAGTGTCGCCGATTTATGTATGTAAAGAATTAATTACGCAAGCTGATTGATTGACCAGTTAACTCTAACTTTATTTTAAATATTGTAGTTCTTATATACTAAATTTTCTACAACTAAATTCGAAAATATTCCAACTTCGAAATTTCTGATTGGTTGTCCCTTGATTGGTGGTCGTCGAAAAAATTGCCATGTTTTGTTTTTGCGTTATTATTTTTGATTAACATTTATTTGATTTATTTTAGTTCACGAATTTAAAGTGCAGCGCATGCATTTCTTGCAACGCTCACAAATACGTCGCGAGCGGTCAACGCACTTGATGACTCGGGTTTCGTTTTGAAGTTGATGACCCAAAGTCTGCTGACGAAAAAAGCTTGCTAATAAAACAAAATAGAATGCACGAAATATTATGCATTGATTATGCAGGGGTGGCCAAACGTGTGGCACGCAGTACACCTCCACCCTCTTAATGAAAAAATTTTTGTTTCTTAAGGAAATAAAAATTTTTGATTTGGGAATATTTTCGAATCTGCTTTTTTTTACAATTTTATATATATAATTTGTAGATTCTTATTAATACAAATTTTTCTTATTAATACAGATTTCTTATTAATACAACTTTTGAATTAGTTTGAATGTTGATCTTCGTTTAGATATTTTTTTAAATTATTATTATGTACAGTTTTTACTTTGTTCTTAACCTTAATTATGCAGTTAACTCCATCTGTGCTTATTATTTTGTATGGACCATCATATTGATTGGCAAATTTCTTTTGATTATGTCTTTTTAAAAATACTAAATCTCCTGTTTTAAAGTTTACTTTGTTTATTCTTAAATCATACTGTGTTTTTCTTAATAATTTTGATTTTTCTAAGAGTTCTTTTGCTCTTTCGAATGCAAAATGTAGTTTTGTCTTAAGTTCTATTAGGTAGTCATCTGTGTTGTGTATATGGTATGTCGAAAATTGTTCTTTTGGAAGTGTCGCCAGTCGTCCATGTACCAGTTCAAAAGGTGTGTAGCCTGTGTCTGTATGAGGTGTAGTGTTGTAAGAAAATGTGTAGTAAGGTATCCATGTGTCCCAGTCTAGGTTGTTTGTGAACGATCGCATATATTCGTTCAGTACTCTGTGGTTTCTTTCAATTGTGCCTAAGGTTTGATGATGATACGGAGTTGATGTTTTATGTGTTATGTTTAAAAGTTTACATATATTTGAGAAAATTTCGCTTGTAAATTCCGTGCCTTTATCTGTTTTAATTATCTTGAATGTGCCGTGTCTTAAAATTATTTTTTCTACTAGTGTTTTTGCTATTTCTGCTGTTTCTTTTGTGGTCATGGGATGTGCTTCTATGTATTTTGTCAGTTCGCATTGTGCTGTCAATATGTATTTGTAACCGTTAGCTACAGGTAAGGGTCCTACTGTGTCTATAGTGATTGTTTGAAAAGGCTTGCAAGGTGTGTCGGTTACAATAAGTTCGTCATTTGTGTGTCTTATAATTTTATTTTTGTTACATGTTATGCATTTGTTTATAAAATCCTTTGTCATTTTTGACATTTTTTTCCATACGTATTTTTGTTTTAGTCTTGCTATTGTTCTCTTTATACCGTTATGACCTCCATGTGGCGTTGCATGGTGTTCCTTGATTAATTTTTCTTGGTTTACTTTGTCATTGATTGCTATCGGAGCTTTATATATTAGGATTTTTAATGGTCTGTGTTTACCAGTGTGAATTAATCTTTTCATTACTTCATTAAACACCTTTATTGCGCTTTCTTTCTTTATAAATTCGAATATACTATCGTTATCTTCAATTGCTAGCTTTTCAATATTGTTTTTATTCATTGAGTATATTAGTTTCTCCCATACTGACTCTAGTGTCTTATCGTTGAGATTTTCGCTAATTACTATCGGTACCATTACTACGGTTTTGTTTATAATTATATTCATAGGATTGCAATGCGTACGACTTACGAGCTCAAATTTTAATTTCTTTACGTTCCTAACATCAGATATGGAGATACAATTCCACATGTAGAGTTGATCAGGCTCTTGTGCAACAGCATCTTCATTCCGTGTTTTGACGTTATTTTTATCACTTTTATTATATAATGCCTTGCTTCTTGTTATAATATTTATCGTTGGTACCATTGTTTTTAATATGTCTGCATCAAGCTTAATTCTAGATAGCGCGTCCGCATTTGTATTTAATTTACCTTGCTTATATATTATTTTAAAATCGTAATCCATTAAGTCTATTCTAATCCTAGTCATTCTACTAGATGGATTCTTATTAGTAAAAAGTGACACTAGTGGTCTGTGGTCTGTAACTACTGTAAATGTTTTTCCATATAAATAAGGTCTGAAATGATTTATTCCCCAATGAATAGCGAGAAGTTCTTTTTCTATAACGGCTTTATTTATTTCGTGTTTATTTAAAGATCTGCTAGCATAGGATATTGGTAGGTCTTTATTTATTTCTCCTTGGGAGAGAATGGCACCTAATGCGTAATCTGAAGCGTCAGTAGTTAGTATGAATTCCTTGCTCATGTCAGGGTATTGTAGTATTGGAGGTTCCATAATGCATTTTTGTAAGGTTTCGAATGAATTTTGACATTCATCTGTCCAATCGAATTTTTGATTTTTCTTTAGAAGGTTATTTAGAGGCTTAGCTATCTTTGCGAAATCTTTTATGAATCGTCTGTAATAGTTACAGAATGCTACAAATCGCCTGGTATCGTCCGCGCTTGTTGGTATAGGATAGTTTTTTATGGCTTTACTTTTCTCGGGATCAGCAGTGACGCCGTTTGATGTGATTAGATGTCCTAAATATACTACTTCTGCTTTTAAGAATTGACATTTGGATGGATTTAGTTTAAGGTTGTATTTATCAAGTCGTTCAAATATTTTATTCAGGTTTTTATTATGGTGTTGCAAAGAGCATCCGAAAACTATTATGTCGTCGACATATAGAAATGCATTAGAGTCTAGTCCAGCGAGTGCTAGTGTTAACATTCGTTGGAAACTATTGGAGGATATCTTCAATCCAAAAGGGAGCCGTTTAAACTGATATTGTCCGTCATTTGTTGAAAAAGCTGTTAAAGGTCTTGATTGTTTTTCTAATTCTATTTGGTGGAACGAACTAGTCATGTCCAGAGTTGTGAAGTATTTTGCTCTTCCTATTATGTCCAAAACATCGTCCAGTCTGGTTAAGGGGAATTTGTCGTTAGAAATTTTCTTGTTCAATTGTCTGAAATCTACTACTAGTCTCCATTTTTTTGTGTCGTCTGTGCTCTTTTTTGGAACTATAAGTAGTGGGGAATTATATGGGCTTACTGAAGGTTCTACGATATCATTGTCTTGTAATTTTTGTACTTCGGATTTTATAATGTCTTTTTGTGTGATTGGCAAACGGTAATTTTTTATGTACACTGGGTTGTTGTCGATTAGACCTACGTGTTGTTTGTAGAAATTGTTAACCGTCAATTTATCGTCATCTAAATGGAAGATGTGTTGGTATTGTTTACATAATTCTAGTAGTTCAGTCTTTGCTCTTGGATCCTCAGTGTCTATTCTTAAAATGTTTTTTACTTTATCCCATCTGTTGTTTGTTTTGTTTTGGTGTTCTGAGAGAATGTGGTAATTCCTAAGTGGTTTTACTTCAAGTGGCGGCTGTGTTATTGATATTTCCTTATCTGAAGTGTTAAGAATCCTAATGTGCTTGATGCCCGTTGATGGTATGATTGAATTGGCTATGTATATGCTGTTAGATATTTTTTTATTACATACGAGGCTATCTTCAGTTATGTTTAATTTTATAGGGTGTAGAATTTCACTTCTTGGGGGAACGCTTATTGTGGATACCTCAGTTTTTATGTCGAAAATGTTATCCTCGTCATTTTGTGTTATAGTTACTGTCAGGGTTTCATAATCTATTTTGCATTGATATTTACGCAGGAAATCTCTGCCAAGAATACCATCTACTAATATTGGGAAATTATTATCAACTGTCTGGAATTTATGACTGATTTGACCACTACCCAAATTTAATCTAATTGTAGTAAGTCCTATTGTATTGATATTTTGATTTGATATACCTGTGATAGTACAATAATTGTTTTTATCAATAACTTCACCATTTAATGCTTTAAATTTTACGATAGATATGTCTGCACCAGTGTCTATTAAGAAACTTAAAATTTTATTGTTACATTTAATGTTTATATGATTGCTAGCATAGTTCTTATTATATAAGTTCAGTATTTGTCTTGTTTTCCCCGAACTACCAAATTCACGCTTTCTACCATGGTAGTGGGGTTCTAATCGTTTTTTGTTTCTTCGTGTACGTAGTTTATTGTTCTATCTCGATATTGGTTATTATAACGATTACCTCTGTTATTGTTATAGTTATTGAATCTGTTATTATAACTGCTATTGTTTGTGTAATTGCCCTCGTTTCGGTTGCCATTTCTTTGATTATTTATAAAATTATTATTAGTTCTATTGGTGTGATATCGGTCGCCATTTCTTTGATTATTTATAAAATTATTATTAGTTCTATATGTTGAGTTATATGGACGTCTGCTGTTGAAGGTGTTATGTGGGTTTATATTTCGCTGGAAGTTGTTGGAGTTTCTGAAGTGTGTATTTGTTTGTTGGAATTGTTCATAGTTTCTGTAAGTTAGTATGCTGTCAGTGTGATTTTCTCTTGTTTCTTCTGCTATAGCTACGGCTTCGTTGAATGTTTTAACTCTGCTGGCTTCTATTGTCTGTCTAATTGCTGGGTTTCTAATGCCGTCTTTAAATGCATTGAAAGCTATTATGTCATTGGATCTTACTATTGTATCGTTATTAGTAGGGCTATCTAATTCTGAAATTTGTATACTGTTTAATTCAGTGATTAGAGAACTTATTTCGTCACTGTAAGCTGTTATTGTTTTGGGGCCTTGCTGAAGCTGTATTAGTTCTTTGAAAATACTATTCGCTGTCTTTGTTGGTTTGTAGATTGTTTTTAGTCTGTTTATTAATTGTGTAGTATTTTCTATTTTGCCACCTAAGTTTAGTTTATTTTTTATTTCAAGAGGAATGCGTGTTTCTAAAATGAATGTGCAAAAAGAATGGTTGTGCTCAGCTGGTACTGTTTTTGTCACTAGTTCAAGTAAACCTATGAATTTTGAAAAGTCTTTTCGCTGTCCCGAAAATTCTGGTATTACTTTAATGTATGTTAGGACATCAAAAGTGGTTGTTGCCATTGTTAAGATTTGTTTTATTTTTGATATGTATGTCTCGAAAGAATTTATTATCTGGTCGTGTTCGTCCTTCTTTACTTTTTGTAATTCGTCTTTAAGTTTTGTATGCAACTCTAATAGATACGAGTTCAACGTGTTGTGATATTTTTGCGTGTATCTTCTATTTGGATTCTTTTTTAAATTTACTAAAATTTTCTTTAGTTCATCAACAATTTCCATTTATTTTATTAAAATAATGTACGTGGTTCTATGGTGTGGTATAATTATCATTTATGGATTTTGTAATTGTGCATTGCGTACCTGTCTTAGAACGTATTTTTTATAATGTTTATTTATCTTATGGACTAAATAAGCTATAGCGGCCGTGCATACAATTATAACTATTATTATGATAATTACAGCGTCTTGTGTGTAAAGATTATTTAAGGTGTATGTGTTTGTTGTTTCGTTGTATTGTGGTTTGGTTTGTATGAGACCCATTTTTATTCTATATTAATTTTTATTTGGATTTTGTTTTAAAGTTTTTAGTTGGAATCTTAAATCATTAATTATTCTTTTATTTGTTTCCAAGTTTATCTGTTTGTATAAAATCGCTATCTCTTTTCTCTTGTTAAAAGCTTTTCCGCCCCTCTTTTTTTTCTTCTTTAGGAGTGTTGGTTGCAGTTGAGTTTGTATCGATTTCCTTGCAGCTTGGCGACGTATATATTCTTCCAAACTTATTGGTTTCGGTCCTTGTGTTTTTTCTGTTGCCTTGTATTCGGGTGCGTAGTCTGGCACGGGCCCCGGGTCGTATTCTGCTAGTTGCTCCCACTTCGCAAATATGTTCGCAATGTCCGCTTCCGAAGGTGCATTTATTTCTAGTACGTCATCGCAGGAACGTGATGGGCAGGATCGCCATGTAGTGCTTGGAGACTATTGGTCCTCTAAGCTCATCTATGTAGTATTATTCTAGCGTGTATTCTAGCGTGTTATTCTATGTGTGTTTGTGCATACCTTTTTGGATATAGGCGGTTAGGTTCCGCCGATTGCTGAGGCGATCAGGTGTCGCCGAATTATTTAGAGGACAGGCGAGCTAGTGTCGCCAATTTATGTCCTTGGTATTTGTTTTCTTTACAGGCGAACAAGTGTCGCCGATTTATGTATGTAAAGAATTAATTACGCAAGCTGATTGATTGACCAGTTAACTCTAACTTTATTTTAAATATTGTAGTTCTTATATACTAAATTTTCTACAACTAAATTCGAAAATATTCCAACTTCGAAATTTCTGATTGGTTGTCCCTTGATTGGTGGTCGTCGAAAAAATTGCCATGTTTTGTTTTTGCGTTATTATTTTTGATTAACATTTATTTGATTTATTTTAGTTCACGAATTTAAAGTGCAGCGCATGCATTTCTTGCAACGCTCACAAATACGTCGCGAGCGGTCAACGCACTTGATGACTCGGGTTTCGTTTTGAAGTTGATGACCCAAAGTCTGCTGACGAAAAAAGCTTGCTAATAAAACAAAATAGAATGCACGAAATATTATGCATTGATTATGCAGGGGTGGCCAAACGTGTGGCACGCAGTACAGTAATAATCAAAATTAAGCAGAGCGTCAATTGTTCCATGGTTACGTTTGAATGCTACTTGATGGGAACTAATGAGGTTGTTTTTTGACATGAACCACATTAATCTCAGAGCTATGATTTTTTCCAGAAGTTTTGCAGCGCACGGTAGTAGTGAAATGGGTCTGTAGCCTGAGATCTCAGTGGGGTTTTTCTTAGGTTTTGGAATTGGCACGACAATAGCAGTTTTCCAAGCTTGCGGGTAAATCCCACTAATAAAAATTTTGTTAAATAAGTTAATTAAACGATATTTCAGGTTAAAGGGCAGGTGTTTCAGCATTGCGTAAGATATCCTGTCAAAGCCAGGACATTTCCCTTTAGTGGCTGATAGAGCAACATCAAATTCTCGATGGGTGATTAAGGATTCTATTCTTATGGCATCCGAATGTGGGTGTAGAACAGGATATTCCTTTTCCATAGACATTCTTTTATTGTAAATAAATAATGGGTCAAAGTTGCAGTCGCTAGAATAATTAGACCAAATAGTAGAGAAAAGATTAGCTATATCGTATGTGTTGTAAACTGGGCCACTATCGGTGGATAAAAATTGAATAGAACTAAAATTGTTGGAACCCGTAAGAGTTTTAATGTCATTCCAAATTTTCTTTGGGCTTGAGCTAGGGTTTATGGACGAAGTGAGTTTTTCGAGGCTGGCTCGTTTAGATTCCTTACATTTTTTCTTGAACAAAGAATTGGCCTTTTTGTAGCAGTTAACAAAACTGCTTCCTTAACGGAAAAGTGATTTTTGAATATCCTCCATAGGCGAGTTTTCTCGTTACGAAGCTTATCGAGCTCTTGCGTCCACCAAGGGACCGAAAGCTTTCTTGAATGTTGACCCGTCTGGGGGATAGAGATATGCGCCAATGCGAATAACCTTTTGAACTCTAGCTGCTTCTTGATTTATATCACTAGAAACTGCAGAATTCAAGTTAGCATTGTCTGCAGTCAGAGCGAACTTAACCCAGTGAGCCTTGTCAGTTAGGAATTTTGAAATAGGTGAGTACTGCTTTTTGCGAAAGAAATCTAGAATGGTTTTAATAGGGAAGTGGTCACTTCCGTACAGGTCCACAGGATGTTGAGCAAGTTGCTTTGGGTTGAAAGATGAGTCGGTTTGCCGTCGTTCAAAACAAAGAGGTTATGCGTCGAAATAGCATCTTCAAAAATGCTGCCTCTTTTGTTAGTGTTTAAGGATCCCCACAAAGGGCTCCAAGCATTAATGTCGCCTACTAATAAAAATGGTGAAGTATTCGGTAGGGAATTTATTATTCTACGTATGTCAACCAAAGAGAAACTCAGTGCAGGAGGTATATACAAGCATACTATGGTAAACGTCAATCCCGCATTAATATTAAGCGCAATTACCGAAATAGGAGATTGAATGATTAGTCGGGTGTGTGGTATATCTTTGCGAATTAGAATCCCTATACCTTGCTTGTTAGAAGAATTTTGTGGAAGGTTGGAGAAATAGGCGCAATATTGCGTGGGTGCGTTAACTGTAGAGTTAGACGCTAAATGTGTTTCTTGAAGAGCTACCAGATCTGGTTTATGTTCTTTAATTAAGATTTCAAGATTTGTGTAGTTATTGAAGAAACCATTAATATTCCACTGTATTATGTGAAACATTTCGCAACAATAGTTTAACAAAGATCTTTCATATATGGACTAAAGGTCCGAATTATGTGAATTAGAGAGCGGAGAGCTGTGTGTTGAAAGATTCATATTGCAATTAGAAGATTGTGGGGAGTGTGTGAGTGAATTCTGAGTGGTTTCGTAGTGTTTATTAAGGTTATCAAGATGATGAATGAATCAAGAGATGCTGAATGATTCTTTCTTTCGATGTAGTTGTGTGAGCTCACTGGTTTCCCTGTCTCATTTGAAAGAGTGACCAGCAAATTGTGAGATGCAGAGGAGATTGCTTTTGTTGATGTATTGTTAGAGAGAGTGCTTGTAACTGGAGGTGAAGAGGAGTCCGACTGAGCGGCTGGAAGAGAATTGGATGACTTAGAGAGTTGAGAGTTTTTAACTGTTTCTGCGTAAGAGATGTTAGGAATACGTTTGTTGGGTAAAACAGCTTGTACAGACGACGAGCTTCGCCAATGTTGCATTTGTTTTGGGTTTTAATTTTTAAAATTTCTTTCTGTTGCTGGTATTTTGGACATAAATTCGAGGAGGCAGCGTGTTCCTGGGCGCAATTTGCACATAGCAAACGGGTACATTTTTGGGGGGAGTGTGGGGGAGGTTACATGAAACACATGAAGCGTTATTCTTGCAATATTTGACTGTGTGACCAAGAATTTGGCAATTTTTGCATCGCATTGGGTTGGGAAAGAACTCCCTGACCTCAACTTTATACCATGCCACGTCGATTTCGCTTGGGATACGATAACGGTAAAAGCTAAGCAACACTAAGCCGGTTGGCACTCTAATATCGTCTTTAATTTTAAAGAATTTGTAAACGCTAGTCACACATTGGGATTTAAGATCATTGAGGATTTCCTCCTCACTTGTTGGAATGAGGTTATGATCAAAAATTGTTCCCTTGCAAGTGTTTAAGTTGTCGTGTAAAGAAATTTTCACTGTACACAAGCCATCAAAGTTTTTTGTGTTTACGAATTTTTCAGCTACCTTCAGGTTCTTTGTAAGGATAAGTATGCTTCCGTCGCGAAGTAGATTAACCGATTCTATTTGCGTACTGATGGCATCGATAGCTTCCTTTTTTGCAAATACACTAAAGGATTAAAGGGGCATTTTCTCGTCAGCGGATTTGATAATTATAAATTTTGGATTTTGGGGATTGAAATTTGCTGATATTGAGAAAGGAACTGCTTGGTTGACAAACTGTTTATTAGGTTTTTGCGTTTAGTCTTAGGGGATTCAAGATTAGAGAGAGAGGCGAAACGATTCCCAGAGGGAATCACCCCGTTATCCAACATATTTCACCGAATAGACACCAATGAGATTGTCACTAGCACTTACTATCAAAGAGCAATTAAATTGGAAGAATATGAGAGTCTGCACAAAACGTAGCCATAACTTTCTGCACAGACAGCACCTTAAAAAAACAAGTTAAATTTAAATGCATTGAAGAATTATTTTTAATATGTATTTACCAAGACATATTTTGCAAAAATCTTGGAAGATTTTAACGATATTTTCCCTTTAGAACCGTGCCAGTTCGCATTTAACATAAAGTTGATTTCATCCATATGTTGCCTATCCTTTATTGGGAAAAACCGTAAATCCGTGTTTTCGGCGAATATTTTTTCCGACATTTTTTTCACATAACGCTTTGCGTGATTAATTTATCATTGGCGGAGTCGAGTCTCTTGCATAGTTGCTCCAATGTTTTCTCCATACTATTTATGATTCGCTTCATTTCGCTATTTTCATTTTCTGGAATGAACCGAATTCGTTGCAATTATTAAAAGTAAACATATATGTACATAAATTTCATTAAATATACCAAGACTTCTTGTTCAACATAGACGAAGTTGGTCTGATTACCGAAAAGATCTTGAGAAGTCATTGGAATAGTATGATGTATCTGGAAATTCGTAATCGTATCTTAATTTTTATATAAAATTAAAAACATGTGTAAAATCCCTTTGCGAATATAATAAAACTAGTAGGAGTTCTTTAAAAAAAGTGGGTTTAAAATTATAGAGCTGAGTGCAATATCTGTGCAATATCAAGCGCAGCTGCACAGATACCAGAGACATCGTAAGAATTGCAGATGCAGCAAAAACAGTTCCCAGCAGCTTCGGCCACTGATTATGTATTAACGTATTTACTTGTATGTATCTAGATTTATGAGAGTAGAATTTAAGTTTGAAGATAAGAATAAAGCAGAGTAATTTTGAAGCTCAAACGAGTAAATCGTTCTAGTTTTATTAATTGGCGCCCGAACAGGGACACGGCAATTAAAAGTTAATTATCAATTGTTGCGATAAAAAGTATCCTTCCAATAAAATAAGGAGAAATAAAGCATTAAGTGTTACCTTTTTCTGTGTCCCATTAAACAAACCAACTTAAATTGAAGAGGAAATCCAACATTAGTTCGAGACACATCAATCAATTTAACCTAGATTTCTGGACAATAACGACCTTTGAAGGACAAAGAAGATCTCCCAGACGTCACAACAATCAAGTATCCTACAAACAAAGGAGAAACGTAAATTTAAATTAAGACTTAGTTTTAATAAGTACGAAAAAATTGTTTTAATAAGTGAGAAATTTTGTAAAGTGACAAAATGGTGTCAAATAATTCCGATGAAATGATAGCCCAACTTATATCAGTGCAGACACGCGATTTAAAAACAGAATTAGAGCAACTAAAAAATCTAACGAGTACACACAAATTTACGGAATTTGAAACGCAAACAATTACAGAATCAATTCAATGTAACGAGAGTTTAGATATTATAAAATCCTTGCCAGAATTCAACGGTCGAGGATATGTAAGCTGGAGAGAAGCAGCTAGAAATACAATGCTGTTATATACTCAAGGCAGTAGAAAATATTTTGCTGCTTTAACTATATTAAGAAACAAAATAATACAAGAAGCCAATGATACTTTAACAAATCAGGGAACAGTCCTTAATTTCGACGCGATTATCAGCCGTCTAGATTTTGCATATGCAGACAAACGTCCTCTCCACATATTAGAGCAGGAATTAAATCTAATCAGACAAAGAAATTTAAACTTAGTGGACTATTATAACAAAGTAAATTCACAATTAACACTAATGATTAATAAG
Organism: Thecophora atra; assembly: GCA_937620795.1. Taxonomy (NCBI): domain Eukaryota; kingdom Metazoa; phylum Arthropoda; class Insecta; order Diptera; family Conopidae; genus Thecophora; species Thecophora atra. The sequence goes on from OW569398.1 coordinate 50,682,867, forward strand.
ACAATAATGACTTACGGAAATAACTCGCAAATAACTAAAGAATATAATGAAAGACATCGTTCAGACGCACTTAGAGTTTTTATAACGGGATTAAATCATCCTTTGAACAATATTTTAATGTCCCTTAACCCGACAGATCTGCCAAACGCACTAGCTAAGGCTCAGGAAATGGAGTCTAACCAAATAAGAATCCAATTTGCCTATGAATTCGATCAGGACAGAAGACAATCTAATAATAATAACAGAAATTTTAATCACAATAATAGGGATTTTCCAACACAAAATAAGTACCATTCAAATAATTTACGTTTTCATCAACGTCCCATTCAACATAAAAACATTCCTAAATATTTTGGCTGGCAAAATCAACCTAAACCAGTACCAATGGAAGTAGATAGTTCAGACCAATTTAGACAAGCTAATCATCAGCCTAGACAGAATAGCTTTAGACCAGCTTTCCAATCTAACAGTAACAATCGAGATCGAATGCAAAAAAGAAGTTTCGAATCAAATAATAGTCATCAACCACAAGTGAAATAACAAAGGATCAATAATATACAGGAGAATGCTTTTTTAGACAAAGCAACCCCCTACCCTACATATTCCGGCAATTACGAGGAACAAGCAGGAAATTAAAAGTTTTTATAGATACATCTTAAGTCTAAGACTAAGTCCTAGTAGATTAACGTGAGTGCCTGGCGTAAGCCCTTACCTCACGGCACCCCATGGTGCATGGGATTGCACTCCAATCAAATCCCATATCGAAGAAATCAAATCATAGATAATCAATCATGATTAGGTTCCAAATTTTTATTCGAATCATGTTTCATAGGACATTCATCGTTACTGCTTTGGTCGACAGTTTTTTATTACTTGAAAGCTCAACCACGGCCACCACGAGTCCGACCTCAAAACGCTCTGAGGCTTGGAACGACGTGAGCGCCCATGGTACCAGTCGGTTATGTTAATGTCATGATCTATACTGGTGAAAAGATCCGCCCTTTGGGCTACCTATTGAACCTATGAAAATTCGTGGGAGGCTAGACCACTACACCCTCCATTTAATTACGTAGGAAACCTCCAGGAAGAGAACCTGGAGGAAAATGGATTAAGGCGTAACTATGTATGCCAAAATTAATTGACATACATAGCTCTTGCAGCACGTACAAGTTACCTGCACTCCAGGAAGAGAACCTGGAGCGCTCTAAGCGTTCAAAAGTTTGAAGTGATTCACCGCAACGAACGACACCCCAGAGCAGAGACCCACATTTCGCATATTAACCATCTTGGGATAATGCTGCTAGCAAGCTAACTGTCATTTACCCATTAAACAACTTATAGCTACTTTTTACCGAAGCTACTAGGTAAGCTATATTTATACAACATTTACGTAGACCTTTTGGTCAAACTACTTTGCACTCAGGCCAGTGATTTCGTTTGCCTACTAAATCTACGTAAGCTATATTTATACTACATTAACGTGGATCTTTTGGTCAAACTACTTTGCACTCAGGCTCAGTGATTTCGTTTGCCTACTAAATCCACGTTTTGTCTTCCCTCCTCCCTCTAGAAGGGTCGACTCGACATCTTAGACCGGCTTTTTCGCTACTAAGTACTTGGTAGGAAAGCAAGTTCACTACTAGGCCGGCCATATTTGCTACTACTTGCAGGTAAACCTGCTATGCGAAACATGGACCACCACAACCGAACCATCAAACGCCGCAGCGAATCACTTCTTGCCATGGTGTGCAAAATCATGGACTTTGAGATGTAAACCAAGGAAACATCTCTCTGATGCCACAGACCTAACATAACTTTGTTTGTTTTAGCCGTCATGGCGCAGGGTCCGACGTCGCATTTAAGCAAGATTAAAGCCTCAAATTAATGACACCAAATTAGTCGAACTCTTACCATGACGTTTCTAGATCCCGCCACGAAGAGGCACAAACATAGGGATCCAGTTTTGATAGATACAGGAGCAACCAATTGCTACTGTAAACCAAACATTTTACCAAATAGACAAAAATTAGAAATAGCAAAACGCGTGAAAACAATAAATGGCTATACGACGATTGACGAATGCGCATATTTTTAATCATTTGACGAGATTTTATGAACTTGAAAATTTGCAAAGTGATATGTTAATAGGAATGAACTTGTTAAGCAAAGCAAAAATACAGTTGAGTTTTGAAAATAATACACTCCTAACTAGAAACCACGAAGAAAAATTGTATACACTTGACGAAAGGGAATTAGGACAAATAAACAACTTAAGGGATAACAATGAACATAAAATAGGAAAAATAAGAGGTATAATCTTAAATGAACATGGAAAAATAGATACGTCTCTACCTTTTCGCACGGACGTAAACGCGGAAATTAGAACGATTTCAGATAGTCCTGTTTGGAGTAAGCAATACCTTTACCCACTATCAGCTAACGAATTTGTTAATAAAGAAATAAGGAAAATGTTAGAAGAAAATATTATAAGAGAAAGTAAAAGTCCCTATAATTCACCGATATGGGTAGTTTCTAAGAAAGGTATCAATGAAGATGGTACACCAAAAATGAGAATTGTTATTGACTACAAAAAATTGAATGAAAAAACGATATCTGATAAATATCCTATCCCAGATTGTAATGTAATACTTTCAAATTTAGGAAAAGCAAAAGTCTTTTCCACAATCGATTTGGAATCGGGTTTCCATCAAATACTAATGAAACCAAAAGATATCGAAAAAACAGCGTTTTCGGTGAACAACGAGAAATATGAATATGTGCGAATGCCTTTCGGTTTAAAAAATGCTCCCTCAATATTTCAAAGGGCTATGGATAATATTCTCCGACAATACGTGGAAAAATTCTGTCATGTCTATATAGACGATATCATAGTTTACTCTAGCAACGCTGATGAGCACTATGAACATTTAATCAAAATAATAAATACATTGCAAGAAGCACATATGAAGATATCACTTGGGAAATCAGAATTTTTTAAGTCAAACGTAGAGTTCTTAGGTTATCAAATAGCCTACAATGTTATTAAAACAGATGAAAAGAAAATTGAAACAATAAAAAATTACCCTGTACCAAAAACGATTAGGCAATTAAGAAGTTTCCTAGGAATGACCGGGTATTATTGGAAGTTCGTGCAAAATTATGCACATATAGCAAAACCATTAACAAAGTTTTTATCAGGAGAAAACGGTAGAATTTCGCTAAATCAATCAAAAAAGGTTTTAATTGATGTCGTGTTCTAACGAAAGCCGAAGTCAGTCAGAGTTTGCAAGTCGACATCAAAAGACAAGCACGCGTTATTGCGCTCGTAGCTGAGAAGCACACATATATATATATTAAATCGTTATAGGTATAAGAAGAATTATTAAGAATAAAGAAGAAATATTGTTGCATAAATAATTTGTACGATTATTTAATACTGGCGACGAGGATGGGATGTTTGTGTTAATCTCAAATTTAGTTAAATAAGAGCACAAATGGATGAGCAAAAAATATTTCTTTAAACGAAAAAACCGGTTTACGTTGAACACGCATAAGTAATGTGCAATCACGAATTACTCTGCATTCTCCAAAAATATATGTAAGCTGGCACGTTAGTTAACGGCATGTCAGAGTCGACAAGTTCGCAAGAAGAACAAAAACCAAAAACATCGTCTCAAACTCTAGTGACAACGCACAAAAAAGTTGTTGAAATGTCGTGTGTTGGTAACATGGAACCATTCGATTTAGCTCACCCGGAGTTGTGGACAACTTATTATGCACGTTTTGAGCTATTTTCAGTAGCCAATAACATAGAGGAGCCTGGTCGACAGAAAGCTACATTCCTAACCTTGGCAGGAGCACCGTTGTATGACCTTCTAGCGTCATTGGCATCGCCGAAGTCGGTAGGTGAGGTGAGTTTGGCTGAGATCAAAAATGTATTGACTAATCACTTCACACCGCGGCCATCGGAAATCGCGGCATTTTTCAAGTTCCACAAACGTGACCAGCACCCAGACGAAGGGTTCTCAGACTATTTAGCGGCACTGCGGAAGCTCTCAATAGACTGCAATTTCGGCGCAGCTCTAGATCGAATGCTTCGTGATCGTCTTGTCTGCGGTCTCCGGGATGAAGCACTTCAAAAGGCTTTTCTTGCCGAAAGCGATCTACAGCTATCTAAAGTCATATCGCGTGCTGCAATCGCTGAAGCAGCTACCAAGAATCAGGGCGAGATTCGGCACCCTGAAAATGTCAAATTTATTGCAAATCGTCCTCACACATTTTCAAATAATCAGCAGCGCCGCAAAGACAAAAACCGTGACGAGGTGCACGCTAAGTTGTGCAACGGTTGTGGAGGACCTCACCCTCGAATTCGATGCCCACATAAAGAGACCAACTGCTCAGCATGCGGAGTTAGGGGTCACCTTCAGCGCGTTTGTCGTTCTTCGGTGCATAGTTCTGCAAACTCATCACAACAGACTCAACGTGTAGCTCGCCATGCCAAGAATACAAAGCAGCACGCTATACATCAAATATCAACAATCACTAACCTGAAGAAACAGGTGACTGTTAAAATCAATAACTTCTCTTGTCAATTTGAGATAGACTCGGGATCGAACTATACATTAATTTCATCAAGAGAATTCGAAAATTTGTGGCCGACCGCAATGCCACCCTTACAGCAGAGCAACGTGCATCTCGTAGATTTCCAGAAGAATCGCATTCCCGTTAAAGGCATCATCGATGTAAACGTCATCTTCAAAAATAGACAAATTAACAATTTACCTCTGACCGTTGTGGCTGGAGATCTAACAAACATTCTGGGGTGTAATTGGTTCGATGCACTTGGGATTAGTATTCAAGGAATTAACGTTATTAAACAAGAATCACCAGTTACACGACTCCTCAATAAGTTCCAAACCTTATTTTCTGATGAGCTCGGCCGTTTTTGCGGTAAACCTGTGGCACTTCGACTCGATCCATCTGTTCAACCAATTCGCTACCCTCCACGCAGGATACCCTTAGCAACCCGGAGTTTAGTCGAAGCTGAATTAGATCGATTGTGCACTCAAGGAATTTTGGAACCTGTTGAATACTCCGATTGGGCCACTCCAATAGTGCCAGTTCCCAAAAAGGACGGCTCCATTCGTATTTGCGGTGATTACAAGTCAACTTTAAATAAAGCATTGAAGCCACATTGTTTCCAAATACCCGCTATCAGTACCCTTTTGTCTTCTATAGAAGGTGGAAACATTTTTGCCAAATTAGACCTTGCTCAGGCTTACCAGCAGTTAGTAGTGGATAAAAAATCATCAGAACTTCAAACGATCGTTACTCATAAGGGAGCGTTCAGAGTTAAGAGACTTCAGTTTAGAATTTCTTCAGCCCGGGGTACTCCCATATTTCGACGATATCATCATTATGGGCAAAAACGAAACGGAGCTTGCTGAACGTCTAGAAGAAGTTTTCGCGCGTTTAAACTCTTCAGGCCTTCGTCTGCAGAAAGAGAAATGCAGTTTCGGCGTTTCTACAATTGAATTTCTTGGTTTCAAACTAGATTCCATTGGAATTAGGCCATCACAAAGGAAGTTGGAAGCGATTCTTAATGCTCCATCACCTAAGGACAAGAAAGAGTTACAGGCTTTTCTTGGTCTTATAAATTGCTACCACTCATTTTTGCCTCATAAGGCAACATTAGCAGAGCCGTTACATCGACTTTTAGATAAGTCAGCTAAGTGGACTTGGTCAAAAATACACCAGGCTGCTTTCGATAATCTAAAAAATCTGGTAACATCTGATCGTGTATTAGTTCATTTCAATGAAAACTTACCCCTACTCGTCGTTTGCGATGCATCTCCGTACGGAATTGGAGCTGTGCTCAGTCACCGTATGTACGATGGGACAGAAAAACCAATTGCATTTTATTCACGAACCTTGTCGAAAACCGAAGAGAATTATGCGCAAATAGATAGAGAAGCAGTAGCTATGGTATCGGGTGTTAAAAAATTTCACGACTATTTGCATGGTCGGCAGTTCACGCTTGAAACAGATCACAAGCCTCTGCTTGGGATTTTTAATCCAACCAAACCGATACCGGCGGTCATTTCAAATCAAATGCTTCGCAAACGAATATTCTTAAATGCCTACGACTATGAATTGATATACCGCCAAGGTCATAAAATGGGCAATGCGGATTGCTTGAGCAGATTACCAATTGCCTCAGAGATCTCATTAGAAAATGAGCATGACGAAGTATTGATGATCGAAATGACAGAAACATCTATACTTGATGCAGCACTATTAGCCAAACAAACAACAAAGAATCCCGATCTCAGCAGGGTGCTCAGCTGGGCGTTAAGGGGCTGGCCGGAGAAAGTAGATCGCCAAGACAAGTTAATTTTAAGATTTAGGAAATAAGATAATGATTCAAAAAAGAAACAGAATTATACACAAGGATAACATCAAATCTTAAATTCTTTTAGGTTCGCAATGTTACACCTCTTCATATTTTTTATGGCAGTCACTTCGATCAGTGCCCAGATAGAAATTGTAGACCTTAATCACGGAAACGGATATTCACTCCTGAAATTAAACGAAGTGAAATTAATTGAAAGCTACGATAGAATTACTTACCTAATTAACACAACAATGTATAGAGAACAAGTTAACAACTTAGAAGCACTAGTGCTGAAAAAAACAGAGCCTAACCCGATTTTAAAAGCTAAGGTTAAACACATTAAAATTCAAATAGACACACTAACTCCACATCATAGAATTCAAAGAAGAGCATTATTTAACTTTTTTGGAACAGGATTAAAATATCTTTATGGCACGATGGATAATGATGATCGTGAAGAAATACAAGAGAAATTAAAAGTAAATAGGGTAAACGCACATAATGCAATTGAACAGATTAATTTACAGAAAAATATTAATCAAAAATTTAACGATGAAATTGAAACTATCACAGCTCATTTAAACGAACACTATAAAGTATTCATTGAAGATATGAATAACGTTAACGAAGAAGTGCGTAATTTGTCAAAAGAAAAGTGGATTAATACACTTTCAGAAAAACTAATGTATATTGAAACTAACATTATAAGAATTAAGGAAATCTTAATGACAAGTCAAAATAATCTTTTAAGCAGAGACATAATTACAGATGAAGATAGTGTAAATTTTAATATAACTTTTGAGAAACTAAGTAAGACCAAAATTGTAATTGTTACTCAGAATGGAAATATTGTAATACTAGTTAACATCCCCTGCTTTACTAAGGAAATCTATCAATCAATCTATATTCAAAGTATCTCTAATATTAATCAAACAGAATTATGTATTAAAGAAAATAAAATTTTATCCCTAAATGATGTAACATATAAAAAGACTAGTTTTAAAGCAGAATTAAAAGAATATAAAGACGGATGTATTGAAAATTTATTTAAAGGAGAAATGCACTGCAAATATATAAATAATAATCAATCTAATGTTATAGAATTAGACACTAACAATGTTTATGTAATTAATGCAAAAAACCAAAGTGTATATCACAACTGTAACTCTAACAATTTTACTATTAATGGAAATTATTTAATACGGTTCGGTAATGTTGAAATTGCTGACGTAACCTATAATCACCGTAAACCTCTTCTAATACAATTGTTACCAAACCCAGTCCGATTAATTAATATGACAATCATGGAGAATTTAACTATGGAGGAATTGCACTTTAAGAACATTGAAAATCTTCATCAAATAACAGAACTAATATATGAAGCCAAGAAAGGCAATACAATGAATTTCACCTTAATAGCAATCATCAGTTTAGTAATTGTAATACTAATCATTTGGAAATGTAAGAAAAGTAAGAAAAACAAGGTTGAAGTTAATATTAAACAAACGCCAGTAGAACAACCAGCAACATCATTCGATCACATGATGGAAAGGATTAACTACTACTTGTCCTTGAATCGGGACGATTCATCTAAACAAAGGGGGGAGTTAAGGAATGCTTACAAATTCTAAATATGTATGTATATAAAACCAACTGCGCATCGCGCTCTCCCACCACGGACCGTAGTGTAACCACGGTCTAACATTTTGTAACATAACTAAAGTAAAGACCATCTCACATGTACACCCTGCTGGTCGTGAAGTACATTGAGTGGAACACAGCATACGCTGCACTAATTTCCACTCAATGCATTTCCCCAAGCGATCAATACGCAGCCAATAAGAATATGCTAGGTTGACACAAATAATAATTGTAAGTAGAGTAAGAAGCAAAGAAAGCAAAGGGTGTCCACTTTCCATTTCTTTAAGTTAAGTGTAAGTCGTCTAGATATATTTACAATTTAATAAGCGACAATGTATAAATTTTTGTATAAAAAGGGCAAACTAGCCAAATAAAATTAATTGTTCATTTGACAAGAGTATAAGGAGGTTGCATTATCTAAAACGTAAGTTTGGCCTGGTTGCCATCACCTAATATATTTATAGCTTGGTTCACTTACGAACAAAGTTTGCCCTGAAGGCCATCACCATGTTCTATGAACATAATTAGCGTGGTTCGCTGTGCACAATAAAAACCAAATTTAAAAGCACGGCCTGGCCGTCACAATTTTTTTTAACACGTCTTTCTTTTCTTCTATCACAAACTAAAACACACTACATGGCGATCCTGCAACTTTCGATCCTGCAACTGGATTAGATGACACAAGAATCCATCGATGCAATATTTGAAAAATGGGAGCAACTTATTAAGAGCGACGTACTAACATTAGACGACGAATACATACCACAAGCGGTATGCGAACCAATTGATGAAGCCAATCTCTATAGAAGAATATAGAGCACGGCAAAAGAAGGCAAACATACCAACAACAACACCAAATCAACCTCGAAAAAGAAGCGGAGCCGGCAAACGCGTAAGAGACCGGAAAGAGATAGCAGAACTGCATAGGTTGGTCACACTATGCACTGATAAAGGGCAGAAAAAACTGTTTTTAAATAAAATCAAGATAATTAATAATAACCAAAGACAGCAAAAACGTGAATAAAAACAACAACAACATGGGTCAAGTGCAAACAAAAATAAACCAACTGAGAGAAACAGTGCACGAACTAAAACTGCCACCGATCCCGGAATACATAATTGCCGTTTTAATTATGTTATTATTAATAGTAATAGTTTTATTAGTAAATAAATACATTAAAAATTATATAAACAAACATAAGAATAGAGCTACCTCTACGCCTGTTTAAGAATAAGAATACAATAAACTGTAAAAAAAAAATTATGAATAAAATGTAAAATAACAAAAGATTTATAAAATAGCATGTCATTAGTGTTAGAAGAATTACAAAGAATTTTAACAAATCTTAAAAAGACACCCAATAGGAACTATTCCATTAACTCAATAAAAACAAAATTAATTAAGATAAAAGACCTAAAACACCAATTTTACGACCTTATAGAAGAGGACGCAGAACAGCTTCCACTAACTTAAGAATTCAATAAAATATACAGCAAAGTAAAAGAAATATTAGAAAATAAATTGCGAATTAAATAAGACGAAGAAGAAGAAGGTGAAGAAGAAGAAGAAGAAGAATACCAATATATTGTAGAGCCAGCTAGAGTATTAGAAAGAAAAATGTCATCGTTTAACTTAGAAACGGCCATAAAGGCAATCCCCCTATTTACAGGTGTATATAAAGAGTTAGACAGTTTTTCAAAAATAATTGAAATCATACATAAAAATCTAAACGCAGAAGGACAAAAACAACTCATAGAATTAGTTTATTTCATAAAACTAACCGACAGTGTAAAAACAGCACTCTGTGGATGCACAGAACCAGAAACATTCGAAACACTTAAACACATACTTACAACACATTTCAAAACAACCAACACGATACCACAAATACATACAAAATTAACAACATTCGTCCAAAGAAACCAATCAGTCGAAAATTACAAAGAAAGGTTATTAACCACCATCAATGACTTAAATAAACTGCAAATCGCTGAGTTAGGCGCAAACGCAACGAATGCGGAAAAACAAGTCGTCATAAAAATGAACGAAAAATACGGATTAAATATTTTTAAAAACGGCTTAAATGACAACATAAAAAACACCGTCTTTGCAGCGCAACCCAAAACACTTACGGAAGCAATTAACCTTGCTCAAGAATTGGACAAAACACAATCACAACAAAGAATGATAAATACGATTAAATTTCAACCGAATCAAAGGTTCAACAACACTTTTAACACACGAAACAGCAACAACTACAACAACAACAGAAACAATTGGAACAGTAATTGGAACCAAAACTTCAATTCACAAAGGCAAAACCATTACAACAACAACAGGAAACCCCGCAACGAAACCCACTTCAGCAACAACAGAAACCGCTACGAATACAACAACAACAACAACAACTATAGAAGTCCGAACCCAAACAACTACAACAGAAACCGCGACAACAACTACAACAGACACCGCAACAACAACAACAACAACCACAGCAGAGTAAGAATAACACATGCGGAAAACGTGCAGGGCCCGGAATGAACGCTCATTCCGGACAGCCAAAAATAAAAGTATACAAAATATCGGATGACAATACAAATTTCGTAACAGTAAAACACAAAGACAAAAAACTAACATTTCTGATAGACACTGGTGCAGATATCTCACTATGTAAAATATGCACTCAAATAGAAAACGAAGAATATTGTACAACAAATAAATGCAAATTAACAGGCATCACCAACTCCGAAATTTATTCCCTAGGCACAATAAACTTAAATCTAGAATTAGGAAACAAATCAGTTAGCCACGAACTTCATCTGGTCGACGAAAAATTCCCCATAGAAACAGATGGAATATTAGGTAGATTTCTTAAGGCAGTTTCTATGTAAAATAGACTATGAAACATTTACAATATCAATATTAATAGATGACACGGAGATAACACTCCCTATGCAAACAAATGGACATAAATTACTAAAAATCAAAATACCACCTAGAACACAAATAGTACAGGCAATAAAAACAGAATTCAATGAAGACAAAGTAATTTTTAGTAACGAATTAGAAGAAGGGATTTTCTTGAGTAATTGTATAGCACCCAAAAACGGAATAACACACATCAGGATACTTAACACAACAAACAAAGAAGTAACACTAAACGACATTCCACTTCAAACTGACTCATTAACAAACTATGAAATTTTAAACTACGCTTCAAACAGAACAAATAACGAAGACAGATTAAAAAAGATACTTGACGCCATAAACATTGACTCGGTAGACAACGACTCAAAACAAGAACTAATGAGCATATTTAAAAGATACCAAAACGTATTTCATCTCGAAAATGACACTCTTACGACAAACAATTTCTATACACAAAAGATTTCAACAACAGACGACAATCCTGTTTACATCAAGAACTACAGACTGCCATATACACACACACAAATAATGAATGAACAAGTACAAAAAATGCTACACGACGACATAATCGAACCATCAAACAGCCCCTACAATGCTCCAATCCTTTTAGTACCAAAAAAGAACACCGAAGACAAAAGGAAATGGAGACTGGTAGTAGATTTCAGGAAACTGAATGATAGAATAACAAGTGACAAGTTTCCTCTAACTCGCTTAGAGGATATTTTAGACAAGCTTGGACGCGCTAAATGGTTTTCGACACTCGACATGACTAGTTCATTTCACCAAATACCACTCGACAAAAAGTCACGACTGTTGTACTTTCTAAATGTTGTATATTCACCTTCACTTCTAATTTGTTTGACTCACCTTAGGAGACCTGTAAGCATGTGTATGTGTGTGTGTGTGTATGTGCCATTTTAATTCACTAAGCGGTTAGGCTCCGCAGATTGACTAGGCGAGCAGGTGTCGCCGAATTAGGGAGGGGAGATGTAAAAGAGTTCTAAGTTCAATTGTTTAGATTCACTTTATTTAACTTACACTTTTCGACTTTAAGCACTTAAAACGAACTGACTTTTTAGGACTTGAACACGAACCAACTCTTATAAAACTTGAAAACCAACTAACTTTTTAATTCTTTGCGGGAGTTGGTTGCAGGCCAAATCGATCAATTAAATTCTGCAACTATCTCAATAATTAATTTGAAGGTGCAAAACTGCGAATTTAGCGTTTATTAAAACAAGCGCTATTTCCGTGGCTTGCATGGAGGTTCAACAAACCGTCAGCTCAATGACCGCTCGGTCGGTGACTTCTTCGGTGTCACCTTTCTTGTTGTTTATGTTTTATAAAATAACTCATTCGGCTTTTACTGAATGCCCAAAAGTATGTGCTGCTAATACGTTAAGCGTTTTTAGCAGCGGGCCAGAATGTTATGTTAGTAACAGTGTTAAGCACTGTTATGAATGCTTTGGCTGATTTTGACCTACAACATCCCTCCACCCCTACAATAAGAAAAAATTATTATCTGTAAGAGAATAATTTTTTCTTTTACATATCTTATTAAATTAGGTTCTACGTATAACACAATTATGTAGTTCTTGTAGTCTGTCTACTTCAATATTTACATTACAACTTTTTGACATAATTTTAATTAATTTAGATTTTTTATTTCTTGTGCTCTAAGTGGTGTCTTCTTCGCTATTGTCCTTGTCTTCTAGTATCTGATGGCCCATCGATGTCTCTGCTACTTTTCTGGTCGTTTAATTTGCGTTTAATTGCGTGTTGTGTTGTTCTTCTTTTATAGGTTGGTGGGGGTAGCGGTGATGGTTGGTGTTGGCATTTGTTTTTTTTTTTTTTCTCTATGCTGTTACTTGTTGTATTTGTTGTGTTTTTCATCTATTGTGCGTCTTCCAAGGGGATGTGGTATTTTTGGTAATTTTCAAATTGTCGTCGTTTAGTTGTTGATTGTTGGTGCTGCTCTTCTTTTGTACATACTTCAGCTTTCCGAGGGTTTGGTGAGTGCTTCAGTTTTTGGTTTTTGCATGGGTTCATGCTATGGCATGTTAATACTATATCTGCTAATAATGTCCTTATTTTTTCTGAATGTCATTGTTTCTGCCATTTTAAAAGACGTTGTTGTGAGTTTTAATTCTACCAACTACGTTGGTGTTCTGCTTAATAGTTGTTATTTTTTTTTGTGTATTTTCCACATTGATGTCATTATCGGTTGTTTTGGCTTTATTATGTCGCTCATACTGATTGCCGACCCTTCTTCTTTATTTGCATGTTTCTCGAGTTTGACATTCAGACGTGGACGGTTGCCCTAATTTTGGTCTTGTAGTTAAACGATTGGTCTGTGCACCCATATTAGGGATTTTGCTTTTTCAAATTTGTGTTGTTATCCACCAATTGGTATATGATGCTGTTGTGAGGAAGTATTTGACTTGCATTCCTCGGGTAAAATGTCGCACCAACTTGACGAGCTGTTCACCAGCTACCCTTCCCTGCCGATGTAGTTGTCGCCCTTCTGCCGTTGTTGTTCTCTGGGTTGTCTGGTCAAAACTAGTTGTGGGTGGTTGCGAGGTTTTGGTATTCCAACAGTGTTCGTGTTGTACTTAAATATGTTAGTATGTATAAAAAAATATATATATATGTATATTTTTTCTTTTTGTTTTTCTATCTCTTTTTCTGTTTGGTTTTTATTAATTATTTTTTGAACTATTTTTTTTTTGTGTTAGTAGTGCTTATACAATTATATAATGACATTATCGTTAATTAGGATAAACTACAAAAATTTGAAACGATACATAACTAACAAGTTGTCAATATTGATTTCACTTGTTGCATTTTAAATATTTATGTTTTTTTTTTGATTTTTCTATTACTATAAATGGTATTCTATTTCTCTTATTGATATTATTTTTAATAGAAATCGTAATTTATTAGTTCTACTATTCTTTACCAAATTTTCTTTTTAAATTTTCCTTAAAAGTATTAATTATTCCTAACAGTATTAGGTTTTCTGAAGTGATTTAATTAGTTTTAAAGTTCATATTACAATATATCGTATATTTTGCTACGTATTAATTTAACATTACTGATATTTTTTATTAATGAAACTTGTAATTTCTTAACTTATATTTGTTTTTCTTAATTTTTCTAAACATTGTTCAACTTTGTTAACAATATTAATTTTATTAACATTTCCTAATGTATTTTATTTTCTAACTTTTAAAGAATGTAGTTTTTAGTTCTTATTTTTATAACATTTATGTTACAGGAACGTATATATATTTTTCTATTACACGTTTAGTATTTTTATGATCATGTTCTCATCTAGATCTTAAATCTTCCATTTTATTCTTTTTCCTCTCTTTTAATTTTCTTATCGTTATCTTTACATATATTCTATTTATTTTATATTACTCTAGTTACGTTGTATACATGTATAATTGAACTATGTATACCATTATATGTGCATTTATTAAAATATAATTGCATATATAATAAAAATTTTGTTGCTTTATTTTTGCCAAAGTTGTTTTGTTATCTTAATTCCCGTTGTCCGCGCGCGTTTCATGTTACCAAATGAAATTTTGTTGTCTATGTTTTTATCTGTTTTTTATTACATTGCATTGCATCAAATGCTTGCGTTGCATCGGTTTCGTGCCCGCTTCTAAATGTGCTCTGTCTAGTGTTTCGTTTTTTGTGTTTTGTAAAAAGTTTTCAAAACTGTAAAGAGAGAGGAAATTCTAGGGGCTTACAATATATACATATGTATAATTGATTATTATATATGTAGCATATATATGCATCATAATTGTGTGATTTTTTATTGAATATGTAGAAATTCTATGTGTATACGTTATATATTCTGTTACTTTTCTTATTTTGATGTTAGCATTACATATTATTAATTGTTGCTAATATTCATTTTATATTATTTGAATTAATTTTTCTTCTTTTTTTTTTAAAAATTTTGTGTTTCTTTGGGCTTTTGATTACTATTGGTTGTTTTATGTTTTATTTTTTTTTCTCTTTTTCTTTTTCCAATTCTTTGAAATTGAAAGTATGGGAGCATCCCATGACGATATAATTTGAAACCTATTATTCTCCTTATATAGTTCTTTTAGATTTATCTCTTCATCTAATTTCAATGATGTGTTGAGATCTAAATTTTTCAAGAACATCTGTGGCTCCGATACACGAGTCCAAACTGAGCTATATTTACTTTTCACTAGACTATTCTTTTTGAGTAGTGCTTTTTCTCGTGCATACTTATTAAAATCACTGAATCCCCTCATGAAGTTATCACTGCGAATGAAATCTTCCTCCGGTGAATTCGATATTGGAACGTGAACCTTATTATTTCTCATATCTACCGACGTTTTTCCTAGGAACACTCTTGGAGCTATCACTTCTCGTAGTTTCGTCTTCAACTCAGCTATACTTGTTGACCTACCTTTCACTTTATTAATGCCGACATGTTTTACTTCATTTCCTATATTTAATAAGGGTAATTCTATACTTTCCCCTTCTGAGCCTCTTATTGTTAATATTTTCGTTATTGAGTCTATCATGGACTTATTCCACAAATTGTCTCTGCCAAGTATACCATCGCCTGGCAAACCTTGTTCTAGTGGCACCATGTGTAACGTTAAATCTAGGTTTGGCCAGTTACAATGTGTAACATTGACAGCCCCTTCTATGGTGGTACAACCCCCAAAAGCTCCATTTAAAACTCGCATTTCAATTTTATTAACAAATGTGTTTTCCTTCATTGATTTCCTTTTTACTAAACTAGTGTCCGCACCAGTGTCAACCAATAAAATGAGTTTTCCATTTTTTGCCCCTTTACAAGGGAATTCTATGAACACGTCATCTAATTTGGTTTCACTTAATGTTGGCATTTCGTTTTTATTAAAAAGATTATACGTTAACCAAGAAAATTTTTCAACTACACTCTCTTTATGATATTTCGAAGCAATTCTATTCATTCTTCTTAATAATTTTATTTTGACACTATTTGCTAACTCTGTTATATACTCAATATATTTTACTATATATTGGTTAACATGTATTAGCGTTATTTTCCTATAGCTGAGACACACAGTTCCTACAATCGACGCATATACTAACTGCAACATTAGTATGGTGACTATTAAAAACTGTGCTCCAACGTTAACTATTTTCTCACTTGTCAAAATTGATGCATTTCTTATTTTCTCTTCTGTATACTCTTGTTCTTCTACGTGTTGGGCGTTATCTTTGTTGCTCTGTCTAGTCTTTTTATTTAAACAATTAAATGCTTCTGAAGCTGGTAACGCTTCCACGATCTTTTTCGATGTCGGATTAACAATTACCACTTCAGCTGGCCTGGATTTACTAATTTGTTTGGGATCCCAGGTTATTGGCCTCGCCTGGGCCCTTGTTGGTTTCCCTGAACCATTTGCCAGTTTTTCTTCGCCTGACAGTTCGCTACCATGTGGCCCTGTCTGTTACACCAGTGGCACACAATTGTTTCTTTACCATCGGTCCGTGTTGTATTTCTAAATGTTGTCCGTTGACCCATGTTGTCTCTGCTGTTGTTATTGTTATTCGTTTTCCAAGGCCCGCTTTCTTTGTTAGAATTGTAAGTTTCCCGTATTTGTGTATTTCCGTATTGTCGTGAATCATTTGGCTGTCTATTTGAATTGCTTAAGTTTTGTGTTCTATTTGCATTCTGAGTACACCTCCAGTTAGTTTCATGTCCATAAATTAAACACTTAGCACAGTATGGTGTGTTTTTCCTAATTAGACAGTCTTCCCTCGTGTGACCCCTTCTACTACAAAAACTACACGTTATATTTGTTGTTGGTTGCTTGGAAAAGTTGTTAGTGTAACCTCGTTGTGGTATGTCGTTTTTCCTGTCAACTTGTTGTCGGTTTACTACGGACTGCCGAAACTGTGTTGTAGGGTCGCTGTAAGTCATGTTCTGTTTGTGTCCTACCATACCAACAAACTCGCTGGTTTGTCTAATCTCTGCTTGTCTTAACTGATCAGCAATACTTACAGCTTGCTCTACAAGATCTTCTAGTGATTTGTCCGCTGATCCTAACAAATGTAGTCGCAAAGTGCTGTCTTTTAATCCCAATTTAAAAGATTTCATTACGGACTTTGTTATTTCCGCGAGCAGGGCCGCATCGGAGTTACCTTTGTATACACTAGTAGCTATATCTGTCGCTTGTGACCCTAATGACATAAGACGTTCTGCAAACTGCCTTATATCCTCAGTCGGTGATTGGCGTATGTTCTGTATTTCCGTCATAACTGTGTCAAGAGATCTGTACTGTAAATAGTTCTTTTTAATTGTTACGCAAAAATCTTCTACAGTTGCAAACGTTTTTGAGCGCAATAAACTGTATGCGTTCCCGTGAAGCCTTTGTTTTATGCATGCTAAGAAATCTGGCATATCTGTTGCTGATATATTTCGTTTCGCTAAGTCGCAACCTTCTATAAATTTATAGACTTCATTTCGAAGATCTGAAGATGGCGCCCCAGAAAACAATGGTACTAATCTATTGACGGTTTTCGCGATTTCTTCTATACCCATTTTTATTCTGTGTTTGTTTATATATTCTAACTGAAAGGATGTATCTTTTGGACTAAACACGGCTGTGTTTAATTGTTGTTGTTCAAATAGTTTATTAACCACGTCTGCTGACTGCTTTAAATGTCTATTTTCTTCTGTTAATTTTTGAATTGTTCTTTTTGCGTCATCTAACGCTGCACAGTCTTCTTTTCTTTCTCGTTCGTATTGATATAATGTCCTGTTTAGCGTTTCGTCTGTTAAACCTTTTTCTTTTAGCCACTCTTTAAGCGAATTACTTTCTTCGTCTGCTTCCTTTAATAGCTGTTCCTGATGTCTTATACTAGTTAAGCTTTCTTCGTACCTACGTTTTACCGATGCGAATTTTACTTTCCACTCTGCTATTTCGTCTTTTCTACTGTCTAATTTTGTATTTGTTACCAAGACAATTTCTTCTACAATGGCATCTGCCTTTTCTACATTTGTTATATTGCCCAAATCTCTTAATTTTGCTCTTATTAATTCCCAATTTTCTTTATTTCCTACTATTTCCTTTAAAATATTATAAAGCTTCGATACAAATTCTCCTAATTCTTTTTGTAGTTCCTTATGATTTTTTTTCTAGTTGTTTATAATTTTCTTCTAACAAAGATTCTGCCATTAATCACTCATTTAATTTTATCAAGTTTCTTATCTCCTACTGTAATTGTATGATTAGTTAATCGCCCTGTTTATTCAAATATTTCTCATTCATTTTTTTTTTGTGGTTTTGCTTGACAATTCCCCTTTTTTCTACTTCTAAAATTTCAATGTCAACTCAAAACTATCGCACCACCGTTTAACTGGATTTCGTTTTGTTTATTCTCTATTCGTTCTATTTTTTCTACTTCTATAAATTTTTGCTGATTATGCATCGACCTACTTATTGTGCATGGGTTCATTGAACGCTTGCAAGCACTGCATCTGTTAAAATGTTGAGCTTTTAATTTTAAAACAGTACTTTTTATCTTTATGTTGTGTTGAAATTAAGCTTTTGGTTCAATGTTAATTGTTTTCTTTAAAACATTCCTAATTATTTGAAATTTACGAAATCAAAGGAAATAATGTAAAATAACTTTTCCCTTTTCATTAAATTACAAAACATTACTTATCAACATATATTAAGCACTTAATTCATACAATAAAATCTTTCAATTAAGTATTTAAATCATCGCTCAACGAAACTGAGCGATTTGCATGCATTAATTTCGATTTTCCCGTAACTTGAAATATATTTGTAGAACTTAAACTTGCTTTTTGATCAAACTGAATAGATGCTCTCTTCCCGTAAATGGGAGGTGTGGAAAAAATTACTCGGAATTTATGCAGATAATCGTTGGTTGTTTAGAACCATTATAGAAATTGTTACAAAAAATTTTGTTTCCCTATTTTGGTAGGTGTCATGGCACATAAACCAATGACAGCCTTAAGGAAGTCTTTTATTGTTTATCTAGGCACTTTAACCAAGACAAACGCTGTAAAGAAAAATACTGCTCAGGGCACTTAAACCGTGAGCACAAGAATGTTATAATTATTAAAAATGTTTTACATTCAATACAATTAAAATTTCTCACATATTAATATTTTTCACTTTTACTTTTATTTTTCGCGATTATTGGCTCGAATGCCGGCTGCGCCACTTGTTGTACTTTCTAAATGTTGTATATTCACCTTCACTTCTAATTTGTTTGACTCACCTTAGGAGACCTGTAAGCATGTGTATGTGTGTGTGTGTGTGTGTATGTGCCATTTTAATTCACTAAGCGGTTAGGCTCCGCAGATTGACTAGGCGAGCAGGTGTCGCCGAATTAGGGAGGGGAGATGTAAAAGAGTTCTAAGTTCAATTGTTTAGATTCACTTTATTTAACTTACACTTTTCGACTTTAAGCACTTAAAACGAACTGACTTTTTAGGACTTGAACACGAACCAACTCTTATAAAACTTGAAAACCAACTAACTTTTTAATTCTTTGCGGGAGTTGGTTGCAGGCCAAATCGATCAATTAAATTCTGCAACTATCTCAATAATTAATTTGAAGGTGCAGAACTGCGAATTTAGCGTTTATTAAAACAAGCGCTATTTCCGTGGCTTGCATGGAGGTTCAACAAACCGTCAGCTCAATGACCGCTCGGTCGGTGACTTCTTCGGTGTCACCTTTCTTGTTGTTTATGTTTTATAAAATAACTCATTCGGCTTTTACTGAATGCCCAAAAGTATGTGCTGCTAATACGTTAAGCGTTTTTAGCAGCAGGCCAGAATGTTATGTTAGTAACAGTGTTAAGCACTGTTATGAATGCTTTGGCTGATTTTGACCTACAACACGACCATTGACAGCATTTTCAACAACAAACGGACACTACCAATTCAAAAGACTGCCTTTCGGATTAAAAATTTCGTCAAACAGTTTTCAACGTATGCTCACAATAGCCTTATCAGGTTTAGAATCTGAAGCCTTCTTATATGTGGATGATATTATCATACATGGATGCAGTCTCAACCATCACAACCAAAATTTAATCAAGGTACTGGACAGACTACAACAATACAATTTAAAGCTAAATCCAGAAAAATGCTGCTTCCTAAGACCCGAAGTAGTTTACCTAGGACATCTGATAACACGCGATGGAGTAAAGACAGATCCAGCAAAATACGAAACAATAAGAAGTTATCCCACACCCACCAACGCAGATGAAGTAAGACGTTTTGTTGCATTTTGCAATTACTACAGAAAATTCATACCAGATTTTGCAAACATAGCAAAAAGCCTAAACTTACTATTAAAGAAAGGGACTAAATTCACATGGACAGACGAATGCCAGGTAGCTTCCGAAACATTAAAAGAGAAACTAGTAAGCCCACCACTTCTACAATATCCTGACTTCAGCAAACGATTCGTACTAACCACAGAAGCTTCAAATTACGCGCTAGGAGCAGTTCTTTCACAAGGCGAAATCGGAAAGGATTTGCCTATTTCATATGCCAGCAAAGCATTACAGAAGCATGATTTGAGTAAACCCGTTATAGAGAAAGAACTTCTAGCAATTCATTGGGGAATCAACTATTTCAAACCTTATTTATACGGCACTGAATTCATTGTCGTCACCGACCACAGACCATTAATATCATTATTTTCACATAAAAACCCTTCATCAAAAATGACAAGAATACGTTTAGATTTGAGTGATTATGATTTTAAAATCATATATAAACAAGGTAAAATGAATACAAACGCCGATGCGCTATCAAGAATACAAGTAGACTCAGAAATGTTAAAACAGATGATACCGACAGAAACAGACACAAAGGTAAAAAGGACACTAATTATAACAAGAGGCATGAAAAACAGACAAATAGAGGCAAGCGAACAAACCATACAAAAGAATAATAAAGAACTAAACAAGGAACAATGCACATCCCCGAAGACTGATCAACTTCACATATGGGAATGCACTTCCTTAAGCGACGTTAAAAATATAAGAAAGGTGAATTTCATAATTAATAATGATAACAAAGCGAATACAATAATATCCATTGGAAAGGATATGGTACAAATAGAATTTAGCGATAATTCAGCGGAACCAGTTCCGACACTGAAGAAACTAAATGCTAATAATATATACAACGATAAAAGTATGCATGCAAAATACAGTGAAAATTCAGCGAAACTAGATTCGATACTGAAGAAACTGATATCATTAATGAATAAAGAAAATATAAAAGAATTAGCACTGGCCAGTGATGACGAAATATTTAAAATTTATACAAAGGAAGAACTAAAAGTCGCATATGAAAGAATAATGGAAAGCAGAAGTCCTCATAAAAGTCCTCAACTAAGAATACTAATTTACGATCCACCAAAACGAATCTCAGATGACATGATAAAATACAAACTCATTAACGAATTTCACAACGCGGGACACATAGGAGTTAGAAAAACAATTCTAAAACTAAAACAAAGATTTGTATGGAAGAACATGAACAGAATGGTAAAGAAATTCATATCGTATTGCGACACTTGTGCCAAAAATAAACAAGTTACACACATAAAATAACCCATTACGTTGACAGACACACCAAGTAACAGCTTCGAAATAATCTCAGTAGACACCGTCGGACCCTTAAGGATCTCAAATGGCTACCGCTACATACTAACACTACAATGTGAATTAACAAAATTTGTAATTGCATACCCCATGCCAACCAAAGACAAGGAAAACGGAAAGACAAAGAAAAACAATTCTAAAACTAAAACAAAGATTTGTATGGAAGAACATGAACAGAATGTTAAAGAAATTCATATCGTATTGCGACACTTGTGCCAAAAATAAACAAGTTACACACATAAAAGAACCCATTACGTTGACAGACACACCGAGTAACAGCTTCGAAATAATCTCAGTAGACACCGTCGGACCCTTAAGGATCTCAAATGGCTACCGCTACATACTAACACTACAATGTGAATTAACAAAATTTGTAATTGCATACCCCATGCCAACCAAAGACGCTCACACAACAGCGAAAACACTTGTAGAGCAGTTCATACTAAGATACGGACATTATAAGACACTTAAATCTGACTGTGGGACAGAATTCAAAAACGAACTGATGTCAAATATATGCACACTTTTAAAGATCAAACAAACATTCTCAACACCATATCATCACCAAACAATAGGTTCTTTAGAACGCAACCACAGAGTACTTAACGAATTTTTACTCACGACATCAAATGACAACGAATGGCACGAATGGATACCGTACTTTACATTTACATACAATACGACACCACATGTTGACACAGGTTATACACCATTTGAACTAGTTTATGGAAAACTTCCTTGCATAACAATTGATCCTAGTCCTAATAGAAAAATTTACGACTTTGATAATTACACAAATGAATTGAAAACAAGACTACGCCACGCGTTGACTAGAGCCCAAGAGCTACTCATAAAAACCAAACATAGAAGAATAAGTAAAAATACACAAAATAACAATACTCAATTTAAGCTAGATATAGGAGACTTAGTATTACTAAAAACTAACAATAGACGAAAAAACGAAGCCCCATACAAAGGCCCATATAGAATATTAAGTAAAATCGGTGTAAATACAACAATAGATTACAATGGCAAAACAAAAGAAGTACATAATAATCAATTAAAACCCTACCAAACATTAGCATAAGGATACAAATATATACATGCATAAATGTTAAAAATATGTAATACCAAAAATAATACAATATGTTACAGTTAAGAAAAATTAGTGAATTTCATCCCCTAATTTTCCTCTTAAGGGTGAGGGTGTAGTGTAACCACGGTCTAACATTTTGTAACATAACTAAAGTAAAGACCATCTCACATGTACACCCTGCTGGTCGTGAAGTACATTGAGTGGAACACAGCATACGCTGCACTAATTTCCACTCAATGCATTTCCCCAAGCGATCAATACGCAGCCAATAAGAATATGCTAGGTTGACACAAATAATAATTGTAAGTAGAGTAAGAAGGAAAGAAAGCAAAGGGTGTCCACTTTCCATTTCTTTAAGTTAAGTGTAAGTCGTCTAGATATATTTATATAATAAGCGACAATGTATAAATTTTTGTATAAAAAGGGCAAACTAGCCAAATAAAATTAATTGTTCATTTGACAAGAGTATAAGGAGGTTGCATTATCTAAAACGTAAGTTTGGCCTGGTGGCCATCAATTAATATATATATAGCTTGGTTCACTTACGAACAAAGTTTGGCCTGAAGGCCATCACCATGTTCTATGAACATAATTAGCGTGGTTCGCTGTGCACAATAAAAACCAAATTTAAAAGCACGGCCTGGCGGCCAGCCTATGTCGGCTTGACTAGCTGGGAAATAAGTCACCATTTTTTTTAACACGTCTTTCTTTTCTTCTATCACAAACTAAAACACACTACAATACCCAGTGAAATATAAAATGAAATTTTTGTACTACATCCGAATGCGATCGGAGTTGTTATCCAAGCATCGCATGTATTGGATTGTTTGTATACTGTACACACACATAAGCACGAATCGTAACTTCGTCACAATCGTTCGTTCCTAATGTTTCCCATTATTTCCCGCACACAATGATAGCTCTTGGAGCTATCACTTCTCGTAGTTTCGTCTTCAACTCAGCTATACTTGTTGACCTACCTTTCACTTTATTAATGCCGACATGTTTTACTTCATTTCCTATATTTAATAAGGGTAATTCTATACTTTCCCCTTCTGAGCCTCTTATTGTTAATATTTTCGTTATTGAGTCTATCATGGACTTATTCCACAAATTGTCTCTGCCAAGTATACCATCGCCTGGCAAACCTTGTTCTAGTGGCACCATGTGTAACGTTAAATCTAGGTTTGGCCAGTTACAATGTGTAACATTGACAGCCCCTTCTATGGTGGTACAACCCCCAAAAGCTCCATTTAAAACTCGCATTTCAATTTTATTAACAAATGTGTTTTCCTTCATTGATTTCCTTTTTACTAAACTAGTGTCCGCACCAGTGTCAACCAATAAAATGAGTTTTCCATTTTTTGCCCCTTTACAAGGGAATTCTATGAACACGTCATCTAATTTGGTTTCACTTAATGTTGGCATTTCGTTTTTATTAAAAAGATTATACGTTAACCAAGAAAATTTTTCAACTACACTCTCTTTATGATATTTCGAAGCAATTCTATTCATTCTTCTTAATAATTTTATTTTGACACTATTTGCTAACTCTGTTATATACTCAATATATTTTACTATATATTGGTTAACATGTATTAGCGTTATTTTCCTATAGCTGAGACACACAGTTCCTACAATCGACGCATATACTAACTGCAACATTAGTATGGTGACTATTAAAAACTGTGCTCCAACGTTAACTATTTTCTCACTTGTCAAAATTGATGCATTTCTTATTTTCTCTTCTGTATACTCTTGTTCTTCTACGTGTTGGGCGTTATCTTTGTTGCTCTGTCTAGTCTTTTTATTTAAACAATTAAATGCTTCTGAAGCTGGTAACGCTTCCACGATCTTTTTCGATGTCGGATTAACAATTACCACTTCAGCTGGCCTGGATTTACTAATTTGTTTGGGATCCCAGGTTATTGGCCTCGCCTGGGCCCTTGTTGGTTTCCCTGAACCATTTGCCAGTTTTTCTTCGCCTGACAGTTCGCTACCATGTGGCCCTGTCTGTTACACCAGTGGCACACAATTGTTTCTTTACCATCGGTCCGTGTTGTATTTCTAAATGTTGTCCGTTGACCCATGTTGTCTCTGCTGTTGTTATTGTTATTCGTTTTCCAAGGCCCGCTTTCTTTGTTAGAATTGTAAGTTTCCCGTATTTGTGTATTTCCGTATTGTCGTGAATCATTTGGCTGTCTATTTGAATTGCTTAAGTTTTGTGTTCTATTTGCATTCTGAGTACACCTCCAGTTAGTTTCATGTCCATAAATTAAACACTTAGCACAGTATGGTGTGTTTTTCCTAATTAGACAGTCTTCCCTCGTGTGACCCCTTCTACTACAAAAACTACACGTTATATTTGTTGTTGGTTGCTTGGAAAAGTTGTTAGTGTAACCTCGTTGTGGTATGTCGTTTTTCCTGTCAACTTGTTGTCGGTTTACTACGGACTGCCGAAACTGTGTTGTAGGGTCGCTGTAAGTCATGTTCTGTTTGTGTCCTACCATACCAACAAACTCGCTGGTTTGTCTAATCTCTGCTTGTCTTAACTGATCAGCAATACTTACAGCTTGCTCTACAAGATCTTCTAGTGATTTGTCCGCTGATCCTAACAAATGTAGTCGCAAAGTGCTGTCTTTTAATCCCAATTTAAAAGATTTCATTACGGACTTTGTTATTTCCGCGAGCAGGGCCGCATCGGAGTTACCTTTGTATACACTAGTAGCTATATCTGTCGCTTGTGACCCTAATGACATAAGACGTTCTGCAAACTGCCTTATATCCTCAGTCGGTGATTGGCGTATGTTCTGTATTTCCGTCATAACTGTGTCAAGAGATCTGTACTGTAAATAGTTCTTTTTAATTGTTACGCAAAAATCTTCTACAGTTGCAAACGTTTTTGAGCGCAATAAACTGTATGCGTTCCCGTGAAGCCTTTGTTTTATGCATGCTAAGAAATCTGGCATATCTGTTGCTGATATATTTCGTTTCGCTAAGTCGCAACCTTCTATAAATTTATAGACTTCATTTCGAAGATCTGAAGATGGCGCCCCAGAAAACAATGGTACTAATCTATTGACGGTTTTCGCGATTTCTTCTATACCCATTTTTATTCTGTGTTTGTTTATATATTCTAACTGAAAGGATGTATCTTTTGGACTAAACACGGCTGTGTTTAATTGTTGTTGTTCAAATAGTTTATTAACCACGTCTGCTGACTGCTTTAAATGTCTATTTTCTTCTGTTAATTTTTGAATTGTTCTTTTTGCGTCATCTAACGCTGCACAGTCTTCTTTTCTTTCTCGTTCGTATTGATATAATGTCCTGTTTAGCGTTTCGTCTGTTAAACCTTTTTCTTTTAGCCACTCTTTAAGCGAATTACTTTCTTCGTCTGCTTCCTTTAATAGCTGTTCCTGATGTCTTATACTAGTTAAGCTTTCTTCGTACCTACGTTTTACCGATGCGAATTTTACTTTCCACTCTGCTATTTCGTCTTTTCTACTGTCTAATTTTGTATTTGTTACCAAGACAATTTCTTCTACAATGGCATCTGCCTTTTCTACATTTGTTATATTGCCCAAATCTCTTAATTTTGCTCTTATTAATTCCCAATTTTCTTTATTTCCTACTATTTCCTTTAAAATATTATAAAGCTTCGATACAAATTCTCCTAATTCTTTTTGTAGTTCCTTATGATTTTTTTTCTAGTTGTTTATAATTTTCTTCTAACAAAGATTCTGCCATTAATCACTCATTTAATTTTATCAAGTTTCTTATCTCCTACTGTAATTGTATGATTAGTTAATCGCCCTGTTTATTCAAATATTTCTCATTCATTTTTTTTTTGTGGTTTTGCTTGACAATTCCCCTTTTTTCTACTTCTAAAATTTCAATGTCAACTCAAAACTATCGCACCACCGTTTAACTGGATTTCGTTTTGTTTATTCTCTATTCGTTCTATTTTTTCTACTTCTATAAATTTTTGCTGATTATGCATCGACCTACTTATTGTGCATGGGTTCATTGAACGCTTGCAAGCACTGCATCTGTTAAAATGTTGAGCTTTTAATTTTAAAACAGTACTTTTTATCTTTATGTTGTGTTGAAATTAAGCTTTTGGTTCAATGTTAATTGTTTTCTTTAAAACATTCCTAATTATTTGAAATTTACGAAATCAAAGGAAATAATGTAAAATAACTTTTCCCTTTTCATTAAATTACAAAACATTACTTATCAACATATATTAAGCACTTAATTCATACAATAAAATCTTTCAATTAAGTATTTAAATCATCGCTCAACGAAACTGAGCGATTTGCATGCATTAATTTCGATTTTCCCGTAACTTGAAATATATTTGTAGAACTTAAACTTGCTTTTTGATCAAACTGAATAGATGCTCTCTTCCCGTAAATGGGAGGTGTGGAAAAAATTACTCGGAATTTATGCAGATAATCGTTGGTTGTTTAGAACCATTATAGAAATTGTTACAAAAAATTTTGTTTCCCTATTTTGGTAGGTGTCATGGCACATAAACCAATGACAGCCTTAAGGAAGTCTTTTATTGTTTATCTAGGCACTTTAACCAAGACAAACGCTGTAAAGAAAAATACTGCTCAGGGCACTTAAACCGTGAGCACAAGAATGTTATAATTATTAAAAATGTTTTACATTCAATACAATTAAAATTTCTCACATATTAATATTTTTCACTTTTACTTTTATTTTTCGCGATTATTGGCTCGAATGCCGGCTGCGCCACTTGTTGTACTTTCTAAATGTTGTATATTCACCTTCACTTCTAATTTGTTTGACTCACCTTAGGAGACCTGTAAGCATGTGTATGTGTGTGTGTGTGTGTGTGTATGTGCCATTTTAATTCACTAAGCGGTTAGGCTCCGCAGATTGACTAGGCGAGCAGGTGTCGCCGAATTAGGGAGGGGAGATGTAAAAGAGTTCTAAGTTCAATTGTTTAGATTCACTTTATTTAACTTACACTTTTCGACTTTAAGCACTTAAAACGAACTGACTTTTTAGGACTTGAACACGAACCAACTCTTATAAAACTTGAAAACCAACTAACTTTTTAATTCTTTGCGGGAGTTGGTTGCAGGCCAAATCGATCAATTAAATTCTGCAACTATCTCAATAATTAATTTGAAGGTGCAGAACTGCGAATTTAGCGTTTATTAAAACAAGCGCTATTTCCGTGGCTTGCATGGAGGTTCAACAAACCGTCAGCTCAATGACCGCTCGGTCGGTGACTTCTTCGGTGTCACCTTTCTTGTTGTTTATGTTTTATAAAATAACTCATTCGGCTTTTACTGAATGCCCAAAAGTATGTGCTGCTAATACGTTAAGCGTTTTTAGCAGCAGGCCAGAATGTTATGTTAGTAACAGTGTTAAGCACTGTTATGAATGCTTTGGCTGATTTTGACCTACAACACGACCATTGACAGCATTTTCAACAACAAACGGACACTACCAATTCAAAAGACTGCCTTTCGGATTAAAAATTTCGTCAAACAGTTTTCAACGTATGCTCACAATAGCCTTATCAGGTTTAGAATCTGAAGCCTTCTTATATGTGGATGATATTATCATACATGGATGCAGTCTCAACCATCACAACCAAAATTTAATCAAGGTACTGGACAGACTACAACAATACAATTTAAAGCTAAATCCAGAAAAATGCTGCTTCCTAAGACCCGAAGTAGTTTACCTAGGACATCTGATAACACGCGATGGAGTAAAGACAGATCCAGCAAAATACGAAACAATAAGAAGTTATCCCACACCCACCAACGCAGATGAAGTAAGACGTTTTGTTGCATTTTGCAATTACTACAGAAAATTCATACCAGATTTTGCAAACATAGCAAAAAGCCTAAACTTACTATTAAAGAAAGGGACTAAATTCACATGGACAGACGAATGCCAGGTAGCTTTCGAAACATTAAAAGAGAAACTAGTAAGCCCACCACTTCTACAATATCCTGACTTCAGCAAACGATTCGTACTAACCACAGAAGCTTCAAATTACGCGCTAGGAGCAGTTCTTTCACAAGGCGAAATCGGAAAGGATTTGCCTATTTCATATGCCAGCAAAGCATTACAGAAGCATGATTTGAGTAAACCCGTTATAGAGAAAGAACTTCTAGCAATTCATTGGGGAATCAACTATTTCAAACCTTATTTATACGGCACTGAATTCATTGTCGTCACCGACCACAGACCATTAATATCATTATTTTCACATAAAAACCCTTCATCAAAAATGACAAGAATACGTTTAGATTTGAGTGATTATGATTTTAAAATCATATATAAACAAGGTAAAATGAATACAAACGCCGATGCGCTATCAAGAATACAAGTAGACTCAGAAATGTTAAAACAGATGATACCGACAGAAACAGACACAAAGGTAAAAAGGACACTAATTATAACAAGAGGCATGAAAAACAGACAAATAGAGGCAAGCGAACAAACCATACAAAAGAATAATAAAGAACTAAACAAGGAACAATGCACATCCCCGAAGACTGATCAACTTCACATATGGGAATGCACTTCCTTAAGCGACGTTAAAAATATAAGAAAGGTGAATTTCATAATTAATAATGATAACAAAGCGAATACAATAATATCCATTGGAAAGGATATGGTACAAATAGAATTTAGCGATAATTCAGCGGAACCAGTTCCGACACTGAAGAAACTAAATGCTAATAATATATACAACGATAAAAGTATGCATGCAAAATACAGTGAAAATTCAGCGAAACTAGATTCGATACTGAAGAAACTGATATCATTAATGAATAAAGAAAATATAAAAGAATTAGCACTGGCCAGTGATGACGAAATATTTAAAATTTATACAAAGGAAGAACTAAAAGTCGCATATGAAAGAATAATGGAAAGCAGAAGTCCTCATAAAAGTCCTCAACTAAGAATACTAATTTACGATCCACCAAAACGAATCTCAGATGACATGATAAAATACAAACTCATTAACGAATTTCACAACGCGGGACACATAGGAGTTAGAAAAACAATTCTAAAACTAAAACAAAGATTTGTATGGAAGAACATGAACAGAATGGTAAAGAAATTCATATCGTATTGCGACACTTGTGCCAAAAATAAACAAGTTACACACATAAAATAACCCATTACGTTGACAGACACACCAAGTAACAGCTTCGAAATAATCTCAGTAGACACCGTCGGACCCTTAAGGATCTCAAATGGCTACCGCTACATACTAACACTACAATGTGAATTAACAAAATTTGTAATTGCATACCCCATGCCAACCAAAGACAAGGAAAACGGAAAGACAAAGAAAAACAATTCTAAAACTAAAACAAAGATTTGTATGGAAGAACATGAACAGAATGGTAAAGAAATTCATATCGTATTGCGACACTTGTGCCAAAAATAAACAAGTTACACACATAAAAGAACCCATTACGTTGACAGACACACCGAGTAACAGCTTCGAAATAATCTCAGTAGACACCGTCGGACCCTTAAGGATCTCAA
Source organism: Thecophora atra (assembly GCA_937620795.1). Classification (NCBI taxonomy): domain Eukaryota; kingdom Metazoa; phylum Arthropoda; class Insecta; order Diptera; family Conopidae; genus Thecophora; species Thecophora atra. The sequence goes on from OW569398.1 coordinate 50,713,192, forward strand.
ATGGCTACCGCTACATACTAACACTACAATGTGAATTAACAAAATTTGTAATTGCATACCCCATGCCAACCAAAGACGCTCACACAACAGCGAAAACACTTGTAGAGCAGTTCATACTAAGATACGGACATTATAAGACACTTAAATCTGACTGTGGGACAGAATTCAAAAACGAACTGATGTCAAATATATGCACACTTTTAAAGATCAAACAAACATTCTCAACACCATATCATCACCAAACAATAGGTTCTTTAGAACGCAACCACAGAGTACTTAACGAATTTTTACTCACGACATCAAATGACAACGAATGGCACGAATGGATACCGTACTTTACATTTACATACAATACGACACCACATGTTGACACAGGTTATACACCATTTGAACTAGTTTATGGAAAACTTCCTTGCATAACAATTGATCCTAGTCCTAATAGAAAAATTTACGACTTTGATAATTACACAAATGAATTGAAAACAAAACTACGCCACGCGTTGACTAGAGCCCAAGAGCTACTCATAAAAACCAAACATAGAAGAATAAGTAAAAATACACAAAATAACAATACTCAATTTAAGCTAGATATAGGAGACTTAGTATTACTAAAAACTAACAATAGACGAAAAAACGAAGCCCCATACAAAGGCCCATATAGAATATTAAGTAAAATCGGTGTAAATACAACAATAGATTACAATGGCAAAACAAAAGAAGTACATAATAATCAATTAAAACCCTACCAAACATTAGCATAAGGATACAAATATATACATGCATAAATGTTAAAAATATGTAATACCAAAAATAATACAATATGTTACAGTTAAGAAAAATTAGTGAATTTCATCCCCTAATTTTCCTCTTAAGGGTGAGGGTGTAGTGTAACCACGGTCTAACATTTTGTAACATAACTAAAGTAAAGACCATCTCACATGTACACCCTGCTGGTCGTGAAGTACATTGAGTGGAACACAGCATACGCTGCACTAATTTCCACTCAATGCATTTCCCCAAGCGATCAATACGCAGCCAATAAGAATATGCTAGGTTGACACAAATAATAATTGTAAGTAGAGTAAGAAGGAAAGAAAGCAAAGGGTGTCCACTTTCCATTTCTTTAAGTTAAGTGTAAGTCGTCTAGATATATTTATATAATAAGCGACAATGTATAAATTTTTGTATAAAAAGGGCAAACTAGCCAAATAAAATTAATTGTTCATTTGACAAGAGTATAAGGAGGTTGCATTATCTAAAACGTAAGTTTGGCCTGGTGGCCATCAATTAATATATATATAGCTTGGTTCACTTACGAACAAAGTTTGGCCTGAAGGCCATCACCATGTTCTATGAACATAATTAGCGTGGTTCGCTGTGCACAATAAAAACCAAATTTAAAAGCACGGCCTGGCGGCCAGCCTATGTCGGCTTGACTAGCTGGGAAATAAGTCACCATTTTTTTTAACACGTCTTTCTTTTCTTCTATCACAAACTAAAACACACTACAATACCCAGTGAAATATAAAATGAAATTTTTGTACTACATCCGAATGCGATCGGAGTTGTTATCCAAGCATCGCATGTATTGGATTGTTTATACTGTACACACACATAAGCACGAATCGTAACTTCGTCACAATCGTTCGTTCCTAATGTTTCCCATTATTTCCCGCACACAATGTACAAAATTCGTCATCCATCCGAATGCGATCGGCGTTGTCATCCAAGCATCGCCTGTATTCGATTGTTTCTATACTGTACACACACATACAACTTCGTCACAATCGTTCGTTCGTGCTTTCGCGAAGTTGACCAACTACATATTCCGTATTTAGTGCAATGAAATCGTGATCACGCGTAGCTCATAGGATAGTGTGCTGGACTAGGAAAGCGGACGGGCCGGTTCGAAGACCACAGCGACTTGAAAAATAATTTGTAAGTTTTTCAATAATTTAATTACAATAATTTTCACATATTAAAATAATAATAGATTCCAAAAAATTCTCAGCGAACTTGTGGTTTCACTCAAATTCCACCCAAAAATCCAAGTAATGTTTTTTTAAATATTTCTAAAAACAAAGAAAAAGCTCTTGCGAATTAATAAGAAAAATTAAAGAAAACACGAAATTCTGTGTATGCTATTGAATGTTATCGCTTAAAATTTTGCGGCCATCCGACTCTCACTTACATTGTTGAAAAATCGGATGCATCCGACCTTCACTTACATTGTTGAGACAAGGGATCTATCCGACCTTCACTTACATTGTTGAAATAAGCGATGCATCGCTTCCTATGACAGCCCTGGGTTAATGTCATGTGCAATTAAGAACGGAGACAGGATGGGTCCACCATACAATGTTAGCGGGAGAGGATGCATCATGTCATGGGCGTTTATTTCACTGGGATACAAATGCCGTTTTGAGAATATATAAGGAAAAGCAGGGTTGCCGCCGACTTTGTGGAAGCATAACTTTGTGGATAATTTATTTTCTATAATAGTATAGTATTTAGTATCTCTAATATTTGTATATGATTAAACTTTTGTTTTGTAATATAACCTAGTTTTTTTTGGATTCCTTGTTGACATTTTATATACGTCTACATATATACAACTAGATATTGCAAAAATTTAAATAAAAAAAAATTATAAATACCCTGCAAGATTGTTACAGGCGAAACTTCACGGTGGCGCCATCCTGAATCCGGAATTCTGGTGAGTTGAATTTCTAAAAAAAATCACATTCGTACACAAAACAATAAAAAGGTCAAATACTTAATCAAATATATATGTACACACCTAGGCACAACAATAACATAAAGTAATATTTATTAAGAAATAATTAGGAGTTAGAAAATTTTTAATATAATTAGACCTTACAAGAACAATTATATATAATTTGAATTTCTTTCTACCAACTGTTAGTATTAAAATAATTTATGAGTTATAGATATTAAATTATGAACTGAAAAGATAATTTTGTTTGTTTGTGTTCGAAAAAAAAGATAACGATGGTTTGCTAAAAATAATTATTTAGGCTGATGTATTGGTGAACCTAAGAGGAGGTCACCGCACTTGAGGGCGTGGTGTTGTGTTTTTACCTGCCACAACAGTTGTCCTGTCTGGACTCGTACCCTGTAATGTTGTGGAATCCTTCCACAGTTGTTGTCCTGTTGCCTGGAATCTTCTTGTTTCCCCACAATGAGAATTTAATAATGCACCACTTAATTTTTTCACTCACTTTGTACTTTATTAAAACTTAATTTAATATCAAAATTACTTAAACATACTTCTGACTTCACTGGTCAGTTTCTAATTTACAACTCTCCTAATAAAAAGACAACTTGTCTTTTTATTGACTCCCTAGTCGGAACCGTAACCCAGTTTAATTTGCATCGTCTCCAATTCTCTTGCTAGAATCTAGAACGCGAGCTTTGCATTGACCCAAACACGTGTGGTCGTTTGCAATATTTGCAAGTTTCCGCGATCGTGAAACCAAATCTAGAACATGAGCTTGACTTGATTAAATCTAGCACTTGGTCACTCAATCTGGAGCGTGTGCTTTAATTTGAAAGCGTGTGCTTAGAAACTTCACTATTACGGTGAAGCCTAAAAATATATTCGCTTATTTGATTTATAAATTTTTAAAGCTTTGCTTCAAGCTTTGTTTAAATATTCCGCTTAAAGGGCTAGTTATACTCACTCAACGCAAGCCCCTCCAACTCAAGAGCTGTCAAATTCCTACCCTTTTACATTGGTTTGTGTGTTTGCTGGAAAGAGCAGCCGACACTCAACACGAAGTTTTGTACTCAACGCAAATATCAAAATCGATTTGATATTTTGCTTGCGTTAAGTGATTTGACAGCTAAAATCGTGATGCCATATTGGCTGTGTTTACATAAAGAGGCTAATTTAGGTTAGGTTCACATATTTGCCGGTTGAAATATCCCGGCGTTGTTATCAGTTGCGATTGTGTCATTGGTGAGTTCAGGTCAGTTACGCTAGACGATGAAATCCTTGTCCAGCTGGTGCGCCAAAACTCCGGCATTTACAACAAATTCTCTGCAAAATATAAGATCTCAAGCGAGAAGGAAAATGCTTGGTTCAGGATTGCTGCGGCAGTTGGAGCTCCAGGTATGTTAACTTTTTCTTTTGTGAAATCACAGGCATTCATTACAATTGTATTTTCAGTTGAAGCGTGCAAGAACAGGTGGCGGTCGTTAAGGGAAAAATATGTGCGGTGCAAGAAGAAGTTATCTCTTCCTTCGGGTAGTGGAGCGGTTGGTGACGATGTGCATAGTTTTTTTGAAACTATGCGATTCTTGGAACCATTCGTCGCGCCGAGAACGTAAGTAGATATGTGTTGTTATAATAATTTAACAATAAATGTTTTGTTCTCATCCAGAACACGATCATCGCAAAACATTTGCGATGTTCCCCCTGCGATGGAGGTGGGAGTGGAAGAGGAAGTGGATGATCCTGGCATTCCACAACTCGGCTGGACGGATACTATGCCGCCGCTACCCTCACCAACAATTCAGTCGCCGCTGTCGTCGCCAGCAACACACTCGCCGCTACCCTCGCCGCTGCCCTCGCCAGCAACAAATGCGGCTTCGCCAACACCTTCAAAAGAGGAGCTGTCGATGTCGACAGTGCAATTTGCAATGCGGCTGCCTCTTTTCAGACGTTCCTCGCACAGAAAAAGTCGTCGGAGAACGACGCCATATACACATTTGGCGAATTCATCGCTAAAACTATTATTAATTTGAAGTGCCCGCGGAAGCAGTCACGGACGATGAATCGCATTATGGCAGTAGCAATGGAGGCCCAGTCGGAGGAGGACGGTGCTGAAATGTAATGTAACTGCGACTTTTTCGATTAAAGTAATAAAAGTTTCAAGCTCTGATTTAAACAGTGTAAGCAAAAATTAAAATTTATATGAATTATATGAATTATTATTATGAATTATATGAGTATAAAGTATATATAATATATGTAAATATATAATATAAAGAAAATATAGTGTTTCGTTTATTAATTATTCAAGTGATGTCGTTGAAATGGAACAGCTCCTGCGCCTAAAAAATATTGCGCTATTTTATTCCTAAGTTCAAAGGCTGCTATCGATGCGTTGCGGCGGGCGGATCTGATGGAATAAAGTGCACCACCAGCATCAGCAAGCTCGGTTTCCCATTGCGTGGGAAGCATAGTGGAAGCGTGTTGGCCAGCAAATGCCTTCCAAATTGGGAGTGGCGGAAAACACCTGTTAATAAAGTAATGCAGTTATAGTCGTGTTTCATATAGAAGGAAAAATTACCTCCATCGCTTTGGCTTCCGTAGCTGCCTACATTTACCGATGTGAATGTGTACTTCGCATCGCATGTCGCCATAAGCACTATACTATAAAATTTCTTATAGTTAAAGAACATGCTGCCGGAATTATTGGGGCATGTTATGGCGACATTTTTCCCGTCCACCGCACCCACACAATTGGGCATATTCCATATATTTTGAAATTCTTTGGCAATGTGCTCATATTGAGTCTGTGTTGGCTCGCTCAGGTATATTGGCGAGAGAACTGACCACAATACCTCGCAAGTTTCCAACACAATGTTTCGCACAGTTGTCTTTCCTAGCTTGAAACACCACGCAATTTCCTGGAACGACGAACCATGGGCAAGGTACCTTTAAGAAAGTGATTAACTGACAATTTTTCACTTTCAATTTTTTCACTTACTTCAAAGTTATACACAAACGTTCCTCGGCACAAATGCTCCGTCGAGGTGTTTCCAGATAGCGCCGAACCAACGCAAACAGAACATTGTACACAGTTACCGTCGTTCGGGTGTGTATAAAAAATTGTTCTTCGTCCACAGTTTTAATACGAAGGAAGACTTTCCTGTAGTACCCACTGGTTCTTCGGTCCCAATTAATGGGTCGAACACCCCACCGCCTACATCGACGTGTGCGCCTTTGCTGGTATAAGTGGAGCAATTGCAAAAACTTGTGGCAAACTTCTAAATCTTCCATATATGTAATTAAATTAACTAAATGGGTAAATCAGGAATAAAAATAATTTTCAACTATCGTATTCAACTGGCGCAATTCTCAAATATAAAAATCCCCACAAAAGAAGTTAAAAAACCCAAAACAAAATTGCTATTAATGATACTGGCAACATCAGGCAAACGAAAGAGCCGGCACGAAGCAGACTTCGGCAACTCGTTTTCCAATGCACAAATTTCCCCTAAGTGTCGTTCCCTTTGCGTTGAGTGAGTATAATCAGGCTTTAAGCTTTTAGTTTTTAAGCTTAAACGATTGGTTGAACGTTCCGACCTACAACATTCCTCCGCCCTCCGGCTAGAAAAAATTATTATCTAGAATAGAAAATAATTTTTTCTTTACAATTATTAGTGTACTTAATATTTTCAATTTCCTAGCTGGTATATATGTATGACTTAACAATAATTACTAATTTACATCATTATTCAGTTTTACAATTTTTGATTAATAAATATTCAAAATCAAATATTCACAAACAACAATTAAAATTTTATTTTCAATGATGATGGAAAGGTCGCTCTTCTGCTTTCATCAGATTTCTTCATCTGCTTACTGTTATCGTGACGAAAAACGCTGCACCCGCTTGTGGTCCATGGCTTGATCGTTCTCTGGCTGATTCATGTAGTGTTGGGTTAGGCTTTGCTTTTTGTTGATTTTTCGGAACAGTGAATAGTGAATAGTGAACAGTGTAATGCACTTACTCTTAATTATAGGACTGTGTTCTCTGACTAGTGGATGTAATGGTCTCAGAAATCGCTGGTTACTATTTCCTTGTGTTAATTTCTGTTTCACAACTGAAATAGACTTCCTGGACTTGATGCACTCATTTGTTGTAGCAAATTTTGTGTCACAGGATTCCACCCGATTCTTTATTCGACTCTTTTCCACGTCTTTCTTTGGAACATTCCGCGGTGTTATATGCCACATTCCCTTGTTTCGCACGTAAGGAATTTTGTGCGTATGAAGATTGTAAATTGTCGCTACCGCTACCACATGTCCGTTTGAAAATCTTTCTCATTTCGCTAACCAATTGATGCCTCTCAATATATATAGTTGGGAAACCATAACCAACTGATGCTCCTACTGCATGTTGCGCCCCTCGTAGAGTCTGAACCCATTCGTTGATGTTTGTCGAACACTGAAGATGACGTTGTTGTTGTGCTGGTGTATAACTATATTAATATTTTGCTAAGTGTTTTTCTTATATTTTGTTTTGTTGGGGTTATTTTATTTTTCCCTCTTTTCAAATATGTATATATATTTTTTCTTCTTTTGTTTTTCCTTTCCTTTTTTTTTCTTTTGTTGGGTTTAATGTATTTCCCTCTTTTCGTATATATTTTGTTGGGGTAAAATTTCCCTCTTTTCATATTTTCTTTCTTTTTTGTTTTTATATCTATTTTGTTGGGGTTATTTTTCCCTCTTTTTATATCTATTTTGTTTTCTTATTTTATATCTATTTTGTTTTCTATTTTATTTTGTTTTCCCTCTTTTCATATTTTATTTTACAATCTTTTAGTTAATTCGTGCCTACTTATTATTTCTAAACATAATCTCTTTTCTTTTTATATATGTTAACAATTAGAACAACGATAATTTGGTGTGCTTATCTGTTACATGTGCATATTTTTTGTGAAATGTGTATATGTGTGAAAGTTGAAAGGCATTACATGTGAAATTAATTAATATGCTTATTATTTAATGTTATATTTACTTAATTTGTAGTCCTTATCTCAACAATATTAGTAGTTTTATATTTGTATATATATTGATATAATATTTTTGAAAACGTATTTATATTACTTAATAACTGATTAAATTACGTAATAGTTCCACGTTTTATGAACTTAAGTTTACTTTTGTCAACTGATATTGATATTATTTATATTTTTATCAAAACTGTTCATTTACTACTAGATGCGTATATTCATATGTCTATATATATGTTTATATGCAAAACTCATGTTAGTAAAACATTATTAATAAAGTATTATTTCCTCCCCTACTCTATGCCTTTTTTAACGCATCTTATTAGATGTGCATTTATTCTATAATAGCTGAAATTATAATATTTTCATTGTTTTTGTTACTTTTATTTTTGTCTGGTTGATATTCTTTATTTTTCGCTCATGTTGACAAACATTTTCTTTTCTGTTTTTTTTTTGTTAAAAAAAAAAAATTTATATATATACTACAAGAAAAATAATAATCGCATTTTCTTTCTTTACTCCAAATGCATTTAAAACACTTTATTTTCCACTGACCAATTAACACGATTCACACGATCTCCAATTTCATCGCTTGCTTGAAGTGCCTCGTGCCATTAAACGAGTAGTTTTTTTTTTCTTCTTATTAGTTTTTTCCTTATAAGTTGCTTCAAAGCGTTGAATATGCTTAAGTTGCACTTTGTAAAATTTCAATTCCAAATTCAAGTTTTCTTGCATTGGATTTTTATTCACTCATATTTTCTTATTCAAAACGAATTAATTGCTGATGCTCCAATTTTTATTGACCGTTCGCTTTGTATTCAGTAACCAATTTTAAGTGTTTTCTAATTTCCATTCTAAAGCATCAAATTAACTCGATTTTAAATTCATTCACTTTTAATTTTTCACTTTTTACTCAAAAGCATTAAATAATTTCTAAATTAAAAAAATGTTTTGTATCTTTCCATGTCGAATGGATCACTCAACATTAAAAAGCACTGGTCAGTTTCTAATTTACAACTCTCCTAATAAAAAGACAACTTGTCTTTTTATTGACTCCCTAGTCGGAACCGTAACCCAGTTTAATTTGCATCGTCTCCAATTCTCTTGCTAGAATCTAGAACGCGAGCTTTGCATTGACCCAAACACGTGTGATCGTTTGCAATATTTGCAAGTTTCCGCGATCGTGAAACCAAATCTAGAACATGAGCTTGACTTGATTAAATCTAGCACTTGGTCACTCAATCTGGAGCGTGTGCTTTAATTTGAAAGCGTGTGCTTAGGAACTTCACTATTACGGTGAAGCCTAAAAATATATTCGCTTATTTGATTTATAAATTGTTAAAGCTTTGCTTCAAGCTTTGTTTAAATATTCCGCTTAAGCTTTTAGTTTTTAAGCTTAAACGATTGGTTGAACGTTCCGACCTACGACAGTGGCAAACAGACTGAACTAACGGATATTATGGAATAGACAGACGGACTAACAGAGACTTGAACAGATTAAAGAATTAAGGGAACCGCAGATACTCTTTGAGCCAAGTGCGGTTCATGGCTGTGACTTGAAAGAGTTACAGACGGGGTGGGCGGCTCACAGACTGACGACGACTTAGGTTGTGGTGTGCTAGTGTATGTGAGTTTTCTAGTGGGTTGTAGGGTGATTGGTTTATGTTTGGTTAGCTGAAAGTAGTTGAAAGGGGTTGAGTGGAGAATGTTAGGATTTTGATTAGGTAATCCTGAGTGTGAGAGGGTTTGCGTTGAATGACCCATTAGGAAACGTAGGTGCATGTGACTGTGTTTTATTTTAACTGTTTTCGTTCCTTTCTCTGGTTCTACTTTAATAAAAAAATAAATAGTGGTACGATTTGTTTTCTGTTGTGGGTAGGGTGGCAAAGAACCACCACCATTTCCGGCGAGCCTAGTCGCAGCCACCGTACCACGCCACCCTAACCTTGCTCACAACGAAGTGAATCATTGAATCATGATTGAATCATAACCGAGATAAGGAATTATTTGCGTCCAGTGATTGCGAATGTGGACGAATTCATATGCGTGAAACTTCGTATAAACAAATTTCCAGAAGAGCAACGGTGAACGGTACACTTCGGCTCTCTATGAGACCACACATATCTCATTACCAGACCAAGTGCTGGGTAGAACTAACGATAATAACGTAGTTACGCTAACCAGTTCATCTTAGCTAAGGAAAAGAATTAACCATAGTAAGTAATGCATGTAACCTCTGACCTAATTATCTGAGTGTTTGTAAATATAAACCCATAAGAAAGAAAAAAATTAAAACAAAACAGTTGAGTTTAATTTGTTGAGTCATGAACCCTGGATAGACGGAGTATATCCCGGCAACATGAGGAAAACCTCGTTACAATTTGAATCAAACGATGTTGAGTGCTAACTTTGATTGCGCAATTTCTATGTCATTGACCATTCGTAATGTCATCACTAAAATGTGAATGACTTCTTAATTTTCTTAATACTGACAACTTGTAATTACGTCATCGACTTCTTTAATGTCGCAATCTCGACCTCTTACAACGCCATCATCACTTAAAGGTGAAAACCTTCATAACGCAATCAATTTCATATGAACATTCGCGTTCTCACGTAAGTTTTAAATTCAATGCAACTCTAACAATTTGAAATATTATTGACGATTATATTGCAACATTAATAATATTTCCATAGAATAAATTTAACACCGTCTAAACATAACAAAGTCATTGAATTAAAAATTAAAACAATTTTTCAAGAAAAAAAAACGAAAAATATAGAGAGAGTATCCAACAGGATAATAAAATCAAAGTTAAATCAACTATTCTAAGGAGCGAAATTTTTTATCCTCAAAGATAAGTGACAAATAACTACTTTAAGGTGCAGTGTTATAAACACATATAAAGAAGCTTAACCCTAAAAATACACAAAGTACTTTAGCTCTTTATTGAGTAGTATAATAAACTAGAGAAAAAATATAAAATAAGTAAGAACATATACTAAATGCCAAAGGAGCACAAAAGTACATACATCCTTCTCCATACAATCAATATTCACACAATCTACATTTAAGTGAGGAAGGAGAAACAGAAGAAATAATGCCGACCACAGATGATACAAGAGGAACCCAGGTGTTCGCTATTAATGACAGCAGCAATTTTGCTCTAAGCTCATTTCTACGGTCGGTGGACACCATCTTACCTCTACTAGAAGGAAATAGAGAAGCGAGGAATTACGTTCTTAACGAATTATATATATTATCATGAAAATACAGGGCAACGCTTTGAACACGATTAGGACACTTCGATCAAACCCCAGCGGGGAAGGAATCAAGACACTTATTGATAATTTTGGCATTTACTGCTAGGAATTACAATGTAAGAGATTATTTTATATATATCTTATATAGTGGCAGACCGTGCTCACATATCTCCTAAACGAGAGGAGCGATTTTAGTAATAGTAAGTTTTGTCTTTGGTGTTAGTAGATGTTACTGTTTTGGTTAATTGTTGCATGTGCAAATATGTTTGATTTCTAGAAAATAAACCCTCAAGATTTCTTCTCACAGCAAGACGCTAAGTCTCCTGGTTGAATGATTTGTGTGGAAAGGTGATTGTGGAAGGTGTGAATGGAAGTGTGATTGAACAGGGAATTAGGGAAAGTGGGAATTGTGAATGGAAGAGGGAATTATTGGAAAAGATTGGAAGGATTGGAATCGGAACGGGAGGAAGAATAAGAAAAAGGAGGAAAAAGATTGGTGATTGGTTGAAGAAAAGATATTGGGGGAGTTAAAATATGAAATGGGTGAAGATAAATGTGTGAATAAAGAGAGACATTTTAAGAGACACATTTAAAGAGAGATTAAGAGAGACAATTGAATACAAAAAAATAAATACTTAATTTTGAAAGAAAAACATAATTTAAATAAACAGAAAACGCAGAAAAAAAGACACGTATAATTGATTGAACAAAACATATAACACTGCGAGTAAAAAAAAAGAATGTGCGCCAAATTGTAGCAGAATTGCGTCAAAATTTCTCCTGGCAAGTAAAGTAAAACTTGATTAAAAATACATTTCTTTATATACAAGTACATTAAATCAACAACAAGAGCAACTGTGCGAATACAAAGTATTTAAATATGAATCAACAAAACCACCCACAACCAAACACAGACTGAACAAAAATTACCAACAACCACAACAGCAGCATCAATAACATTCAGTAACCCTAATTAACAAAAAAATTATATAGACTTACAAGCCATGCAGTCACAAAAACAACAACCAAACAATACATAATCAAAGGTTCCCGCCAATTATCTTGCTAAACAAAAATTGCACACACACAAAATCGACATCATCCAAAAAGAAATAGAAACATATACATAGAAAAATATACAGAACAAAATAGACAAGAACTAAAGTTTCATTTTTTTTTTCAATACACAAGTTAGCGTGTGCTGAAGGCACCGCCTAAAAGTCCACACTAATTGCTGCCTACAAGTATGCGTAGCGAAAATGTGATGAGACTTAGCTTGAGTCTAACTTGTGACTCACAACATCCCTCCATTCTTAGAGCAAAAATTAATATATGTGAGTTAATCTATTCACATATATTAATTTTTCTTAGTCACTTATTTTACTATGTATTATGTTAGTATTATTTTTCTTATGGCGAGGACAGTTTCGCCGAATTTGTTAATCCTTAAACTATGTATTATTAAGTTTGTAACATGTTTTCTCGGATGTAAATATATATGTATATAATTTTTTTCCCCTTTTTCATGTAAATATATTATTTATTGATTTTTTTTTTTTATATATATTTTTTTCCCTTTTTTTTTGTTTTTAATTTCCTTTTTACCTCTTTCTAAAGTTATGTAGGAAGAATACACGTGCTAGTGTTACAGTTTTACAGTTTTGTTTTCTTTTATAATAGATCCCGGTTTGCGATACACCTTGGATACTTGGAGTTGAATAGTGCAGATGTTGTAAACGTATCGAATTGTTGTTCACCCGTACCATGGTCTTCGGTTGTGCTGTTATCATTAGTATTGCGGCTGTTGTTGGTACCGCCCGCCTATTGTAGACGTGGTGAGCATGTGGATGGGTGAATTGGGGCGATTTAATGATTTTGGTTCGGGTCCAGAATCACGTTGTACAATACTTCTTCGATCAAATATGTGTTCAATACTTTTCAGGTGGGGAATCATCAGGTGTGAGCTGCATTTTTAGTGTTACATTATATAACCTGAATCCACCAAGTGATTGAATATCTGGATCCTGTACCCCTCCATCCCTTAATTTTTCCCTCTGTTTTTTATAACAAAAAATTTTTTTGTCATTTTTTTTTCTTTTTTTTTTCTCTTAAATAAAAAGTTTCCCATAGTAGGGTTTAACAACTTTTGTGTGTTGTTTAACGGTTCTTGGTGAATATGTACTGTTTCATTGAAGGTGCTATAATTAATTTAAGGAGTAATTCGTTTACGGTGTAATTCACTGCGGAAGTATGTGGAGATGTCGTCATTTTTATGTTGAGATGCCGCCATTTTTATGTGGAGATGTCGTCATTTTTATAATGAGATGTCGTCATGTTATCTTCTCTGTCAGTTGGGAGTTATGATGATGTTGTTTTCTTTGTATTTTGAGCTGCGATTGTTCCTTGTGTGGGCTGGATTCTTACGAGTTGGCTTAATTTTAAGTTATCTAAATAAGTTCTTAAGTGTGCTTTGATTGTGCTACTATATGTATTAAATGTGCATTGTTATATTATATAGATTCGATAGTCCTATGTAATATCAAGTGTATGGATACTTTAATAGTATGTGGTACGTTTTGGTTGTGTATTATGCTTATCTGTTGTTGCTTTTTCCTCTTTTGTATGTGTGTTTCTATCTTTAAGTTCTAGTGTGTTATTTGTTACATTAACTTTTATTTTCCGATTTTTTGAGTATATATTTACAAGTATAACTATGGTAATAATTAATAATAGTATTGTTCCAATACCAAGTCCATATGAAATATTCTTATGATATTTTAATTCTCTTATTTCTTTTAGGTTTTCTATTTGTTGTATTTCAATTTTGTTGAACTGTGGTAATTTTTGTAATGTGTTATTTAATTTTATTGTGCTTAATATAAATTTGTCCTGTATAGTTACTTTTTTGTTAGTGTATGTTTTATTTAGAACCGTTATTTGGCAGTTTGCGAGGCTTAGTAGGTAATTCCCATTTAGAGTCTTATTTTGGCTATTGCAATAGTTCGTTATTTGTAGATTTAATGCGTTTTTTATTATTATTGTCTCGTCGTTTATGTGTTTTATTTGTGTTTTGTTGTTGTGTACGAGTTTACATGTGCTTTTCAATATACAATTGGTACTTAGGTCTAAGTCTCCTAGAAGCGTGTTTTGGGTGTATGTGTATTTTCCTCCGTCTATTTTTACTACTAATTCGTCTTGTTCTTCGATCTCGTAATTTTGGTTGTTTGTTATTGGTGTAATCAAATAAATGTCTGTATTTATATATGTTATAGGAATTTTTATGGCTATGATTAGTTTGTCGTTTTGAAGTGATAATACTCCCATTTTTATTAGTTTTAGTTTATAGAGATCTATATCGTACTCATCTATTTCTTGTTTTGTTAAAATGCTCGGGTGTACTGTGTTCTGTTTGGCTGATGCTATATTATCTTGTATTTGGTCAACTATATTTTTTAGATTCCTTAATTTGAACATAATGTCTGTATACATAAGGTGTCTGAATATGAAGGCGGTTTCTTGTCTGATGTTGAATGTTATTCTTTAATATTTGCAAACTGTTGTTGAAGTAGTCATTAATTTTTATTTGTTTATTTAGTTGTGTTATGGAGTTATGGGAGTTTTCGTCTGTTATTTTTAGATGTTCTAAAATGTCTTGCCTGTCTTCATCATCCATGACTCCAAAAAGCCATTTGTGTGCTTTTCCTACAATGTTAATTAGTCCTCTTTTGGTTCTGTCTTTCTTTGCATTATTTGGGAGTAGGGTTTTTATTTTTGATAATAAGTTTTCTATCTCGCTGTTTATGATGTCTGTGTTCTCGACAAGAGAATCGTTAACATTTTTTTGAATGTCTTTAATAATTTCAAGTATTTCGAATGGATCGATTATATGCAGAATCGTCATCGTCTGGTTTGCGATTTCTGTGTCTTGTAGCCGTAGCATAATGTAGCCCTCTGTTCCTTGTAATTCGGTTATTTGTAGAAGTGATTCAGATGTGCCAATTATTGTTACCAGGTTTAATGTTAGATAAAGTAGTTTGAATGTCATTGTGAATTGCTGAAAAAGAAAAGAGAAACGGTGCATTAGTTGATGTTTGTAGTGTATGTAAATCGCGGTTCACTAAATGCATTGATCGTGTTAGTTTATGTTATATGTGTGGATGCTGTTGTGGATGCTGCTGTGGATGCTGTTGTGAAGAATTGCATTCTTAAGCTTCGGTAAGCGGAAGTTTGATGTAATTGATTAGTTCTCTGCTGTCGTTTGAACAATCAAGCTCTTTATCTTGCTACTCATTTAATTTTGTGCAATGGCAAGTTTTATTTTTCGGTGTTGTTATCATATTTCTCTTTTAGTTTTGTGTTTAATTTATTCTGTAAAAATTATTGATATTGTGTTTTCCTACAGGCAACATTCAAGAAAGCTATTTTGGCGTTTTGTGCTGAGGTGTCCGGTTTGACTTGGGACCTCGACTCTCTGTTAACATGTCTGAGGGAGCAGGCTGGTATTCTTGCTTGGAACCCTGCAACAAGATTAAACAAAACTGAAATTTTTGTTAAATTCTTTCATTCTTTAAAACAAAACTGAAATTTTTGCAAAATAATAAGATTTTATTGTGTGGTGATAAAATTATAAGATTTTATTATATGTGGAAACAAGATTTGAAAATTTATTTCCTTTATTTATTTATTTATTATTGCGATTTGTAACTTACAGGTGTAGTTTTGTGAAAGAGAAACCTGCAAAAGAGTATATTTTGCAAACGTTCTCCTTGTAATACAAGTGCTGCATTTTTGTGGAACAGGCCCATTGTTACATTTGATATTATTAATGTGATTTTTATTCATTGTGTGTTTGTTGTTGAGGGTAGTGTTGTGTTGTAGTGTTTTAATAGATTGTTATGATATTTTTTGGGTTTGTTTTTTATTGTAATTATTGTAGTGACTGGGCTTATTATATCTATAACATTGTAAGGGCCTAACCATATTGGAGAAAATTTGTTTTTCCTAGTTTGATTTTTTAACAAAACCTTGTCTCCAATATTAAAAATTATTGGGTTTAGTTTAGTGTCGTGTTGTTTTTTTGCTAGTTCTTTTGCTCTTTCTTGGTGTTTTTTGCTAATTCGTGTGCTTTTTGAATTTGAAATTTGAACATTTTTGACGCGTCTTCTGCGTTGTAAATTGGGGAGCATTTTCTTGTTAAGTTTGTTGGGAGATTTGTATCAAATCCAAATAGTGTGAAAAATGGTGTCTGCTTCGTTGCGATGTGTGGTGTATGGTTGTGTACATGCATGGCTGCTGATAGCCATTGATCCCAGTTGGAACCGTCTTCTTTTGCGAAACTACGCAAATATTCTGCTAGTGGTCGATGACTTCTTTCCAGTGAGCCATTCGCTTGTGGGTGGTATGGAGTAATATTTAACTTCTTGATTCCCAATATTTTACAGGTGTCTGAAAATACTTTTGAAATAAAGTTAGTGCCATTGTCGGTTATGAGAATTATAGGGATTCCGTAACGAGCTACTATTTCATCAAAAAATGCTTTTGATATAGTGCTCGCTTCGGCATCCGGTATTGCTACGCTAATCATAAATTTTGAGAGATCGTCCTGAAAGGTTAGTATGTATTTATTGCCTAAAGTGGTTTCTGGTAAGATTCCGACTATGTCCATATATACCTTATCGAATGGTTTTTCCGGTGTGTCTGTCAAAACTAAAGGCATTTTAGTTAGTTTTGAGCTTTTGTTTACTTGGCATTTTGGACATTGTTTTACGAATGTTTTTATTTGCTTCTGCATACCAGGCCATCGATATTGTTTTCGTATTCTTAGATATGTTTTCACAGCGCCTTGGTGGCCGCCTAAAGGTGAATTGTGGAAATCTTTTAGTATCGTTTGAATTTCCTTGGGATCTGATAAAAGTGTTACGGATTCTATAGTTTTGGATACATTTTTCGGGTCTTCTAATTCCTTTTCGGCGTCATTCCCCTTCGTTTTAGAACGGGTTTTTCTGAGTTGAAATGCGGCTAAGGGCATCTGCGTTCAGATTCTTCTTGCCGGGTTTGTAAATAATTTCGAAGTCGTACTCGGATAATTTGTGTCTAAAACGGGCTAATCTGGATGTTTGGTCTTTTAAATTTGCTATTCCTCTGAGTGGTTGTTGATCTGTAAATATTTTAAATGGTCTGCCTAGTAAATACGCGCGAAAATTTGCCCAAACTATTGTCAGAAATTCTTTCTCTATTGTGGAATAACGTTTTTCAGCGTCATTTAGGGCTCGGCTGGCGAATGCTATTGGCTTGTCTAATCCTATTTCACCCTGCGATAAAACTGCTCCTAAAGCTTCATTGCTTGCGTCGGTTGTTAAGTTGAATGTTTTCGAAAAATCTGGGTATGCAAGGATAGGTGGTGAACTAATTTTTGATTTTAGAATTTCGAAAGCTTCTTGGCATTCTGTTGTCCATATAAATTTTACATTTTTTCTTAGCAATTTATTTATTAGTAGTGCTAATTTTGCTGTATTTGAAATAAATTTTCTGTAATAATTAATAAGCCCAAGAAATGCTTGCACTTCCTTTTGATTTTTTGGAGGTTGTATTTTTAATACACACTCAACTTTTTCTGGATCAGGCAGTGCGCCTGATTCTGTACACTTATAGCCTAAGTAAACTATTTCCTTTTTAAGAAATTGGCATTTCTTTGTATTCAATTTAAGATTAGTATTTCTTAATATTTCTAGAACTTTACTTAGTCTAACCTCATGTTGTTTTAAGTTTCTACCGTAAATAACTATATCGTCTAAATATACAAAACAATCTATACACTGCAAACCTGTAAGAATATGGTTCATTATTCTTTGAAAGGTTGCAGGTGCTCCGGTGAGGCCGAAAGGCATTCTGTTGAATTCAAAATGTCCTAATCCTGTACTGAAAGCTGTTTTTTCTCTATCGCTATCTTTTATTAATATCTGGTGATATCCACTGGCAAGGTCTAATGTTGAAAAATATCTACTATGTCCTAATTGCTCCAAGATTTCATCTATTCTTGGCATTGGAAAAACTTGCTTAATTGTAATATCATTAAGCTTACGGTAATCCATAACTAAACTCCATTTTTTCTCTGTACTGGTAGTATTTTTCTTTGGAACTAACAAAAGTGGAGAGTTCCACGGTGAAGTGCTTGGAGAAATTATGTTTTCGTCTAATAATTTCTTTACCTGTATGTTTATCTCCTCCCTGTGAGAGTGAGGAAGGCGGTATTGCTTTTGATTGATTGGAGGTGTACTTTGTAAAGTTGGTATCTCATGTTGCATTATGGTTGAGTACGATAATTGTTGTCCCTCTAATAGAAAAACGTCGTGAAACTTCATACAAATATTTTCTATTGATTCTCGTTCTTCTTCATTTAGGTTGGAATCTAATTGTAACTCTTGTAGAAGTTGTCTCACTCTCGATCGTTCACATATATTCGTCGCATTAATATTATTTATATCGAAATTTTGTATTTTATAATCATCAAAGTCTGAGTATGATACGCTTAAATTTTTTGGTATGATGAATTCTTTCTCTGACGAGTTTAACAGTGGGACAATTGCTGTTTTGTCCTTTATGTTAGTCAGAGTTTCTGGTATATAAATATTTGGTGCAATTTGCTGCTTATGTATTATCGCTGTTTTTATGTTAGCGTTTATATTAATGGGAACTATTTTTATAGTTCTACTATCTATTGTTATATTTTCTATTTTATTTTGATCGTTTTCTGTATTTTCATATTTTACCATTGGTAGTGTTGTAATACATTTTTTATTCTTATCAAAAAATAAGATTTTTTTGTTATTTATTTTTAGCGTGTTTATCACGGATTGGTTCCATAAATTATCTCGACCGATTATTCCATCTGCAAGTACGCCTTGCTCCAAAGAAACAACGTGTAACTTGAAAGCAAGTTGTTTTACTCTGCTATGATTTATAAGAATTGATCCTTGTGTTGTTATGTGGCCGCCAAATGCTCCACATAAATTTTTTATGTCATTGGTATTTATTTGTAATGAATCTGTTAATTTACTTTTTTTTAAAACTTGTATCCGCTCCAGAATCGACAAGTAAAGTGAGTTTTTTATTTTTTGTACCTTCGCAGGGTATTTCGATAAACACGTCATTTAAACTGTCGGATTCTGTGCAAGGGTTTTGCTTAGTGAAGATTGAATAGTTATTAGTTTCGTTATTTCTGAAATTATTATTTGCTTTTTTCATTTCAGCATGAAAGAATTTAACAAATTCAACGATGCTTTTTATTCTTGTTATTATAAGTGATTGTGTAGTTTTTTGTGTAATATTAAGTATATGTAGTATACAGTTTATGGCGTTTGGAGTTGCTTGTATTAGAAGGTGTATTGTAAGATATATAAGTAGTGACAAAGACAGCATAATTTCTCCCAATTTTCTGAAGAAGACTTTCGTGTTATATTTAAATAAGTCCGTGTTGGCATTTATTGTTATTTCCTTTTCGCTATTCTGAAGTAATGATTTTGCTGACCAATGGCTTTCGTCCCTTTGCTCGATGATCTTTTCTTGCTTTGGTTTTTCCACTGTGCTTTTGTTATTCATTGTATTATTACATGTTGTGTTAAGTGGATTTTGTACGTTAACTTGATGTTGGTTATGTTCTTCCGTTATATTAATGTTATGTTTAGCACAATTTGTTGCAAACGTATCAACGATCCTATTGGATGTTTGATTTACTGTTTCCACACAATTTGGCCTAAAGTTACTATTATTTTGGGGTTCCCAGTTTATTGGCCTTGACTGGGCCCCTGATGGTTTCCCTGGAGATTTTCCTAATTTTTCTTGGCATTACAGCTAAAAGCCGAATGTCCTGGTCGGTTGCACCATAGGCGTTGTTTAGAGTAATTTCTATTGTTTATATTATTTCTATGTTATTGTTATTATTGTTGTTAGTTGAATTTTTAATATAACTATTATTATTATTAGGTGTCCTTGAATACTCTGAGTAATTTCGATTCGCGTTGCTGAAGTTTTGTTTTTGCTCTTTTGTTCTATTATAGTTATTGTTGTAATTTGTTTCATAATTGGCATCATAATTTCTTTGTATATTCGTTTGTGCCGTGTAGTTCATTTTTCTGTTGATGTTGTCAGCGTTGACTATTGCGCCGGACATGTTATAGCTTGCACTCCAAGGTTGCTGTTGCGGGTGTCTTGTTTCATGTTTTCTGCTTATCGAGTCGCGCGGGTTCGCGCTAGTGCAACGCCAATTTTGTTCATGTCCATAGCGCAGACAAATTGTGCAGAACGGTGCATTTTTTCTGCTTAAGCAGTCGTCTCTGGTATGCCCTTTTTTCCCACAGAAGGAACATGAGATATTCGCTTGTGGATAGCGACGTATGTTTTGTGTATGATTTTGAAGTGTTTTGAAATTTGCAATATTCGTAGTTGTCGTAGTGTTGTGTGGGAAAATACTTTGTGTTTTGTTGCCTTGCTCCAAGATGTTTAAAACACCTAACGTTTGTTCTATTAACTCATCTACGTTTTGTGTTGAAATATTTAATACGTGGAGTCTAAGTTGGGGATCTATTAAGCCTGTTTTGAAAGCTAGAATTGTAGATGATTGCAGTTCTTGAAGTAATGCTTCTGAATTCTGACTTGCATATGCATGTTGAATTATTTCCTCAGCTTGTAGTTTCAATGAGATTAATCTTCTAGCGAAAGATCTTACTGATTCTATTGGATTTTGTTTAATGCTTTGAATTTTTTGTGTTACTGAAGAGAGTGTCACCGGCTCTAAATATTTGGATTTTATAAGTAAATAGAAATCTTCTAATTTTTCTATTTTCCTTAGTCGAATTAAATTGAACGCATCACCATGTAGGCGTTGTTTTATGCATGCTATGAATGTTTGTAAGTCCCTGGCGTCGATGCTCTTGCTTGCTAACTCGCATCCTTCGATAAACTTATAGATTTCGCTTCTAATGTCGGGTGATTGGGTGCCTGAGAATAGTGGAACTAATCTATTTACAGTTTTTGCGATCTGTTCAATGCTCATTTTGGAAGTAATTAAGGGCTGTGGGGTGATTGGAAACAGGACTTCGGTGGAATCTATGTTTTCTGACTTGGATCTCTGGGTTGTTATATATGGTTGTAGAAATGTCGTATTTTTTGAGTGTCCGAAAATGATCTTCTAGATGCAGATAGCTTTTGTTTGAGTGTTTTATTTTCCTCTTTATATTGTTCGAGTTGGTCTAGGGTGTGTGATAATGTTGGTAATTGGTTTATTTCTTCTTCTGTCAGGTTTTTAAATTTCCTAAGATTAGAATTTTCTTGGTCTAATTCTTCAATCAAAGTTTCCTGCCTTTTCCCTTGTTCTATTATATTTTTATGTTTTGTCGCAAGAGCACAAAATTCTGTTTTCCAATGTTCTATTTCTTTTTCTAAGCTGTCTTGTTTGTGTTGAAATTTAGTATTTCTGTGAGAATTGTGTCTAGTTTTTCTATTTTTGAAATTCTTCCTAATGCTGATAACTTTGTTTTTATAAGGGCAATGTTTTCCTTATTTTTTATTGTTGTTATCAGAACAGTCCAAATTTTCTCTACAAGACTATCTATTTCCGTTTGAAAATCCTTATATTCTTTTAGTAAACTAAAATATTTTTCATTCAGTTCGTGCTTTTCTGCCATCTAATTTGACTTTGTAGCATTCTAGATGTTGCAATAGTAATTGCAATAAGCATTCGTTTGCGGGTTTTTTGTGTTTTTACTTTTTCGAAGGGTTAGTGCATATTCGCGTGGGAAAAGAAAGATCAGATTGTTTTTGTTTTACTTTGTCAGAAATGTCTTATATTGTAAATGAATTGATTGTTTTGTCTTTTAATTTCGGTTTTTTATGATTTTTATGAATATCTCGTATTTCCAGAAGTTTCTGTTTGATGTGAATTGATTTGAAGGAAACGTTACCAGCAATAAACTAATTAACAGCTTCGTATGCTTTCGCGTTAAATTTCCTATTAACTTTATATGACCAGACACAAAAATGAGATTGGTTTTTCTTTTCGTTTATTTATTTGGTTTATTATTTTGAAGAAGTTATTTCGTTAATTAGAATTTTTAATGCTTTTTGCAAAGTTAATCGTAAATCCTTCTGTAGCCAGACTCAGCTGCAGAGTAACGGGTAAAGGTGTCTTGCCCAGGATTTCTATTAATTATAATTGTAATTTGTTTTCGATATTTTGTTAGTAATCTTGGAGGGTCCCTTGGGAATCGCAAGATTTAATATTATTCCAAACTGGAGGGCCTCGTAAGGATCGCAGTTTAGTTAACTTTTAATGTTTATTAAGGATTTATTTTATTTGGTTATTTATAGTTGTTTTGTAGATTTTATTTTCATAGTTAAGTAACAATTTCCTTTATCATTTGATTCTACTGATATGTTAATGTTTCTTATATTTACTGCTGATATGTTTGGTTTTATTATTTTCAAATAAATTAACAAAATTGTTTTTGGGAACTTACTTGAAGTATCCTACCGGCTGCGCCAATAATGTTGTGGTGTATATCTGGGAGAGAGGTCCTTGCAAGTCCTTCGTCCCACTAATGGTTTCCTTCAGTTTATTGACAAGTGGTCCTGGAGGTCCTGGAAACGTTGCTATTACCTTTAGGAAACTCACACACAATTTTCTAATAGAACACAAGTTTAATTTAAGTTTAACTTCAAGCACACCTTGTCGTCGACTCTTTATTCGTTCAATCTTATGCTTAATTTACACCTTGGTTTACATTCTAATGTTCCTATAATTCTTATGCTAAGGGAACGACATGGGATATGTCACCTGTTAAATCCAAGCAAGGTGCAAAGTCCAATGCTTTAAATTATGCTGAGACTGCATAACTTCGCGGAACAGTTGTTCCGGGCCAAGTTAGCATGTGCTGAAGGCACCGCCTAAAAGTATGTGCTGAACTATGGTTAATGGACAAGCTGTCACTGCTACATCGTCGTTGGTTGAAGACCACACTAATTGCTGCCTACAAGTATGCGTAGCGAAAATGTGATGAGACTTAGCTTGAGTCTAACTTGTGACTCACAACATCCCTCCATTCTTAGAGCAAAAATTAATATATGTGAAGTAATCTATTCACATATATTAATTTTTCTTAGTCACTTATTTTACTATGTATTATGTTAGTATTATTTTTCTTATGGCGAGGACAGTTTCGCCGAATTTGTTAATCCTTAAACTATGTATTATTAAGTTTGTAACATGTTTTCTCGGATGTAAATATATATGTATATAATTTTTTTTCCTCCTTTTTCATGTAAATATATTATATATTTTTTTTTTTTTATATATATATATTTTTTCCCTCTTTTTTTTTTGTTTTTAATTTCCTTTTTACCTCTTTCTAAAGTTATGTAGGAAGAATACACGTGCTAGTGTTACAGTTTTACAGTTTTGTTTTCTTTTATAATAGATCCCGGTTTGCGATACATCTTGGATACTTGGAGTTGAATAGTGCAGATGTTGTAACCGTATCGAATTGTTGTTCACCCGTACCATGGTCTTCGGTTGTGCTGTTATCATTAGTATTGCGGCTGTTGTTGGTACCGCCCTCCTATTGTAGACGTGGTGAGCATGTGGATGGGTGAATTGGGGCGATTTAATGATTTTGGTTCGGGTCCAGAGTCACGTTGTACAATACTTCTTCGATCAAATATGTGTTCAATACTTTTCAGGTGGGATATCATCAGGTGTGAGCTGCATTTTTAGTGTTACATTATATAACCTGAATCCACCAAGTGATTGAATATCTGGATCCTGTACTTCTCCATCCCTTAATTTTTCCCTCTGTTTTTTATAACAAAAAATTGTTTTCTCATTTTCTTTTCTTTCTTTTTTTTTCTCTTAAATAAAAAGTTTCCCATAGTAGGGTTTAACAACTTTTGTGTGTTGTTTAGCGGTTCTTGGTGTATATGTACTGTTTCATTGAAGGTGCAATAATTAATTTAAGGAGTAATTCGTTTACGGTATAATTCACTGCGGAAGTATGTGGAGGTGTCGTCATTTTTATGTTGAGATGTCGCCATTTTTATGTGGAGATGTCGTCATTTTTATAATGAGATGTCGTCATGTTATCTTCTCTGTCGGTTGGGAGTTATGATGATGTTGTTTTCTTTGTATTTTGAGCTGCGATTGTTCCTTGTGTGGGCTGGATTCTTACGAGTTGGCTTAATTTTAAGTTATCTAAATAAGTTCTTAAGTGTGCTTTGATTGTGCTACTATATGTATTAAATGTGCGTTGTAGTAGTTTAAGGGAATGATTAAAGAATGATTTGTTCTGGCACTTTAACCGAACAAAGTCAAGAGTGTTAATGAGTTTCTTCTTCTGGCACTTAAACCGAAGAAGAACTGAGCTGCTATCCAAAATAGAGAAACGCACTCTTTTGTGGTTTGAACTTGACAGACATTTAATGTTGAAAATCTTACAATTTATAGTAGTTTCACATATGTATACATAGTCTAATATTTCTTATGTGTTGGGTTTTGGTGTTTTCCAAATTCCGTTCCCATGAAGGTAATTGCATGTACAAATTTTGTTCCCATCACTTAACTATATAAAGATAAGACGAAATCTAATACCGCAAGGTGGAGACAGAGCGTCAACAACGCAAAGTCTTGAGTTGGAAATTTTGATGGCAGCGGTTCTGGCGCCGCTGCTGATGCAATTGATACCGCGAAACTGCATGTTTCAAGCGATTCGCAGACAGCTTCTCACAAATAAACCAAAACGCTGACCGTTGCATTCATGGTCAAGGCAAATAAATATAAAGATAATAAATATCCAATTTTGGGAACGGAACGCAGCCACAACCAAAACTCAACATTCTCCCCGGCATTGACCGAAGGTCAATTATGGAAATATGGTAACAAATTCTTCTTCTTCTGCTTGTTGTTCTGTTGGACTAATTCTTGGCGTCGGGATCGGCTTTTCCTGTTGTCGAGACCGTCGCATGTATCTTACTAGAATAGTGGCAAGAGCTATAACTCCGACCAATGCCGCGTAACCAATCGCAGTGTTGTGATAATTGTGTATTTGCAGGCGTCTGGGTAGATCTACGAGTTCTTGAGCCTGTAGAAGGTCTTGAAGAGCAGTCAACTGCTTCAGCTGAGTTGTGTATGGCTGCTGCAAGGGTTCATATGGAATTGATCGGTTCGGCTTAGCTAACTCCAGAATACCCCCAAAGCTCGTGTATGAGATGCTACTATGCGTCGTAAATATTTGACTGCCTAGCAATGTTGCCGTATCGCTTTTAATTACACAGTTTGGACTGATCTCAATTGAACCAGACCCTTGTAGCGTGTTCTGCGATACCTCTGTGCCGCAAATGATGGTGATTCGTGTTGGAGTGGCGATTGCATAATACCATCGGTTCTCTGTAGTTGCCTTTGTCCAGGTTTCTCTATCTGCCGTGGAAAATTCGCACAGCCCTTGCGACTCATTGTGAAAGAGACTCACCTCACAGGCATTGTTAAGAGCGCCCTTCTGAAAGATTGGTTGTGTGTTAGGACACACATATGTTCGTTCTTGGATGACGTCGTATTGCTGTAATAGTTCTGGAGTCATCGGGAAGTATTTATCTCGATGCAGCGTTATAGCCAGAATTGAAGTTGACAGCTTCACACTGATCATTTCATTGTTTTGATACACCGGAATTGGAATGAGTCTAAATAGAGTGAATCCTTCTGTTCTGAGAAGCGGGATGGTGGTTTTGAAGAGGACATGATCTTCCGTTAATCCTGCTTGGACCGTCATCATCTTGTACACTGATAACAAGCTACCTTGGTTACCGGCTATCTGAATATTTGAAGAAAGGTGGCCCTGAATTCTTTTGATCTCCCTGTCGAGCTGTTGTGGTGATAAAAGAAGTGGACTAATGTGTCCATGATGGGCTGCTGTGAGTACATCAATCAGCGATGACTGTATCCGATGAAGTTGCGACGCTACTAGTGTTAGCTCCAGCCCTAACGTCGTGATAAGTTGCAACCTCTGAGTATCTTCGATATCCCTCTCGATGCGCGAAAAGGCCCTGGTGAATACCTCTAGCCTCTGCTGGAAACTTGAAAAGGCCTTCATGGATGCTTCCTGATCTCTTTTCATTATGTTTATAGTTGCGTCTAGAATTGAGGTCTGATTCTTAATAAGCTCAAGGAGATGGTGTTCATTTGCTTCGATGTCCGCAATCGTGTTGGACATTTGTTCTGCATACTTGTCATCGAGAACTCCAAACAAAGTGTTGGCCAAATTTCCTATTACGTTGATTGCACCTCTTTTCTGACGACGATTGGTTAGCAGGCCATTATCCGCACGCAATTCTTGTTCGGATTGCTGGAGTTGGGTCACCAGGTGTTCGCAGAGTGGCCGGTTTGGCACCTCTTCACACAGGTGCTTAATAGTTTCCAGCCCAGTCGCTAACACTTGAAGATCGGTTTTTAACGGCGATAGCTTGTAATGGATAATCAGTGTCCAGTGGTTTTCACTGATATATGCGGCTCCTATTTGTTCGAAGTGAATGCCAGTTGTTTGGTTGAATTGGAGAATGTTGAATTGACTGCTAAGCACCAGAGGCAGCGTTAAGAGAGCAATGATGATCGATAGCAGGCTGACATGAGTGGACTGGAATTTTCGTCTCTTTGGATGTGATCTTGAGCTACTGTCATCGTGCTCCTGTTGTATTGGTAGATTTGAAATAGGGTGGGGCTCCTCCGGAAGCTGCTCGAGTGGAAGCGGTGCTAGTCTATGGATTGGTCGTCTTAAGGTGCCTTTTGCGGTCTTCACATGTGCTACTCGGACTGCCTTGTCCGTGCCAGGATAAACCTTTATGATTCGCCCTAAGGGCCACTGCAATGGAGCTACGTTGTCTTCCTTGACTATCACCATCATGCCTTGTTGGGCATTATCCTGCATGGTTTTCCATTTGGCTCGTGTTTGTAGTTCATTTAGGTACTCTTTAACCCAGCGACGCAGAAACTCGTGTTTGAGATATGAGACCAATTTCCATCGATGCAGTAGTGACGTCTTGATAGGTGCAGCTGTGGTATCAATCTGCGCTGTTAATGGCTCACCTATTAGGAAATGTCCTGGTTTTAAGATGCCCAAATCATTGGGGTCGTTCGACAATGGGGTCAAGGGTCGAGAATTTAGAATAGACTCTATTTCCACCATGACTGTTTCCAATTCCTCGTAGGTCAGCGAGGCGTTTGCTGTGCTCCTTATAAAGAGATTTTTGGCACTTTTTACTGCAGCTTCCCATAGTCCACCAAAATGGGGTGCTCTTGGAGGAATAAATTTGAAGCTAATGCCCCTATTGCTGCAAAACCTTGTCAGCGCTGTGGTCACGTGTTCAGAATGGACTGCTTCGTGCAGGTCTGCCAGCAGATTTTTTGCTCCCACAAAGTTGGTTGCGTTATCGCAGTAAAGATTGGTACAGTGTCCTGCTTTATGTACTGCTTTAGTTGCGAAGCAGCAAAACACGGCAACGTACGCCTTTTGTGGCCTTTTCCCGCGAAGTTTGTAATGGATCCAAAATGGCCCGAAAAAGTCCACTCCCGAATTGACGAATGGTCGTGCTGGTTGAGTTCGAGTTGCAGGTAGGTTTCCCATAAGTTGCTGGAATAACTTGGGCCGAACCCTCGTGCACCGCACACATTTTTGCACAATGGAGCGTGCCATGGACTTTCCCTTGATTGGCCAGAATCTCTGTCTGACTTGTGCCAGAAGTGCTTGCGCGCCACAGTGACAGTGCTCTTCGTGAAACCATGTCATCAGCATTTTGACTAGCGGGTCATTGTACGGTAGCACAACTGGATGCTTGGCGTCGTATGTGATTGGAGCATGTTCTAACCGCCCTCCAACCCTTATCATTCCATCGCTGTCTATGAAAGGATTTAAATTAAGTAATTGGCTTTTCTTGCTCACTGGTTTTTGAGCACTGAGCGCTGCCAACTCTTCGCTGAAATCTGATTGTTGAATGGCTTTCAGAATTGTGGTTAACGCCTCCTTTTGTTCCCCTGGACTGAGAGCTAGTGTACCGGCAGGAGTGGAATTTTTTCTCTTTAGCTTGTTGATAATCTTATGGACGTATGCTAATACATGGACTAATGTTTGGAAAGAATTATGATGATTGATTCCATAAACGATCTCTTCTAACTTGTTGGTGGACGTCGTCACTGCAGCAACTGCTCTTTCTTTCCGTTATGGATCGTCGATACGTTGATGAGAATTGACCTTATGATCGTTGCTCCACGTCAAGTCCCTGCTATGCAGGAAGAAAGGTCCGTAAAACCATAAGGGACAGGATCTGAATTTGTCAGGAGCCACTCCTCGCGATAATAGATCTGCCGGATTTTCCTTCGATGTGACATGGCGCCATTGGGTAGCTTGTGATAATCTATGGATTGTTGCAACTTGGTTGGCGACAAAAGTTTTAAAAGATGACGACAATGAATTGATCCATGAGAATACTATTTCCGAGTCAGTCCACAGGAATATAGGTACATCTCGGCTGGGTATGTCTCGTTTTACGCGGTCGGCTAATTGCGCACTTAACACTGCCGCGCACAGTTCTAAGCGAGGCAGCGTCTGTGTTTTAGTTGGAGCTACACGCGATTTGGAGCACAGCAACCGTACGACGACGACACCATCCTTGTCCGTCGCGCGCAGATACACCACTGCTCCGTACGCCTTTTCCGATGCATCCGCGAAGGCATGGATCTGTAGAGTCCCTTTTAATCCTTGTGGAAGTATGTGTCTTCCTATTTTGACGTTATTAAGTCCTGACAGCTGTTCGCGAAATCGTATCCACTGCTTGCTCAAATGAGTCGGTAATTCGTCATCCCAATTGATTTTGAGTTTCCACAGCTCTTGGATGAGCATTTTTGCTGTTACCACGACTGGACTCAAAATTCCCAATGGATCAAAAATTCCTGGCGATATCTGATAATATGGTTCTCTTCGTAACACTGACTAAGACTTGTAGATTGACTCTTATGCACAAGTCGTCGGATTTAGGCAGCCAAATTAGTCCCAGCGTTTTGATGGTCTCGTCCTCATTGCTGTTGAAATTTAAGTTGACTTCTTGATCAACAGCTGGGATACCTTGAAGTAAGTCAGAGTGATTGGAACACCACTTCCTTAGGTTGAATCCGGCAGTTTGTAAAATGGCAGATAATTGCCTTTGAATTTTCAGTGCGGTGGATCGAGTGTCAGCGCCTGTTAAGCAGTCGTCAACATAAATCATTTAGCAGTGCATTTGCCCCAAGTGGATAGTCAGTCTGATACTTCTGCCCCAGCTCCTGGAGACATTTAATCGCCAGGTATGGTGCGGTCCTTGTGCCATAAGTCACCGTGTTGAGTTGATAGCACCCCAGGTCCTCGGATTGATTCTCTCTCCAAAAGATGAGTTGGTATTTTCTATCCTCTGGTTCTATCCAAATCTGCCGATACATCTTTTCGATATCCGCTGTTAGCACATATCTCTTCAGTCGAAATCTCAGCAGGATTGAAAATAATTCATTTTGAATCGTAGGTCCTGTATGTAGAATGTCGTTTAGCGCTAAACCGGATGACGTTTTCGAGGATGCATCAAACACCACTCTCAGTTTGGTAGTACTACTCTCTGGACGTTGAATACAATGGTGTGGTATGAAGTAACACGGTGATGAAATATTGCTTATGCTGACTCTCGACATGTGGCCTAGTGCTTCATATTCTTTGAGAAACTCGGAGTATTGTTGCTTTAAGGGAGCATCTTTCGCTAATCGCCTTTCCAATGCATAAAAGCGATTCATAGTGATTTTCCTTGACTCTCCCAATGATGACGCTTCTTGAGTAAACGGAAGTTTTACCATAAACTTGCCGTCTGTGTTCCGTGTAGTATGTAGTGCGAAATGGGATTCGCAAAGGCGCTCACTAGCGGTGAAAGTATTTGCAGTAGGAAGTGTTTCTTCCAATCCCCAAAATTTTTCCAGCAGCTGATGTAAATCCTCTTCTGTATAAACTGCACATGTAGGGCTTGACATGTTTTGAATGTCCACTTTCCCAGCTAACATCCAGCCGAACACAGTGCTGTGCAGTGTTGGAAGCCCCTCCTGTAGGACTGTTTTTTGTCCAGTTAAGAAATCATAATACAGTTCTGCTCCAAGTAAGACTTCCACTGGACTTGTCGTATTGAAGCGCGGATCTGCTAAGTCAATGTTTTTGGGTATATGCCATGCTGAAATATCCAGATGCTGCGTTGGCTGTGGTGAGATGATTTGTGGAATGACAACTGCTTCCAATCGAACCGAATACGGATGAATACGGGAACTTAGTTGAATATTTGCCCGACGTCGTGCCCTTTTCGTGTTGTTGCCAATCCCTTCAATGATCATGGCTGTTGGTTTTAACGACAAATCTAGTCTCTTTGCGATTTTTTCTGTTATGAGATTAACTTGAGACCCTGAGTCCAACAATGCTCTGCACTCGATAGAACGCCCATTACCTGCTTGTAGACGTACGAGAGCAGTGCCAAGGAGTGTATATCCTGTGTGTGTATATGTGTGAGATGCCGCCATGCTAACTGTGGGTTGGCTGTGAGCTCCAGACTCCTTTGATGATGAGCTCTGATCCGGCTTGGATGGTGTGGTTAGGCGCTTCTCGAAATGAACCAGAGTATTGTGGCTTTGGTTGCATTTAGTGCATTTGCCTGAGGTGCACTCCTGTGACGTATGCCCTGATTTTAAATCAGGGTAAAATCGAACAACCTGTGCGTAAAATCGAACAACCTGTGCGTAAAAAGTTTACGCACAGGTTGTTCGATTTTACCAATTGGAATCGCTGATTAATCGACATCCGTAGAAACTTTGGGCAGGCAAACAGCGCGTGATATTTGTTACTGCATGCCTTGCATTTATTGGGTTGCTGATTTGCTGCCGCCACTGATGATACCGCTTTGGACGATGACGATTTGTCCTTCGCGCCGATGGCTTCTAATGCTTGAAACCTCTTCTCCAAGAACTGCAGAAACCTCTGAAGCGATGGTAACTCCCGAGGACATTCTAGAGACTGCTCGAATGCCATATGAGTGCTCTTGTCGACCTTTTTGATGAGCATATGTACGAGAATTGGATCCCAGGATAATTTGTCTATCCCCAAGTTGTTCAACACCGATATTGTCTCCTTCGTTGTATCATGGAGAGACTTGAGTGCGATGACGGATGAATGCTCAGCTGGATGCTTCGGCTGTCCCAAGAGTTTCTCGAGTGCTGTCGACGTGATGAGCCGCCTGTTATTGTAACGGTCTTGTAACGTTGTCCAAACTGCATCATAATTATTTTCGGTTAGAGAGAAGTGTCTGACTAACTTTTCTGCTTCTCCGGTGAGGGTTGACTTCAAATACCACATTTTCTGAAGTTTAGGCAAGGGTTTGGAGTCGATCAGTTCCCGAAAGATGTCGTAAAATTGATTCCATTTGAGACAGTTGCCGTCGAACTGAGGCAAGGTAACCTTTGGTAAGTTATTGATTGAAGGTTCACAGCCGGATGACGACGTCTCTACATTCGAATCTCCCATTGTTTGAATGATTAGAAGTTGCTCGTTGATGCTGTCTTCTATCGCCAGATATTCTTCCAGATCGTATTTACTGGACTCGAAATCTACCACTTCGTCAAGTATTTGATGATGCAATTTTTGCACGATGAGCCAATGGTTTTCAATGAGTTTTGCCTTGCTTTGGTAGTACTTGAATGATTGTTTTGTGTTTTCATTCAAGACCTTCTCAATCATGTTGTTGATGACAGTGATGAGGACTGCTTGTTTTCGAATCAATTTTGTTGCTACGTCCTGTCGTCGTCCTGCTGGCTCCTGGCCTCGTGACTCTGAATTGATGCTCTGTTTCGACAGGGCTCCGCCCGGGTCAGTTGCGCCTTTTTTGCTTGCCAAAGTTGCTATGGCAGCCTTGATGTCTTGCTGGATATCTTCCCGGGCTTGATGATATTTTCTTTCGATCACTCCGTGAAGGTTCTGTCGAAAATACGGATGCTCTTTCACGACCTCCGGATGCTTTCGTAGAGTATCGTCAGCTTGTTGAAACTTGGTCCATAATTCATCCAATTCTTCTAATTTCCTCTCTAGGTAATCTGCCGTTGTTCGCTCCTTGGGCGCCTTCTTGATGTTGGAGATTGCCTTCTGCAGAGTGACACCCAGCTCATCCTGCTCGGCCACCAAGTCGATGAATTGCTCCATATTCCGGTTGATTCGGACGATTTGTTGCGAAGATCGTAAATGTGATCACGTCGGGGTCACCAAAAAATATATATGGCACTTGAACCGAAGTAGTTTAAGGGAATGATTAAAGAATGATTTGTTCTGGCACTTTAACTGAACAAAGTCAAGAGTGTTAATGAGTTTCTTCTTCTGGCACTTAAACCGAAGAAGAACTGAGCTGCTATCCAAAATAGAGAAACGCACTCTTTTGTGGTTTGAACTTGACAGACATTTAATGTTGAAAATCTTACAATTTATAGTAGTTTCACATATGTATACATAGTCTAATATTTCTTATGTGTTGGGTTTTGGTGTTTTCCAAATTCCGTTCCCATGAAGGTAAATGCATGTACAAATTTTGTTCCCATCACTTAACTATATAAAGATAAGACGAAATCTAATACCGCAAGGTGGAGACAGAGCGTCAACAACGCAAAGTCTTGAGTTGGAAATTTTGATGGCAGTGGTGCTGGCGCCGCTGCTGATGCAATTGATACCGCGAAACTGCATGTTTCAAGCGATTCGCAGACAGCTTCTCACAAATAAACCAAAACGCTGACCGTTGCATTCATGGTCAAGGCAAATAAATATAAAGATAATAAATATCCAACTTTGGGAACGGAACGCAGCCACAACCAAAACTCAACAAATATTACGAGGTTAATTAAGTCGCGGCTTGACTTCGTCGCTGCCAAAAGATTTCTGATTTTTATCTGCTCGTTAGAATGGCAGCAAGTCCCAAACGGTTTGCCACCATAGCTTTGTGAGTATGTACTTCACGCCGAAGTACATACCGCAAAGGTGGCTGCTTCTGGCCACCTTGTACATCTGTCGATGATCGTCAGGCAGTAACGATAACCCTCGGAATCTGGTAGCGGGCCGATTAAATCTATGTTTAGATGTCCGAATCTGTCGCTGTTAACGGCGTAATGCTGAACCGGCGCTTTGTTATGCCGCTGTGTCTTCGTCTGTTGACACGGAATGCAGGATTTTACAAATTCACGGACGTCCTTACGCATGCTAGGCCATAAAAACCGCTCGCTAATTAGTCGGGTCGTTCCTTTTACATCTGGGTGCGCCAAGCTGTGAATTTTCTCGATGACCGATTTCCTGCATCGGGAGGGAACGATTGGCCGCACCTTACCGTATGACACGTCACAGTAAACGTCGCCCTGAAGATCTGGCATGTGAATTATTTTCACTTGCAGCTCGGTGTCACGCGTGTCATCAATGATTTTCTTGAAATCCGCATCTCGCTGCTGCTCTTCCGCTATGGCGCTGAAACTAATTTCCTCTACGTGTTTCTCTACCGCTTCGATTCTTGACAGCGCGTCGGCGATCTGGTTGTCTTCACCTTTCACATGTTGAATATCCGTCGTGAACTGGCCGATGAAGTCTAGGTGTCGTGCCTGTCGCGGCGATGCATTCTCTAAATTCTGCTTAAAAGCGAAGGTCAATGGCTTGTGGTCTGTGAGTATGGTAAAACTCCGCCCCTCGACCATATGCCGAAAAAATCGTACAGCTTGGTACATTGCAACCAATTCACGGTCATATGTGCTGTACTTCTGCTGAGCTTGCGTCAACTTTTTTGAGTAAAAGCCTAGCGGCTGCATGTTGCTGTCGATAACCTGGTGGAGCACGGCTCCGACTGCGGTGTTTGACGCGTCAACGTTGAGCACTAATTTTGCGTTCGGTGCCGGATGAAACAAGAGCGTCGCATTTACGAGCTCGCTTTTAGATTTCTTAAACGCATCTTCAGCTGGCGGCGTCCACACAATTGGCGTTTTGTCGTTCTTTTTATTTCCAAGTACTAATTTCTGAAGATCCACTTGGGTTTGCGCTGCGTGTGGTATAAAACGTCTGTAAAAGTTCCACATGCCTAAAAATCTCTTCATGTCGCGGGCCGTCTGTGGTTTACAAAAATTCGCGATTGCTTCTACCTTATCTTCCGCTGGTTTGATACCTTTTTCACAAACTTTGTGGCCCAGAAACTTTATCTCTTGTTTGCCGAAAACGCATTTAGGCAAGTTGATCGCTAGGTTATGCTCGCGCAGTAGTCGGAATATTCGTTGAAGATGCTGCTTGTGTTAAGCTTCATCCTTTGACGCTACGCAGATATCGTCCAGATAAACGAATGCATAAGATCGTTCGCTTGCCAGTATCTTGTCGATGTGTCGCTGGAAGGTTTGCCCCGCATTTCGTAGTCCGAAAGTCATGAATTTGAATTGGAACAGGCCAAATGGTGTAATAATCGCTGACTTTGGCACGTCATTGGGTTCTATCGGTATTTGGTGGTAGGCGCGTTGCAGATCGATCGTTGAGAAAATTCGCTTACCATGCAGGATGTGTGTGAAATCCTGCATGAATGGTATTGGATAGCGGTCAGGCACAGTGATAGCGTTGAGTGCTCTATAATCGCCACATGATCGCCACGATCCGTCCGGCTTCTTTACCATGTGTAGGGGGCTCGCCCAGCTGCTGTCTGATGGTTCGCAAATGCCTTTCTCTACTAGAAAGTGAAACTCATCCCGTGCAGCCTTCAATTTTTCGGGATCCAACCGCCGTGGTCTTGCGTGTACCGGCGGTCCGGTTGTGACTATATGGTGCGTCACGGTGGCTCCGGAGGACTCGCTGAATGGCTTAAGAGTCGTTATTTCGGGAAAATCTTGTAGCAACGCTGCGAATGGATTGCTTTGACTGCATGCCGCTATTGATGCCGTCTTCTCCGTTGAATTGCTGTCGTGATTCCGCCGTGTGCTGCCCTCTATGAGCTTGTCATTCTTAACATCGACCAGAAGACCAAAATGTTTAAGGAAGTCGCTGCCAATTATCGCTTTCGTTACTTTCGCTACTATGAGTTGCTTCCGCCCGTACGTCGGAATGGCTGAACCGTTCGCTGCAAATAGCTTACAATCGTCGGACTCGTTCAAGTAGTCCTGGTTCGATGGCGGAACTACCGAAACTTCTGCTCCCGTGTCGATTAGGAATTTCCGTTGCGTTGCCTTATCGCTGACAAACAAACGGAAAATCCGCTTAGTGCGTCTCGGTTCGCTTCCGAGGCGCGCTCCCGCTAGCGGCGTTGGGAATTTCTTCAGTTTTTTTGCGCCTTAAAATCGCAAGGCGGCCGGCATAGTTTCGCGCGGTTACCCATCGTATGGTGGTACCAGCAGATAACCTGCCCATACTTACGCCCCGGCTCTTGACGTTGGCTGGGCCTAGCCATTATGCGTGGCGGCGTTGCTGCCCGGGCACCCCGTGACAGTTGGCGTGCAGGTGGTGGTAGTGGACGCCCACGCCCGCCGCAGTACAAGGCGTCATCCGCTCCCTTACGAGCAGCGACCTCGGCTGGCAAAATTCCGCTCGGATGATTATAGCGATCCCTTGCTGGGAACCTGTAGTCCCTCTGATACCGAATCTGTGCGATATGTGATGGAGAGTCGTTTTGCCACGCGCAGCTCTGTGAGTTGTCCGATCGGATTTCCGATATGGACGCACTGCCGGTAACCTTTTGTATCTTGTCGGCGAGTTTCATTATATCGTCGAGCTCGCCTGACGATGCCTGGAGGATTGCGCGTGTGTTCGCTGGTAACCTGCTGGACCATAGGCTCTCCAGCAACTGTTCCGATACGTTCGGACCCCCCAGCATTCGTTCAGTAGCTGTGAGGGGCGCTTGCCCGTTAACTCCATACCAGAGAGGAGTTGCGTCAGCTTCTGTTGCTCGGATGCGCCGAATTGTTCCAGCATCCTCTTCTTCAGATTGCCGTATTTGTCGCTGGCCGGCGGGCGCGTAACGGCGTCATAAACCTGTTCCAGTATGCGCGACTCAATTGCGCCGACGATGAGGTTAAATTTGGTGCTGTCCGACGAAATGCGCGCCGTAGTGAAGTGCGCTTCCACTTGCGCAAACCAAACCTCGGGATTAGCATGCCAGAAGGGCGGCACCTTAATTGCTAGGCGACTTACCTCGTCTACATGCTGCTCACCAGCCGGGGCCGTTGGCATACTACCTGCGTTGGCTCCATCGCTGCCCGCTTGACCAATTGGGTTTCCTTGGTCTTGCACTGAGGCATCTGATTTGGCGTCCGTCATTATCGTATTTAACCCGCGCGTCTATCGAATGAGTTTTGCTGTTCGCACAATCGCCTTTTTCACTAAGCCCTTGTTTTGTTTACTTTCACTGATTCACGCGCGCTGGCTTAAACAGATCACGAAGATCGTGTAGATTGCCGCGATTAACACCGAGATCGTTATGAATTCGACGACTGTTTCGCACCACCAGCACATTAATTTCACTTAAATTTTCGCTTATTTTCACTTTATTTCCGTGTCGGGGTCACCAATTATAGCTAGATGCTGTTTCAATCGCTGCTATATATGTATATTAAAGAAAAACCGGTTTACAGTACTGAGTTCTTTATTCGATTTTTATATTTACAATATTACGAGGTTAATTAAGTCGCGGCTTGACTTCGTCGCTGCCAAAAGATTTCTGATTTTTATCTGCTCGTTAGAATGGCAGCAAGTCCCAAACGGTTTGCCACCATAGCTTTGTGAGTATGTACTTCACGCCGAAGTACATACCGCAAACCACTAGAACGATGAGCAGTGTATATGCCTTCACACCAATCATTTTTACTTCGCAGTGGCGAGTAAACAACCCTTTATATGTTTAGCGCTCCATGCTTACGTTTATGCTACGAGGCGACGATCGCCAAGCGGGATGCGACAAAGTGTAACTTTGTTGGCGTCGCTAAACAATTATAATCGAGGAGTATCGCATTACGTCTTCGAGCGAATGCTTATTGCGCATCTACTACTATGTCGCTTGACATAAATATTTGGTCGATGATGAAAATATGTCATTCGTCACCGACGGAATGTGCACCGCAAGAGTCATGTGAGTCGCCACAGTCCAATGTAATATCAATTGTATGGATACTTTAATAGTATGTGGTACGTTTTGGTTGTGTATTATGCTTATCTGTTGTTGTTTTTTTCTCTTTTGTATGTGTGTTTCTATCTTTAAGTTCTAGTGTGTTATTTGTTACATTAACTTTTATTTTTCGATTTTTTGAGTATATATTTACAAGTATAACTATGGTAATAATTAATAATAGTATTGTTCCAATGCCAAGTCCATATGAAATATTCTTATGATATTTTAATTCTCTTATTTCTTTTAGGTTTTCTATTTGTTGTATTTCAATTTTGTTGAACTGTGGTAATTTTTGTAATGTGTTATTTAATTTTATTGTGCTTAATAGAAATTTGTCCTGTATAGTTACTTTTTTGTTAGTGTATGTTTTATTTAGAACCGTTATTTGGCAGTTTGCGAGGCTTAGTAGGTAATTCCCATTTAGAGTCTTATTTTGGCTATTGCAATATTTCGTTATTTGTAGATTTAATGCGTTTTTTATTATTATTGTCTCGTCGTTTATGTGTTTTATTTGTGTTTTGTTGTTGTGTACGAGTTTACATGTGCTTTTCAATATACAATTGGTACTTAGGTCTAAGTCTCCTAGAAGCGTGTTTTGGGTGTATGTGTATTTTCCTCCGTCTATTTTTACTACTAATTCGTCGTGTTCTTCGATCTCGTAATTTTGGTTGTTTGTTATTGGTGTAATCAAATAAATGTCTGTATTTATATATGTTATAGGAATTTTTATGGCTATGATTAGTTTGTCGTTTTGAAGTGATAATACTCCCATTTTTATTAGTTTTAGTTTATAGAGATCTATATCGTACTCATCTATTTCTTGTTTTGTTAAAATGCTCGGGTGTACTGTGTTCTGTTTGGCTGATGCTATATTATCTTGTATTTGGTCAACTATATTTTTTAGATTCCTTAATTTGAACATAATGTCTGTATACATAAGGTGTCTGAATATGAAGGCGGTTTCTTGTCTGATGGCGGTGAAAGTATTTTTTATATTGTTCCTATCCTGTTGAATGTTATTCTTTAATATTTGCAAACTGTTGTTGAAGTAGTCATTAATTTTTATTTGTTTATTTAGTTGTGTTATGGAGTTATGGGAGTTTTCGCTTGTCTTTTTAGATGTTCTAAAATTTCTTGCCTGTCTTCGTCATCCATGACTCCAAAAATCCATTTGTGTGCTTTTCCTACAATGTTAATTAGTCCTCTTTTGGTTCTGTCTTTCTTTGCATTATTTGGGAGTAGGGTTTTTATTTTTGATAATAAGTTTTCTATCTCGCTGTTTATGATGTCTGTGTTCTCGACAAGAGAATCGTTAACATTTTTTTGAATGTCTTTAATAATTTCAAGTATTTCGAATGGATCGATTATATGCAGAATCGTCATCGTCTGGTTTGCGATTTCTGTGTCTTGTAACCGTAGCATAATGTAGCCCTCTGTAATTCGGTTATTTGTAGAAGTGATTCAGATGTGCCAATTATTGTTACCAGGTTTAATGTTAGATAAAGTAGTTTGAATGTCATTGTGAATTGCTGAAAAAGAAAAGAGAAACGGTGCATTAGTTGATGTTTGTAGTGTATGTAAATCGCGGTTCACTAAATGCATTGATCGTGTTAGTTTATGTTATATGTGTGGATGCTGTTGTGGATGCTGCTGTGGATGCTGTTGTGAAGAATTGCATTCTTAAGCTTCGGTAAGCGGTAGTTTGATGTAATTGATTAGTTCTCTGCTGTCGTTTGAACAAACAAGCTCTTTATCTTGCTACTCATTTAATTTTGTGCAATGGCAAGTTTTATTTTTCGGTGTTGTTATCATATTTCTCTTTTAGTTTTGTGTTTAATTTATTCTGTAAAAATTATTGATATTGTGTTTTCCTACAGGCAACATTCAAGAAAGCTATTTTGGCGTTTTGTGCTGAGGTGTCCGGTTTGACTTGGGACCTCGACTCTCTGTTAACCTGTCTGAGGGAGCAGGCTGGTATTCTTGCTTGGAACCCTGAACCGATTGTGTTTCAGGATACCTTTATCCGTATGGATTTGGTGGAGTCCATGCTGCGGCGACAGGGTTGCGATCCGCCCAAAGTTCCGGACTTGTTAAATGCCCTTCGCAAAGTTTACGGCCGGCCACAAGATTAAACAAAACTGAAATTTTTGTTAAATTCTTTCATTCTTTAAAACAAAACTGAAATTTTTGCAAAATAATAAGATTTTATTGTGTGGTGATAAAATTATAAGATTTTATTATATGTGGAAACAAGATTTGAAAATTTATTTCCTTTATTTATTTATTTATTATTGCGATTTGTAACTTACAGGTGTAGTTTTGTGGAAGAGAAACCTGCAAAAGAGTATATTTTACAAACGTTCTCCTTGTAATACAAGTGCTGCATTTTTGTGGAACAGGCCCATTGTTACATTTGATATTATTAATGTGATTTTTATTCATTGTGTGTTTGTTGTTGAGGGTAGTGTTGTGTTGTAGTGTTTTAATAGATTGTTATGATATTTTTTGGGTTTGTTTTTTATTGTAATTATTGTAGTGACTGGGCTTATTATATCTATAACATTGTAAGGGCCTAACCATATTGGAGAAAATTTGTTTTTCCTAGTTTGATTTTTTAACAAAACCTTGTCTCCAATATTAAAAATTATTGGGTTTAGTTTAGTGTCGTGTTGTTTTTTTGCTAGTTCTTTTGCTCTTTCTTGGTGTTTTTTGCTAATTCGTGTGCTTTTTGAATTTGAAATTTGAACATTTTTGACGCGTCTTCTGCGTTGTAAATTGGGGAGCATTTTCTTGTTAAGTTTGTTGGGAGATTTGTATCAAATCCAAATAGTGTGAAAAATGGTGTCTGCTTCGTTGCGATGTGTGGTGTATGGTTGTGTACATGCATGGCTGCTGATAGCCATTGATCCCAGTTGGAACCGTCTTCTTTTGCGAAACTACGCAAATATTCTGCTAGTGGTCGATGACTTCTTTCCAGTGAGCCATTCGCTTGTGGGTGGTATGGAGTAATATTTAACTTCTTGATTCCCAATATTTTACAGGTGTCTGAAAATACTTTTGAAATAAAGTTAGTGCCATTGTCGGTTATGAGAATTATAGGGATTCCGTAACGAGCTACTATTTCATCAAAAAATGCTTTTGATATAGTGCTCGCTTCGGCATCCGGTATGGCTACGCTAATCATAAATTTTGAGAGATCGTCCTGAAAGGTTAGTATGTATTTATTGCCTAAAGTGGTTTCTGGTAAGATTCCGACTATGTCCATATATACCTTATCGAATGGTTTTTCCGGTGTGTCTATCAAAACTAAAGGCATTTTAGTTAGTTTTGAGCTTTTGTTTACTTGGCATTTTGGACATTGTTTTACGAATGTTTTTATTTGCTTCTGCATACCAGGCCATCGATATTGTTTTCGTATTCTTAGATATGTTTTCACAGCGCCTTGGTGGCCGCCTAAAGGTGAATTGTGGAAATCTTTTAGTATCGTTTGAATTTCCTTGGGATCTGATAAAAGTGTTACGGATTCTATAGTTTTGGATACATTTTTCGGGTCTTCTAATTCCTTTTCGGCGTCATTCGCCTTCGTTTTAGAACGGGTTTGTACGGTTGCAATATCGTTTTTCTGAGTTGAAATGCGGCTAAGGGCATCTGCGTTCAGATTCTTCTTGCCGGGTTTGTAAATAATTTCGAAGTCGTACTCGGATAATTTGTGTCTAAAACGGGCTAATCTGGATGTTTGGTCTTTTAAATTTGCTATTCCTCTGAGTGGTTGTTGATCTGTAAATATTTTAAATGGTCTGCCTAGTAAATACGCGCGAAAATTTGCCCAAACTATTGTCAGAAATTCTTTCTCTATTGTGGAATAACGTTTTTCAGCGTCATTTAGGGCTCGGCTGGCGAATGCTATTGGCTTGTCTAATCCTATTTCACCCTGCGATAAAACTGCTCCTAAAGCTTCATTGCTTGCGTCGGTTGTTAAGTTGAATGTTTTCGAAAAATCTGGGCATGCAAGGATAGGTGGTGAACTAATTTTTGATTTTAGAATTTCGAAAGCTTCTTGGCATTCTGTTGTCCATATAAATTTTGCATTTTTTCTTAGCAATTTATTTATTGGTAGTGCTAATTTTGCTGTATTTGAAATAAATTTTCTGTAATAATTAATAAGCCCAAGAAATGCTTGCACTTCCTTTTGATTTTTTGGAGGTTGTATTTTTAATACACACTCAACTTTTTCTGGATCAGGCAGGCCTGATTCTGTACACTTATAGCCTAAGTAAACTATTTCCTTTTTAAGAAATTGGCATTTCTTTGTATTCAATTTAAGATTAGTATTTCTTAATATTTCTAGAACTTTACTTAGTCTAACCTCATGTTGTTTTAAGTTTCTACCGTAAATAACTATATCGTCTAAATATACAAAACAATCTATACACTGCAAACCTGTAAGAATATGGTTCATTATTCTTTGAAAGGTTGCAGGTGCTCCGGTGAGGCCGAAAGGCATTCTGTTGAATTCAAAATGTCCTAATCCTGTACTGAAAGCTGTTTTTTCTCTATCGCTATCTTTTATTAATATCTGGTGATATCCACTGGCAAGGTCTAATGTTGAAAAATATCTACTATGTCCTAATTGCTCCAAGATTTCATCTATTCTTGGCATTGGAAAAACTTGCTTAATTGTAATATCATTAAGCTTACGGTAATCTATAACTAAACTCCATTTTTTCTCTGTACTGGTAGTATTTTTCTTTGGAACTAACAAAAGTGGAGAGTTCCACGGTGAAGTGCTTGGAGAAATTATGTTTTCGTCTAATAATTTCTTTACCTGTATGTTTATCTCCTCCCTGTGAGAGTGAGGAAGGCGGTATTGCTTTTGATTGATTGGAGGTGTACTTTGTAAAGTTGGTATCTCATGTTGCATTATGGTTGAGTACGATAATTGTTGTCCCTCTAATAGAAAAACGTCGTGAAACTTCATACAAATATTTTCTATTGATTCTCGTTCTTCTTCATTTAGGTTGGAATCTAATTGTAACTCTTGTAGAAGTTGTCTCACTCTCGATCGTTCACATATATTCGTCTCATTAATATTATTTATATCGAAATTTTGTATTTTATAATCATCAAAGTCTGAGTATGATACGCTTAAATTTTTTGGTATGATGAATTCTTTCTCTGACGAGTTTAACAGTGGGACAATTGCTGTTTTGTCCTTTATGTTAGTCAGAGTTTCTGGTATATAAATATTTGGTGCAATTTGCTGCTTATGTATTATCGCTGTTTTTATGTTAGCGTTTATATTAATGGGAACTATTTTTATAGTTCTACTATCTATTGTTATATTTTCTATTTTATTTTGATCGTTTTCTGTATTTTCATATTTTACCATTGGTAGTGTTGTAATACATTTTTTATTCTTATCAAAAAATAAGATTTTTTTGTTATTTATTTTTAGCGTGTTTATCACGGATTGGTTCCATAAATTATCTCGACCGATTATTCCATCTGCAAGTACGCCTTGCTCCAAAGAAACAACGTGTAACTTGAAAGCAAGTTGTTTTACTCTGCTATGATTTATAAGAATTGATCCTTGTGTTGTTATGTGGCCGCAAAATGCTCCACATAAATTTTTTATGTCATTGGTATTTATTTGTAATGAATCTGTTAATTTACTTTTTTTTAAAACTTGTATCCGCTCCAGAATCGACAAGTAAAGTGAGTTTTTTATTTTTTGTACCTTCGCAGGGTATTTCGATAAACACGTCATTTAAACTGTCGGATTCTGTGCAAGGGTTTTGCTTGGTGAAGATTGAATAGTTATTAGTTTCGTTATTTCTGAAATTATTATTTGCTTTTTTCATTTCAGCATGAAAGAATTTAACAAATTCAACGATGCTTTTTATTCTTGTTATTATAAGTGATTGTGTTGTTTTTTGTGTAATATTAAGTATATGTAGTATACAGTTTATGGCGTTTGGAGTTGCTTGTATTAGAAGGTGTATTGTAAGATATATAAGTAGTGACAAAGACAGCATAATTTCTCCCAATTTTCTGAAGAAGACTTTCGTATTATATTTAAATAAGTCCGTGTTGGCATTTATTTTTATTTCCTTTTCGCTATTCTGAAGTAATGATTTTGCTGACCAATGGCTTTCGTCCCTTTGCTCGATGATCTGTTCTTGCTTTGGTTTTTCCGCTGTGCTTTTGTTATTCATTGTATTATTACATGTTGTGTTAAGTGGATTTTGTACGTTAACTTGATGTTGGTTATGTTCTTCCGTTATATTAATGTTATGTTTAGCACAATTTGTTGCAAACGTATCAACGATCCTATTGGATGTTTGATTTACTGTTTCCACACAATTTGGCCTAAAGTTACTATTATTTTGGGGTTCCCAGTTTATTGGCCTTGACTGGGCCCCTGCTGGTTTCCCTGGAGATTTTCCTAATTTTTCTTGGCATTGCAGCTAAAAGCCGAATGTCCTGGTCGGTTGCACCATAGGCGTTGTTTAGAGTAATTTCTATTGTTTATATTATTTCTATTTATGTTATTGTTATTATTGTTGTTAGTTGAATTTTTAATATAACTATTATTATTAGGTGTCCTTGAATACTCTGAGTAATTTCGATTCGCGTTGCTGAAGTTTTGTTTTTGCTCTTTTGTTCTATTATAGTTATTGTTGTAATTTGTTTCATAATTGGCATCATAATTTCTTTGTATATTCGTTTGTGCCGTGTAGTTCATTTTTCTGTTGATGTTGTCAGCGTTGACTATTGCGCCGGACATGTTATAGCTTGCACTCCAAGGTTGCTGTT
This sequence comes from Thecophora atra, assembly GCA_937620795.1. NCBI lineage: Eukaryota > Metazoa > Arthropoda > Insecta > Diptera > Conopidae > Thecophora > Thecophora atra. The sequence goes on from OW569398.1 coordinate 50,757,277, forward strand.
GCGGGTGTCTTGTTTCATGTTTTCTGCTTATCGAGTCGCGCGGGTTCGCGCTAGTGCAACGCCAATTTTGTTCATGTCCATAGCGCAGACAAATTGTGCAGAACGGTGCATTTTTTCTGCTTAAGCAGTCGTCTCTGATATGCCCTTTTTTCCCACAGAAGGAACATGAGATATTCGCTTGTGGATAGCGACGTATGTTTTGTGTATGATTTTGAAGTGTTTTGAAATTTGCAATATTCGTAGTTGTCGTAGTGTTGTGTGGGAAAATACTTTGTGTTTTGTTGCCTTGCTCCAAGATGTTTAAAACACCTAACGTTTGTTCTATTAACTCATCTACGTTTTGTGTTGAAATATTTAATACGTGGAGTCTAAGTTGGGGATCTATTAAGCCTGTTTTGAAAGCTAGAATTGTAGATGATTGCAGTTCTTGAAGTAATGCTTCTGAATTCTGACTTGCATATGCATGTTGAATTATTTCCTCAGCTTGTAGTTTCAATGAGATTAATCTTCTAGCGAAAGTTCTTACTGATTCTATTGGATTTTGTTTAATGCTTTGAATTTTTTGTGTTACTGAAGAGAGTGTCACCGGCTCTAAATATTTGGATTTTATAAGTAAATAGAAATCTTCTAATTTTTCTATTTTCCTTAGTCGAATTAAATTGAACGCATCACCATGTAGGCGTTGTTTTATGCATGCTATGAATGTTTGTAAGTCCCTGGCGTCGATGCTCTTGCTTGCTAACTCGCATCCTTCGATAAACTTGTAGATTTCGCTTCTAATGTCGGGTGATTGGGTGCCTGAGAATAGTGGAACTAACCTATTTACAGTTTTTGCGATCTGTTCAATGCTCATTTTGGAAGTAATTAAGGGCTGTGGGGTGATTGGAAACAGGACTTCGGTGGAATCTATGTTTTCTGACTTGGATCTCTGGGTTGTTATATATGGTTGTAGAAATGTCGTATTTTTTGGAGTGTCCGAAAATGATCTTCTAGATGCAGATAGCTTTTGTTTGAGTGTTTTATTTTCCTCTTTATATTGTTCGAGTTGGTCTAGGGTGTGTGATAATGTTGGTAATTGGTTTATTTCTTCTTCTGTCAGGTTTTTAAATTTCCTAAGATTAGAATTTTCTTGGTCTAATTCTTCAATCAAAGTTTCCTGCCTTTTCCCTTGTTCTATTATATTTTTATGTTTTGTCGCAAGAGCACAAAATTCTGTTTTCCAATGTTCTATTTCTTTTTCTAAGCTGTCTTGTTTGTGTTGAAATTTAGTATTTCTGTGAGAATTGTGTCTAGTTTTTCTACTTTTGAAATTCTTCCTAATGCTGATAACTTTGTTTTTATAAGGGCAATGTTTTCCTTATTTTTTATTGTTGTTATCAGAACAGTCCAAATTTTCTCTACAAGACTATCTATTTCCGTTTGAAAATCCTTATATTCTTTTAGTAAACTAAAATATTTTTCATTCAGTTCGTGCTTTTCTGCCATCTAATTTGACTTTGTAGCATTCTAGATGTTGCAATAGTAATTGCAATAAGCATTCGTTTGCGGGTTTTTTGTGTTTTTACTTTTTCGAAGGGTTAGTGCATATTCGCGTGGGAAAAGAAAGATCAGATTGTTTTTGTTTTACTTTGTCAGAAATGTCTTATATTGTAAATGAATTGATTGTTTTGTCTTTTAATTTCGGTTTTTTATGATTTTTATGAATATCTCGTATTTCCAGAAGTTTCTGTTTGATGTGAATTGATTTGAAGGAAACGTTACCAGCAATAAACTAATTAACAGCTTCGTATGCTTTCGCGTTAAATTTCCTATTAACTTTATATGACCAGACACAAAAATGAGATTGGTTTTTCTTTTCGTTTATTTATTTGGTTTATTATTTTGAAGAAGTTATTTCGTTAATTAGAATTTTTAATGCTTTTTGCAAAGTTAATCGTAAATCCTTCTGTAGCCAGACTCAGCTGCAGAGTAACGGGTAAAGGTGTCTTGCCCAGGATTTCTATTAATTATAATTGTAATTTGTTTTCGATATTTTGTTAGTAATCTTGGAGGGTCCCTTGGGAATCGCAAGATTTAATATTATTCCAAACTGGAGGGCCTCGTAAGGATCGCAGTTTAGTTAACTTTTAATGTTTATTAAGGATTTATTTTATTTGGTTATTTATAGTTGTTTTGTAGATTTTATTTTCATAGTTAAGTAACAATTTCCTTTATCATTTGATTCTACTGATATGTTAATGTTTCTTATATTTACTGCTGATATGTTTGGTTTTATTATTTTCAAATAAATTAACAAAATTGTTTTTGGGAACTTACTTGAAGTATCCTACCGGCTGCGCCAATAATGTTGTGGTGTATATCTGGGAGAGAGGTCCTTGCAAGTCCTTCGTCCCACTAATGGTTTCCTTCAGTTTATTGACAAGTGGTCCTGGAGGTCCTGGAAACGTTGCTATTACCTTTAGGAAACTCACACACAATTTTCTAATAGAACACAAGTTTAATTTAAGTTTACACCTTGTCGTCGACTCTTTATTCGTTCAATCTTATGCTTAATTTACACCTTGGTTTACATTCTAATGTTCCTATAATTCTTATGCTAAGGGAACGACATGGGATATGTCACCTGTTAAATCCAAGCAAGGTGCAAAGTCCAATGCTTTAAATTATGCTGAGACTGCATAACTTCGCGGAACAGTTGTTCCGGGCCAAGTTAGCATGTGCTGAAGGCACCGCCTAAAAGTATGTGCTGAACTATGGTTAATGGACAAGCTGTCACTGCTACATCGTCGTTGGTTGAAGACCACACTAATTGCTGCCTACAAGTATGCGTAGCGAAAATGTGATGAGACTTAGCTTGAGTCTAACTTGTGACTCACAACATGAGTGTGAGAGGGTTTGCGTTGAATGACCCATAAGGAAACGTAGGTGCATGTGACTGTGTTTTGTTTTAACTGTTTTCGTTCCTTTCTCTGGTTCTACTTTAATAAAAAAATAAATAGTGGTACGATTTGTTTTCTGTTGTGGGTAGGGTGGCAAAGAACCACCACCATTTCCGGCGAGCCTAGTCGCAGCCACCGTACCACGCCACCCTAACCTTGCTCACAACGAATTGAATCATTGAATCATGATTGAATCATAACCGAGATAAGGAATTATTTGCGTCCAGTGATTGCAAATGTGGACGAATTCATATGCGTGAAACTTCGTATAAACAAACTTCCAGAAGAGCAACGGTGAACGGTACACTTCGGGTCTCTATGAGACCACACATATCTCATTACCAGACCAAGTGCTGGGTAGAACTAACGATAATAACGTAGTTACGCTAACCAGTTCATCTTAGCTAAGGAAAAGAATTAACTATAGTAAGTAATGCATGTAACCTCTGACCTAATTATCTGAGTGTTTGTAAATATAAACCCATAAGAAAGAAAAAAATGAAAACAAAACAGTTGAGTTTAATTTGTTGAGTCATGAACCCTGGATAGACGGGGTATATCCCGGCAACACGAGGAAAACCTCGTTACAATTTGAATCAAACGATGTTGAGTGCTAATTTTGATTGCGCAATTTCTATGTCATTGACCATTCGTAATGTCATCACTAAAATGTGAATGACTTCTTAATTTTCTTAATACTGACCACTTGTAATTATGTCATTGACTTCTTTAATGTCGCAATCACGACCTCTTACAACGCCATCGTCACTTAAAGGTGAAAACCTTCACAACGCAATCAATTTCATATGAACATTCGCGTTCTCACGTAAGTTTTAAATTCAATGCAACTCTAACAATTTGAAATATTATTGACGATTATATTGCAACATTAATAATATTTCCATAGAATAAATTTAACACCGTCTAAACATAACAAATTCATTGAATTAAAAATTAAAACAATTTTTTAAGAAAAAAAACGAAAAATATAGAGAGAGTATCCAACAGGATAATAAAATCAAAGTTAAATCAACTATTCTAAGGAGCGAAATTTTTTATCCTCAAAGATAAGTGACAAATAACTACTTTAAGGTGCAGTGTTATAAACACATATAAAGAAGCTTAACCCTAAAAATACACAAAGTACTGCTCAATAGCTCTTTATTGAGTAGTATAATAAACTAGAGAAAAAATATAAAATAAGTAAGAACATATATTAAATGCCAAAGGAGCACAAAAGCCACATACATCCTTCTCCATACAATCAATATTCACACAATCTACATTTAAGTGAGGAAGGAGAAACAGAAGAAATAATGCCGACCACAGATGATACAAGAGGAACCCAGGTGTTCGCTATTAATGACAGCAGCAATTTTGCTCTAAGCTCATTTCTACGGTCGGTGGACACCATCTTACCTCTACTAGAAGGAAATAGAGAAGCGAGGAATTACGTTCTTAACGAATTATATATATTATCATGAAAATACAGGGCAACGCGTTGAACACGATCAGGACACTTCGATCAAGCCCCAGCGGGGAAGGAATCAAGACACTTATTGAGAATTTTGGCATTTACTGCTAGGAATTACAATGTAAGAGATTATTTTATATATATCTTATATAGTGGCAGACCGTGCCCACATATCTCCTAAACGAGAGTCGCGATTTTAGTAATAGTAAGTTTTGTCTTTGGTGTTAGTAGATGTTACTGTTTCGGTTAATTGTTGCATGTGCAAATATGTTTGATTTCTAGAAAATAAACCCTCAAGATTTCTTCTCACAGCAAGACGCTAAGTCTCCTGGTTGAATGATTTGTGTGGAAAGGTAATTGTGGAAGATGTGAATGGAAGTGTGATTGAACAGGTAATTAGGGAAAGTGGGAATTGTGAATGGAAGAGGGAATTATTGGAAAAGATTGGAAGGATTGGAATCGGAACGGGAGGAAGAAGAGGAAAAAGGAGGAAAAAGATTGGTGATTGGTTGAAGAAAAGATATTGGGGGAGTTAAAATATGAAATGGGTGAAGATAAATGTGTGAATAAAGAGAGACATTTTAAGAGACACATTTAAAGAGAGAATAAGAGAGACAATTGAATACAAAAAAATAAATAATTTTGAAAGAAAAACATAATTTAAATAAACAGAAAACGCAGAAAAAAAACACGTATAATTGATTGAACAAAACATATAACACTGCGAGTAAAAAAAAAGAATGCGCCAAATTGTAGCAGAATTACGTCAAAATTTCTCCTGGCAAGTAAAGTAAAACTTGATTAAAAATACATTTCTTTATATACAAGTACATTAAATCAACAACAAGAGCAACTGTGCGAATACAAAGTATTTAAATATGAATCAACAAAACCACCCACAACCAAACACAGACTGAACAAAAATTACCAACAACCACAACAGCAGCATCAATAACATTCAGTAACCCTAATTAACAAAAAAATTATATAGACTTACAAGCCATGCAGTCACAAAAACAACAACCAAACAATACATAATCAAAGGTTCCCGCCAATTATCTTGCTAAACAAAAATTGCACACACACAAAATCGACATCATCCAAAGAGAAATAGAAACTTATACATAGAAAAATATACAGAAAAGAAAAAGGAGGAAAAAGATTGGTGATTGGTTGAAGAAAAGATATTGGGGGAGTTAAAATATGAAATGGGTGAAGTTAAATGTGTGAATAAAGAGAGACATTTTAAGAGACACATTTAAAGAGAGAATGAGAGAGACAATTGAATACAAAAAAATAAATAATTTTGAAAGAAAAACATAATTTAAATAAACAGAAAACGCAGCAAAAAAGACACGTATAATTGAACAAAACATATAACACAAACATGAACAAAACATATAACACTGCGAGTAAAAAAAAAGAATGTGCGCCAAATTCTAGCAGGATTGCGTCAAAATTTCTCCTGGCAAGTAAAGTAAAACTTGATTAAAAATACATTTCTTTATATACAAGTACATTAAATCAACAACAAGAGCAACTGTGCTAATACAAAGTATTTAAACATGAATCAACAAAACCACCCACAACCAAACACAGACTGAACAAAAATTACCAACAACCACAACAGCAGCATCAATAACATTCAGTAACCCTAATTAACAAAAAAATTATATAGACTTACAAGCAATGCAGTCACAAAAACAACAACCAAACAATACATAATCAAAGGTTCCCGCCAATTATATTGCTAAACAAAAATTGCACACACAAAATCGACATAATCCAAAAAGAAATAGAAACATATACATAGAAAAATATACAGAACAAAATAGACAAGAACTATAGTTTCATTTTTTTTTCAATATAAAAAAAAGGATTTACAAAAAAAAATTGAAATAAAAAAACATATAATTGTAGAAGATTAACATTCACTTCAACAACAACAACATTAAAAGATATATGAAATACAACAACTTTACAATAACAACCAAACACGTAGAATTCAACAACAAACAGAGGAATCAAACAACTACAACACCACACGAGACACAATACATTGAGAATATATAAGGTAAAGCAGCGTTGCCGCCGACTTTGTGGAAGCATAACTTTGTGGATAATTTTTTTTCTATAGTTGTATAGTATTTAGTATCTCTAATATTTGTATATAATTAAACTTTTGTTTTGTAATATAACCTAGTTTTTTTTTGGATTCCTTGTTGACATATTATATACATCTACATATATACATCTAGATATTGCAAAAATTTAAATAAAAAAAAATTATAAATATCCTGCAAGATTATTACAGGTGAAACTTCATGGTGGTGCCATCCTGAATCCGGAATTCTGGTGAGTTGAATTTCTAAAAAAAATCACATTCGTACACAAAACAATAAAAAGGTCAAATACTAAATCAAATATATATGTACACACCTAGGCACAACAATAACATGAAGTTATATTTATTAAGAAATAATTAGGAGTTAGAAAATTTTTAATATAATTAGACCTTACAAGAACAATTATATATAATTTGAATTTTTTTCTACCAACTGTTAGTATTAAAATAATTTATGAGTTATAGATATTAAATTCTGAACTGAAAAGATAATTTTGTTTGTGTTGGAAAAAAAGATAACGATGGTTTGCTAAAAATAATTATTTAGGCTGATGTATTGGTGAACCTAAGAGGAGGTCACCGCACTTGAGGGCGTGGTGTTGTGTTTTTACCTGCCACAACAGTTGTCCTGTCTGGAATCGTACCCTGTAATGTTGTGGAATCCTTCCACAGTTGTTGTCCTGTTGCCTGGAATCTTCTTGTTTCCCCACAATGAGAATTTAATAATGCACCACTTAATTTTTTCACTCACTTTGTACTTTATTAAAACTTAATTTAATATCAAAATTACTTAAACATACTTCTGACTTCACTGGTCAGTTTCTAATTTACAACTCTCCTAATAAAAAGACAACTTGTCTTTTTATTGACTCCCTAGTCGGAACCGTAACCCAGTTTAATTTGCATCGTCTCCAATTCTCTTGCTAGAATCTAGAACGCGAGCTTTGCATTGACCCAAACACGTGTGGTCGTTTGCAATATTTGCAAGTTTCCGCGATCGTGAAACCAAATCTAGAACATGAGCTTGACTTGATTAAATCTAGCACTTGGTCACTCAATCTGGAGCGTGTGCTTTAATTTGAAAGCGTGTGCTTAGGAACTTCACTATTACGGTGAAGCCTAAAAATATATTCGCTTATTTGATTTATAAATTGTTAAAGCTTTGCTTCAAGCTTTGTTTAAATATTCCGCTTAAGCTTTTAGTTTTTAAGCTTAAACGATTGGTTGAACGTTCCGACCTACGACAGTGGCAAACAGACTGAACTAACGGATATTATGGAATAGACAGACGGACTAACAGAGACTTGAACAGATTAAAGAATTAAGGGAACCGCAGATACTCTTTGAGCCAAGTGCGGTTCATGGCTGTGACTTGAAAGAGTTACAGACGGGGTGGGCGGCTCACAGACTGACGACGACTTAGGTTGTGGTGTGCTAGTGTATGTGAGTTTTCTAGTGGGTTGTAGGGTGATTGGTTTATGTTTGGTTAGCTGAAAGTAGTTGAAAGGGGTTGAGTGGAGAATGTTAGGATTTTGATTAGGTAATTCTGAGTGTGAGAGGGTTTGCGTTGAATGACCCATTAGGAAACGTAGGTGCATGTGACTGTGTTTTGTTTTAACTGTTTTCGTTCCTTTCTCTGGTTCTACTTTAATAAAAAAATAAATAGTGGTACGATTTGTTTTCTGTTGTGGGTAGGGTGGCAAAGAACCACCACCATTTCCGGCGAGCGTAGTCGCAGCCACCGTACCACGCCGCCCTAACCTTGCTCACAACGAAATGAATCATTGAATCATGATTGAATCATAACCGAGATAAGGAATTATTTGCGTCCAGTGATTGCAAATGTGGACGAATTCATATGCGTGAAACTTCGTATAAACAAACTTCCAGAAGAGCAACGGTGAACGGTACACTTCGGCTCTCTATGAGACCACACATATCTCATTACCAGACCAAGTGCTGGGTAGAACTAACGATAATAACGTAGTTACGCTAACCAGTTCATCTTAGCTAAGGAAAAGAATTAACTATAGTAAGTAATGCATGTAACCTCTGACCTAATTATCTGAGTGTTTGTAAATATAAACCCATAAGAAAGAAAAAAATGAAAACAAAACAGTTGAGTTTAATTTGTTGAGTCATGAACCCTGGATAGACGGGGTATATCCCGGCAACACGAGGAAAACCTCGTTACAATTTGAATCAAGCGATGTTGAGTGCTAATTTTGATTGCGCAATTTCTATGTCATTGACCATTCGTAATGTCATCACTAAAATGTGAATGACTTCTTAATTTTCTTAATACTGACAACTTGTAATTACGTCATCGACTTCTTTAATGTCGCAATCTCGACCTCTTACAACGCCATCGTCACTTAAAGGTGAAAACCTTCATAACGCAATCAATTTCATATGAACATTCGCGTTCTCACGTAAGTTTTAAATTCAATGCAACTCTAACAATTTGAAATATTATTGACGATTATATTGCAACATTAATAATATTTCCATAGAATAAATTTAACACCGTCTAAACATAACAAAGTCATTGAATTAAAAATTAAAACAATTTTTCAAGAAAAAAAAAACGAAAAATATAGAGAGAGTATCCAACAGGATAATAAAATCAAAGTTAAATCAACTATTCTAAGGAGCGAAATTTTTTATCCTCAAAGATAAGTGACAAATAACTACTTTAAGGTGCAGTGTTATAAACACATATAAAGAAGCTTAACCCTAAAAATACACAAAGTACTTTAGCTCTTTTTTGAGTAGTATAATAAACTAGAGAAAAAATATAAAATAAGTAAGAACATATACTAAATGCCAAAGGAGCACAAAAGCCACATACATCCTTCTCCATACAATCAATATTCACACAATCTACATTTAAGTGAGGAAGGAGAAACAGAAGAAATAATGCCGACCACAGATGATACACGAGGAACCCAGGTGTTCGCTATTAATGACAGCAGCAATTTTGCTCTAAGCTCATTTCTACGGTCGGTGGACACCATCTAACCCTTTCTAGAAGGAAATAGAGAAGCGAGGAATTACGTTCTTAACGAATTATATATATTTTCATGAAAATACAGGGCAACGCGTTGAACACGATTAGGACACTTCGATCAAACCCCAGCGGGGAAGGAATCAAGACACTTATTGAGAATTTTGGCATTTACTGCTAGGAATTACAATGTAAGAGATTATTTTATATATATCTTATATAGTGGCAGACCGTGCCCACATATCTCCTAAACGAGAGTCGCGATTTTAGTAATAGTAAGTTTTGTCTTTGGTGTTAGTATATGTTACTGTTTCGGTTAATTGTTGCATGTGCAAATATGTTTGATTTCTAGAAAATAAACCCTCAAGATTTCCCCTCACAGCAAGACGCTAAGTCTCCTGGTTGAATGATTTGTGTGGAAAGGTAATTGTGGAAGATGTGAATGGAAGTGTGATTGAACAGGGAATTAGGGAAAGTGGGAATTGTGAATGGAAGAGGGAATTATTGGAAAAGATTGGAAAAGATGGGAATCGGATCGGGAGGAAGAAGAAAAAAGCAGGAAAAAGATTGGTGACTGGTTGAAGAAAAGATATTGGGGGAGTTAAAATATGAAATGGGTAAAGAAAAATGTGTGAATAAAGAAAGACATGAAATTGAACAAAAATAAAATAAATATTTTTGAAAGAAAAATATAATTTAAATAGATTGAACAAAACATATAACACTGCGAGTAAAAAAAAGAGTGTTCGCCTAATTGTAGCAGAATTGCGTCAAAATTTCTCCTGGCAAGTAACGTAAAACTTGATTAAAAATACATTTTTTTATATACAAGTACATTAAATCAACAACAAGAGCAACTGTGCGAATACAAAGTATTTAAATATGAATCAACAAAACCACCCACAACCAAACACAGACTGAACAAAACTTACCAACAACCACAACAGCAGCATCAATAACTTTAAATTTGTGGTGTGATTTGTGTATGTAAGAGTGTGAAAGAAAAGACGTGTTAAAAAAAATAGCGACTTATTCTCTAGCTAGTCAAGCCGACATAGGCTGGCCACCAGGCCGCGCTTTGTAACTATATCTGTATTACTTACACTTAACTTATAGTGGGCACTCTTTTCTTCCTTTCATTCTTACTCTACTTACAATTGTTATTTATGTCGCTTAAACATATTCTTATTGGCTAGGTTTTACTTAAATATTGATCGGTTGGGGAAATGCATTGAGTGAAAATAAGTGCAGCGTAGGCTGCGTTGCACTCAATGTGCTTCACGATCAGCAGGGTGTACATGTGAGATGGTACCCTACTTTAGTTACACTACAACAGTGACATTGCGCTAAACATAAAATCTCTAATTAATAAAAAAATTATATAGGGTTATAAGCAATGCAGTCACAAAAACAACAATCAAACATATAGAACACATAATAAACGGTTCCCGCCACTTATTTTGCTAAACAAAAATTGCATATACACAAAATCGATATAATCCAAAAAGAAATAGATACATATACATAGAAAAATATACAGAACAAAACAGACAAGAACTAAAGTTTCATTTTTTTTTTTCAATATAACAAAATTGGATTCACAAAAAAAAATTGCAATAGAGAAACATATAGTTGGAAAGAAGATTAACATTCACTACAACAACAACAACATTAAAACATATATGAAATACAATAAAAATCAAACACGTAGAATTCAACAACAAACAGACAAAAAGAAAAAGGTCAAATGCTTAATCAAATATATATGTACACACCTAGGCACAACAATAACATAAAGTAATATTTATTAAGAAATAATTAGGAGTTAGAAAATTTTTAATATAATTAGACCTTACAAGAACAATTATATATAATTTGAATTTCTTTCTACCAACTGTTAGTATTAAAATAACTTATGAGTTATAGATATTAAATTATGAACTGAAAAGATAATTTTGTTTGTTTGTGTTGGAAAAAAAAGATAACGATGGTTTTTTTAAAAATAATTATTTAGGATGATGTATTGGTGAACCTAAGAGGAGGTCACCGCACTTGATGGCGTGGCAAACAGACAGAACTAACGGATATTATGGAATAGACAGACGGACTAACAGAGACTTGAACAGATTAAAGAATTAAGGGAACCGCAGATACACTTTGAGCCAAGTGCGGTTCATGGCTGTGACTTGAAAGAGTTACAGACGGGGTGGGCGGCTCACAGACGGACGACGACTTAGGTTGTGGTGTGCTAGTGTATGTGAGTTTCCTAGTGGGTTGTAGGGTGATTGGTTTATGTTTGGTTAGCTGAAAGTAGTTGAAAGGGGTTGAGTGGAGAATGTTAGGATTTTGATTAGGTAATTCTGAGTGTGAGAGGGTTTGCGTTGAATGACCCATTAGGAAACGTAGGTGCATGTGACTGTGTTTTGTTTTAACTGTTTTCGTTCCTTTCTCTGGTTCTACTTTAATAAAAAAATAAATAGTGGTACGATTTGTTTTCTGTTGTGGGTAGGGTGGTAAAGAACCATCACCATTTCCGGCGAGCCTAGTCGCAGCCACCGTACCACGCCACCCTAACCTTGCTCACAACGAAGTGAATCATTGAATCATGATTGAATCATAACCGAGATAAGGAATTATTTGCGTCCAGTGATTGCGAGATAATCTCTTACATGTCTTAGTAATGTTTTGTACAAATTAAACGAAAAATATGAATATGAAATAGTGAAGCCCTTTGAAGTCATACCAGGCAATAATGAAAAAATCCTATTGAATAAATAAAGATTGCAAAGATATTAGAACCGTTTTGCGACTACTAGAAGTTTAGAGCTTAATTAGGCAGGATCATCTCAAAAAAAAAACAGGACAGCCATACAATTTAGGACAGAAATATAACTCACGACATCAATAGAATAATCCAAGCCAGTCACATAACATGCCACATCAACACAACAGTTCAGGACAGCCACACAATTTACGACATCGATACAACAATTTAGGACAAATACGTGATTTGCAACAGCAAGTCAGCCACTCTGGACAATCACATGATTATTCGGGACAATCACGTAACTATTCAGGATACCTGCATAACTATTCGAGACAATATTACAACAATTTCAGACCAAATGACCGAGGACAAACAAATAATCAATTTAACAATAGGTTTAATAATGGTACGTCAGCACACCCGGACAACCAGCCAATGGAAGTAGACCACATTGAACAAGACGTAAATTTTCATATGGCCCCAACGAAAATTATTTACCGATAGTCCTACTTACGATAGGAAACAATCAAATAAAGTGTCTTGTAGACTCAGGATCGTCCTTATCACTCCTAGACGAGAAGGCATTACCACAATATAAAAGAACTAATTTGGACAAAATAATAAAATGCAGATCCATAAATGGCGAAGTGTTAAGAAAAAGCGAATTAATAACGGAACTTCCGGAAGAGTTCGGGGAAGATGCGTTGGTGGCATGGAAATTAACACAATTTAATGACAAACCATTTAAAGTAATAATAGGACAGAATATTCTCAAACGCCAAGGTGCAGTTCTAGATATAGGCAACGACACACTGATCATTAACGACATAAAAACTACATTCATATTTAGTTGCCCCTAAAAGAGCGAAGAAATTCATCAATTAGAATATTGTGAAGTAGAAAACCAAAAATTCCAAGATTTATTTCATTCAATAAACAAAGAGGAGGAAAAGCCCTTAAGATACTGATAGCAGAATACAAGGATCTCTTCTACAAAGAAGCAGTCTGACTAGTACGTCCGCAATTTATAACGAAATAATTACGACAGCAAACACATATAGCTATTTAAAGATCTATAGATATCCGCAAATACACGAACGACGTTGTGGATAGTCCCCAAGAAAACAGATAATTCAGGTAAAAAGAAATGGAGAATCGTCATATACTATAGAAAGTTGAATGAGATAACAGTAAACGACAAATTTCCGATACCCAATATAGACAACCAGTACCATCTGGTAGGCGTTCGCAAACGCCAAGCAGCGCTGTTTTCTGTTCTCCTTTTGCTCTTTCCGTTCTAAAGAAACTGCGCCGGCAGAGCGCCCAACTTAGGACAGTCGTACGGTTGGAAAATTTGTTGGTAGTTTATGTGCTTTCAAGGCGCTAACAGCTGTTTTGGTGTACAGATTTCTGACAGAAATTGAAGGAAATACCAAACTGTACCAGAATGATACTGTATTTTAGATAAGTTAGATCGAGCACAGTATTTCTCCATGCTAGATTTAGCAAAGGGGTTTCACCGGATCCTCGTTAAAGAAGAAGACCTTAAAAACACAGCATTTTCTACACCCTTAGGACACTATGACTATGTTAGAATGCCATTCGGACTCAAAAACGCACCAGAAACATTCCAAAGAACGATGAAGCAAGTCTTAAAGGAATTTATTAACAAAAGTTCCATTGTGTACATGGATGATGTCCTATTGTTTAGCACATCTCTCAGCGAACATGAGGAAAAACTAAGCAAGAGATTTGACCAATTAAAAAAGAACAATCTACAGTGGATTGTAAATTCTTTGCCAAACAAACACACTTTTTTTTTCCAAGGACAATAGGAAATATCCTAAACTTTGTAACGACGCAAGTCGCGGGCTCGTTTGCGCCGCACAACCAGCTCAAACAACATTGTTCCTATTTTTAATTAGTGGTATGAAAGCTATAAGGAATTCTCAAATAACATTGTTCCTAACTTTAGTTAGTGGTATGAAACCTATAAAGAATTCTCAAATAACATTGATCCTAATTTTAGTTAGTGGTATGAAACCTATAAGCCTGTGACACAATTGGACGAACAAGAGACAAAGTACATATGTACTTTTATCTTTTACTGAAAACACGCACACAAATGGACGTCGCGAACAAAGTACAGAAACTGTCATTTTCGACATCGTTGTTGAGTGGTCTGCTTATAAATCATAATAAATTAAATAAATATGGATGCAATGCAATTATTATTAAAAAACTTATTATTAAAAAAATTATTATTTTCTTTTGTATACTTTGTAAAATAAAAATCAAATATATTGAGTGAATTCATTCAATTAATTTTATTTAATACACATTATTATTTAAAAATTATACTGGCCAATAAGACAATAGTAATACAGGTATTCAGTTCATTAAGTTATTTAAATATACAAGTCAATAAGACAAAAATAAAGCTAATATTTAGTTATTTAAACACTATCGTACAATTCTAGGTGTGACCGCACCAGCTCAATTAAAGCTTCCTCGTGTTACATCCTGAAAATATGAATTTATTATTAATAGTTATTGTTATAATTACGAAATTATATTCTTATAACTCACTTTAACTTTTGGAAACTAGTACAAAATGTTAAATAAAAATCGTGAAGGCACTTAATAAATTTATGTATGTAAAAACACATGCGAAAGTAACGACGAAGCAGAAGAAGAGCTTGTGCACAATGTGGCAAAATAAAAATAGAGCAATCTTGCGAACATGCGTTTCATTATCTAAGTACGAACTTTCGCAGATAACTCATTTTTTTCTTGACTCCCATAAGAGCCTATGTAATTTTGACAGTTGATTTTGTGCTTTGTCTCTTGTTCGTCTAATTGTGTCTCAGGCTATAAGGAATTCTCAAATTACATTGTTCCTATTTTTAGTTAGTGGTATGAAACCTATAAGGAAGTCTTACAAATAACATTGTTCCTAGTTTTAGTTTAAGTGGTATGAAACCCATAGGAAATTCTCAAATTATATTGTTCCTATTTTTAGTTAATGGTATTAAAGCCGATAGTTGATCAAAAAATGAAGTGAAATAAAATTTAATGAAATTAAAAACTAGTAAAGGTGTTGTCTACAGCCGGGCTGTAGCCGAAATACCCTACACCTTAAAGCTGCATATATGTATACTCGCATATATATTTAGAAGTGGTGCGATATAATATACTCGTATATATATACAATATATATATTATATATCTAATAATAAATATAAAATATATATATAATAATAATAATAAAAACAAAAAATTTTTTTTAAGTGGGCGGATCACGCCCATATTTGGCATATTAACTGGAAGGATTAGTCTAAACCTACATACAAAATTTTCTTGTCTTCTCTCAGAAAGTGATGCTGACATGGCCTTTTTTAAATAGGCAAAACAGAGGTACCTGCACTCTCGATATAAAAAGTAGGCGTGCTCCTTGGGCGATTTTGCCCATTTTCAATACGAAACACCCCAACATAGCAACGAATATTTTTGCCAAATTTCATTTTGAAATCTTAATCCGTTCTCCTGTGATCGTGATTTCAACGGACAGACAGACAGACAGACAGACGGACAGACATCGTTATTTCAATTCTGGTGGTGATGCTGATCAAGAATATATATACTTTTCCATACCTATCTTGTCTAGTTCTATGCGTTACACACTCCGGTAGAAAGTGAATATACCCTCAACCTTAAGGTGTAGGGTATAAAAATAAGCTGCAATATAGGGCTGCTAGAAAACAAAAGTAGTTTTATCTTAAAGTTAAGAACTTATGTTGTGAACCACCCTATTAAGAAAGGGGATAGCCTTAAGACTAACTCAACGCGGAAACGACGACAGACGGTCGTTATCACCGCACGGCTGACTGAATGCTATAAAAGGAGTAGCAATTTCGAACTCGAGGCAGTCGACCAGCAGCCAGCGCACAGGTAAGTCCGCCGACAAGACCCGACGAGATCAGCCAAACCGGCCCTCGTCCGACAACTCACGAACTCCGACGACAGCACCCGACGAGATCAGCCAAACCGGCCCTCGTCCGATAACTCGCGAACTCCGCCGACAGCACCCGACGAGATCAGCCACACCGGCCCTCACCCGACAACTCGCGAACTCCGTCGACGGCACCCGGAGAGATCAGTCAAAGCGGCCCTCGTCCGACAACTCGCGAACTCCGCCGACAGCACCCGACAAGATCAGCTAAACCGGCCCTCGACCGACAACTCGCGAATCCCGCCGACCGCACCCGACGAGATCCGACAGTGTACGACGCCGCACGAGTGCCCACCGCGCGTACAGAAAGCAAGCAGCAGGCGAAAGGTGAAGCTAACCAAAGAAAAATCGAATAAAGGAAAAAAGGTTTCAAAGAAATTAAAGTGTGTTTTCTTCGTGGCATTTTTATTTCCTCTCTCTCTCGTTGGTCCTCGATAAATAAATTTCTGTGGGACTGAACTCCTCAGCAACCGGCGAGCCAGTCCGGACCAAAAAGGATCGTCACAACTTAAAGCTACCCCAAACCCAAAAACAAATTAACTAATTTTTAGGCGCAACAGGCAATTACAGAAAATTTATTCATCACCCAATATGCCATGCGAGTAAGACATTAAATAAACATAAGAAAAATTACTCGACTACGGGAAAATAACTTTTAGCGATAGTATGGTCAACAAAGTATATTAGACCTTAACTTTAAAGAGTCAAATTTGATTTACTGACAGACCACCAACCCTTAAAGTGGCTGTACATAAAGGCCAGCGGTACAGATGTTAACCCCAGACTTCAGAGATGGATTCTTAAATTATGCGAATATAACATGAACATTGATTATACTAATTAAGGGACAGGATAACAAAATTGCCGATTTTCTTAGTCGAATAAATTCAGAAACAAATGAAGTAAACGTACTGGACACATTGTCAATGCAATATAACATAGATAATGATGAGCAGACCGCTCATTCGCAGGAACAGAATGTTAATGATCATACTACCATTTTCAATACAGTTGTAAATCGTTTTAAAATTCAAATTATACTTGTGAATAATAAGGTAAAAAAATGTGAAGTTAAACACAAAAATAGGAAAATTTATATTGATAGAACCGACGTACAAAATGGAACATCTGACATTTTGCGTAGATACATAGGACCACGGAAAATAGAAATATACACAGAGCTACCAGATAGAGAATAAAACATTTTACAACAACAAATAATGAAGTTATTCGAATCGAACTCGAAGGTTAAATTTGTTAGATGCTCATGTCACGCAAAAGATGATGCGTCGGCGTTGATCTGAATTGTCTTCTTTGCGTTTCGTCCTTTCAGCTGTGCCCAGCCATTTTTGGTTGTTACCGAGATTATGCCGTCTCTCTTCGTGATGTTGAATCGGTGGAGGTGTCGGGACTTCGATGGCTTTAGCTGGATGTCGGCGAAGGGATCTGTGGCTGTCGGACGTTCGGCTGTGTTGGTGGTTTCTACATCAGGCGGGTGACCCTGTATTTCGATTTGTTGTGGAATCTTGGGCCGTTGGGATGGCTGGTGGTTCTCTTGAGGCCGGATTTGTTGTTGTTCCTCGGCTTTTTGTGTCGGACGTGCTTCTGGTTGTGGTGTTTGCTGCTTCTGGAACGGTTGTGGCTGAATAATTTGGCATGAGAGTATCTCTATACGCGGTTTTGGTGCTTCTGCTAAGTGCTGGATTAACCTTAACTTCTGCCCAGGCTTAGCTTCTGCCGGCGGTCGATATGGTGTTGGTGGCTGGGCCGTGTGTGCAATCCTACGAATGGTCTTACCCAAGCGCTTGGGTTGTGTCCTGACACGTGCGCCGCTCATGTTGCTGTGTGACTGAATGAAAGAGAGTTGATTATATTCACGACCAAGCGATGTGTTTGGCAAAGGTTTTAAATCGTTAATATGAATTTTGATAATTTTGTTGGGTCGTTGTTGCTCACCGAGGAGAAGGATGTTGGGTGACAGAAAGGAGTGCACGATGTATGGGCCCACGTATTTGGGTGCGAGTTTCTCCGTAAAATTTTTGGAAGCTGTGGAAAGAACGTGATTCCTTCTGAGGACCAGACTACCAATGTTTGGTTTCCACGACCGGTGTCGTAAATCGTACTGCTTCTTCTACCGTTCGGTGGCCCGGTGATTCTTTTGTAAGGCCCTTTCATAGAGAGCTTTGAAATCGGGTGTATTATTAGGAAAGAATGGTGCCGCTAGACTGCGTGATGGTTCAATCTTCCCCTCAGTTAATAATTTGTTTGTTTCTGTATCAAGCACTTGCTGTATTGCGGGATTACGAAAGTAGTACCTCTGCTTAAAAGGTATTTCGGTAGTTAAGCGTATCTTATGCTCGTCGACTATACAGAGTCCTTTCATATTCTTTGTCGCATTCGGTAGAAGTTGTCATTCGAAAAAATGCATGATGGCTATCGATGATTGGCTTTATCGATCTCCCCGCGATGCTCATATTACAACCTACTTTAGTGAGTAAGTCCATGCCTATAACCATGTCTTCCTATAAGACGGGTAGGAAGTATAAAATGTGTTGCAGGCTGATAGCGCCGACTTGAATGTTCACCGCATGACATCGTCTAACGACGATTCGTTGGTTATTGGCCAACGCTAGTTGCTGTGTTTCCTTGCGCGTGGGTGCGTTTTTGTGGAGGTATCGATGCAATGTTTCCCCTACGAATGTTAGGGACGCCCCGGTGTCGAGGAGTGCGTTGACTACTCGCTTTTGACATATTAGTTTCAATCTGTACGTGCTCTTGTCGAAGGTAATTGTCGTTTCTGGCCTCTCTACTGCACGGCAGCAGTTTCTCGTGAGTACATCGTTTTTACCACAGTACGAACAAAACAATTTTCGTACGCCCTTGCACTCTTTGCATGTGTGACCGTGTGTTCCACATGTCCAGCAGTGCGTGCTGCGTACATATTGTGGGCTGAATACCATGTGTGATGTGTGCGGCCTCTGGTTTTGAACTTCTTCACCTCGAATATGTTCGTATTCGTCTGCATGGCTAATTAATTCATCCAGGTTATCGTTGAAGTCGCCTCGCCTTATACACAACCTGTACTGTGGACGCAGGCCTTCATATATGCGTTCGATCGGGCTCTCTCGCCGCAGCCGCGGGTGTTGCCGTGTTATAGACAATATACTTAGTATATTGTCCTTTGCCTTTTCACGGTGGTTTTGGTGACGACGAATGATGTCTTCTTCAAGGCGTTGAAGATATCGTGGCGGTAGAAAAAATTTGTATGCGGCTTCCTTGAATTGGTCCCAACTTTGCACTTCAGCCTTTTTGTAGCGCCACCATTCTCTTGCGCGTTCGCGGAGTAATTCATTTAGCGGAAGTAATAAGTGGTTACTCTGGATACCTTAACATTCAGCCAATTCTTCCATGCTTTCTATAAAATCGACTATTGATCGAGAACCATTGTAATGCAGGTTCCATTTCCGTACGGTATTCATCACGTCGTGATCGATCGGAGGTTGACTGCTCGGAAGGCGTTGTAATTGCACGACGGTAGATGTGCTTGCTGTATTCTTCTTATTGTCTGGTGAGTAAATGACAGGTGCTTTTGGCGTTGCTGCTAACGCGATCGTTGTGCTTGGCAAATATTCTGTGTTCTTACTGGAGCAGAGATTGCTCTTTTCTTCGCTCTCCGCTTGGCGAACTTTTTTTATATAGGTACTGAGACGTTGTCGCATGTCTTTCATTGTACCTAGTGATGACAGTCCTATTAGTGTCATCTGTGCAGCTAACTCCTCTTTCTCAAATTTGTAAATAAAACTCAACTGGTCAGTTATATTCTTCTAGTGTAATTGCGTTTGCCGGTGAGCTGCTTCTCGCAGAAGGCAGTGATTTAGAAGTTATTTGACTGCTGCCACTGGCAGACAGTAGATTATTATTTTGACAGCTCTGTGCACCAGACGGTCCCTGTATGTTAGCAACAGAGCCGCTGTTTGCGCCAGACTGTCCCTGTTCGGGCGCCATTTGTAACGAGTTTTCTTTTCCAGCCGGGATAACCTTAGTGGCCCCAGTGTTCATTGTGAAGTGGACCTCGAAAACCACTTCCACCAAGTATCGATTTCCGAATTTCTCTCGACGGTCGTATGTCGGTCGTATGTGACAGTCTAGAACTGACCAATAGTGGTTCAGCTCGGACGATATTTGATGTTGTATCGTTTATTTATTATCAAATACCTAACAATGTTTTAACATACGCTTATGCTAACAATGAATGACTACTAATAATATCTTACTGCCGACGGTTCTCTCGCCGTCTATAGAAAAGCGGAATATTGCTGACTCTGTCCCTCTTGACGGAGTCGCCGGTAAAATCTCCCTTCCTCCCCGCAACTACTTATAGCAGTGCCAACTATGATTCTGGTGAGCTATAGCTCGTAGAGTCAACGAGTTCTGGCTCGCTAATCGCACAAGTGTGAGCTAAAGCTCGTAGAGTTAGTTGAAGCTACTCAACTAATCGGTGAGTGTGAGCTAAAGCTCGTAGAGTCAACGAGTTCTGGCTCGCTGATCGTAAAAAATACTTGAGCTAAAGCTCGTAGAGTTAGTCGAAGCTACCCAACTAATCGGTGAGTGTGAGCTAAAGCTCGTATAGTCAACGAGTTCTGGCTCGTTGATCGCAAGTAGTTGAGCTAGAGCTCGTAGAGTTAGCTAAAGCTACCCAGCTAATCGGTAAACAGGAGGGGAGGTGAGCAACAGCTCGTAGAGGATTGTATGTATTAAGCCTTTCGGCTGCCAAAAATGAACCAACTCACGGTAATATTAGCCACTAGTCGTAATTGACAAAGTGTCTCCGGTAAGAGTTTAGCTGATTTTCTAAGCCCAAATTCAATTAAATGTCGGGGACGTAATGAAATACTTGAGAATTATGATGCTTTGGGCGTAGGAAAACTGCCGTGAAGGCAAAAATGTATCACGGAGAAGAATTGCATTGTCATTCCATCGGTTGTTTGTTGTCTTTCGATATTCTATTTATAGATTGGCTTCTAGTTTTCAGCTTCTCGCTTATCGAAGCCAGTCTGCAGTGGTTGTTGTTTATTTTTCTGTTTCGTTTTGCCCGTGTGTCCGTATGTATATCGGCGCTTGCCGTACTGGTTATGTCGGTGTGTACATATTTTTGTGGTCATCGGAATGCTCATATAGAGAAGATGTTTCAAAAATTATTGTAACGAGATTTGGGTCGTTACATAGAAATACCACAAATACGAAACAGGTCACACCGGTATAAATGGGAATTATGAAGGACTTAAAAGGCTTATATATATGTACCAAATCTCAAAAAGTTTATACAAAAATATGTAAATAATTGCGATGTCTGTAACAGTACGACAGCCGCCTAATCTACAACAAGTTTCACCACACACATACACCGACTGATATGAGATTATACATATGGATGTGTATACGAATTCAAACCCAGCAGTTCCCTGGTGCAGTGAATCAGCACTGATTCAGCACACTCATGGAGTGAAGATGTGCTGAATTGCCCATTGCACCTTTATATCTTTTTTACCATTGCATGTCCCATGACGGTAAGCACTCGTGCTGAATCAATACTGAAAAAAAGGTGTGGTTTCAGCAACATTTTCACCTTACTGCTGAAAGTTTGCAGTTTCGGGAAGTTTTATGGATGCAATACTGCTGATTTATAGCTTCTTCGGTAAGCTACTCGACCTTAAATACGACGCAATAGCTGCGCTGAAACAGTCCTACCAAGAGTAGTGGGGTGAGACCAATGCTGAAAATATGCTTCTAAAAAAGCTGTTTGGAAGCAGCACTGCTGAAAAGATGCTTCTAACAAAGCTGCCTGGAAGCTGCACTGCTGAAAAGATTCTTGCAAAGAAACTTTTTAGAAGCAGCACTGCTGAAAAGATGCTTCTAAAAAAGCTGTCTGGAAGCAGCACTGCTGAAAAGATGTCATAGCAAAATTTTTCTTTAAATTTATGTTTATTTTTATTTAAGTTATATATTATTTTTATTAGTATCATTTTGCATACATTTTGCTATGGATTTCGACTTATATGCGTAGTTTTTTAGCAACCTGATGCCTCTTCGCATGTCCTCTTCAAATTGCCCATAGCCATAACTTTCTGCACAGACAGCACCTTAAAAAAACAAAGTTAAATTAAAATGCATTGAAGAATTATTTTTAATATGTATTTACCAAGACATATTTTGCAAAAATCTTGGAAGATTTTAACGATAATTTCCCTTTAGAAAAGTGCCAGTTCGCATTTAACATAAAGTCGATTTCATCCAAAACCATAAATCCGTGTTTTCGGCGAATATTTTTTCCGACATTTTTTTTACATAACGCTTTGCGTTGTAACGATGCTTTTCTTCTCTCGGCTGGATATCACTCAGTCCAGTCCAAGGTCTCGTCCAGTTATTTATTGATTTCAACGCAATACACCGATTTCGATACTAACAACTTTATTTAATAAATCTTGACAGTAGTTACAATAGTTTGAAATATGCTTAGAGATACGTTTTGGCTAAGATAAGTTTTGTTTAACAAGTTTAGAATCGTTTGACTGAAACAGAGTTTGTGATTAAGAGCCTGAAACAGAGTTTATGATCGTTAGGCTGAAACAGAGTTTATGATTAAGAGCCTGAAACAGAGTTTATGATCGTTAGGCTGAAACAGAGTTTATGATTAAGTTGCATGTAGAATATTTGATTATCTTACAAATCTGTGCTGAAAAGAGACTTTGATTAGTGTGTGTCCACTGTCGCGGAGTATAAACCCAACAGACCGACAGGGCTTTAAATATAGAAGTTAACACTCCACCGAATGCGCTCCCATACGCTAATTCGCCGACACCACACATTCCACGGGCAACATGATCCGTGCATCCGTTCAGCGAGCCACGCCGTAGCAGAAGTGCACCACCGTGGGAACCGCATGGTCAGCAGATTCATCAGCGAGTTGCGCATGGAAGCTACCTCAGCTTTGGGCAGCGAATAGATTTTAAGTTAGTCTTAATTTGTCGTCTTAAGAACCCGGTCGTGGAATAAAGTTATAATATTTAAAAGATATCTTTTAGTTTTTCCGTTTGCAGGTGAAGAAAAGGAGCCAGTGGCCGGCTCCCAACTATAATTTTTTTGATGTTCCCTTCGGGGAGCGCCTTAACTTAGATAGTCGCGTATAGTATAAACCCAACAGACCGACAGGGCTTCAAATATAGATAGTCGCGGAGTATAAACCCAACAGACCGACTGTCCACTGTCGCGGAGTATAAACCCAACAGACCGACAGGGCTTTAAATATAGATAGTCGCGGAGTATAAACCCAACAGACCGACTGTCCACTGTCGCGGAGTATAAATCCAACAGACCGACAGGGCTTTAAATATAGATAGTCGCGGAGTATAAACCCAACAGACCGACTGTCCACTGTCGCGGAGTATAAACCCAACAGACCGACAGGGCTTTGTAACTATAGGTTACGCTTGAAAGAAACGGCGTTTCTTATGTTTCTTACCTGATTCAAGCCTCCACGATGCTGTAGCTGATGTGGTAGATTTATGACGCGGCGGCGCAGATGCGGCGGCGTAGATGCGGCGGCGTAGATGCGGCGGCGTAGATGAGACGTCGACTACGACGTCGATTGCGACGTTGACTGCGGCGTCGGCTGAGGTCGTTGCGATGTTGACTATGAGTCCTTGCGATGCCGACTTGAAGTCCTTGCAATGCTGACTGCGAGTTCTTGCGGTGTCGACTTGAGGTCCTTGTGATGCTGACTGTCCACGGGTGTGGTTTCTGAACGACTGTTCACGGGTGTGGTTTCTGAACGACTGTCCTGATGTACTAAGTGCGCGCTCTTTTATACTCTGCTCCTCATTCTGTGAGGAGCTTTCAAGCTTTCTCCGAACTTCGGACTTGTTCGCTGGAAATGATGCGACATGTTCGTCGCTTCCAGTGTTCACGAGCTATTCAGCAAACTCGTTTGACTAGTTTTTTCTATTTACTTTGCGAAAACGAGTTTGCTATGCTTTGTCCTTGACTTTGATGCTGAGTGTACTTCTTTGTATGAACGTTAAATTTTATCAGCAAAATTTATCGTTACAGCGTGATTAATTTATCACTGCCGGAGGCAAGTCTCTTGCTTATTTGCTCCAATGTTTTCTCCATACTATTTATGTTTCGCTTCATTTCACTATTTTCATTTTCTGGAATGAACCGAATTCGTTGCAATTAGTAAAAGTAAACATATATGTACATAAATTCCATTAAATATACCAAGATTTCTTGTTCAACATAGCCGAAGTTGGTCTGATTACCGAAAAGATCTTGAGAAGTCATTGGAATGGTATGAGGTATCTGGAAATTCGTAATCGTATCTTAATTTTTATATAAAATGTAAAACATGTGTAAAATGCCTTTGCGAATATTATAAAACTAGTAAGAGTTCTTTAAAAAAAGTGAGTTTAAAATTATAGAGCTGAGTGGTGTAGAATTGGAATAAAAACTAAACCATCCCTAAAGGGCAAGCTACAACTTTTGTCAAAATTTCACTAACTGGAAATTCCTCCACCTGACTGCTAAGATGTTCAACTGTATTTAAAGTACAGTAAAGAAAGGTCTTAAGGTTTTGAACCGTTTTTCTATAATGAAATTGTAATCACTTTGTTTCTTTAATGACAGAATAATAAAGGGAACAAAAGTTTTTATATAACAGTAATTGTCGGGTGAAAGTGAACTTATGACAAAGACATCGTGTTTCAATGTTTTGCTCGAAGTTTGTACAGCGGATCGATGACTAATACCCTTCTGCATTGAATTTCTTTCTAGTAATCTGTTATGAATTCGCTTCAGAATTAGATTTGGCTTGCTTCTCAAATGTTTTCTTGCTTGCATGCAGAAAAGCTGTCTATGTTCCCAAATTCCTCGACGCAACTAGCGATATGCAGCAAGCTATGCACGTTGTAGGAAATTTTATTTTCTCCGCATTTTTTGTTCGTATTCTAAATTTTTTCTATTGCTTTTCGGACAGGATAGTCGAGCGATTTTTGTTAAAAATTTTTCATTTTGGAAAACAACAAGAACAATAATGCTACTGGCGAAAAAAATGTAATTTTGTAAAGCAACAACAATAGTAGCGCCGCAGGCGAAAAATTTTTAACAAAAATCGCGCGATTTAATGCAATAATGAAATAATATATAATAAAATATAAGCAAAAAAAAAAAAATCAATAATGAAGAGATAAAGTTAATTTATCTCAATAAATGGTTTTAGGCTGATGTGTGTGGTATTAACCCAGAAGGCATTCAACACCTGAGCATGTTTGTCCGTATAGTCAAGTCAAGAGTCAGCTACAAATTATCCCAAAACCCCCAAATATTCTGTCTATGTTACAATTCTGGAACGCGGCACAACTGTACCTCAGCCTTGACTAAAGTTAGCTTGCCATGCCCCCTTGTAACATTTATCCCCCTTGAGTGTACTGGAGATTCGCCTCACAAGTACAACCACTGAAAGTTTTACAGTTGG
Organism: Thecophora atra; assembly: GCA_937620795.1. NCBI lineage: Eukaryota > Metazoa > Arthropoda > Insecta > Diptera > Conopidae > Thecophora > Thecophora atra. Next base: position 50,783,130 of record OW569398.1, read on the forward strand.
TAGCGAATCTGCCAGCAACTCACCTTGCGAAACGCCCAGTGAAAAGTCCAGCGCTGGTACCACTTATGAAAACACTTGTGCCTTGCTGAAGGAACCCAGTCGCAAAACTTTCTACAACATAAATTTGTTGCAACTCCAGCTTCTGCCCAAAAATAATTAGTTTTGAAACCGTTAAGTTCGAAGCAGAAACTCGCGTTGCTACCCTGTCCAAACACAAAAGAAAACAATAGAAATGTATAAAGCAAAAAGATATATTAAAAGCAAAAGTAAGAAGATATATTAAAAGCAAAAGTAAATTACAAATTAGAAAAAAAGAATAAAAATGGTAAAAAAGTAAAGTGAAAAAGTTGGAAAATAAGGCTAGCCGGCAATATTTGGTGGAGTTCTTGCCACCCTACCCATAAGAGAAAAACATACTCGTGTCGTATTGTTTTTTAACTCATAAATTATCTTAATAGTAACAGTTGGGAGAAAGAAATTAAAATTACATATAATTGTTCTAAGGTCTACTTAAAAATTTTCTAACTCCTAATTATTTCTTAATAAATATTACTTTATGTTATTGTTGTGCCTAGGTGTGTACATATATATTTGATTAAGCATTTGACATTTTTATTGTTTTGGGTACGAATGTGATTTTTTTTAGAAATTCAACTCACCAGAATTCCGGGTTCATGATGGCGCCACCGTGAAGTTTCACCTGTAATAATCTTGCAGGATATTTATAATTTTTTTTTTATTTAAATTTTTGCAATATCTAGTTGTATATATGTAGTCGTATATAAAATGTCAACAAGGAATCCAAAAAAAACTAGGTTATATTACAAAACAAAAGTTTAATCATATACAAATATTATACTAAATACTATACTATTATAGAAAAAAATTATCCACAAAGTTATGCTTCCACAAAGTCGACGGCAACCCGTGTCTCGTGTGGTGTTGTAATTTTGATTCCTCTGTTGGTTGTTGAATTCTACGTGTTTGGTTGGTATTGTAAAGTTGTTGTATTTCATATATGTTTTAATGTTGTTGTTGTTGTAGTGAATGTTAATCTTCTTTCCAACTATATGTTTCTTTATTTCAATTTTTTTTTGTGAATCCAATTTTGTTATATTGAAAAAAAAAATTAAACTTTAGTTCTTGTCTGTTTTGTTCTGTATATTTTTCTATGTATATGTATCTATTTCTTTTTGGATTATGTCGATTTTATGTATATGCAATTTTTGTTTAGCAAAATAATTGGCGGGAACCTTTTATTATGTGTTCTATATTTTTGGTTGTTGTTTTTGTGACTGCATTGCTTACAACCCTATATAATTTTTTTATTAATTAGAGATTTTATGTTGAGCGCAATGTCACTATTGTAGTGTAACTAAAGTAGGGTACCATCTCACATGTACACCCTGCTGATCGTGAAGCACATTGAGTGCAACGCAGCCTACGCTGCACTTATTTTCACTCAATGCATTTCCCCAACCGATCAATATTTAAGTTAAACCATAGAGAAAGAATAACAAGAGGCCGAATCAGCGAAATTTACTCGAACGCCAAATGGAAGCGGTCGGTCCGCAAGGGAAACGAAGAAACGAAATGAGTGCAAAATGCGTCCTCAAGGAGAGACTAACAAATTTCAATAAATTTACTCACGCATACAGCGAATATTTCTATTCAATCATTCACTCTGTTTTAGCATGCGTGAAACTGTTTCGTTTGGGTTTGTGTGTGAATAATCTTTAAGCATCAACATTTTTTAGCATTTCTGGAGTTTCTGATGCTTTTCTGAATTTTGTTTTCGATAACCATCGATTTATTTGAGTCGGCATGCTGGGTACAAAAAAGCCCTATGAAAAATATATGTTTACAGGAGCACTATTATGAATATATCTAATCTCTAAAAACTAGCAAATATGCTAATTATTAACACAGTTCAATTTCGATATGACTAATTATAATTTTCTTTATTTTAATCTCGTAAATATTTGTGTTTTACGATTTTCGAAAATCATCTCCTAAAGCTTGCAGCCTTTCCGCAGTTATATAAGCTGCTAAATACAAATAATTGCAAAAATTTTAGTTTTCTATAATTGTACTGATCAGGAAGGTCGTCCAAACCTCCTTCATCGAATTTCTAATGTAAAATTGCAGTAGGCACACGCACAAGAAAGCAAAAACCAATGCACAAACACACAAATCCATACAAAGCCAATAATTATAAAAAACAAAAACAAAATAATGTCTAGAAATCACAAAGCGCAAAGTTATCAATATTTATTTATATATATTCCTTCGGCATACATACATACACTCTTTATTTCCTCCATAAAAAATCAAACAAAAATCACAAACAAAACAGTACTAGGAATAATGAGAAGAAGACGAATTGGCAAAATGTAACAAGAGACGAAATTACACTAACAATCTGTAAACGATCCAGTAGTGGACAGAAAAAATTCTCAGAGTACGAAAGCAAAATAAAAAAGCAAAACACTCAGAAATCTTTTTACGATCCAGACCTGGGTACCAAATTCGCAGAGCGTCATTGCAAACACACAAACACGTGCAATAGGTATAGCATAGAGAGCGAAGCATCGAGTAATCTATCAACGATTCAGTAGTGGATAGGAAACAAATGCTCAGAGTACGAAAGCAAAAGCAAAAAAAACCAAACACTCAAAAATCTTCACACGATCCAGAACTGGATATGAGCGAGTTCTCAGAGCATCAGTGCAAACACACAAACACATGCAATAGCTATAGCGGAGAGAGCGAAGCATTCAGTAATCTATCAACGATTCAGTAGTGGATAGCCAACAGTAGTGGATAGCCAACAAATGAAAACACACTAGCATTTGCAATACAAAAGAGAAGAGCGCGAAACACTCAAAAATCTGCATACGATCCAGAACTGGGTTGACCAAATTCTCAGAGCATCAGTGCAAACACACAAACACGTATAATAGGGACATTCGCAATAGAAGTGAGAACACACTCAGCAATGAGTGAGTAAAAGATCCAGTACTGGATCTCCAGTGGAAAATATTTTTGTTCAAGATTCGGCCTCTTGTTATTCTTTTTCTATGGTTAAACCTAGCCAATAAGAATATGTTTAAGCGACATAAATAACAATTGTAAGTAGAGTAAGAATGAAAGGAAGAAAAAAGTGCCCACTATAAGTTAAGTGTAAGTAATACAGATATAGTTACATAATAAGTTACAATGTATAAATTTTAGTATAAAAAGGGCAAGCTAGCAAAATAAAAGGGAATTATTCTTTTGACAAGAAAACAAGGGGGTTGTTTCGATTCAAATGTAAGTTTGGCCTGGTGTCCATCACCAAATGTTTTTTATTTATTCAGTATGGTTCACTCACGCACTAAGTTTGGCCTAAAGGACATTACCATGTTCTAAGTATATATTTAGCGTGATTCGCTGTCTCAAATAAAACCAAGAGCACAGCGCGGCCACCAGCCTATGTCGGCTTGACTAGCTAGAGAATAAGTCGCTATTTTTTTAACACGTCTTTTCTTTCACACTCTTACATACACAAATCACACCACAAATTGAAAGTTATTGATGCTGCTGTTGTGGTTGTTGGTAATTTTTGTTTACTCTGTGTTTGGTTGTGGGTGGTTTTGTTGATGCATGTTTAAATACTTTGTATTCGCACAGTTGCTCTTGTTGTTGCTTTAAGGTACTTGTACTATATATAAAAAAATGTATTTTTAATCAAGTTTTACGTTACTTGCCAGGAGAAATTTTGACGCAATTCTGCTTCAATTTGGCGCACATTCTTTTTTTTAAATCGCAGTGTTATATGTTTTGTTCAATCAATTACATGTGTCTTTTTTCTGCGTTTTCTGTTTATTTAAATTATGTTTTTCTTTCAAAATTTTTTTTATTTTTGTATTCAATTGTCTCTCTTATTCTCTCTTTAAATGTGTCTCTTAAAATGTCTCTCTTTATTCACACATTTTTCTTCACCCATTTCATATTTTAACTCCCCCAATATCTTTTCTTCAACCAGTCACCAATCTTTTTCCTCCTTTTTTTTTCTTCCTCCCGTTCCGATTCCCATCTTTTCCAATCTTTTCCAAAAATTCCCCCTTCCATTCACAATTCCCACTTTCCCTAATTCCCTGTTCAATCATACTTCCATTCACACCTTCCACAATCACCTTTCCACACAAATCATTCAACCAGGAGACTGTTGAGTGTCGTCCTCTGCGGCGTCAGACCAGAAATTTCAAACACAAAAAGAACAAATATATTTGTCGTGGAAAATATAATGTTGATTGAAATAAAATGAATTACCTGCAGTTGATTGATTCGCCTGATTAATCGGTAATGTTATTTTGACATACCGATTTGACAACTGGGTAGGGGAATTTTTCTACCATTATTAACCCTACTGAACGCACTCATGAGTTTTATAGCGAAAGAATAGCGGACAAATGAAAAGAAAAGGTCGAAACCGCAAAACGAAAAAGTGTTTCATGAGCGCCTGGTGTTAAAAATGAAAATGGCCATGTAAACATTCGGCACTGATGACCTTGGGTATTAAAATTTATTTTGATACGGTTTTTATGCAAATTTTTAGAAAATTGGATATGATAATTCGTTTCAGTTGTCGAGAAATGGAATGTTCTAGAAAGCGAAAATTTAATTTAGAAGTGTAAAGAAGAAAAGTAAAAAAAGTTACCGTATGAAATGAGGAGGAGCCTAATCGTACCATAATTGGGAGTTCAGAAGACATGGAAGTCCGCCAGGCCGCTGGAAGGAACCGCAAAAGCTTTCTGGAGTATAAAAGAGCCGTCGAAATTTTTAAAAGGGGATTAGAGAAAGCAAATTGATTGCAGAAGGTGGTGCAGCAAAACCATCCTTGAAATTTAAATGTAAATGTATGGCCCAGTCGAAATGTAAAACGTGCGAGTGTGAATTTTTAAAAATTGTACAAAGTTGTGGAAAGATTGAACTGCCTGAGCCAGAAAAGAAGCTACCGGGAAATTTGCTGATTTTACCGGTCACGTATAGAGACGAATAAATGATCCCGATTCCACAAGGACGAAATTGGACGAAATCAGCGAGGATATCTGTCTGAGAACAAGTGTCACCCACGAAGTCTACTCTTGAGAATCATCGTTAAGTAAAAGATAAGTGCACGATATTCTTACTTTAGTTTTGGGAGCAGACAACTGTCCGCCAACACGCAAATACATCACATAGCCCGAAAGAGGCTGATTTCAAACAACCTTGTCCACAATACGGATTTGTATGTTGCACGGACGGGACCACAATATCTGCAAGAAAGTAACAGAATTCCAAAATTTGAAATACATAAACACGTAATATTGCTTCATATTAGCATTACATTTGGTTACTCGAAGAAGTTCACAGGCGAACGAATGCCTATATATATACATATATATTTATAAAGTTCCTTTATGCATATATATTCTTTTTTTATATTCCTATATTCACGTATTCAGTTTAACATTCATAGTCTTATTATGTCTTATTATTCACATGTTATGCTTATGTTAAGAAATTGTCGTGAATCATATTATTTGTAATTTACTTGTGCGAATTAATATATTATACATAAGGTCGATCAATCAAGTTAGTTCAAAACATCCGCGATTGTGAATATTCAATTTTGGGGCATTGCAGTGGGATTGCGTATTAAATGGTCGTTGTTAGTTGACTCAACAAAGACAGGAGGAAAAGGTGGGAGCAGTAGTTGAGTTAAGTCGTGTTTCCAACCAGTAACATTGACAAAGCTACCTTGCTGGAGAGCTCTTCCGTAGGGGAAAATTTAACAGCATTCGTGTTAAACAAAAAAAAAGGGTAACTTAGTAGAGATACTGCTGTTTTGTTTAAAAAACTGCTGAAGCTGCTTCCTCTTATGTTAAATAGAGAAACAGTCCATCATAGTCCATAAATGCCAAGAATAAACCAGTTGCTCCACCGGTCAATAAACCACTAGAGGGGGCAGGGATGTACATACAAGCAGAAACTGGTGCGAGGCCCAGAATTCTACGCCAAGTAATCGCAACAAATGGTGTACCTGCTGGTGACATAGCTGCCGCGCTAGGGCGTCCAATAAACGGGAACGAAGCCTGTGGCAGCACTATGCGAAATGAACCAAGTTCGCAAGAAATTGCGCCAGTGGTAAATGAGGCATGCGTAAGATGGCGAGCAGCAGTTGATAAGGCCATAACTACGAAGATCCAGGAAGGATTGCACGTTAGACTGCGCAACATGATGGATGAAATCACCGTAATGATGAAGCGACTGGCTAGTGAGGCGAATCCACAAGACAGCAGGACGCGCATGAGTAGTGAACGCGAACCCGTACAGCAAGCAAGACCGGAATATCGGTATCAATCTAGGGAAGATAGGGATAGTCAGCAGTTAACGCAACAAAGATTACTGGTTCCACTGATACCAGAAAGCAAATACGAGTTGAGTCGAAGTTGATGGTTGTGTTCGAGTCGAAATCCTCGAACACAACCATCAGCTCAAGACAGACCAACTACGCCGACCGAAATCTATGGCGATGGCTACTCCGTTCAGCGTCCGGAGAGTATCAGTTCCCACGTCAAGCTAGACAAATGGGGAATAATCTTCAATGGAAATCTAAAAGGTCTGGGTGTGGACGATTTCATTTTCAGGATAGAACACTTACAGGTTCAATATGGTTGTGCATGGTCGCAGGTGATGCGTGAGTTCCATGCTGGCAGACGAAGCCAAAGAATGGTACTGGCTACACGTGCGTGAGAACCAAGCCATGGATTGGGATAGCCTGCGTAGGGCGTTGAAGTGCTAATACCGAACAAGCCGGTCTGAATTTGAGATAATGCAGGATTTGGTAGAGCGCAAACAACGGCCCAATGAAGCTATCGATGATTACTTCCAAACCATGCTGAAGTTGCGAGGGAAACTGGTGAATCCGATTCCTGAATATAAGATGATTAAAATAATAAAAAGGAATTTAAAAGAAGAGATGGCACGTTTAGTTTACCCGCTACAAGTTTATTCCATTCAGCAATTCCGCGAAGAGTGTCATGAAGCTGAAAAATACTTTTTGCGTCAGTCGGCGCGTAATTTCCAGCCGTCTCGGTTTCCAAGGCAAATCAATGAAGTGGAACTGGGAGAAGAAGATACACGGGTGTCGCAACAGCAGAAAGATGCGGTGGTCAGGCGACAAGACCCGGCAAACAATTGGATTTGTTGGAATTGTAAGCAGCCAGGTCATACATACAGGGACTGCATGGCACGAAAAAAGAGTGTATTATGTTTTAAATGCGGTCTCCGAGATGTGGTGACTCCAAATTGCCACAGATGTAATCCGGGAAACGCAGGCAGGAGAATGCCGGTGACGGGTCGGCCTTACTCCAAAGCAAATCCCGTCCAAAGAAACAGAAATTGAAGTTTAAGTTGGTCTACCAGAATAACGGAAGAGCAGTCGAGCCGAGAGTCAAGGAACCTAGAAATTTAAGAAGAATTAGTGTATTAAAAAACTTTAGAAATATTAATAGTATCGATAAGGAAGGTAAAATGTCGGCAACTGTAGCGGAAAGATGGCGCAAATATGAAGAAGCTAGCCAGCGTATATTTGAAGAAGATATAACGACTAGATATTCAAGAACGCCTAAGAAAATTATGAAAGCGCGTGAAAGATATAAGCAGCGGGTAGCAAAACGGAAGGCGGTCCTGGCAGCTCTACAATCCATAGAAACAGGAGATCCTAGGCCGTATGTGGAGATAGTGATCGGAGGCAAAGCGATAAAAGGCCTTTTAGATTCTGGGGCTTCTGTGAGTATACTAGGGAAAGGATGTAGAGAGTTAGTTGAAACCTGCAATTTACAAGTCATACCATTTTCTGCAAATTTTAAAACAGCAAGCGGGAGTAGACATTTAGTAATAGGTCGGGTTGAGCTAAACATCACATATGAAAATAAAGTAAAGAAAATAATGTTTTACATGTGTCCATACTTAAATCAAGAACTGTACCTGGGAGTAAATTTTTGGAAAGCTTTCGGAATCGCAACAGAGATTTTCGGAATAGACTGTATGAGTTTAGATAATAGAGACTCTGCAAAACCAGATCCGGAAGCGCACGAGTTGACGGCGGAACAGGGAAAGCGATTAGAAGCTGTAAAGAAACAATTTAGATTCTTTGAAGATCAGGGACTAGGCAGAACCAAATTAGAAAAACATGTGATAAAATTGAAAGAAGGAGCGGAACCGTTTAGAGATAGATACTACCCAGTATCACCAGCAGTGCAAGAACTAATCTACGGAAAGATAGACAACATGTTGGAATTAGGCGTTATTGAGCATAGCGATAGTCCTTGGAGCAATAGAACAACATTAGTCAGAAAGCCCGGCAAAAATAGGTTGTGTCTAGACGCTAGAAAGCTAAACGTTCTGACGGGCAAGGATGCCTATCCGTTGCAAAACATAGAAGGCATTCTTAGCCGCATAGACTATACTCAATTCATAAGTAGTGTTGATTTAAAACATGCGTTCTGGCAAATCGAACTAGACGAAGAGAGTAGGAAATATACGGCTTTTGCAATACCGGGGCGGCCGCTATACCAATTTACGGTCATGCCATTTGGTTTGTGCAATGCGGCTCAACGCTTGTGTAGGCTAATGGACAGAGTAATTCCTCAAAAGTTGAAGACCAACGTATTTGTCTATCTAGATGACCTTTTGATAGTAGCGCCAGATTTCGATACACGTCTGAAGATCTTATGTGAGGTAGCCGAATGTTTAAAGGAAGCAAATCTAACAGTAGGGTTCAAGAAGTCCAAGTTTTGCTTCAAAGAGTTACGATACCTGGGATTTATTTTAGGAGGAGGCTCAGTGAAAACGGATCCCGAAAAGGAAGAAGCGATAATCCGGATCCCAACGCCTAAGTCAATTCGCCAATTTCGAAGTTTTTTGGGTGTGGCCGGGTGGTACAGGCGATTCGTTAAAAATTTCGCTTCCATATCCGCCCCACTCAGCGACACTTTGAAAAAGAACGGAGAAAAATTTCAAATGACACCGCCAGCCATAGAAGCGTTCAATCTATTGAAAAAGGCTTTAACTACAGCGCCAGTGTTAGGCCACGAGAATTTCGGAAAACATTTTTTCATTCAATGTGACGCGTCTAATGTTGGAGTAGGAGCAGTCCTGTTTCAGATTGACGAGGGAAAACACGAGCGACCGATAGCTTTTTTGTCGTACAAATTAAATAAACACCAGCGTAACTACAGTGTAACGGAGAAAGAGTGTCTAGCGGGGATCTTAGCAGTAAAACGTTTTAGGCCGTACGTTGAATTGATGCCGTTTACTATAATTACCGACCACGCAAGTCTTAAATGGCTCATGTCTCTCAAAGAAATGAGTGGGCGTTTAGCGAGATGGTCGCTGCTTTTGCAGCCATTTGATTTCGATATCGAGTATCGAAAAGGAGCGGACGACGTTGTAGCTGACATGCTCTCCAGATCAGTAGATGAAATAGAAGCCGATATGGGGGAACTATTGGATATGGAAACGACAGAATTCGAATCGCCAGAGTACCGAGAGTTGAAAGAGGCAGTTGAGCAGAATGCAGCAAACTTGCCAGATCTGAAAGAAGAGGATGGTTTAGTTTTCAAAAAAACATCTTTTACAAACAGCTTACCGACCGAAGAGTTTGTGTGGAAACTATGGGTTCCTGAGGCATTAACGTCGACGCTCATTGCGAAAGCACACGAGCCAGAAATAGCTGCGCACGGAGGAGTGGCCAAAACACTGCATCGATACCTAGCGGAGGATCAGCGGGATTGGGGCCTTTACCTACCCGAAATAGAATGTGCTTTACGTAGCTCAGTTCACGCAGCTACAGGAGTAACCCCATTCTTCGCTTTATTCGGCTGTAATATGTTCACCAGTGGAGCAGATTACATATTGGCGAGAAAGTTAAAAGCCTTTGATGAGCATGAGTTGAGGATCCTGAGTAAAGATGATGAACTGCAGTTATGGAGAGATAAAATAGGTAAGAGTTTGCATGCAGCTTATGAAAGAAGTGCGAATTATTACAATAAGCGTAAGAGAAATGTAAGATTCGTACCCGGCCAAGAAGTCTACAGACGAAATTTTGTGCAGAGCAATTTCAAGCAAGGCATTAACGCGAAATTCTGCCGCAAATATCTGAAATGTAGAGTGACCTCAGTCTTGGGTAATAATATGTACGCGCTGGAAGACCTCAATGGAAAGAGTGTGGGAACGTTCCATTGCAAAGACATAAAACAATGAAACAACAATATGAAGCACCGCTGAACAACAGTTCAAGAAAACAGCGGGCAATAAACGAAAGAACAACGTTACGTGCGTCGTTAGTACAAACGAGCAATAGGTTGGGGTGCAATATATACAGGAGTCGTGTTACGTGAGCTATGTATTTCCATGTGTTACTTACCTTTGGTCCAGCGCGGCGATTTATTGTTCGTAGGCGTGAATTTCATCCCCAGCGATTTTTGTTGATATCTGTAAGGCAAACAAAGTAAATGTTCAAATTAAAGTAATCAGTTAAGTACTTCCCGTAATAGCGAGTTGCGAGTTGCGAACAGAGACCACGATCAGGGCATGGGCGTGACCCTACGTTGGGCACCGCGAAACCAAAGAAAATACCGGCAGAGGAACAATAGCCGAGAGTCGTCAGCACACTGCCTATGCCATGTGCGGATCACTGCAAACGCAGAGTTTTGTTGCGTGGCGTCCTCTGCGGCGTCAGACCAGAAATTTCAAACACAAAAAGAACAAATATATTTGTCGTGGAAAATATAATGTTGATTGAAATAAAATGAATTACCTGCAGTTGATTGACAACTGGGTAGGGGAATTTTTCTACCATTATTAACCCTACTGAACGCACTCATGAGTTTTATAGCGAAAGAATAGCGGACAAATGAAAAGAAAAGGTCGAAACCGCAAAACGAAAAAGTGTTTCATGAGCGCCTGGTGTTAAAAATGAAAATGGCCATGTAAACAATTGGCACTGATGACCTTGGGTATTAAAATTTATTTTGATACGGTTTTTATGCAAATTTTTAGAAAATTGGATATGATAATTCGTTTCAGTTCTCGAGAAATGGAATGTTCTAGAAAGCGAAAATTTAATTTAGAAGTGTAAAGAAGAAAAGTAAAAAAAGTTACCGTATGAAATGAGGAGGAGCCTAATCGTACCATAATTGGGAGTTCAGAAGACATGGAAGTCTGCCAGGCCGCTGGAAGGAACCGCAAAAGCTTTCTGGAGTATAAAAGAGCCGTCGAAATTTTTAAAAGGGGATTAGAGAAAGTAAATTGATTGCAGAAGGTGGTGCAGCAAAACCATCCTTGAAATTTAAATGTAAATGTATGGTCCAGTCGAAATGTAAAACGTGCGAGTGTGAATTTTTAAAAATTAATGTACAAAGTTCTGGAAAGATTGAACTGCCTGAGCCAGAAAAGAAGCTACCAGGAAAGTTGCTGATTTTACCGGTCACGTATAGAGACAAATAAATGATCCCGATTCCACAAGGACGAAATTGGACGAAATCAGCGAGGATATCTGTCTGAGAACAAGTGTCACCCACGAAGTCTACTCTTGAGAATCATCGTTAAGTAAAAGATAAGTGCGCGATATTCTTACTTTAGTTTTGGGAGCAGAGAACTGTCCGCCAACACGCAAATACATCACATAGCCCGAAAGAGGCGGATTTCAAACAACCTTGTCCACAATACGGATTTGTATGTTGCACGGACGGGACCACAATATCTGCAAGAAAGTTCCAGAATTCCAAAATTTGAAATACATAAACACGTAATATTGCTTCATATTAGCATTACATTTGGTTGCTCGAAGAAGTTCACAGGCGAACGAATGCCAATATATATACATATATATTTATAAAGTTCCTGTATCCATATATATTCTTTTCTTATATTCCTATATTCACGTATTCAGTTTAACATTCATAGTCTTATTATGTCTTATTATTCACATGTTATGCATATGTTAAGAAATTGTCGTGAATCACATTATTTGTAATTTACTTGTGCGAATTAATATATTATACATAAGGTCGATCAATCAAGTTAGTTCAAAACATCCGCGATTGTGAATATTCAATTTTGGGGCATTGCAGTGGGATTGCGTATTAAATGGTCGTTGTTAGTTGACTCAACAAAGACAGGAGGAAAAGGTGGGAGCAGTAGTTGAGTTAAGTCGTGTTTCCAACCAGTAACATTTACAAAGCTACCTTGCTGGAGAGCTCTTCCGTAGGGGAAAATTTAACAGCATTCGTGTTAAACAAAAAAAAAAAGGGAAACTTAGTAGAGATACTGCTGTTTTGTTTAAAAAACTGCTGAAGCTGCTTCCTCTTATGTTAAATAGAGAAACAGTCCATCAGAAGGTCCAGAATTGAATGTCTAAGGATTTGTAGATGTTAATTTTTAATGCAACAACATTTGTAATATATCTAAAATTTTTAATTATTTAATGTTTTTCTATACATATATTGTGAAAGTAAAGAACTTGGTTAAAATGGCATGCTAGAGTTTCACTAGGGGAGGAAGGGTCAATGCGGTTGAGAGAGAGATGGAGTGAGGAGGGGTAAAAGAGAAAGGGAGGATTTTCTTTGATAAATATTTATTGTTACCCTCAGCCCGAGCCTGGAAGGGTGGAGAACCGCGACTAACGACTGCCCGAGCTAGCAGGGGCGAAAATCGGCCGGACTCGCTGAGGTGTAGTAACAAGACTTAGCGTCTTGCTGTGAGGGGAAATCTTGAGGGGTTCTTTTCTAGAAATCAAACATATTTGCACATGCAACAATTAACCAAAACAGTAACATCTACTAACACCAAAGACAAAACTTACTACTACTAAAATCGCTCCTCTCGTTTAGGAGATATGTGGGCACGGTCTGCCACTATTTAAGATATATATAAAATAATCTCTTACATTGTAATTGCTAGCAGTAAATGCCAAAATTCTCAATAAGTGTCTTGATTCCTTCCCCGCTGGGGTTTGATCGATGTCCTAATCGTGTTCAACGCGTTGCCCTGTATTTTCATGATAATATATATAATTCGTTAAGAACGTAATTTACTTTACTCTCTCTATATTTTTCGTTTTTTTTTCTTGAATAATTGTTTATTTTTTAATTCAATGACTTTGTTATGTTTAGACGGTGTTAAATTTATTCTATGGAAATATTATTAATGTTGCAATATAATCGTCAATAATATTTCAAATTGTTAGAGTTGCATTGAATTTAAAATTTACGTGAGAACGCGAATGTTCATATGAAATTGATTGCGTTATGAAGGTTTTCACCGTTTTGTTTTCATTTTTTTCTTTCTTATGGGTTTATATTTACAAACACTCAGATAATTAGGTCAGAGGTGACATGCATTACTTACTATAGTTAATTCTTTTCCCTAGCTAAGATGAACTGGTTAGCGTAACTACGTTATTATCGTTAGTTCTACCCAACACTTGGCCTGGTAATGAGATATGTGTGGTCTCATAAAGAGCCGAAGTGTACCGTTCACCGTTGCTCTTCTGGAAGTTTGTTTATACGAAGTTTCACGCATATGAATTCGTCCACATTTGCAATCACTGGACGCAAATAATTCCTTATCTCGGATATGATTCAATCATTTAGTCATTTAGTTAGGGTGGCGTGGTACGGTGGCTGCGACTAGGCTCGCCGGAAATGGTGGTGGTTCCTTGCCACCCTACTCACAACACAAACCAAATCGTAACACTATTTTTTTTTTATTAAAGTAGAACCAGAGAAAGGAATGAAAACAGTTAAAACAAAACACAGTCACATGCACCTACGTTTCCTAATGGGTCATTCAACGCAAACCCTTTCACACTCAGACTCAACCCCTTTCAACTACTCCTTTTAGCTAACCAAACATAAACCAATCACCCTACAACCCACTAGGAAACTCACATACACTAGCACACCACAACCTAAGTTGTCGTCCGTCTGTGAGCCGCCCATCCCGTCTGTAACTATTTCAAGTCAGCCATGAACCGCTCTTGGCTCAAAGTGTATCTGCGGTTCCCTTAATTCTTTAATCTGTTCAAGTCTCTGTTAGTCCGTCTGTCTATTCCATAATATCCGTTAGTTTTGTCTGGTTGCCACGCCCTCAAGTGCGGTGACCTTCTCTTAGGTTCACCAACATATCAGCCTAAATTGTTGCCTTTTAGCAAGTCATCTTTTCCCTATTTATATAATTAATTGACCTTAAATCATGTTTCATCTTATATATATATATTTCATAATTTCCGTATCATCTTATAATATAGATTGTAATTTAGTAGTAATAATATGATAATAACCACAAACTTGTTTCAGATTTCATTTTATTATTGGCAAAAATTTGTATAAAATAGTAATATAATATAATAATAGAAATAATATGAGAAAAAAAAATCTGGCAAAGTGAAGTGATATTACAAAAAAAGAATACTTTTTTTTTCTAGTTTTGTTTTGTCTATTCTTGTTATTTTCTATTGTCCACTTGAGTTAAACTCACCAGAAGCCGTGAGATGATGGCGCCACCGTCCAGCTCTGCTTCTATAAAGAAATGAAATAAAAAAAAAACTAATAACTAGTAATTAAACTAATAACTAGTGTAACGAAGTTACCCGGTTCTTCCGGAGTTACGCACGGATTAGCTCGCCGTACGTCCAGGGTTCGTCACAGAAAAGATTTATACACTGTGTGGACTTCTGTTAAAATACAATTCCTTTATTGACTCCTGGTCCAATGATACAATTTCCTTCTTAATAGTATGACTTCTAACGATGCTGATTGGGAGGAGGATCCGCACGCGCTCTGAGTTTCCGTATCGTTGGCTTGGTGTGGCTGAACAACGTTCGTCTGTGAGTCTAGCCTAGCCTTGCGAGTAAATCGAACGTGAATATATTGCTGAGCAGATGGGAAAGCCCGCACCCGACTACTGTAACGGGACACGGGAGAGCCGCGCGTGTCACCAGTACAGTCAACGATATATTGTTATAACGCGGCCTTAATCTACGCTGTACCTAGCCTTGCGAGTAAATCAAACGTGGATATATTGTTGAGCAGGTGGGAGAGCCCGCACCCGACTACTGTAATGGGACACGTGGAAGCCGCGCGTGTCACCAGTACAGTCAACGATATATTGTTATAACGCGGCGTAAATTTACGCTGTACCTAGCCTTGCGAGTAAATCAAACGTGGATATATTGTTGAGCAGGTGGGAGAGCCCGCACCCGACTACTGTAACGGGACACGGGAGAGCCGCGCGTGTCACCAGTACAGTCAACGATATATTGTTATAACGCGGCGTAAATTTACGCTGTACCTAGCCTTGCGAGTAAATCAAACGTGGATATATTGTTGAGCAGGTGGGAGAGCCCGCACCCGACTACTGTAACGGGACACGGGAGAGCCGCGCGTGTCACCAGTACAGTCAACGATATATTGTTATAACGCGGCCTTAATCTACGCTGTACCTAGCCTTGCGAGTAAATCAAACGTGGATATATTGTTGAGCAGGTGGGAGAGCCCGCACCCGACTACTGTAATGGGACACGTGGAAGCCGCGCGTGTCACCAGTACAGTCAACGATATATTGTTATCACGCGGCGTAAATCTACGCTGTTCCTAGTCTTGCGAGTAAATCACGGATTTTATTATGATCGATAGGATCGCGAGTTTAACATCTACACTGTATATTAAAATGTCTGCCTTGCACTCTATGTATTCTGTTTACCTTGTGTTATGTCCGTCTGATCGGGAGCTCGCCAAATGAAACGTTGTGTTCTGTCCGCTGGTCGACCACCAAGAGAGTGATCGCAATCCGTCTTCTTGCCTAGTCTCCGCTTATGTTCCATTTCCCGTGTGTTGCTGTTCTCCGTTTCTCTTGTTTCTTGTTCTGTGTCGTTCGTGCTCATGTGATGATTTCGATGGTGGTTTTTCAACTATTGGCTCCGCCCTCCTCAGTTGATTAGTTAACTTACTCTTATACGCTACTCTTATACACATTCTAATCTTATGCATATTCAATACAATGTGTTTCAATACAGGGTCACTGGAAACTTAACCTAAGCTTACGCGAGGAAAATACTTCAAGTTTAATATATTCATTTAACTTTTAATTCATTCGTTTGTAATACTAAAATACTATTTCTAACAAGATAGTTTGTGTGGTGCAATTCGCACTCGACATTGGGCCATCACAGTCTCCTCCTACTTCGGGGACGGAAGGATGTTCCACGTCGCGGTTCCGTTTTTCCCAACCTGGATCCGGTATCTTCTGCCGTTAATCTCGCGGATGACTCTGTGACGGCGCCCTGGACCATGATGAGCGTGTAATGCAGCCATCTCTTGTTCTATCGCGCGAGCAAATTCGATGTCAGCTGCGGCTTCCTCACCGCTAGCGGCCTGCTCCGTTGGCAAGGCCTCTCCCAGAAAGTCCTCTAACCACTGGCGGATGTCTTCCTCCGATTCCGCTTCGTCTGCGCGTGCTGGTTCTGGGGATGTGGGCGGCTCCGGTTCAGTTGGCATCACGCCAATGCGATCTATGCGGCTCGGGTAAGCTTCCGGATCGATCCGCTATTTCGGCCATGTGGTTGGAGTACTGCGTCAAGGGCCTTGGTATTATTTGCGGCCAACCGTCAGTTGCCAGCGTCTCGTCCGTCCAGACTACGGGATCCAGTACTGTTTTCACTAGCCGGAGTGTCACCACTTGTTGTGTGAACCCTGCTCCAGTCACCAACTCTGCCTCCGCACTTGTGTTATAAAACACGCGCTGCTCACCTTCGTTAAGGTCGTCGCCTTCCTCGGTGATGTCGTCCTCTTCGTCCGCCTCTTCTTCGTATGCCTCGCCTTCTCGATTATTTGGCATGCCTGGCGGCCCTCCGCATCGTCTCGGTGATCTCGGGTCGTCCAAAGCTCTGGGCTTGGGTCTGGAGCATTAGGATCCTCGCTTGACTTGAGTCCATCGTCGCTCAACTCATCGGAAATTGTGGGGTCTGGCTCGACTAATATGCGCCGCAACCGTACTCGTGGCCAGCGCTCACCTGGGTTCTCTACCACCTCCTCCCACTGTTCGCTCAACCGACGCGTTCTGGGTTGTTCCTGCCTGGCTCTGTCCATCCACGGAACCGTCTCGCACTCTCGTTGAACACTTGGTCGTTCTGCATCGTATTCTATTCACTGTTCACTGTCGACTGACCTAACTGAAATGTCACCACGCACTTCAGCGTGTTCGCAGTTTCCTTCTCTTGTGATTGCATGTGTACCCTTTCTCCTTCTCTTCGTGATTTCAAATTTACATTTACTTCGTTGTGCACCAAATTTCTCATCTTCAAATATCGTTAATATTTTCTCTGTCTTGGCATTGTTGATGTTGTCATTGTTGTTTGACATGTACCGTTACTGCGACTCCGTGTGCTTCGTGATTGTTACTATTAATCGGTGTGTGTTTGTTTTCTTTTTACGCATGTTGATTTTAGGCTGTGTTGTTTTTTTCTGTTCTTTCGCGTTTGCTGTTCTTATTATTTTACTATTCTTGCTGTGTTTGCGATTGCAAGCAAGTTTCTTTGACTCTTGCTGCTGTGTTCGGCTGACTTTTCTACTATTTTCCGGCTGTTGTTATGTTGGCTATTGTGTTTCGCTGCTAAGACGGGGTCGTTAGTGGAGCGATTCGTTTGATTGTCGCTGTTGCGATTCGTTGCTTTCGCGGCTGTTGCTCGACTGTTCCTATGTTGCACGCTGCGGTTACGCGCATTCCTTGAAATTACTTGGCAAGCTACTCGGCCATTTGGCGAGAATCTAGTGGGGCTGTTTGCTGTGTGGTCTCGGTCGCTATCGCCGGTGTGATACGTCTTTAGCTCTGCAATATGCGCTGTGCGTTGATGTTTGTCACCCGATCGGCGGATTTTCACTATCACTGGCGAGACAAACTCAACCACTTCAAATGGTCCATCATACCGCGGCGCCAGTTTTGCTGCAAACTTATCCAAGGCTTTAGACAGCGGGTGCTGCTTAAGCAAGACCTGTTGGCCTAGTTGTGGCGCCCATTTACGCCTTCGCAAGTTGTAGTGTTTGGACTGTCTGTGAGCGGCTTGGCGCATATTCTCTCTTGCTATTGAAAAGGCCTTTTGAATGCGCTCTGCATGTTCCGCTGGTGTGCTTGTCGGATGTCCGGTGCCCGCGATCCCGCGATCAAATAGTGCGTTCGGCAAACGTGGTTCTCTCCCTTGAACCAAGAATGCGGGGCTATACCCTGTCGACTCTGATCGGCTACTGTTGAATGCTAAGCTAAGCTCGGGTAGCAGGTCGTCCCACTTCGTTTGTTTGGACCCAGCGTATTGCGATAGCATCGTTTTGATTGTTCGGTTCGTCCGCTCCGTCGGGTTCTCTTGCGGTGTGTAGGGTGCTGTGTAGCGATGTTGCATTCGCAGCTCCTGTGCGAACCGCTGAAGTGCTTTACTAGTGAACTGCACACCGTTGTCCGATATGAAGAACTTCGGTACGCCGAACCGGGCGAGGATGCGTTCCCGAAACGCCCTGATGAGTACCTCATGTGTTGCTGCACGACACGGGGCCAATTCAACCCACTTGGAGAACTTGTCAGTGAAAACTAACAGTGCCGTGTTGCCGTGGGTCGATCTGGGTAGCGGACCTATGAAGTCGGCTGTCACGGTGCACCAAGGTTCCTCGGCATGGTGAGTCAACATCTCACCGGCGGGTTTCTGTTGCGATGACTTGTAACACTGGCAAGTCTTACATTGGCGGACGTACTTGCTGATTTGGCGATACATCCCTGGCCAATAATATCTCTGTGTAAGCCGCGCGGCCGTCTTACGTATTCCTAAATGTCCAGCCGTTGGCGCGTCATGGTTTTCTTGGATAACCTCCGTACGCATACGTTCTGGCACACACAGTTTCCACTGGCTCTGATCTTGGTCGGTACAATTCCGATATAGGTTGCCATTCTCGAGTCGATAGTCAGGGAACTCTTCCGGTTGATCCTGAACTTCCTTGATTTTGCGCTCCCACCATGTGCTTCGTGAATTGATTTTAGTTGTGATCCGAGCGCACACTTCTCCAGCGGGTTGTCGGGACAGTGCGTCTGCCACTACGTTCTGCTTGCGACAACATTCTCGTGTCCTGACGCCTTTGAGTCCACCCTCCCAGCAAAATATTAGTGCCCCCATTTGACACTACCGTGCGACGTGACCTCCTTGTCCACATCGTCTGCACGCCCCGTGCGGATTTCTTACGTGTGTGTTGTCATCGACAACTTGACGATGAAGTTCGTGGCTTCGTCCGTTTCCGCGAGCCGAAACTTCCTCCGTGCGCTGCGGTCTATGCGGAGCGTGGCTCTGTTTATCCATCCTTAGATTCTCCCAATCACCGGCGAGGTTCACCAGTTCCTCTAGTCGGTTGAATTCGCTTCGCTTGACGTACAACCGTAGTTCATGGTAGCTGTTACGGTATATACGGTCCAATTGTTCACCCTCGCTTAGATTCGCGTGTCGCATCAAACCTTGTAACGACACAACGTACTCTTTGAAAGACTCTCGTGGTCCCTGTTGCCGCTGCCGTATGTCGTCGTCAAATCTTTCGAAGAAACGGGGCGGTAGAAAAAACTGCAGAAAATCCCGTTTAAATAGGTTCCATGTCGCCCACCTTTTGTTGTTACACCGAAACCACTGTGCCGCTCGTCGTTGTAGCATTTCTGGCATTGCTTTAGGAATTTTACGTCTACATTATATACCTCAGCCAACTCTTCAACTCTCTCCACGAATATCAGTAGGTCCTGCGTGCCATCGTAGTTGACGCCCCACTTCTTTATGCGGTCTAATGTGGCGATATAACTGCCGTTAATGCCAAGCGGTGTTCCGGCTGTGGGTTGCCAGTAAAAGTAACCTCCTTGCGTAGGATCCGGTCGTGGTTCTACGGGGGTTTTCTGGGGTGCTGATATTGACGCCGCTGTTTCGGACGTTCTCTGGGCGTCTGACGTTGACGCCGCTGTTTCGAGCGTTCTCTGACCGTCTGACGCTGACGCCGATGACCCGAGTAGATGGGTATTAACCTGGGGATTTACGCACGGTCGTTGGAGTTTCTCCATTTCGCTGAGTCGTGACAGATCTTCTTCCGATGCGAAAGCAACAAATCGCTTTCGGAGCTCTTCAACAGTGCCCTCGCTGTTTAAACCGAATTCTGTCATGCATTCTACTAATACGTTTTTCCGTAACGTATAGATCCATGAAACTCCCACCATTTTTCTTGGGAATACACTCGTTGTGCAATAACGTTGTTAACAATGTGATTGTATTTAACAGGGTCCCTGTTCGGGCGCCACTGTAACGAAGTTACCCGGTTCTTCCGGAGTTACGCACGGATTAGCTCGCCGTACGTCCAGGGTTCGTCACAGAAAAGATTTATACACTGTGTGGACTTCTGTTAAAATACAATTCCTTTATTGACTCCTGGTCCAATGATACAATTTCCTTCTTAATAGTATGACTCCTAACGATGCTGAGGGGGAGGAGGATCCGCACGCGCTCTGAGTTTCCGTATCGTTGGCTTTGTGTGGCTGAACAACGTTCGTCTGTGAGTCAAGCCTAGCCTTGCGAGTAAATCGAACGTGAATATATTGCTGAGCAGATGGGAAAGCCCGCACCCGACTACTGTAACGGGACACGGGAGAGCCGCGCTAGTCACCAGTACAGTCAACGATATATTGTTATAACGCGGAATAAATTTACGCGGTACCTAGCCTTGCGAGTAAGTCAAACGTGGATATATGGTTGAGCAGGTGGGAGAGCCCGCACCCGACTACTGTAATAGGACACGTGGAAGCCGCGCGTGTCACCAGTACAGTCAACGTTATATTGTTATCACGCGGCGTAAATCTACGCTGTTCCTAGTCTTGCGAGTAAATCACGGATTTTATTATGATCGATATGATCGCGAGTTTAACATCTACACTGTATATTAAAATGTCTGCCTTGCACTCTATGTATTCTGTTTACCTTGTGTTATGTCCGTCTGATCGGGAGCTCGCCAAATGAAACGTTGTGTTCTGTCCGCTGGTCGACCACCAAGAGAGTGATCGCAATCCGTCTTCTTGCCTAGTCTCCGCTTATGTTCCATTTCCCGTGTGTTGCTGTTCTCCGTTTCTCTTGTTTCTTGTTCTGTGTCGTTCGTGCTCATGTGATGATTTCGATGGTGGTTTTTCAACTATTGGCTCCGCCCTCCTCAGTTGATTAGTTAACTTACTCTTATACGCTACTCTTATACACATTCTAATCTTATGCATATTCAATACAATGTGTTTCAATACAGGGTCACTGGAAACTTAACCTAAGCTTACGCGAGGAAAATACTTCAAGTTTAATATATTCATTTAACTTTTAATTCATTCGTTTGTAATACTAAAATACTATTTCTAACAAGATAGTTTGTGTGGTGCAATTCGCACTCGACATTGGGCCATCACACTAGTAAAATGATTTTTAGTTTTGTATTAATTTCAGGTCGACGGGTACCCTGCTTGCTTCGCCTTTTGCATGCCCTTGCACGTGTATATGGTATGCATGTTCTCCTCTTATTTTCTGTATTGTGACTATTTACTGGTAGTGTTGTTGTTGTTGAAAGCTGCTACAAGTCCTGATGATGTTGTAGTATATGATGTTGGTCAAAATATATTTATTTATATTTGCCTTAGCTTTGTTGTTGAAACCATAGATTAGTAGATGAGACACTAGAAAATGTCCCTTATACACTAATGCATTTTTGATGGAATTGCACTGATGCAATGAAAGAAAACTTTGATTCGCTGCAAAAAAAGTGTAGCCTCGCCGTAAAATAATGTGGCCTCGCCGCAAAAATTTTGTAGCAAGCACTGATGGAAAATTTATTTTAAGAGTTTTGTTTATCGAAACGTCAAAATAAATAATTATAAATATTAACGGTTTTTATTCGTGAAAAAGATGTATAAAACATATTTCTAAAGATAATAAATATATTCTATCACATTTTACACAGCATTTCCTAATTTGCTTCTTTATATTTCCTATAAATGCAGTCGGTAACCAAAACTTTTTTGTTGTAAATGCACAATTATGCGCTTAATTACGAAAATATTTTAGAACGATGTGAGCAGAATAGTATAAAAGAAACTGAATACAAATAGAACCCTTTAGTACCTATGGTTGCACTGTTAAGAAATCGTACACATTGATTGATAAAGACACAAGAACAACAATGTGGTTCCCCCCACGCATTGTGTACGTGAGTTCAACATACCAAACAGTCAAAAGTCAAACTGATTTTTTTAAGCGGCGAATAGCGAGTGTTACATCTAATAATCTATGGTTGAAACTGCCAAGGAAGTTTCTAGTTTTTGTTCACTATTTTTCTGTAATCTTATGTAAAAACTGTTGTGTTTAGATGTCGTGACGACCTTTATTGTAAGACTTCAAGTACAAGACTGACTCGTCATACTAGTAATATAAATATACACACTATAGAACTAATACTAATTCAAGTAAGTTATACATAGACAAGAGGATGGTAATACAACATCTCCCTTATATAACAAGATCATATGATATACCCTCAATTATTAAGCAAATCTTTTATGTAAATCTATAGGACTAATATTAATGCAAGTAAGTTATACATAGACAAGAGGATGGTAATACAACATCTCCCTTATATAACAAGATCATGTGATATACCCTCAATTATTAAGCAAATCTTTTAGGTGGAACCACTTTCCTACCAAAACGAGTAACATAGTCATGAGAAGCAGTCACGGAATTGGAATCAGGTTCAATTATTTTATTTTGTTTTGGTGTTATAGCCTGTGATTGATCGCCTGAGTTGGTCGAAATAGGATAGGATATCGGCGATTCGAAAATAAACTGTCGATTCCGACGGTAGCAACCGCCGTCCTTCCCACTGACCCAATAAGAACGAGGTTCCATGCTTTTTGAGACAATTTCACCAGGACTCCATACCGAGTCTGGGCTTTTCTTAAAATATACGGATTTGCCTGTTGGCAAACTGCTTTGGGATTTGGTATTTTTATTATAGCGTGATGCCACTACGGACTTATTTTTATTGAATAGCTGCAAATGTTTATCTATGTTGACTAATTGAGGCTTAAAATTTTTATTTAAAGACGGTAGTTTTGTGCGTAATTTACGTGACATTAAAAGCTCTGATGGAGAGTTCATAACTCCTTTCTGTGTTGTACGATAGTGAAGTAAAGCTATGTACGGATCAGACCCCGATTCATCACACTTTCTTAAAAGCTTTTTAATCGTTTGAATTGATCTCTCTGCTAATCCATTGGATCGTGGTAAATATGGACTGGACGTGTAATGATCAATATTCCAGGCATTCGTAAATATTTTAAAATTTTCTGAATTGAACGGTGGTCCATTGTCGGACACAATTATGTTAGGAATACCGTGACGAGCAAAAATCGATTTTAATTGTGTTATAACATGATTGCTGGAATAACCTGAGTGTAGTAAAGCAATTTCAACAAACTTAGAGTAATAATCCACAACTAGTAAATAAGGATTATTCTTAAAAGTAAATAAGTCCATCCCAACTTTGAACCATGGCAAGGGTGTTATATCATGGGACTGGATGGGTTCTTTTGGAAGATTGTTTCTGTGACGTAAACACGACTCGCAATTATCGATTAAATTGTTAATGTCTTGATTAATATTTGGCCAATACATGTGCTCTCTAGCAAGATTCTTACAACGCTCAATTCCTAAATGTCCCTCATGTAGAAGTTCTAACATTTTATGACGTAATGACGTCGGGATCACAAGGCGATGACATTTAAAGACCAAATCATCAACAACATGCAAATCATGACGAATCGAGAAATATGGGTTGACATTTTGTTCACAAGCTTTCTTATGACAAGGCCAACCAATTTGACAATATTTCTTTACTAAAGAAAGGACTTTGTCATTACGGGAAGCAGAACGAATTTCATCGACCTTTGTTTGTGACGCAGACAAATGTGACGTCAGAAGATTACAATGCAGCGCCACTTCTTTATCAAATTCTGTAAGAGAATGATCGGAAAGTGGTGCTCTCGACAATGTATCAGCAATGAACAAATATTTTCCAGGTTTATAAGTTACTGTTAAATTGTAGCATTGTAATTTTAACATGACACGTTGCAATCGGACAGGGATTTTATGCAATGCGCGATCAAAAAGCGGAACCAGTGGCTTGTGATCAGTTTCAACAGTTATTTGTCTCCCAAATATAAATTGATGAAACTTTGTGCAGCCAAACAAAATTGCAAATAATTCTTTCTCAATTTGAGCGTAATTTTGTTGACTTGCCGTTAGAGTAGCTGATGCATACGCTATAGGTTTGGAATCGTGGGTTATGACAGCCCCTACTGCTGACTGAGATGCGTCAACAGACAATGTTACCCTTTTCGATGGATTAAAATACGTTAGAATAGGCGGACTGGAAATAAGATTCTTTAAGTGATTAAATTCTTTTTCATGGTTGGGAGACCAGTGCCACAATACGTCTTTCTTTAAGAGATTGCGAAGATTACTACTCTCAAAAGAAAAATTTTTAATAAATGAACTTAAGTAATTAATCATACCAAGGAACCTTTGTAAGTCAGAAACATTTTGTGGATGTGGCATTTGACGAATAGCCAAGATTTTGTTATCATCTGGACGTATTCCTTGAGCGTTAAAGATGTGACCAATAAATTTGATTTCACTACATAAGAGTTTAGATTTTTCTTTGTTAAACTTCAAGCCAATATCACGGGCTTTGTTTAATACAAGTAAGAGAGTTTTATCGTGTGCTTCTCTTGAAGAAGCATAAATCAAGAAATCATCGATGTATACTATTAGATTTGGAATATCCCCAAAATGCTTGAACATTTCCGCTTGAAATAGCTCTGGGGCAGCATTTATACCGAACGGCAGACGAAGAAATCTGTATCTCCCAAATGGAGTAATAAAAGTGCATAATTTTGATGCGGCTTCCACTAATGGCATATTCCAGAAGCCTGAGTTGGCATCAAGTGAGCTGAAATATTTCGCACCATTTAATTTGGCTTTGCATTCGTCAAGATTAGGAAATTGGAAGTGCGGTCTCATAATAGCTTTATTTAAATTACGAGGGTCAAGGCACAACCGCAGTTGTCCGTTACTTTTTTGCACTAGAACAATAGAACTCACCCATTCAGTTGCTTCATCAATTTTAGCAATGACACCTAACTGCTCCATTCGGTTTAACTCATTCTTAAGCGGAGATCTTAAGCTAATGGGAATTCGACGAGGGCTATCAATCACAGGTTGAACGTCAGGTCTTAATTTTAGTTCAATGCAGTTTTTCAAACATCCTAGACCAGTAAACAATTCCTGAAAATTATTCATAAATTTTAAGTTTTTTGAGATTGGATTTGCTACATCATTATTTCCCCCCTCTAACTGGTAATTGTGATAACTATTGTTTAAAGATAATTCATTAATTCTTTTAATAAGATTCAATTCAATACAAGCAGGTAAGCCAAGTATTGTTTTGCAGTTAATGTCGGCTACAAAGAATTTTAAGGTCCATTCCTTATTTTTATAAGTACAACTAAGAAATGATTCACCAATAACTGGAAGCCTTTGCTTGTTGAAGGCGAACAGCCGACTAGACGTTGACGAGATAGTGTCATCCGATATTCCAAGCTGATTGAAGTCTGAGTAGCAGATTACGTTACCTTGAGCACCAGTATCCAATTGGCATATAATGGCTTTGTTGTTGACATAAATAGTTACTTCCCATGACAAAGCTGACGATGATATTTTCTGTGATGATGATAGAGAGCTAGAACTCTGTGACGTTACAAGCGAGCCAAAGAATAATGACGTATCAGAAGGCGAGTCAGAGTCTTCGTTGATATTACGCACAAATATTTTGCTGCTGCACATTTTAGCAAAATGATTTTTCCCTTTGCACCTTTTACAAGTGAGTCCTAATGCTGGACAACGGTATTTGTGAATTTCACCACATTTCTTACACACCGGAGTTGAATTATCCAATTTGTTGCGGCCTTGATTGTTGTTATAATAGAACTGAGAGCGAAGTGGTTTATTGGTATTTAGAGAACCCGTTTCATAGTGTTGGTTAGTGTAGTTAGACTGTCGGCGATCAAGAGCACCCACAAACCTGTTTTCTGCAGTACCGTTTATTAATTGCATTGCATGTTCTTTGGTTGATACAATAGTTTTTGAGATTTCAATTGCCTTATCTAAATTTAAAACCCCTTCGAAGAGAAGTCGTTCCTTTATAGGAGTAAGAGAATCATGCAAACCACACACAAAAATGTCACGAACCAGATCTTCACGTAGTGTTCCAAACTCACAAGTGAAGCTTAAATTCTTCAAAGCCGTAACGAAGGAATCAATTGATTCGTCATTTTTTTGTCTTCTCGTAAAAAAAATGTGTCTTTCCATTGCGATGTTAACCTTGGGTAGAAAGTAACAATCGAATTTTTTTATCAGGTTATCATAAGCAACCGTGTCAAGGTCTTCATTAAATGAATTAAAAATATTGAGCGATCCTGGGCCCATGTGATGCAACAATAATGCTACCTTCCGTGTATTAGACTCCTTCTCCAAGTTTGAAGCACGCAAGAAAATTTTAAATTGGTTGAACCAATTTTTCCAGCTTGCTGCCAGATTGTCACATTTCAGGTCCAAGTGACGAAGAGTAGTGCCACCGGACGATGTGTTGGACGATGAGGTAACACTGCCACTAGCTGATGCGTCTTTGACCTCATCATTTTCCGACATAATTGAAATTTATATTGATTGGTGTAAATAAATATATATATATATATATATATATATAAATGTTCAACTGCTTTGATGATATTTAGAACTGTTATTAGCTTAGTAATCCCACTTCTGACACCATGTTGTGTTTAGATGTCGTGACGACCTTTATTGTAAGACTTCAAGTACAAGACTGACTCGTCATACTAGTAATATAAATATACACACTATAGAACTAATACTAATTCAAGTAAGTTATACATAGACAAGAGGATGGTAATACAACAAAAACCAAAACAATTGGCGGGAATTCTTTGTATATGTGTTTTGTTATTGTGTTTTTTTTTTTGTTTGTAGCTAAGATATTTATTTGTGATTTTCTTTGCTTATCTATGTTGAATTTGGCACATAAATAATTTGGCGGGAAATTATGTATGCGAGCACATAAGTTGTTTTTTTTTATAAATTTTATTTATTTCCCATGGTGTTTGTTTAGTACCATTTGTCCAAGTAAATGTGTTGATTATTTTAGCTTAAATTTGACAATTATTTGTACTACTGTATGTTTCAAATTTTAACATTCGCGTTTGTTCTTCTGCACTCGATCTTTTTTTTTTTTGTTTCTTTTTTCTTTTATTTTCAACCAAAAATTTAATACATTTGTTTTTCAAGCCTCTCAAAACAAAATTTTCATCCACCATCAACCAATCTCCCAACTTCTTTTTTATTCACCCATCTTCCGTTCCGATTCCCATCCCTACAATATTTTCCAATAATTCCCCCTTCCATTCACAATTCCCACTTTCCCTAATTCCTTGTTCAATCACACTTCCATTGACACCTTCCACAATCACCTTTCTACACAAACCAGTCAACAAGGAGAATTAGCGTCTTGCTGTGAGGGGAAATCTTGAGATTTTATTTTCTCACGATCAAACATATCTGCACATGCAACAATTAATCAAAACAGTAACATCTACTAACACCAAAGACAAAACTTACTATTACTAGAATCGCTCCTCTGGTTTAGGAGATATGTGGACATGATCTGCCACTACATGCTCGAAACCGTCGATGCTGTTTACAGCATGGAACGTGTTCGTAAAAACAAAATTGTAGGCCGTGTTCACTTGTCTCCACTCCACGTGTGGCTTCGACCCACTTCTCATGCTCTACGAATGTGAGCTAGCCGGGCTGAATTATAACCAGTACCAAATGAGTTCGTCAAACATGGCCATATTTCACCGATATTGTACTAACAGCCCTAGTATAATCCAAAAAATATCACAGAAATTATCACTAAATCTTAAAGTAATATTGCATTAACTAAAACCTAATATTGCACGATTAACCACAATGGTAAAAGAAAATATCACAGAAAGAGAAATAAATAAATAATAAGAGTGAAGTCTAGCACTTACAAAAACCAGTCAAGTGAACTTAAAACCTAAGAAAAATAAAAGGAAAAATAACTACTAGCTTATAATAAAGAAATAAATGGCCAATCTAAAAACTACAACGCCCACTATATAAAACATACATTACGACACAAACAAACCTTTAGCGTGGTATACCCCGAACATTTTACCACCAAGTGTGCCTAGCTAGTACAAAGAGTTGCCAACTTTTTTAAATTGTACATTTAATATTGGCTGGCCCCAATACCACTTGTCCAACTTGAAAATTTACATCCCTACTACGCGTGTTATACGCCTTGGCGCTCTTTTCGTGAGCCAGCTGTAATGCTTCAGAAATCTTCTTGCGAACCAAACGCTTGACTCACGACTGCTAAATCTTCCCCTTTTACAGAGCTCACACGACGCATTATCTCATAGCAGTTTGGGTGTTGCATCATGTGAGCCCCAAACACGCCGTAGGAGGTTGCGAAACCGATTGAAAGGTGGACAACACTTCTTAGCGCAAATGCTGCGTCACTAATATGCATGTCGCAGTTTCGTTGGTTCTCTCCTACAAACGAACGCACAATTTGCAAAACTGAATGGTTTACCCTTTCAGCTGCGTTCGCTTGAGGAGAGTAGAATCCTGTTCTGACATGTTTAACTCCATATTTTTCTAAAAACTCCTTAAACATGACAGAAACGAACTTTTTCCCATTGTCAGAATGTAGAAACTCAGGGACACCAAAAACATGTAACACACTATTTTCTAAAAACCTAACTATATTTGCGGAGGTGGCACTTCGCATTGGTTGGAGAAAAACGAACTTCAAAAAGTGGTCTAGGCATACGAAGATGAAGGAATTGCCGTTTTTTGATCTGGGATAGGGGCCCATAAAATCTATGTAGAGACGCTGGAATGGTCGTGCAGTGATGTATTGTTTATCCATCTGTGCATTGCTTTAGACTTTTTGCTGCCTTTGCATACATCACAATTCTTAACACTATATTGCACATCGCGAACCATTCCCGGCCAATAATATTTCAGTCTTAACATAGCAAGCGTCTTGTGAATTCCCCCATGTCCAGCTGAAGGGGAGCTATGACAAGCCTCCAGTAACCCAGAAAGCAATTCAGACGGGACCCAGAGCTGCCAGGCGTGATCCTCTTGTATCACATCACTCGTCAAAAAACCCGTACGTCTGTACACAAACCCGTCCCCAAAAAAAAAAAAAAAAAAAAAAAAAAAAAAAAAAAAAAAGAAAAAGCTGGGGAATTGAGGTCAACATCAAGTAATCTGTCTACCGATCTTATCTCTTCCAGATACATGCGAGAGAGAGCATCCGGCACCACATTCTGTGAGCCTTTCCTATGTTCAATATTCAAATTGTAAGCTTGAAGTTTTAAACTCCATCTGGCTAATCTTCATCTCCATCTGGCTAAACAAGTCTTTTTGGTTCATCAACCAATTCAAACTCGCTTGATCTATAATTATGGTAAAAGGTAAATCTTCCAGGTAAGGACGGAACTTCTTCACGCTTAATACAGCAGCGTAACACTCAAGCTCAGTGACACTATAATTTTTCTGAGCCTTATTGAGTTTCGCTGACATAAACGCTATTGGTAGCTCATTCTCCTCATCATCCATCTGAAAGAGAACTCCTCCCACCCCTTGCGTAGATGCGTCACATTGAATATAAAAATGTCTGTTGAAGTCCGGATTACTAAGCACTGGTGCCGAAGAAAGACTGTGCTTCATCTCTTCAAAGGCGTGCTTAGCTTCGTCAGTTAGCGCAAATTTCTTAATATTGTCCTTCTTGAGACAGTCATGCAGCGGAACTGCTAAGGTCGAATAGTCCTTAATAAATCTGCGGTACTAGCCTGAAATCCCTAGAAACCGTCTTAACTGTTTTAGCGTTCTAGGCTCCGGAAACTCATCAATTGCTGCCACCTTTTTGCTGTCTGTCCTGATGCTCCCGGCCCCGACGACATATCCCAGATACCTCACTTCCTTATAGCAAAATTTGCTCTTTTCTACATTTATTGTGAGTTTGGCATCCCGCAGGTACCCAGCTACACGGTCGCGCAATGCAAGATGTGACTCGAAACTGCACAACACACCAGAAGGTCATCGAGGTAGACAAAGACACGTTCTCTAAATTCAGCGTCACATACGCTGCACGGCATTACACAGTCCGAACGGCATTGAAGTAAACTGATATAACGGCCGTCCCGCAACTGTGAATGCCGCCTTACCTCTCGAATTTTCTTCCAATGGTATCTGCCAGAACGCATCCTTCAAATCGATTGCACTGATGAAGCGAGTGTCCTGAAGCCAAGGCAAGGATGCCCTCAATGTGAGGTAACGGGTATGCGTCTTTGATCGTTCGTTCGTTCAATTTCCTAGCATCAAAGCATAGTCGGTTTTTAGTCCCTTTTCTTACCAAAGACACTGGAGAGCTCCAGCTACTATTGCTGACCTCAATCACCCCGAGACTCAGCATTCGGTCAAACTCTAAAAAGATTAACTGCTGAATTACATGTAAAATGGGGTAGTGGCGTTGTTTTACTGGAAGGTGCTCATCGACCACTTCTATCACGTGCTCTTCCATGTCGGTTCGTCCGAGACCCAGTATAGCACAAGACGGAAATCGCGCTTTAACTCTCTCCAGTGCTACTTCTTGCTCTTTGGTAAGAATGTGTAGGTCCGTATCGAAAGTCAGGTCTGCAGATGTCTGTTTGAGTTCACTTACAGACACTGAGCTGGTTGCGTCAACCACTACACGTGTACACCTACTAATTACTGACAACCCAAAGGTTCGCCAGAAGTCAACCCCAAAATAAAATTCTTCTTGTACAGCGGGAACTATGAGAAACTCTGTGTCCTTTATCAAACCCTTCCAGACAACCGGAAGTGATATTGCACCTATCACAGCGGTTTCACCTCCGTTTGCAGTCCTGACTTTTTGCCCCTGTATCGGAATGACTTGTCGGTTTCGTGTTTTAATGAATTCTTAAGCACCATTTCCGATACAGTTGGCAGAAGCACCGGAATCCAGCAAGGCAACAACGTCTTCCCCGTCCAACTTCGTCTTAGTGAAAAATCTATTATCACTTTCTAGTGTCACAATGGCAGAGACTAAAACTTTCTTAAATTTCTTCATAATTTGTCTCTTCGCCCTCATCTTCGCTATCTTATCGAAGTTCCGCTTCTTCCTGCCGAGTACCACCTCACTTAAAAAGATCTGCTCCCTTACAGCATCGTACTCGACCTTACGCTGGTGTAAAGTTTTAATTGGACGACCTATCGGGCTTTTGCTGCGGATCACTGGCCTTTTCCTCTGCAGAATTCTTACAGGTTGGCCGGGGACTCCTCCTTTAATGCAGAGATCCCCGGATTCCCTGCAGAATTCGCGTTTCCCGGACGAAACTCACAATAATAGACATCACTATGACAAACAAAACACGTCATGCCGTGGAATGCCGAGTTGCACTTCGCG
The DNA here is from genome assembly GCA_937620795.1 of Thecophora atra. Classification (NCBI taxonomy): domain Eukaryota; kingdom Metazoa; phylum Arthropoda; class Insecta; order Diptera; family Conopidae; genus Thecophora; species Thecophora atra. The sequence goes on from OW569398.1 coordinate 50,814,899, forward strand.
TCAAGTGGGTTTTTCTTGGAGTGGTCCCGGGCATTCCACAACTAAAGCACAAATTCAAATGAAACCGAGACTGACAAAACACTTGGTTTACACTTGTGCTATTACCAATAACATCTTAATTCCAATCAGGCACCATTATTTGATTTCTGAGCGTCATTTCTATATATTCGCAATCAGGCGGTGGAACTCCTTACCAACTCAGATACAGAGAATCACCAGTACACCGCACTTCAAGCGGAAATAGTTACAACATTTTATATCCGCTTCACAATAAACTTGTAGATGATCTGCGTCGGTTCTTGTCTCCCACTTTCATTATTGTTCTCTCTCTTCATCCTTTCTTCAACCTTCTAGCTTCTGTATCTTAAAAACTCTGTATCCTTTTTCGATATAACCTACTTCTCGCATTATTGTATTATTATTATTATTAGTATTACAGCTATTCATTTATCATTTGTTGTACACTGAATTATACAATTAATAAGACCTTAAAGTGTAATGTATTGAAAGAATTAAATAAATAAATAAAATAAATAAATAATAGGACGAGGCACAGACATATATGGACGCGGACCTGAAGGACCTGATACCTGAGGAGGTCTCGGCACTTCTCTTCTTTGAGGCTTGTTTAAATTGTGCCGCTGAGGAGCCAGAGCCTCCACACTGGTTGAAGGTTCTCCCTCCTCAAGCGACAACCCCACCTCGCTAACCTGCCATGCCTTCGCTCGACTTTCTTTGATCAGATTTTCAGCTCTTTTGCGCTCACTGCAGAACTCCTTTAATGTGCTGACCTTACACGCGAAAGTCAGTCTAGCGAGGTTTGCCTTCAAATTGGATCTAATTATTGCGATTGATTCCTCCTCAGGAATCTTTCTCCGCAGCCTGAAGGTGAGATTATGGATCTCGGCATAAAAATCTTCAAAACTTTCGCCTACTTGTTGTTTGCAATCCATAATCTCTCTTATTATTTCATAGTTGGAGTCTGCAGATAGAAAGTTGCTCAGCAGCTCTCTTTTCAAATCCTCATATCCTCAGCTGCGGCTCCGGTGACCAGGCTGTGGAAATCGGTGAAGAGCTGCTCAAAAGATAATTCATATTGCCTCCGCATCTTTTCGATGCGGAATATGAAGCTCTCCACTGTCAATTCCTTACAAGAGCCGTCGAACTTTACATGCCACTTGTTAAGATCGACGCTCTTCCGCCTTGACACCTCACCACTACTCGGGGATATTGTCGGGCCCTGGAAAGAGGTGTGACCCAGACCTTGCTACGTTGCAACCCCCGATACCGCATTCCTGACAGCATTAGCAGCCTCTCGCCTTGTCGGAGTGGAGACATCTCTTGGATGGGGGTTTGGTGGTATACCTGACGCCTCCATCGCAGCCACTCTTCTGCCCAGGTCTGTGAAACCACCACGAAGTTTCTGCATGGCTTCTGCGCAACCTGCCATCTGTCCCTGCTGTATCATCATTGCCATCATTTGATTCAATCGATTAGAATCAGATGATGCAGCAGCGGCAGATGATATTGAGCTACTCGGCCTTGCAAAATCACGCTGTGGTTCCACACCCTGCCCCTCTTGCTCCGACATCTCTGCTATTTTCTCTAGTTTGGTCGAGAAGCTACTAACGCTGACGGTCAAACTACTGAACTCCGACCTAGCCTCTTCACTATTACGAGGTCGTCCAAACACCAAGCTAACGCACTTGCTGAAATAGTCTACTGGGAAAAAATCTACTCTTCTTTCTATCCCAGTATCTATATGGTCGAGTACTGAACCTACTATTTGGTTCTCTAGAGCCCTACTAACGCTTCTAGTAATAGGTCTCCTTGGCTCAGACTCTCGCTCGCGTTCCATACACCAAACACTAACGCGCTCAAACACTCAGCCACAAAATTCACACTAAGGGGAAACTAATAAAAACAAATACAAAATTGGAAGAATGGTAACCGGAAAGAAAGTATATAAAAAAACAAAAACAAAGAATGCAAAATAATAATAAAAAAAAATACTCCAACAACAACAACCACCAAAAAAAAAATCAATAATTATTTATACAAGTAATAAGAAATAAAAATAAAAAAAAATTCACAAGAATGTAATTCAAGATAATTAAATAATAACAATAAAGAAATTCCAAAGCAAAAAAAAATTTATATAATTGACAAGATAGGAATATAAAACAAAAATAAAATATTAAAAGAAAAAAAGAAAAGGTAAACTCAAAAGTAAATATTAATATTATAATAAATAAGTAACAAATTAAATAAAAATAAAAATAATACGCAAAAATAATAATATAATTATAAAAAGAAAATAAAAATTTTTTAAACAATGAAAAAAAAATTAAAATAAAAAAAAATAAATAATGAAAAGAAAATAAGAAAAATATATAACAAATGAAATTAAATGAAATATAATTAAATTGAAAATAAAAATATTATGAAAAACAAAATAAAAGAAAAAAATTATAATTGGAAATAAAAAACTATAATACTCTAATTGGCTGATGTGCGAAGTGCTGACCCAGGAGACATTCAACACCTGAACGTGGCTGTCCATTTAGTCAAGTCAACAGCCAGCCATGAAAACACTACTGTCTTACTGAAGGAACCCAGTCGCAAAACTTTACACAACATAGAGTTGTAGCAACTCCAGCTTCTGCCCTAAAACAATTAGTGTGGAAACTGTTAAGTTTGAGGCAGAAACTGGCGTTGCCACCATGTCCGAACACAAATTAAAGAATTAGAAAATAGAATTAGAAAATAGCAAAAAGAAAAGGAATATTAAAAGCAAACATTAAGTAAGTAGATTAAATAAATTAGAAAAAGAAACTCAGAAGTGTAAAAATGAAGTTTGAAATAAAAATGATAAATGTTGTAAATCATGTAGCGTTGGGAGCCATTTCTGTTGTGAGCAAGGTTAGAGTGGCGTGGTACGGTGGCTGCGGCTAGGCTCGCCGGAAATATGGGGGTGGTTCCTTGCCACCCTACCCACAACAGAAAACAAAATCGTACCACTATTTATTTTTTTATTAAAGTAAAACCAGAGAAAGGAACGAAAATAGTTAAAACAAAACACAGTCACATGCACCTACGTTTCCTTATGGGTCATTCAACGCAAACCCTCTCACACTCAGAATTACCTAATCAAAATCCTAACATTCTCCACTCAACCACTTTCAACTACTTTCAGCTAACCAAACATAAACCAATCACCCTACAAACCAGTAGGAAACTCACACACACTAGCACACCACAACCTAAGTCGTCGTCCCGTCTGTGAGCCGCCCACCCCGTCTGTAACTCTTTCAAGTCACAGCCATGAACCGCACTTGGCTCAAAGTGTATCTGCGGTTCCCTTAATTCTTTAATCTGTTCAAGTGTCTGTTAGTCCGTCTGTCTATTCCATAATATCCGTTAGTTTTGTCTGTTTGCCACGCCCTCAAGTGCGGTGACCTTCTCTTAGGTTCACCAACACATCAGCCTAAATTGTTGCCTTTTAGCAAGTCATCTTTTCCCTATTTATATATTTAATTGACTTCAAATCATGTTTCATTTTATATATATATACTTCATAATTTCGGTATCATCTTATAATTGTAATTTAGTAGTAATAATATGATAATAACAATAAACTTGTTTTAGATTTCATTTTATTATTGGCAAAAATTTGTATAAAATAGTAATATAATATAATAGTAGAAATAATATGAGAAAAAAAAACTGGCAAAGTGAAGTGATATTACAAAAAAAGAATACTTTTTTTTTTCTAGTTTTGTTTGTGGCTATTCTTGTTATTTTCTATTGTCCACTTGACTTAAACTCACCAGAAGCCGTGAGATGATGGCGCCACCGTACAGCTCTGCTTCTATAAAGAAATGAAATAAAAAAAAAAACTAATAACTAGTAAAATGATTTTTAGTTTTGTATTAATTTCAGGTCGACGGGTACCCTGCTTGCTTCGCCTTTTGCATGCCCTTGCACGTGTATATGGTATGCATGTTCTCCTCTTATTTTCTGTATTGTGACTATTTACTGGTAGTGTTGTTGTTGTTGAAAGCTGCTACAAGTCCTGATGATGTTGTAGTATATGATGTTGGTCAAAATATATTTATTTATATTTGCCTTAGCTTTGTTGTTGAAACCATAGATTAGTAGATGAGACACTCGAAAATGTCCCTTATACACTAATGCATTTTTGATGGAATTGCACTGATGCAATGAAAGAAAACTTTGATTCGCTGCAAAAAAAGTGTAGCCTCGCCGTAAAATAATGTGGCCTCGCCGCAAAAATTTTGTAGCAAGCACTGATGGAAAATTTATTTTAAGGGTTTTGTTTATCGAAACGTCAAAATAAATAATTATAAATATTAACGGTTTTTATTCGTGAAAAAGATGTATAAAACATATTTCTAAAGATAATAAATATATTCTATCACATTTTACACAGCATTTCCTAATTTGCTTCTTTATATTTCCTATAAATGCAGTCGGTAACCAAAACTTTTTTGTTGTAAATGCACAATTATGCGCTTAATTACGAAAATATTTTAGAACGATGTGAGCAGAATAGTATAAAAGAAACTGAATACAAATAGAACCCTTTAGTACCTATGGTTGCACTGTTAAGAAATCGTACACATTGATTGATAAAGAAACAAGAACAACATTGTGGTTCCCCTCACGCATTGTGTACGTGAGTTCAACATACCAAACAGTCAAAAGTCAAACTGATTTTTTTAAGCGGCGAATAGCGAGTGTTACATCTAATAATCTATGGTTGAAACTGCCAAGGAAGTTTCTAGTTTTTGTTCACTATTTTTCTGTAATCTTATGTAAAAACCAAAACAATTGGCGGGAATTCTTTGTATATGTGTTTTGCTATTGTGTTTTTTTTTTTGTTTGTAGCTAAGATATTTATTTGTGATTTTCTTTGCTTATCTATGTTGAATTTGGCACATAAATAATTTGGCGGGAAATTATGTATGCGAGCACATAAGTTGTTTTTTTTTATAAATTTTATTTATTTCCCATGGTGTTTGTTTAGTACCATTTGTCCAAGTAAATGTGTTGATTATTTTAGCTTAAATTTGACAATTATTTGTACTACTGTATGTTTCAAATTTTAACATCCGCGTTTGTTCTTCTGCACTCGATCTTTTTTTTTTTTGTTTTTTTTTTCTTTTATTTTCAACCAAAAATTGAATACATTTGTTTTTCAAGCCTCTCAAAACAAAATTTTCATCCACCATCAACCAATCTCCCAACTCCTTTTTTATTCACCCATCTTCCGTTCCGATTCCCATCCCTACAATATTTTCCAATAATTCCCCCTTCCATTCACAATTCCCACTTTCCCCAATTCTCTGTTCAATCACACTTCCATTCACACCTTCCACAATCACCTTTCCACACAAACCATTCAACAAGGTGGGGAAATCTTGAGATTTTATTTTCTAACAATCAAACATATCTATTTGCACATACAACAATTAATCAAAACATTAACAGCTACTAACACCAAAGACAAAACTTACTATTACTACAATCGCTCCTCTGGTTTAGGAGATATGTGGACACGGTCTGCCTCTACAACTTTACGATGATTGTCCACATTTAAAAGCACTGGACTCCAATAATTCAAAATGATTCACGAACTCGTTTTAGGATGAGTGTCCACACTTACAAGCACTGGACTCAAATAATTCAAAATGATTCACGGATAAGTTTTAGGCTGAATGTCCACACTTACAAGCACTGGACTCAAATAATTCAAAGATTTGTTTTAGGATGGCTGTCCACACTTAAAAACACTGGACTCAAATAATTTGCAATGATTCAAGGATCATTTTTAGGATGAATGTCCACACTTAAAAGCACTGGACCCAAATAATTTGCAATGATTCAAGAATTCGTTTTTAGGATGAATGTTCACACTTAAAAGCACTGGACTCAAAAAAGTTCAAAAAGGGTTCAAGGAATTGGCTTACGATGGCTGTCCATACTTAGAAGCCCTGGACTAAAAAAAAAAGTTCAAAAAGGATTCAAAGATTCGTGTTATGTCCACACTTGCAAGCACTAGACTAGAATAACGTTAGTTAATCAAAAAGTCTACTCACCCGTACAGCGTATGATCACCAAAAGAGAGCGAGTCTTCGTTGGCGGTGGCTTTTATTTGGTTAATCGTTGACGGTGGCCTCTAAGGTTAATCGTAGTTCTCTTGATCGCTTATTGGCGGCCTTGAATTAATCCCTTTGTTTACACAGCATGTATTTTTCTCATATTCGCAGTCTTCATCTGTGGCCTTGAAATAATCCTTTTGTTTACTCCAACTACGCATGTAATTTTTTATGTTAAGAGTCTTCATTGACGACCTTGAATTAATCTCTTTGTTTACAAAGTTTAGTTAATGTGACCTTCGATTTCGCTTTCTATTACTTTGCACTTTTGGTGCATAGAAACCTCTGAAAGAAGGGAACAATAATATTAAATTGTATAAATATCCAACACTAAATTATATTTGATCTAAAAAGAAAGGATTATTTAGTCAATTTTTTTATTGCGACTTACCACCAAACGCCAAAAACTAATGTGGCTATTGTGAATGCGTTGACAAATTTTGGGGCATTGTTGGCTGTAGAGTACAATAACTTTCTTAGGTATCATTTAAGACTAAGAAATAGCGGCGAATATAGTAAGAAGACAGGCTTGCCAGAAGCGAAACAGAAGTATATGAATGAATTGCCAAATATACGATTTAATGAGAAAACCAATCAAACTAAAATGGGTGTTAACAATACGGTCTGCAATGGAAGTCTGCAAGTCCACTGGAAGGAGGCGTTAAAGTTTTGTGGAATATAAAAGCGATTTTAAGAATTTGAAAGAGATCAGAAAGTAAAAGTTCGTCAAGGCGCACAATGGTTTCAGTGCAAAAACTGTGCTAGGAAAATCATTATTTAATTTTGTAACGACCACAATTCGTTACAATAATATTTTAATATAAATAGTTTTAGATTAGACAACTAGATACACATATTTGCATACATCTATCAGTTAATAATGAAGAGCAAAGCAAAAGACGAAATAAAAATAATCAAACTTACACTCACGTTAACAAGATGTACATGCCTACAAACAGAGTAAAACAAAACATAAAGAATATAAACCGACCACGAAGAACAGAACTGGAATTAACACACAAAACCTGTTCCTTCCAAGTGACCGCAGGTAAACAAGTACACACTACGAATACACTTTGATCTTAGCCATAAGGCCGAGAAGCGATACTATGGAACATTATGTATGATTCAGTGCTACGCATCCCTGTCCCAAGCTGCGTATAAATAATTGGATATGCCGACGATGTTGCGGTGGTCATTGTGGCAAAGCAGATACACCAGCTGCAATCATTAGCGACCGATGTAATGAGTTTGATAAAAACTTGGCTCACGAGAAACAAATTGTGTCTGGCTACACAGAAGACAGAAGCGGTGCTAATAACCAGCAGGAAAAAGTTCGAATTCGTAGAGTTGAACAGTGATGGAGTCAGAATCAAGTCTGTACCAGCGATTCGATATCTAGGCGTGACGGTAGATAGCAGGCTGACTTTCTCTACACATATCGAAATGGTGTGGGGTAAGGCAATGGCAACGTACGCGGCCCTAACTCGTATAATGGGGAATAAATATGGGCCCAGTCAGAAGCGTAGACTGCTGCTGGCTAAAGTAGTTACATCAATTGTAATGTAAGCTGCACCGGTTTAGGCTAAAGCGATACATGCAAAGAAGAACGTGCGACAATTAAATCAAATTTTTCGTTTATGCGCTCTACGAGTTTGCTGTGGCTTCCGAACGATCTCGCACGAAGCAGCCGCTGTGTTCGCAGGATTACCTCCTCCCGACTTATTAGTTGAGGAAATCACAACACGTTTCCATAAGAAAACAAACATCCGCAGAAGTCTTGCAGAATACGAAGTCACAGATATAACCCGCGTCACCTTCTCCAAGTGGCAAGATAGATGGAACATCTCTAGCAAAGGGCGAATGGAAAATTAACAGCGGACAATTTCACCAACTGCATGCTGCGATCGCCGGAAGCTTGGCTGGCCCTTAAATCCATGTGCGCCAATATTATGATGAGACAACGCAGGTTAGAACGCGAGCGTAGTGCCCAGATTATCGAACGATAAACAGAACGGGACAAACGAACTGAAACTGATACGTTAGAGTTAGAGACTATTAATATAGGACATAGACGAACGTTTGACCATTAGCTCTTTCTGCCTCCCGACGGTATACTTAGTGGTAGTTCCGGGGGGACCAACAGACAGGGGGAGGGGTTTTAGCGAGTTAAAGTCTCGCACTCAGGCTTTCGATGCTTTCCTCTCATATAAAAAAAAAAAAAAAAAAAAAAAAACACTACGAATACATAGCTACACAAACAGACATATATGTACGTTTCCAGATCGAGTAGAGAAAACCAGAAAGCATACATCTACTGACATATATACAGACATGTGAATAAATAGCAATCAGCCGACGGACAAAATGTTGTTTGAAATAGAATTCGTCTCCGTTCAGGGCCAATTCCATTGAAAATATCTTACAATTCGCACACGTTTTATTTCGATTGTCGCTTTTAACGAGTTTATCCGAACATTGCAAATCAGCCATTGATCTGATGCAAACACTAATATATTAGTAACGAAGCAATAAACGACAAAGGTTCGCATTTTTGAGGTATCTTGGGGACCCCAAGAAGGCCTCGTGTGATAAATTGTATTTTATTGTTGTGGCTTTTTATTTAAGCGCCCCGTTGTGGCTCTTGTATTCTAAGCGACTCACTGTCGCTCTTGTAGTACTAAATTATAAAAATTGTTAAGTAAATATAATAAATACGATACTCAATATTGCGTCCGAGCTGAACTCTCTGAGTCAGTGCAAGATTGGTGAATACACCAATCGAACGAAATTCGGCAACTTGTGAAACGCAAATATAGTGAAATTAAAGTTATTATTGAGTTAAATAAAATTTTTATAAATATGAATTAAAAAGCTTTTATAATTAGGGGGATATAGGAAGATGGTAGAAGGATGGCAAAAGGAAGGAGAATGATGTTTTAGGAAAAAGGTATTTAAAAAAAATTATTGTTGCTCCCCAATTCGCGACCGGCAGGGTTGAGGACCTATCTGCTAAGGAATTGAGCTAGTCGGGGAAGACAGCCGTCGCTAGGTTTACGGGGTCACGTAACAATATGGCGCCCAACAGAAACAGGCTGTGCTTTTTCCTTCTTCGAGTACCCCAAACTCGATTGCTTGTGCAGACTAAATAAAAACAGCTTAGCCCAATTGTAAGGGATGCGCGGCGGATGAACAACCACGGACCAATATAAATTAACATTGTTTTAGGAGATAACGTTTTCTACTCGGGCTTTTCTTCGCGGCTTTCCAGAAGCATGTGTCTTAATTAACAATTATTTATACTATGTGCTAAAATTAATTAATTGCACCTGCAGAAGGAAACTCTGCGGACAAACAACCGCAATAAACAGGAAAGTGTTTTCGGTTCGAGGTGATTTCCTACGATGACGATGACTTGGACTGTGCCAAAAGAAAGGCAAAAGCAATTGCATCGTAGAAGGGAAGCGCAACGAATGTTAGATCTCTGATTAAATCCTAAGTGTTAACACCATCGAAGGCAGGTCGTAGTATTCAAGGTTTTCTAAAAGAGGCCTAAATGAAGTAGCGAGAAAGGACGTGTGTTGCCGGTTAATTATGTTGTCTGAAAGAGAGGCAAAAGTAATAATTATAAAGTAGTTAAATCCTTGAGTGTATTTGTGCCTGGTGTTGGCACTTCGGAGGATAAGAAAATAGGTTGTTCCTCATCAGAAGATGACTACAGTACACGTATTAGTAGATGGTATCAGGCTAAGCCTAAAATTAAACGAAGATTACAAGCCAAAACAATAATTCTGTCGTACCTCGTTTGGTGGCTTGCTACGTATCCGCGAATCCATGGAAGCAATGGCACTAAGCGGCGCTCGTATACAAACGTAAGCATGTAGTCATCGGAAGAAAAGTGAAGCTGTAGAGGTCAAATTCGTGTGCCAGCCTTGTAAAATCCTTTCTCTGAATAAAATCCTCCATTAGATATCGCCTGTGCAAAACAAGGAGATAACAAGAAAGGAATTTGTGAAATCGAGTGCAAATAGTTACAGTCAAGATAATATAGTTAACAGAAATTTGAATTTAGTCAATTCAATTTACCATTTGGTGTTTATAAATATTTCATACTAAACCACTGGGCGATAAAACAATTATTAATTGATTTTACGTATTTTGACATTAATTGTACTCACTTGTTTATTATTTATATTAGTATTTATTAGACTTATTGGTCACAAATTATTATTATAATATTATTTTAGGATTTATAATATAAAATTAATAATTTCATCATATCATATATTATCACATTTAATAATTTAGGGAAATTGAAATTAAAGGTTGATAGCTTAAAACCACGCGAAAAACCGGAGAATTACCGTAGTCTGCAGTCTAATTTAAATAGATCGTCGGCACGAACGAGAGAAATAAGATTTAAAACTCCGTATCAGCATAGAAATAGAAATAGTAAAGAAATGGCAGAATCAGGAATAGGTTTGCAGGAGCTGCATTTAACGACATATCCACAACACTTATAAAAAATTCCCAAAAGGAGAAAGCACAACTGACGTGCGCGGTTGCACTAGAAAACAGAGTGAGAACCAACAAGAAGGCAACTGGAGCAATACCGAAGCAGCCGACTAGTACGCCAGATCTAAGACCGGAGAAAGGGTGTGCTCCGCAGGGTGCCCCACAAATGAATGCAAACAACCGAAATCAGTCAATTTACGGCAAGATTGCTTCGATGAGCGAAGCGCGTCATATTTCAGAAATGGTAACTGATGCCTGCAAACACTTGAGGGCGTCAGTAAACAACGCAATAACTATACAGATTAATAATGGTTTGAAAGAAGGATTTACACAAATCCTTGCTGAGCCATTCAGGCTTGTTTAATTGTATGAGAGTAGCAAACATTCAACAACCCGCGGATTCACACAATGCGAGAGAGCGTAGAGAGAACGTGCAATAGCACCAAGATTTTTCTCAGAGAAACAGACCGTCCGCCAAACCAGATTTACACTTGCCACTTAGTTCAAGAATCAGTAAAGCCAAATTTGACAAATGGGGAATCCTGTTCGAAATCCAAATAACTTATCAATAGACGATTTTATATTGCGGGTATAACACTTACACGCGCAGTATGGGTGTACGTGGTCACAGGTGTTGCGCGACTTTCAGGTTTTGTTATCAAGAGAAGCTAGAGCAGTTGTTATTCCGAAGCAACAGGCTTGGAAGCTGGGACGCGTTACGTCAGGCATTGTTGGTACAATATAAAACCAGCAGAACAGAATTCGAAGTCATGCAAGATCTTGTGGGTCGCACACAAGGTCAGAATGAGTTGATCGATGAGTATTTCCAGACAATGCTCAAGCTACGCAGCCGTTTGTTGAATCCTATCGCGGAGTATGAAATGATTAGAATCATTGAAAGAAATATGACGGAAAACTTAGCGTGTATGGCTTACCCGTTTAATGTCTTCAGTGTGCAGCAACTGCGCGAATAATGCTACGAAGTAGAAAGGTGCTTCTTGCGTTATGATACGCGTAGGCAGCAAACGACCCGATTCGTCAGGGTTGTGGACCTACCTTAGAGGGAATTGAGCTAGTCGGGGAAGACAACAGTCCCGAGGTTTATGGGGTCACGTAACAACCTTCGTTGTTAAGTTGTGGCTGTAAAACTGGGTCCAATTTTTTACATGTATTTGTTGTTGTCTTTGATTGCTTATTTTCGGTCTGATTTCTTTTTGTTGTCGAGCTTCAATTTATAAACCTGAGCGCAATTTTGCATTATGTGCTTTCAAGCTTGGTGACATTCTTAAAAAGCTTTGCGCGATGTTTTGTGCAGGTTTAGGTTTTTTGGTTCGTCAATCATTGTTATGGTTAGTTGATGGTGAGTAATTTTTATTTTGTTTGTTGGTGGTTATACAATTAAATTCACCTCAAATGGGGCGTGAAGGTTCTACATTCATGAGTAGTTTGTAAAGCAGATATAGTCTTCCTTACAAAATCTGAAGAATGCGTGCATTTGACGGGCAGGCAATGCGTGCCCATATGGGCACATTGATTTTAGATTAAGTCATATAGACGACTTTATGAAAAAGTGTATAGGTTTACCGCATTGAGAGTTAGCTCTGCTTACAGAACGGTCTTTGATGACGCAGCACTACTTATGGCTGGAATGACTCCAATAGATTTACTGGCTGATAGGGCAAAAAAACGCTACACACTCAAAAGGAGCCACAAAACGCGATGGAAACCTGGCAGGAGCAGTGGAACTCTTCGCGCAAAGGTCCGCTGGACACATAGGCTGATTCCCGAAGAAATGGGTCAATCGCACGCATGGGGAAGTGAACTGCAATTTGACGCAGTTTTTATCCGGCCATGGAATATACCGAAGCTACCTGCACCGCCTCGGGCACAATTTTTCACCAAATTGTCCATGTTGTGCAGATACAATCGAAGACGCAGCACGCGTGATGTTTGATTGCCCACGCTTTAGTCGCGCGAGAAGGATATTTGATGGAGTTTTCCGTGAAACGCTCAACTTGAGCACCAAAGTAGACGCGATGTTGCGTTCAAAAGAAATGTGGAACGCTGTTTGCTACGCTTCCGCCATCATAAATGCAAAGCTGAGAGATGTATATCTGGCAGAAGTTAGAGCGCACACATGCACACAGTGGATAGCGAAACAATCGAATAGAACGAGACCAACTAACGTTCCTGACAAAAACACTAGAGTAAGGGACTGCATTTAAGCGGACAGTAACATATGTTTGAGCTTCAGCTCAAACAACGTCGACGAAACTTCCCTTGCCAAGAGCAGGCGTCTGCTGCTAGGTGGGCCACCGATATTTGGTAACATTCTTGATAAGGCCGCATTGCAGCTTGAGGCTTTCTTGCTAGCGTATTTAGCATGCTGCCTGAAACAAAGTCAATCATCAAGAATAACTCCAAGGTATTTTATAGCCTTTTTGCTAGCGTATTCAGCATGCTGCCTGAAACAATCTCGAATATCAAGAATAACTCCAAAGTATTTTATAGTCCTTTGAGATGTAAAGAAATGATCGCCAGCTACTATTTCCAGCATTTCACGCTTTTTTCTGCAACTCATAAGGATGTCCTCCGTTGTGTGTTCTGCCAGAAAAAGACTGACCGAACTTAGCCAACTTTTTATGCGCCTTACTGGCATGTTTATTTTATATTGCAGAACATTTAAATACTTGTCGACTGCCACTATAGCAAGATCGTCCGCAAACCCAATGACCTGCACCCTATCTGGGAGATTTAAAACTCCGTCATACCGAATGTTCCATAGTAGTGGTCCTAAGACAGAGCCTTGGAGAAGTCCTGATATTATTTTATATTCTTTTTGCCCATCGTCAGTGTTGTATAACAGAACTCTGTTACTGAGATAACTGTTTACAATCTGAATTAGGTAACAGGGAATCTTCTTTTTTCCATAGCCTGAATCGTAAAATTCCAATTCGCAGAGTTAAACACGTTCTTGATGTCTAGGGTCACCACTGCACAGTACTCCTTTGTTCCCCCTTTCCACCTTCTGCCTTGAATAGCGTCCTCAGCTATAGTTACTAGCGCCTTTAACGCATCAATAGTTGATTGCATTTTCCGGAAGCCATACTGATTTTCGCTAAGGCCATTTGTTTCGTCGACGTAGCGGTATTAATTTAAATTTTGTTATGTATTATACGCTCCAGTAATTTTCCTGCTGAATCGAGGAGGCATATTGGTCGATATGATGACGGCTCCCCTGGTAGCTTGCCGGGTTTGGGCAGGAGAACTAGTCTCTGTTTCTTCCAAATGCCCGGAAATACACATTTCTGAATTCAAACTTGTAGAGTGTCTGTGAGTAGCTCCGGCCGATCCTTTACTGCTGTTTTTATCGCTACATTTGGGACCCCATCCGGGCCCACAGCCTTCTTGTTAGCCAGTCTTTGAGCTGGTGTCAACACTTCAGCCTCTGTGACGCTAGCAACTTCAAATGAAGTAGTGAAGATTACGCCTTTCCATTCTTACCGGGTGCAGCGGAAAGAGTGACGAAACTATGCATTTCATTAGTCGTAGGCACTTTTCTTACGCTGCGTGTTTCAGCTTGGACATTACAATTTTATATGCACCTCCCCAGACGTTCGTATTTGCATCTTCACACAAATGCTTAAACAACGTTTCTTTCCTTGCGGCGGATAGTATTGCGCAATGTCTTTCGAAGGCGTGGATATATAGTCTTAAGTTCAGCTTTGTGGGATGTTTGGCAGCGTTGGAATCGGCGTCTGGCCCTCTTACACTGCCTTCTTAAATAGCTGATTTCGTCGTACCACCAGGATACAGGTCGGCTTCGATTTGGCAAGCATCAGCAAGACGTGAGAAGTTACTCTGGGAAGTTATATGTTTCGGAGAAGAGTATCTTAAAGGACTCTGAATCGAATTGTCTGTGTATCCGGCCAAGGTTCTTTATTTTTGTGATGAATTGCTGCTTGCCTTATTGTTGTCTATTTCTATGCAGATAGCCTGATGGTCGCTAAACGTAAATTGTTCATTCACGCTCCATTTTAAGTCATATGGCTGCTTACAAACGTAATATCGATAATGGAGCTCCCGTTTCTGTGGAGCGTGCTCATATTTCCCTCATTAGCAAGGGTGATGTTAAATGAAGAGAAGGTCTCCAACAACGCTTTGCTGCGCGTATTTGTATATCGGCTTCCCAACTCTTCTGCCCGTCCATTGAAATCCCCCGCTATAATAACTGGATTACGGTTCTGTGCTTGGATTGCAATATCATCGATTAGTGTCTCGAATTCGCTCTGTGAAATCCTAGGTGCTGTAAACATGGATTCCATTTAACAACGTATAAGCGTAACCGGGTTTAGGCACGCTTTCAGTTCGCTGAAAAGGATACCGCCACACGACCATATATTTATTTATACTTTGTATGGTTCAGCTATTAATGCTATATCCCTCTTCACTTCGTAGATCATTTGCTCGAGAAGGCTTTGCGCAGCTTCGCAGTGGCTTAAGTTGATTTGCACAATCCTCATCTTCTCATGTTAATAGCCGCTCTCTTATAAACGATACAACTGTTGCTGCCTATGCAGTGGTCATGTGGTTCCAGCTTTGCGTCAACGCATAGCAAACTCTTTGCATTATTTTTGCAATCCTTAGCAAAATGGCGCTCGCCCCCGCACTTTCGGCAGAGCTTAGACCTGTTATCATTTTTACAGTTCTTTACTATGTGGCCGTAGTCTAGACACCTGAAGCACTTCAGTGGTTCGTTCAGTTTTCGCAGTCTACAAACCATCCAGTCAATCTTTATTTTTCCAGCACTTTTTTAGCAGTTACCGCCGGCAGACTAACAACCGCAGTTCGAGTGCCTCCATAAGCATTTCGCAACCCTTTCACTGCATTTTCACCTAGGTCCGCAATTTCAAATTGTGTTGAGAAAGTTTCTAAGATATCCGAAATCTCGTCCAGATCACGGCACTCTATAAGTATCTCTTGGGTTAAGGATCTCACTTCACCATCATTACCCAACACATTTTTTATCAACTTCCGGTACTGATTCTGCGGTGCTGTTTCCTTGCTGCTTAGCGGTATCAGCACCTCACCTTTTTTCGTTCTTCATATGCCGGAAACCTCTTCACCAAGAGTTTTTAATCGCGGCTTCCCTTTTGACGCTATGACAATTGCTTCTGGCTTAAAATTTAGTTTAATTAAGTTTATAGTTTAATTTCTTTTAATCTGCTATCCCTTTTTTGGCTACAGTTATCCATTTAGTTTTTTTGGCTTTATCTTCTTGCTCTGAAGGTATTTCCGGCTCCATTAGGTTTTTTGATTTCTGCTGTTTTGTCCTTTTTCCTGGTGTCAAATTTGCGCTACTAGTTTCCTCTCGCAGTCTCTTCGAAACAGGACTCTTCAGTCAATTTATCAATGGAGATGTCTGGGTTGCGCAGGCAATTGACGAGCAGGCTTATGCTTGCGTTGATGAGCAGGCGTTGCGTGCAAGCGACGAGCAGTTTATAGCGTCTGCGGCGCTATTGTTGTTATTGTTTCTGAAATTTCATGTATCAATGTCTACTTTTTATACTAAATGAAAAGACTTCCTACGTATTTCCGAGTATATCTCTAAAAGTAAACACAAGACGTATAACATCCAATCCTTAGAAAGGTAAAAGAACCCTCTTACCGAATTTCACATTTACCTTTATCCCTTGCGAAGTAAATTTCCGAGAAAACGGGTTCTGTTTACTCAGAAAATCAATTAATTGCCAATAACTTACAATTAGCCTTTGCATTGGAATGTATCTTATCTCTTGCTGCTTTGGCTGTGTTTAATGCTTAACGGTTGAGGGAAAAATTGGTCAATATCACATAAAGTCGATGTGAAACCCGACTGATATTTCATCGAAATAGTTATCAAGAAACGGCAGAGTGTCGCATTTCCAGAGATAAAGAGATTAAACACTTCGAATTCTCCGTTTCTAAAATCAGTTTGACGTCTATTAATAGAAATATAATGAAGCAAATTAGGAAATGCTGTGTAAAATGTGATAGAATATATTTATTAACATTAAAACTATGTTTTATACACGTTTTTCACGAATAAAAAGCATAATATTTATAATTATTTATTTTGACGTTTCGATAAACAAACCCCTTAAAATAAATTTTCCATCAGTGCTTGCTACAAAATTTTTGCGGCGAGGCTACATTATTTTACGGCGGGGCTACACTTTTTTACGGCGAGGCTATCAGTGCAATTCCAGCAAAAATGCATTAGTGTATAAGGGACATTTTCGAGTGTCTCATCTACTAATCTATGGTGAGAACCAACAAGAAGGCAACTGGAGCAATACTGAAGCAGCCGAATAGTACGCCAGATCTAAGCCCGGAGAAAGGGTGGGCTCCGCAGGGTGCCCCACAAATAAAAGCAAACAACCGAAATCAGTCAATGGACCATAGCGGCAAGACTGCTTCGATGAGCGAAGCGCGTCATGTTTCAGAAATGGTAACTGATGCCTGCAAACACTGGAGGGCGTCAGTAAACAACGCAATAACTACACAGATTAATAATAGTTTGAAATAAGGATTTACACAAACACTTTTTGAAATGAATGGCTTGTTCAATTGTATGAGAGTACCAAACATTCAGCAAGCCTCGGATTCACACAATGCGAGAAAGCGTAGAGAACGTGCAATCGCACCAAGATTTTTCTCAGAGAAATAGACCGTCCGCCGAACCAGATTTACAACTGCCACTTAGTTCAAGAACCAATGAAGTCAAATTAGACAATTGGGGAATCCTGTTCGATGGAAATCCAAATAACTTATCAATAGACGATTTTATATTCCGGGTTGAACATTTACGCGCGCAGTATGGGTGTACGTGCTCACAGGTGTTGCGCGACTTTCAGGTTTTGTTATCAAGAGAAGCTAGAGCAGTTGTTATTCCGAAGCAACAGGCTTGGAAGCTGGGACGCGTTACGTCAGGCATTGTTGGTACAATATAAAACTAGCAGAACAGAATTCGAAGTCACGCAAGATCTTATGAGTCGCAAACAAGGTTAGAATGAGTTGATCGATGAGTGTTTCCAGACAATGCTCAAGCTACGCAGCCGTTTGTTGAATCCTATCGCGGAGTATGAAATGATTAGAATCATTGAAAGAAATATGACGGAAAACTTAGCGTGTATGGCTTACCCGTTTAATGTCTTCAGTGTGCAGCAACTGCGCGAATAATGCTACGAAGTAGAAAGGTGCTTCTTGCGTTATGATACGCGTAGGCAGCAAACGACCCGATTCGTCAGGGTTGTGGACCTACCTTAGAGGGAATTGAGCTAGTCGGGGAAGACAACAGTCCCGAGGTTTATGGGGTCACGTAACAACCTTCGTTGTTAAGTGGTGGCTGTAAAACTGGGTCCAATTTTTTACATGTATTTGTTGTTGTCTTTGATTGCTTATTTTCGGTCCGATTTCTTTTTGTTGTCGAGCTTCAATTTATAAACCTGAGCGCAATTTTGCATTATGTGCTTTCAAGCTTGGTGACATTCTTAAAAAGCTTTGCGCGATGTTTTGTGCAGGTTTAGGTTTTTTGGTTCGTCAATCATTGTTATGGTTAGTTGATGGTGAGTAATTTTTGTTTTGTTTGTTGGTGGTTATACAATTTGTAATAAAAAACTGTGTTGCATACAAAGGCAGATAATAGACTGAATTTATTTAAGTAGAATATAAAAGAAAGTTACACTTACAATGCCATAGATGGCAGCAGATATAAAAGAAAGTTACACTTACAATGCCATAGATGGCAGCACTATATTGTAGATATTATTACAACACCTCCACTATATCTAGCAATATAAATGCATTTGCTATTAAGTCATTTGCACACCTAATTTATCCATAAACTTATAATGCTTAATGGAACATAGACTTTTAGTGAACAAATCAGCAGGCATTTCAGCCGTTGGTAAATATCTAATATTCACAATATTATTTGATACACATTCTCTACAAAAGTGATATTTAATATCAATATGTTTGGTTCTCTTGTGAAAAATTGGATTTACAGTTAATTTTATCGCACTCTGATTATCATTGAAAAGGTCAATAGTGTACATATTTTGTGTTATTTCATATTGCAAATTTCGCAAATAAACTGCTTCTTTACAAGCTTCGGTAATAGCCATGTATTCAGCTTCACTACTGGATAAAGCGACAGTTTTTTGTTTTTTGTTTCCCAAGATATTACACAACCAGATAAAGTGAAACAAATTCCAGTGTATGATTTTCTATCAATAATGTTTCCGCCCCAATCAGCATCCACGAAACCTTCTAGTATTGAGCTTCTATCAGCAGAATACTTCAAACCATAATCTCTTGTACATTTTAAATATCTTAACAATCGCTTTACATATGTACAATGTTCTTTAGAATGACAATCATTGAATTGACTTAAAAAGCTAACTGCATATGCGATATCCGGCCTAGTTAAAACCATTAAATACATAAGACATCCAATTATTTGCTGATATTGAAAATTATCTACATTATTATACACATTATTAGATGAATTCAACTTAATTTCCATTGGTGTCTGAATAGGTTTACATTGGCTCATATTAAATTTATGTAATAGCTGATCAATATAATCTCTCTGACTTAATGTTATTGTTCGTTTAGATTTGTTAACAGTAATGTTTACACCAAGACATTTCTTTATTTCACCTAAATTTTTAATCTTGAATTGGCTAGCTAATACTTGCTTTCAGTTTTCAGTTTCATTAATATTATTTGAAAAAATAAAGAAATCGTCTACGAACAATGTGATAATAGTCTTCAACTGATTCTGTATTTTTGTATACATACATGGTTCGATTTTAGATCTAGCATATCCTATGTTTAATAAACATTCATCTACCTTCTTGTACCATGCTCTTGAGGACTGTTTAAGACCATAAATAGCCTTTTTTAATTTAAGTACTTGACCTTTTTGTGTTATTTCCGAAAAACCTTTTGGTATTTGCATATAAATGGTTTCCTCAAGAGTGCCATTCAAGAAAGCAGTTGTCACATCAAGATGCGTTGTATTAAAACCTTGTTGTAATGTGGAAAATTATCTACATTATTATACACATTATTAGATGAATTCAACTTAATTTCCATTGGTGTCTGAATAGGTTTACATTGGCTCATATTAAATTTATGTAATAGCTGATCAATATAATCTCTCTGACTTAATGTTATTGTTCGTTTAGATTTGTTAACAGTAATGTTTACACCAAGACATTTCTTTATTTCACCTAAATTTTTAATCTTGAATTGGCTAGCTAATACTTGCTTTCAGTTTTCAGTTTCATTAATATTATTTGAAAAAATAAAGAAATCGTCTACGAACAATGTGATAATAGTCTTCAACTGATTCTGTATTTTTGTATACATACATGGTTCGATTTTAGATCTAGCATATCCTATGTTTAATAAACATTCATCTACCTTCTTGTACCATGCTCTTGAGGACTGTTTAAGACCATAAATAGCCTTTTTTAATTTAAGTACTTGACCTTTTTGTGTTCTTTCCGAAAAACCTTTTGGTATTTGCATATAAATGGTTTCCTCAAGAGTGCCATTCAAGAAAGCAGTTGTCACATCAAGATGCGTTGTATTAAAACCTTGTTGTACAGATAATGCAAAAAGTAGCCTCATAGTTGTATGTCTCACCACGGGAGAAAAAGTTTCTGTAAAGTCCATACCTTCGACTTGCGAAAAACCTTTTGCCACTAAACGTGCACGAAAACGGACTTTATTTTCACTGTCATACTTCTTGCGTAGCACCCATTTGCACTGTACAACTCTACCATCTTCAGGAGCGTCACATAACTCCCACGCATCATTATCTTTAAAACATTGTAACTCATCTCTCACAGCCGACTCCCAGTGCTTCTTTTCTGTTCCATTTAAAGCTTCATGGAGAGACAATTCAGCTGCATCATGTAATGTTTCACCGTCGACGCAGAGGTTTGACCACCCATATCTCTCTGGAGTCTTCCTTAAGCGTTTGGGTCGGCCTTGCCGGATTTCGTTCTCGTCATCCTTCGGTGTGCTGCATGCATCTTCATAATCGCTGGGAACATATGTCTCATCATGATTTTGAAATCTATCTGTCAAATTTTCAGAGCTATTTTGGCTTGACGTTGATCCAGATTCTTGTTGTTGTGTATCTTTGGATTTCTCACTATCCTCCACTGAATCAATATTTTGACCTTGTGCTTCAATTGACGTTGATCCAGTTTCTTGTTGTTGTGTATCATCGGATTTCTCACTATCCTCCACTGAATCAATATTCTGACCTTGTGCTTCAATGAGGTTTTCAGATTTTGATTCCTTCTCGATGATGATCACATCTCTGCTAGTGGACACATTTTTTGTTTCGGGGCTGTAGACTCTATACCCCTTTATATTGTCTGGGTATCCAATGAGTATACATTTGGTTGTTTTCTTGTTCCACTTCTTTCTTTTTTCTTTAGGTACATGAACCATCACAGTGCTTCCGAAGATTCTGATATGAGAAATATCCGGTTTTGAGCCTGTCCACAATTCATATGGAGTTCTATTATCCAACGCAGCTGCCACAATTCGATTCTGCAGGTAGACTGCCGTATTGATGGCTTCTCCCCAGAACTTCTTTTCCAATTTTGCATCAAAAAGTAGACACCTTGCTTTTTCTACGATCGTACGATTGAATCGTTCACACAATCCATTTTATTGTGGAGTGTATGGATTGCTTTTCTGGTGAATCACGCCAGCTCTGTTCAGAAAATCTTCAAATTCTTTATTACAATACTCTAGCCCGTTATCACTTCTTATTGCTTTAATTGTTGTCTTTGTTTGATTTTCTACTTGTGCTTTAAAAATTTTGAAGTATTTTAAAGCCTCATTTTTGTGCTTCAAAAAATAAACAAATGCCATACGACTATGATCATCAACAAATAACAAGAAGTATCTCGAACCACCTAGAGACATATACTCCATAGGTCCACAAATGTCTGTATGCACAATATCTAGTAGACTATTGCTTCGCTGGCTAGTGCTTTTAAACGGTAATCTGCACTGTTTCCCTTCGCAGCATGTTCTACACGAGGACTTGCTTATATCGACTTTTTTATCAAGTGGCATGCCCTGTACAGCGTTCTTCATCTTATTTAAATAATCTTTATTGACGTGTCCTAATCTGCGATGCCATGTTATTACTGACACAACTGATGCTGCTAAACATTCTTGTTTTAACAAATTCACTTTATATACTCCGTTGACCAACACTGCCGTAGCAACCAACTTATTTTTTTGATTAAATACTAAACAGCCTTCTTCTGTGAAAGAGACACTGTTGCCTTTCATAATCAGCTGACTAACAGATAATAAGTTTGTGGTTATGCTTGGTACACAAAACACGTTTTCGACTATAATATCGTATTCACAGTCGTCTGTTGTTGTTGTAATTTTGACATCGCCAGAACATAATACCGACACCTTTTCACTATTTGCAACAACAATTTCTTTATTTTGTTCGTACTTTGCATTCATAACCCAGCCTTCATTTGCTGTTAGGTGTACACTCGCGCCCGAATCGATATACCATTCATCTTTGGAGAAATTTCCATTCAGGAACACTGCGCTAAAAGCATTCGACAGCATTCGATTCTTATTTTTCTGATTTGACGAGCTGTTTTCGTTATTTGTACACTGGTTTTTATAATGTCCGATCTGTTTACATCGATAACATTTTATCTGCTTGACGTTTGAATTTGACAAGCCAGTGCTGCCTTTATCATTTTTCATTATAGACAAATTTGTATTTTGTTTGCCCTTGAACTTAGAACGGAAAGCAAAAGCACCATTAATTTGACTCTCGTCATGACTTGCTATATCCATGTCCAACAATTTTGTTTTGATGGAATCTGCCGTTATTGGGATCCCGGAATGCTCGATTGCCATAACCATGGGCGAGAAATGATCAGGTAAACCTGCTAATAGCAACGATCCTGTCCACTGGTCATTGATCTCAAAACCTGTTCCACTGAGTTTCTGTGCTGTATCAATTATCTGCGTCACGTAGTTTGTCATTGAGCTGCAACTCTCTCGCCGGATCGAAATCAAATTCCTTAGTAGACTTATTCTTCGTGAAAATCCGTTGTCGTCAAAAAGTTGTTTTAGCTTTTCCCATAATTCTTTCGAAGTTGTTACGTTTTTCACGTGTACATATAAAGACGGGTCGATTGTCATAATTAGTTTCGCTTTGGTTTTTTTATCATCTTCAGCTTTTATATCTTTTCCGTCTTCTGGCTTAACGTGATGCCTCGTGCCTTCGAGGATTAGGAAATTCTCTGCCGCAAAACACCATTCGCTGTAATTATCGCGTCCCGATAGCTTGGGAACGTTGACAAGATAGTTTGTCGACATTTTAAATTGCGATAATAATTCTGAATTCGTCTTTTTAACACTTGCAAATCTGCAAAAACTGGCTAAAAAATTAATTCGCGAAAAAATGTGAGCGAGCGGCCCATAACCTGTAATAAAAAACTGTGTTGCATACAAAGGCAGATAATAGACTGAATTTATTTAAGTAGAATATAAAAGAAAGTTACACTTACAATACCATAGATGGCAGCAGATATAAAAGAAAGTTACACTTACAATGCCATAGATGGCAGCACTATGCTTATATTGTAGATATTATTACAACACAATTAAATTCACCTCAAATGGGGCGTGAAGGTTCTACATTCATGAGTAGTTTGTAAAGCAGATATAGTCTTCCTTACAAAATCTGAAGACTGCGTTCGAGCCAGAGACGGGTTGGGGTACAGATGTAACTCGTACGATTGATTAGCAGGCGAATGCGTGCATTTGACGGGCAGGCAATGCGTGCCCATATGGGCACATTGATTTCAGATTAAGTCATACAGACGACTTTATGAAAAAGTGTATAGGTTTACCGCATTGAGAGTTAGCTCTGCTTACAGAACGGTCTTTGATGACGCAGCACTACTTATGGCTGGAATGACTCCAATAGATTTACTGGCTGATAGGGCAAAAAAACGCTACACACTCAAAAGGAGCCACAAAACGCGATGGAAACCTGGCAGGAGCAGTGGAACTCTTCGCGCAAAGGTCCGCTGGACACATAGGCTGATTCCCGAAGAAATGGGTCAATCGCACGCATGGGGAAGTGAACTACAATTTGACGCAGTTTTTATCCGGCCATGGAATATACCGAAGCTACCTGCACCGCCTCGGGCACAATTTTTCACCAAATTGTCCATGTTGTGCAGATACAATCGAAGACGCAGCACGCGTGATGTTTGATTACCCACGCTTTAGTCGCGCGAGAAGGATATTTGATGGAGTTTTCCGTGAAACGCTCAACTTGAGCACCAAAGTAGACGCGATGTTGCGTTCAAAAGAAATGTGGAACGCTGTTTGCTACGTTTCCGCCATCATAAATGCAAAGCTGAGAGATGTATATCTGGCAGAAGTTAGAGCGCACACATGCACACAGTGGATAGCGAAACAATCGAATAGAACGAGACCAACTAACGTTCCTGACAAAAACACTAGAGTAAGGGACTGCATTTAAGCGGACAGTAACATATGTTTGAGCTTCAGCTCAAACAACGTCGACGAAACTTCCCTTGCCAAGAGCAGGCGTCTGCTGCTAGGTCATCGTCAGTGCTGTCCGATCCTTTACTGCTGTTTTTATCGCTACATTTGGGACCCCATCCGGGCCCACAGCCTTCTTGTTAGCCAGTCTTTGAGCTGGTGTCAACACTTCAGCCTCTGTGACGCTAGCAACTTCAAATGAAGTAGTGAAGATTACGCCTTTCCATTCTTACCGGGTGCAGCGGAAAGAGTGACGAAACTATGCATTTCATTAGTCGTGGGCACTTTTCTTACGCTGCGTGTTTCAGCTTGGACATTACAATTTTATATGCACCTCCCCAGACGTTCGTATTTGCATCTTCACACAAATGCTTAAACAACGTTTCTTTCCTTGCGGCGGATAGTATAGCGCAATGTCTTTCGAAGGCGTGGATATATAGTCTTAAGTTCAGCTTTGTGGGATGTTTGGCAGCGTTGGAATCGGCGTCTGGCCCTCTTACACTGCCTTCTTAAATAGCTGATTTCGTCGTTCCACCAGGATACAGGTCGGCTTCGATTTGGCAAGCATCAGCAAGACGTGAGAAGTTACTCTGGGAAGTTATATGTTTCGGAGAAGAGTATTTTAAAGGACTCTGAATCGAATTGTCTGTGTATCCGGCCAAGGTTCTTTATTTTTGTGATGAATTGCTGCTTGCCTTATTGTTGTCTATTTCTATGCAGATAGCCTGATGGTCGCTAAACGTAAATTGTTCATTCACGCTCCATTTTAAGTCATATGGCTGCTTACAAACGTAATATCGATAATGGAGCTCCCGTTTCTGCGGAGCGTGCTCATATTTCCCTCATTAGCAAGGGTGATGTTAAATGAAGAGAAGGTCTCCAACTCCCATAGCAAACTCTTTGTCGCTATGGGTGAGTGTCGCATTTCCAGAGATAAAGAGATTAAACACTTCGAATTCGCCGTTTCTAAAATCAGTTTGACGTCTATTAATAGAAATATAATGAAGCAAATTAGGAAATGCTGTGTAAAATGTGATAGAATATATTTATTAACATTAAAACTATGTTTTATACACGTTTTTCACGAATAAAAAGCATAATATTTATAATTATTTATTTTGACGTTTCGATAAACAAACCCCTTAAAATAAATTTTCCATCAGTGCTTGCTACAAAATTTTTGCGGCGAGGCTTCATTATTTTACGGCGGGGCTACACTTTTTTACGGCGAGGCTATCAGTGCAATTCCAGCAAAAATGCATTAGTGTATAAGGGACATTTTCGAGTGTCTCATCTACTAATCTATGGTGAGAACCAACAAGAAGGCAACTGGAGCAATACTGAAGCAGCCGAATAGTACGCCAGATCTAAGCCCGGAGAAAGGGTGGGCTCCGCAGGGTGCCCCACAAATAAAAGCAAACAACCGAAATCAGTCAATGGACCATAGCGGCAAGACTGCTTCGATGAGCGAAGCGCGTCATGTTTCAGAAATGGTAACTGATGCCTGCAAACACTGGAGGGCGTCAGTAAACAACGCAATAACTACACAGATTAATAATAGTTTGAAATAAGGATTTACACAAACACTTTTTGAAATGAATGGCTTGTTCAATTGTATGAGAGTACCAAACATTCAGCAAGCCTCGGATTCACACAATGCGAGAAAGCGTAGAGGACGTGCAATCGCACCAAGATTTTTCTCAGAGAAATAGACCGTCCGCCGAACCAGTTTTACAACTGCCACTTAGTTCAAGAACCAATGAAGTCAAATTAGACAATTGGGGAATCCTGTTCGATGGAAATCCAAATAACTTATCAATAGACGATTTTATATTCCGGGTTGAACACTTACGCGCGCAGTATGGGTGTACGTGCTCACAGGTGTTGCGCGACCTTCAGGTTTTGTTATCAAGAGAAGCTAGAGCAGTTGTTATTCCGAAGCAACAGGCTTGGAAGCTGGGAGGCGTTACGTCAGGCATTGTTGGTACAATATAAAACTAGCAGAACAGAATTCGAAGTCACGCAAGATCTTATGAGTCGCAAACAAGGTTAGAATGAGTTGATCGATGAGTGTTTCCAGACAATGCTCAAGCTACGCAGCCGTTTGTTGAATCCTATCGCGGAGTATGAAATGATTAGAATCATTGAAAGAAATCTGAGGGAAAACTTAGCGTGTATGGTTTAACCGATTAATGTCTTCAGTGTGCAGCAACTGCGCGAAGAATGCCACGAAGTAGAAAGGTGCTTCTTGCGTTATGATACGCGTAGGCAGCAAACGACCCGATTCGGCAGGGTTGTGGACCTACCTAGGAGGGAATTGAGATAGTCGGGGAAGACAACAGTCGCGAGGTTTACGGGGTCATGTAACAACCTCTGCATTTATTGTTGCCATCAATGTTCTTTTTGTTCTAAGACTTCTTTTCTAATGGTTCTTCGTTGTTAATTTGTGCCTGTAAAACTGGGTCCAGTTTTTTGCATGTATTTGTTGTTGTCGTTGATTGCTTATTTTCGGTCTGATTTCTTGTGTGTTTTTGTTGTTGTCGAGTTTCAATTTATAAACCTGAGTGCAAGTTGGCATTTTGTACATTTGTTGTTTTAAGCTCGGCTTCTAAATCCCGCTCCCTATTTCGGCAAGCATTTGTTGTTTTATTCCTTCGCTTATTCCAATTTTAGCAAGTAATTGTTGTTGTTGTCGCCGAAATCCAAATATGTTTCTTTTTCCCTTTTTTCTTTTGTGTTTTTAATAGAATTAAACAATCTGATTCGAAGATAATTTTATCTTGTGCAACCCTATTTGTTTGCAAAAATATTTGTGCTTTTCAGAACATACTCCTTTGGTCAGAAAATCAGCCAACGTTTCATTTGTCGAGACACCGGAAAAGGTTACTTCGTTCTTCATCCTCATTTCTCTAACAAAATGATGTCGAATATCTATATGTTTCGTTCTTGGATGATAACCGTCGTTTGAAGCTAAGTGAATTGCGCTCTGATTGTCACAATACAATTTCGTTGGTTGTTTTTTTTGAAAATTAATATTGAGCTCACTTTCAAGTGAACGTAGCCATATGAGTTCTTGAGTGTGAATATGAAAATAAATGCAAGGATCAACTTTGGAACGATTTAGACCATATTCTTTTAATGCTGAATTTAGTTTCATATTCCAAACGAGACTAGCCTGCTTCAGACCATAAAGTGCCTTTTTTAGCTTCATAACATGACCGCCTTTGACATCTATGACAGACGGTGGTTCAACATAGATATCCTCTGATAAGTCGCCTTGCAGAAAAGCAGTAACTGCATCCATTTGCTCGATTTCTAAATTGAATCGCACAGCTAAGGCCATCAAATAACGGATTGACGTGTAACGCACTACAGGGGAAAAAGTTTCCTCGTAATCAATTCCTTTACGCTGTGTATATCCTTTGGCAACTAATCTAGCCTTGTAGAGAATGCTGTTATCAAGTTCCTTCTTCCTTTTAAACACCCACTTTGTCTTTATAACGTTGCAATTGATTGGCTTTGGAACAGGCGTCCATGTTTGGTTTTCTTCTAACGATTTCAGTTCACTGTTAATGGCATCTTTCCATTGTTCACGTTCATCACCCGATAATGCTTCTTCAATTGTTGACGGATCGTCTTCTGGTAGTCTTGCAATATAACCAATCGCGCTTCTTTGTTTTCGCTTAGCAATTCGTTCGCTTCGCCTTACTGTTACTTGAGGTTTCGAATTTCGACTGCCACTATCTTGTTGAGCAGAATCCAGTACTCTATCAAGATTTTCTTGAACCGAACTTTGGTTGTCAACTTCTTCATGACATTGAATGATTTCAGGATCTTGAAAAATTTGTTCAGCTTCTTCGTGACCTTGAATGATTTCCCCCACTTCATTGTCATCTTCTAATGAATTAAATGACAATGAACTACTTTCTGAATCAGAAGAACTATCAGTATCATCATCCACCAAATTTTCTTCTTTATTTCTAAAATTGAAATAATAGAACTCACGTTTGTTAGCTTTTATTGCTGAATATCCTTTCACGTTCTCGTCGAATATAACATCTCTGCATGTGACTATTTCCTGTTTCTGAATATCATACACACGATATCCTTTAACATTGATACCATAACCGACGAATGTACACCTCTTCGACTTCGCGTCCCATTTTCTCCTTCGTTGTTTCGGTACAAGCGCCATTGCCAAACAACCAAAAATCTTTAGATGACTGATATCAGGCTTTTTATCAGACCACATTTCCTCTGGAGTTGTATTTAACAATTTATGGGGACTTCTATTTGTGACGTAAACTGCTGTCTGTATAGCTTCGGCCCAGAAAGTTTTCGGAAGTTACGCGTCATACAGCATACACCGTGCCTTCTCAGTCAGTGTCCTATTCACTCGTTCTGCTAAGCCATTCTGTTCAGGATTATACGGTACAGACGTTTGATGTAAAATGCCGCAACGTTTTAAAGTATTCTGCATTTGATTGTTGATGTACTCGGTGCCATTGTCGCTTCGTAGTATTTTAATCTTCTTACCAGATTGATTTTCAGCTACTGACTTAAATTCCAAAAACTTTTCATGTACTTCTAACTTGTTTTTCATGAAATAGACGAAAATTTCTCGAGAGTAGTCATCAATGAATACAACTTAGAATCCGCTTCCACCCAACGATTTTGCCTCCATAGGTCCGCAGACATCAGAATGAACCATTTCTAGCTTGGTTGAGGTTCGATGACCGTCTGATGGAAAACTCATTTTAATGTGTTTCCCTTCTGCGCAAAATTCACATACTGCGGTTAATTTATCAGCTAGGAACTTCACACCAGTGACCATACCATTCCTCAGTTTCTTGATACTTTCTACATTCAGGTGACCCAAACGCCTATGCCACTTTTCAATTTTGTCGTCTTCTTTTGATGAAAACGCCTTGTCAACTGAAGCTAAATTTAGCACGTACATTCCGCCAACCAATGAAGCAGTTGCTATGACCATGTTATCTTCATTGTAAACTCTGCAGCCAGACTGTTCAAACACCACACGATTTTCACGCCCTACTATTTGACTTACGGAAAGTAGATTATCAGCTACTCCAGGAACATGTAAAACACTTTTAACTGGTATTGAGCATACAGCACCGTCTCTGATTACATTCAGATTAATTTCACCTCTGGAAACTGCATTGAGAGTAGTATCGTTAGCAATTTTGACTTCTCCATGATGCACCTTTGGGTTTTTGATAAGGCTTGCATCTTTAGTCATGTGACACGAAGCGCCACTATCAACATACCATGCGTCTTTACCGGAACTTTGTGAGAAATTATTAACATAAAGCGCAGAATTTTTCTTCCAATTCCTTTTAAAATCCTTTTTTCGATTGGGGCATTCAGCACTAAAATGGCCAAGTCCATTGCATGTAAAGCATCTACGATCGGTAGCAGAAGACGTCTGCCACGGTCCTTTCCTTTACTTTTAGCGAATGCTTTCTTGCTTATCAGTGCATGATTCGGATTTTGAATGCAAACATCTTGCAGAAGCTTCATTTTTATGGAATCGGCTGAAATCTTAGTTCCGGTACTCCCTAACGACATTATCATGGGCCTACACACCTCAGGCAACCCTTTCAACAGCAAACAGCCTAGCCATTCATCATTCACGATGAAACCAATAGATCCTAACTTCTGTGAAGTGGTCACAATCTGTGATACATATTCTTCTACGGAACTACAATCTTCCAATTGTACCGAGCATAGCTTTTGCAATAAACCAACCTTTCTATCCAATCCAGAGTCTTCAAAAAGATTCTTCAACACTTTCCAGACATCTTTAGCTTTTTTAGATTCTCTCACATAAACGAATAGACTCTTATCTAGGGAAAGAATTAAGCGACATCGTGCTTTTTCTTCCTTTTCAGCGTTCACAGTTTCAGCTGATCCATCCACGTACTTCCACAAGCCTTCTAGCTTCAATTGAGTCTCAATTGCAAAGCTCCAAGTCATCCAGTTTTCCGAGCCAGTCAGTTTTTCAAATTTATGCAATTCTCCTTCCATCTTAGTAGCTTAAGGTTCTTGCACGTATATATATTATTTAAAAATTATATCAGAACTTAATGTGACTGGGCCCATAACCTAATAGAATTAAACGATCTGATTCGAAGATAATTTTTTTAAGGAATAATAAATTTATTAGAGAAAAATTCTAGAACACAATAACAAATTTTTCTGAAGTAAACAGATATAAAATCATTTCGATTTTTCAAGTATTAACAGACAAAGTATATCAATTTCAACAGTTTTGTTTGTTGTTGTACAAGTCTAGCGTAGCGTAGTAGCGTAAGTAGCGTACTCTACCTTGTGTGCTTTTCCCCGCTGGTGCTTTCAAGTTTGGTGACATTCTTAAAAAGCTTCGCGCAATGATTTCGTTCGTCAATCATTGTTATGGTTAATTGATGGTCAGTAATTTTTTTTTGTTTGTTGGTAGTTATAGAATTAAATTCACCTCAAATGGGGCGTGAAAACGATTTTCACAAGACCAGCTCAGTGGGGAAGCAGGCCAGGTTATACATCCATGAGTAGTTTGTAATGCAGATATAATCTTCCTTATAAAATCTGAAGACTGCGTTCGTACCAGACACGGGTTGGGGTACAGACGTTTGATGAGCAGGCAATGCGTGCGTTCAACGAGCAGGCAGTGTGTAATTTGACGAGCAGGCAAATGCGTGCGGTGCGGGGCGGCATATAACAACGTCGACGAAACTACCCTTGCTCCAAAAATAACTCCAAGGTATTTTATAGTTTTTATACCCTACACCTTAAGGTTGAGGGTATATTCACTTTCTACCGGAGTGTGTAACGCATAGAACTAGACAAGATAGGTATGGAAAAGTATATATATTCTTGATCAGCATCACCACCGAAATTGAAATAACGATGTCTGTCCGTCTGTCTGTCTGTCTGTCTGTCCGTTGAAATCACGATCACAGGAGAACGGACTAAGATATCAAAATGAAATTTGGCAAAAATATTCGTTGCTATGTTGGGGTGTTTCGTATTGAAAATGGGCAAAATCGCCCAAGGACCACGCCTACTTTTTATATCGAGAGTGCAGGTAGCTCTGCTTTGCCTATTAAAAAAGGCCATATCAGCATCACTTTTTGAGAGAAGACAAGAATATTTTATATTTATTTATTTATTTATTTATTTATTTATTTAACAATTATACAGGAGGTGCCCTAAGAATGAGTTCTTTTTTAGCACAGAAAAGTAACATACAATATAAAGAACAATAACAAATTAATTCAAAACTTATCTTAACTTACTTAACAACTTAACTAATAAACTTATAACAACTGAACTAAATTAAGATATTTTGGGGGGAGGAGAAGAGGAGAAGGGCACAAAGAGAAAAATAAAAAGAAAGAAGAAGAAGAAGTAGCTCTTTAATGTAGTGACTTTTTAGGTGCTAAAGAAATGTTCCCAAGCAAGCCGCCTGAAGGCTTTCTCTTCCACAGTAGTTTTCAGTCTGTTTGGTAAATTATTCCATAACTTGATAGTGCTGACAAAGAACAATCTCCCCGTGCTAAGGTAGTTGAACTGCGGAATTATTAGATTACGTGAACGACTGGAGCTACCAAAGCATAATTTTATAAACAAATAGGTAGGTAGCCCCGTATAAATTAGCCTGTGCAGGAAAACACAGTTACGAAAATTAATAAGGTCGAAGAGATCACCACCTATGATAGAGTGTCTCCGACCACCAAGTCGGTCAAAGCGTCGTAGACCATAAACAAATCTGGTCAAGTTGTTGAATAAGACCCTTAATTTGTTCGTCGACACAGAATCAAAGTTACAATACACCAATTCGCTATATGTTATGATGGGCAAAATGAGCTGTCGCACAATCCTTCTTCTGGTTTCTACAGGGAGACAATTAGCCGCATAACGAAAATTACGTAAAACAGCGTACACTTTACTTACAACCACATTGACATGATCAGTACAAGTTAAAGTTGAGTTTATGCAAAAACCCAGATTTGTAATTTTAGATACAGTCGTGAGCGTCTTATTCTCTATATATAATGGTGGAATATTGGTCAAATTAGCAGCATTACGAAAAACGGGTAAGACAAATGATTTGGAAACATTGAGTTGAAGACAGTTTTCACTACACCAGCGAGAAATATTCTTGAGATCGCTGTTGATTTTTGAGCACAGGTTGTCAATGAGTTCAACACTACTAGACAGGTATAGCTGCACATCGTCTGCATAGGCATGAATAGTCACATATTGAACCGTAGAGAATATGTCATTCAAAAACATTGTAAATAAAAGAGGTCCCAAGACGGAGCCCTGAGGAACTCCAGCCTCAACTGGCTTGAATTCTGAGTAAGCCGTATTAACTTGAACTCTTTGAAATCGTTCACATAAGAAGCTGCGTATAAGCTCAGTCGCATTATGGGAAAATAGGAAGTACTTCCTCAACTTATGGCATAAGAGCGTATGATCCACACTGTCAAATGCTTTAGAGAAATCGAGCAGACAAAGAAGACTCACATTCTGCCGATCAAATTCTACTCTTATGTCATCAGTGATTTTGAGCATAGCTGTAGAGCAACTGTGCTTTGAGCGAAAACCGGACTGAAAAGGGCTAAGCAAGTTTTTCTTGGAGATGTAACAATTTATTTGAGTTACCATCAATGATTCACAAACCTTAGAAAGACTAGGTAAGATACTTATGGGCCGAAAATCAGACAGTAGAGTAGCAACAGATTTTTTCGGTACTGGGATAACTGTGGCTAATTTCCACAAGGAAGGAAAAGAAGAAGTAAGGAGAATGTGGTTGATAATGGCTGTGAGTGGTGAAATTAAGTAAGGTAGAATTAACTTGACAAATTTTATTGAAATTCTATCAAGACCCACCGAAGGCGATTTTATAGATAAGACTTCTTTGATAACATCAGATTCCGAGACATTCGAGAAATGAAATAACTCATCTTCATTATTATTGTAAGTTAAATCATCTATATGGGGGGAATTAGAATAAGTAGTCGAAAGGAACTCGCTGAAGTCGTTGGGATTTAGGCCAACATTCATAGACCTTTGACGCCCAAGTCCAACAGTTTTTAATCGTCTCCAAAGCTGCTTAGAGCCCAGATTAGGTTTAAACCTAGATACAAAGTACCTTTCTTTTGATTTCTTGATCATTAGAGTGGCAAGGTTACGCGCTCGTTTGTAGGAGTCCCAATTGGCTTGTGTAGTATTTCTTTTGAACCTTGTATGGAGTAAGTTTTTTTGTCTAATGGCAGCTTTAACCTGTGACGTGAACCACGGACATGAATTAGGACAAACATTTATTGTACGAACAGGCACAAAAGAGTCAAACAGAGATTGAACCACATCGACAAAAAACGTGATCTTATCATTAACCTGGAGGGCAGCCCAAAGGGGTGCCCAGTCAATAAGCGCACTCGTTCGAAATAGTCCGTCAGTATTGATAGATTTGTAGTCAAAGAAAGAAAACGAAGTTGGTAGGGAATTATTGCCGAAGCTAATGTCAAAAGAGCAGAAAAGTAAGTCATGGTCAGAGATGAAAGAAATCTGAGTACATAGTAAAGCTAAAGCAGGCTCCGAGACCGCAAAATAGTCAAGTAAGCTTGGTTGGACGTTATTACCAAATCGGGTAGGATGTGATTCATTCACAATAGAGAGACCCGCTGTAGAGAACAATTCCCGAATAGATGAAGAATAACAGTCAGTCTGTAAAAGATTGATATTAAAATCGCCACAGATTATTAAATGATTAACTCTTAGTGAGTAGCCGGCTAAAGTGTCAAAAAAATTACATAAATTGGTATGTTTGTTAGGGTTGTACACACATGAAACGAGTACTTTAGAGACCGAATCAGAAACAGAAATAGACAAATACTCGGTATCAGACTCACCAGACATGAATTCTAACTGTGAACGATAAATAGATTGACATAGATGGCGACTCCACCACCGCGCCGACTAGATCTGTCGCAGCGAAAGAGTGTATAGTTGTTTATTTTAAGTACAGATTCCTTTAATTCAGGTCGGAACCAGGTTTCAGTCACACAGATAATATCGACGGACGAGCACTCGAATAGGCTCCTAACATAATCTAATTTGTGACCGCTGAGGCTACGAGCATTAAAGTTAACAATATTGAATGCGTTATTTTGTTTACAGAAAATATCGATCAGTAATCTGTTATCATAATCAACACTACCAGCCGTAGGGGAGACAATCATTTAAGCACCATATAGGAAGAGAGGTCAGACAGCAAGCCAGGAGAACTCAAAACAAAATTTACAGTGAAGCTAGGAAGTGAGCAGACAACACAAGAGAGTAGATGAAAATGAACGGGAGTGGTAATTAAATGAGAGCAACTGAGAAAAGTAGGTGTAAGAGAAGAGTGTAAAAAGTAAGTGAGGAAAAAATATTGACGCAGATTTGAAGAAAGAGAAGGAATTAGAAGACAGTAAAGGTGACAACGAAAGTAAAAATCATTACAATATTCGTATAACAGTTTAGAGTAAAAATTAATCATTTTAAGAATTTTGTTTTTAAGAGCTAACAATTTGAAAAATGATTTAAGTCGTTAACAATAGTTGGAGAGCTGTTTGAATCATACTTTACATATATATTTCCTCCTCTGGAATACGCTGCAACGAGTTTTTTTTCACGTTTCAGCTTCAGCGCACATTGAAGAAGTTTCAGTTTTGTTTTCCCCAAACTTTCGTGGACATGTATTCTTTTATCTCCCTCTATGCCCAAATCGTCAGTACTGAGCGGCCGTCGATTTTTTCGACAAAATGAAGAGAGAGAGAGCGCATAAGTCTGGACCGGTCGCGACTCGATCTGAGCTTGACAACAACGGGACCATCAGACGCTTTGTTTTTGTCCTTACGAGTTCGGAAAATATCACACACAGCTAGCGAGTTTTTTTCAACACCAACAGTGTTGCACACGCTACCAAATAGTGATTCAAGATCATCACTCACAGATGAAGGAATGCCTGTTATTAAAATGTCAGCAGCCACGGCATCATCCTGGAGCTTAGTAACTCTGCTAGACAGACAATCAGAAACAGTATCAGCTTTTGTCTTGGCGATCTTCCTTTCCTTTTCTAGCAGCTCAACACGCGAAATTACATTGTGCAGCTCAGCCTTCAAGTTAGCGATCGTAGCAACTAATTCCCCAAATCTGTCTAAGATTCGGCTTTCAGATTTAGAGATGCTCTCACTAATTTGGTTGACAACACTTTCGCGGAGCTCTTGTAGTTTAGCATCGAAGGAGGCTGGGGAGTTGCCAGTTGTGCTGAGAGAAACATGCAACGGACTTACTGGACTGGCAATTGAGACGTACTTGTTATTATTGTTATTATTACGAAGTACTCGTTTCTCCGCTCCAGCGATGACCTTGTTTGCCGAAGCAGCAGCCCTTTCTCGCGTGTTCAACATTTTAGAAATATAAATTTAATTATTACAATTCGAAGCCAAAATAACAACCGATGTTTAACAGAACGAAAAACGACAATAACTTGAACAAAATTCTAGCCTCAAGGCAATTTTAGCGTTCAAAATTCAACATAAACGAGCTTAAATTGTAAGCACTTGAATATACACGTCTACTCTCCACGAGCGTACATCACCTTACCTGTTGTAGGTTTAGACTAATGCTTCCAGTTAATATGCCAAATATGGGCGTGATCCGCCCACTTTTTAAAAAAAAATTTTTTGTTTTTATTATTATTATTATATATATATTGTATATTTATTATTAGATATATAATATATATATTGTATATATATACGAGTATATTATATCGCACCACTTCTAAATATATATACGAGTATATATGCAGCTTTAAGGTGTAGGGTATTTCGGCTAGAGCCCGGCTGTAGACAACACCTTTACTAGTTTTTTTTTTAGCGTATTCAGCATGCTTCCTGAAATAATTCCAAGGTATTTTATATACCCGTTCTGTGAGCAGAGCTAACTCTTAATGCGGTAAGCCTATAAACTTTTTCATAAAGTCGTTTGTATGACTTTATCTGTAATCTATGTGCCCATACCGGCGCGGCATATAACAACGTCGACGAAACTACCCTTGCCAAGAGCAGTCGTCTGCTGCTAGGTGGGCCACCGATATTTGGTAACATTCTTGATAAGGCCGCATGGCAGCTTGAGGCTTTTTGTTAGCGTATTCAACATGCTGCCTAAAACAAAGTCGATCATCAAGAAAAACTCCAAGGTATTTTATAGTGCGGCACTCTATAAGTATCTTGGGTTAAGGTTCTCACTTCAGCATCATTACCCAACACATTTTTTATCAACTGCCGGTACTGACTCTGCGGTGCAGTTTCCTTGCTGCTTAGCTGTATCAGCACCTCACCTTTTTTCGTTCTCCATATGCCGGAAACCTCTTCACCCAGAGTTTTTAATCACGGCTCAGATCGCATTTTTTTAAGAATATCGGCATACCTGGCTTCCCCTTTTCACGCTATGACAATTGCTTCTGGCTTAAGATTTAGTTTAATTAAAGTTTAATTTCCTTTGGTCTGCTATCCCTTTTTTGGCTGCAGTTTTTTTGGGTTTATCTTCTTGCTCTGAAGGTATTTCCGGCTCCATTAGGTTTTTTGATTTCTGCTGTTTTGTCCTTTTTGGTGGTGTTAAATTTGCGCTACTAGTTTCCTCTCGCAGTCTCTTCGAAACAGGACTCTTCAGTCGCTTTATCAATGGCGCTGCTGAGCTAGATGTCTTTCAATCTTTACAGACTGGTCTGCCAGATTGTAGAGCGTTGCCTCACTATTTGATTGGATCTTCGGCCGTTCCCCATCATCACCACGAGTTCCTTTACCTTGACTCCCAGGCATTTAAAAGGTCCCTCGTACTTTGGTGCCATCTTCATGTTGAATTTTCGGCGGTGATGAGTTTGACCTAACATGAGTTGTAACTGGCGGTTTCTTGCTTGGTGACCGTATTACGCGTAACGGATCAGCGAGACCTAACTGATGTTCCAACTGAGATTCTACTTCTACATCATATAGATGCTACTTCTACATCATATATAGCTATAGATGTTTTAGTATCAGAGTGACAGTAGCAAAAGTATCAGTTGCATCGAGAAAGTATACTAACGAACCCGCAGAGACAAGTTAAGTTATTATTGGCAATGCCTAAGGCCGCTCCAGTTCTCCGGTGTATAGGCGGGGTAGGCTCAACGGTTCCCAGGGGAGCTCGATACAAAATTTATTTTTAGACGACATCCTTTAGTTTTATTTTCTTTATTTTTCAAATTTTTATTCTGTTGTCGTAGTGGTATTGCTGCCTAATATATACGGGAAGGGTACGACTGAAGCACTCTCGGTAGACGTGATTAGTGGACCAGGTGATGGTGCGTTGGTACGGCGAGCAAGCGATGCGCTAGGCCGCGACCGTGTACGATTGGCAGATGATGTGTTGTTTGTGGCTAGCAAATGGGGTACTCCATATGAGCAGGCGATATGCGGCGTGTGCGAGCGATTTGCGAGTCGGTAATGCGGGTATGGAAGCGATTTGATTCCGTGCCTTAGTCAGCCGGAACTTTTGCGTGTGTGCGAGCTGGTACCACAAATGGGTGAAGTAACCAAACGTGATCTTACGTTTGTCGCGGGGCGTGTAACGTTGGTGCAAGAATATTATGTGATGTAGTTAGTGCTGATTCTAAAGAAACCGAGGTCACTGGATAACGTATGAGTACCGACTGTAAGGAGCCGAAGTACTGTATAACTTAATAACGCTGGTTCTAGAGAACCGATGTCACCATATAACGTAAGAGTACTGGTTCTAAAGAACCGATGTACCGTATATCTTAATAGCGCTGATTCTAGAGAACCGATGTCACTATATAACGTAAGAGTACTGGTTCTAAAGAACCGATGTACAGTATATCTTAATAGCGCTGATTCTAGTATGATGTTCTCGCACCGCAATTAACGTGTATTTCTTTACTCGCGGTATTATTAGTTTTCTTCTTCAACGGTACTTGCCTGCCGTTAGCTCTGTGTTATATTCTTTTCACGAGCGATACGTGTTGCTGCTTCGTTGGATGATGACCGACTGCCTATCCTCTAGCCAAAGACAAGTCTTTTCTGTTGCCGCGGTAGTCTTTGTTCTTATTTTATTTATTTATTTATTTATTTATTTCACACTTTTACAGGAGGTGCCCTAAGAATGATTTCTTTTTGTCGCTGTGTTGCTTGTTGTCGAAAACTGATTCTCGTTGTCGGCTGATGCGTATGTGTTCTCTGTTCTCTTCTATTTTCTGGTTTTTGTAATAGGCAGACGTTGAGAGTTGGTGCTTGCGAATCAATTTTTGAGGAAAAAAAAAATAGTAGTAAAAGAAATTAAAAAACTGCAAAGAATTGCTACGATGTTTTTTTTGTGGGTATATTTCATTTATTTCATTGCAAACACACACATACATACACAATTACATAAATGTTAAGTTAGAACAAAAGAAAAGAAGACAATCGCATAGGAAAAAAAAGAGAGGATTGTTAGAAAAATGCTGGAGAATAGAAGGCAGTGTGGTTTTGGTCGCGAAGAGGTTTAGACGTGACAATTGAGTAGTGGTTGACCAGATTTACAATATAAGAACAAAAATTAAACAAGTATCATATTAGTGAAGTTGTTACATATATACATATTGTATCAGAACAACAGTCAATAGTGAATGCGTATCGAACAACGGAAAACCATCGATATATAAACATATATATATATATATATATATATATATATAGACATTTATATATATATATGCGTACAATACAAATACAATATAATAACAAAAATTAAACAATTATCATATTAGTGAAGTTGTTACATATATACATATTGTATCAGAACAACAGTTAATAGTGAATGCGTATCCAACAACGGAAAACCATCGATATATAAACATATATATATATATATATATATATAGACGTTTATATATATATATGTACAATACAAATACAAATATTAAAAATAAATAAAGAGTGGAAATATATAAATATAATTGTGATGAACCTACCTAAATAAAATTATAAAGGAACAAGAACACAAAAAAGAGAAAAGAAGGAAAACTTAAAAGTAAGAACAGAATAAAACCATATATGTACATATATGAATACCAAAACCATATGAGAGAGAGTCAGCTACAAGGTCAACCGGTACAGTTTCGCTATAAGTCAACAAGAACTTGCACATAAACAAGGAAAAGAAAACCAAAGCAGCAGAGGACACACAGCAGCGTAATCGGCGACTAGCAGCGGCAATGTATGTGTTTTTTTTATTTGTAAATAATATGTACCTAATAGAAGTAGATCATTAAATTATAAAATATGTATAATTTAAGCGACCTTCGAGTCTTCTTTTGTATGCACAATAAATTCATTTGTTATTTTCTTTTGTATAAAACCTGATGCCGGCAGGGTATTTGTTATGTCGAAATATTGTAATGATTGTAATTCGCAATTAAATTTATGTATTTGGATAGCTATCGACTTCCTTACGTGTTCACTATAAACAAGGAAAAGAAGAAAAAAAATAAAATAAATTACTAATTATATATTGTTAACAACATGTTGTGCTAACTGGACATTAATTCATCTCGTGTAAGGACACTGGCATAACTGCAAGGGAGAGGTGGGAATGCATAATAAGGGGCTTTTAAGACAAATAAAAGGTGTAATTCCTCCGGAGAACTAAGAGCCACGGTAGGGAAGGGCAATGTGGCAACATCACTCGCCACCAAGTCAATGAATCTCTCGTTCTCTCTCTTTCTCTCTCGTTCTCTCTCTTTCTCTCTCGTTCTCTCTCTTTCTCTCTCTTTCTCTCTCTTTCTCTCTCTTTCTCTCTCTTTCTCTCTCTTTCTCTCTCTCTCTCTCTCTCTCTCTCTCTCTCTTTCTCTCTCTTTCTCTCTCTTTCTCTCTCTTTCTCTCTCTTTCTCTCTCTCTCTCTCTCTCTCTCTCTCTTTCTCTCTCTCTCTCTCTCTCTTTCTCTCTCTTTCTCTCTCGGTCTGTCGGTTTCCTTCCCTCTATCTCTCATCTCTCCTAGATTCTGAATCGCTGAATTGGATTGCTGATTGCGCCTCTTACTATTTAATTTTGCGTGGCATGTGCATGAATTCTTCTCTGTGGTGAATACGAGGTCAATCTCGGAAGAAACTTCGAAAAAAAAAAACAACATCCACCCCGCCACTGATGCTAGTCGAAAAATAACTCCAACATGCACAAAGTTTCACTCCGCGGTTCTCAGAGACAAGGAAATTAAAACGGTAGTATTCATTACAGAAAGTGGCGCCCAACGTGGGGCCTCCTTAGTAGTTCAACAGCTTATTATTCGGTTAAATCATTATTTCTTTCTCTTTCCTTCCTCTCTTCTGACTGTTGGATTAGACTATAAGTGAAAATTTATTACATCAGATGTACGAGATGGTAATATTTAATTAAATTTGCATTAATTTATATATTTACTACCTTTACTATTCTGCGGAAGTGTATAGCAGTCCTTACATTATTATAAAGGTACTTTTTTTTTTGCGTTTAATTTTGTGTTCGAACATAAGCCCAAGGGAGAAATACGAGTTCTGAGCTGCGTAGCCGAACAATCGTCTTCAGGGCATACCGGAGAATTACGAGTTCTGACTAGACCTCGTCCTGGTCAAATTGCGCTGCGTATTTTTTTTTAATTTGTGAATTCACAGTCACACGTTAAGTGAAGAGGGATTAATACGACTGTCACAAATGGAAAATATCTAGCGGTGATTTTCGATGATGGTTGGCTGACCTACAAGTCCAACCAGTCAAATCCAACAGTTTCCTTTCCTTCTAGCGCGTTTCTTCTACGGGTTTCGTGTCATCTATTTCTTCATGAGATTCAGTGGCTTTAGCTAACCCATTTTTCCTTA
Organism: Thecophora atra; assembly: GCA_937620795.1. Classification (NCBI taxonomy): domain Eukaryota; kingdom Metazoa; phylum Arthropoda; class Insecta; order Diptera; family Conopidae; genus Thecophora; species Thecophora atra. The sequence continues at coordinate 50,856,194 of OW569398.1, forward strand.
TTGCGTTTTGGTTATTTTTACTGCCATTCCTGAAACGAGATGAATATTGTAACCATACGAATTTGTAAATAGTATTCAAATACGAAAACATATGTAACTTCTGGCGATATTGATAGCGATCAAATTAATAATACAATTCTTTCAATAGTACAATGAACGATTTAAAAGATCTTACGATTTGTGTTCACAAACTGTTTTAGTCATTTGAAACCGTAAGATATGACAGTCCGTCATAGCGGAGATAAGATGCCTCTGGGGCAATATATTGAATTTTGCGAAATCTGTAAAAACCCACTCAATAATTCTGTTGATTCGGTGATTACGAAATGCAAGCACCAATTTCACAAATCCTGCTTGAGGGATCGAATGCCTTTTGATAAACAATGTCCACAATGCGGAGTTCAATTGAGTCCAATCCACGAATCTGATGCCGCTCAGAGTTTGCCAGTCTTGACGTTGCCGGTGGCTACGGGTACAAAACCAAAACAAATTTCAAATTCAAATTTTGTTTATTGAGCCTTTTTCAAAACAAGTTATAAGTTATAAAATTCATATGAAAGTGTTAACAAAATTAAAGACTATAATGTATTATCTTCAAAACATAATTGAACAACAGTATCGTACTTAAATATATAAAGAGAAAGATTGAAGTTAACAAGAACATTAATGTGAATCGCTCTTGCTCCCGGAGCTTACATGTATTGAGAGTATATCTCCTAACCTAAAATATAGACTTAATGCTAACTTAAATCTACGAAAAAACAAAAACAAAAAGAAGAGTAAACAAATCTCTTAAAAACATTAAAGGCTAACCTCTATGGGAATCAGGGGTTGTATTCTTATAAAAATTATGACAGAGAGATGCATTTAAATCAAAATTAGCCGCAGCTTCATTAATGAAGCCAACAGGTGACAAATACCTTACATTTGAACAGCTAAACGCTCTCTGTTGGTTAAAGATATCAAGGATGCTGCTATTGACATGGCAAGAAATTCTATTGACAAAACGAATTAGAATATCCGAAACATAAAGGCCAATTGGAAATACTTTAGCTTCCGAATAAACGAACCGATTCAAGTAACGTTTTGTGGGAGATTGGAAATACTTTCCAATACAATGCCTTAAGACCTTTCGTTCCAAAATTTCAAATTCTCTAATGACCGAAGGAGAAACGTTAAACCAAATAGGAAAGCCATACAAGATTACAGGTCTAATACAGGTTTTATATAACAAGAGTTTTGTTTTCTTTGGTAAACTTTTGTTACAAAAAATACTTGAAAAGGTGCCCAAGATTCTGTAAGCTTTTCTTAAAACAATTCTTGCATGTTTGTTAAATTTCAGAAGACTGTAAAAATTAATGCCAAGATATTTTATGGAATCCCTGAAAGGAATCTCAGACCCATTCAAAGCATAATGTAAAGTTTTGCTTTCAGGAACTACAAACGATTTGCATTTTCCAGAAGCATTCCTGATGCATATGGCTTCACTTTTCGATGCATTAATTTTAATACCCCAGTCCTCGTAAAAATGTTGAACAATTTGCAGATGTTGCGCAGTCTGGTATAGCGCGATTTTAGGAGACTCGTGGTGAGAGTACAGAAGAGAGTCATCAGCATACAAGAGACCCGTTGAATTAGGACCGACATGAGGGAAATCGTACATGAAAATATTGAAAAGATGAGGTGCTAAGATAGAACCCTGAGGAACTCCACAATTTATGTCTCCAATATATGAAAGCATTCCATTAAAAAGGACACAAAACTTTCTGTTGACAAAGAAACTCTTAAATAATTTAATAATTAAAGAATCGAAGCCAATTTGAAACATTTTCAATGTCTAAGGAAATTGCAACGGTGCAACGACGAATCTGCAAGTTGGAAACTATATCATTTTGAAATTTCAATAAAGCATCAACAGTTGAGTGACCTTTTTTGAAACCAAATTGCAAGTTTGGAATATAAGAAGGATCTATCCCGACGTCCATAATTTTACGAATAACTTTTTCAAAAGGTCTCAGGTTATTTAACTCAAAACTGTTTGACTTTTTTTGAATTGGAACAATCTTGGAGATTTTCCACGCGTCAGGAAAATATGAATTATTTAAACAATTATTAAAAACAATTGCAATAAACTGAAAAGCTTTCATAGGAAACTTTTTAATTAAGAAATTTGAAATCCCGTCTAGTCCAGAAGACTTTTTGCTATTCAATTCAACAACACAAGAAAGAACTTCGTCCAAATCAGTCAACTTAGGATGGTTGCATTCATTAAGTGCACTAAAATCATTACTGAAAATATGTGTGCTTTGTGATTCTTGAGCAAAAATATTTGTTAGTGTATTTTCTATAAAGGAAGTGTCCCTACCAAGAGGACAACCCATGTAAATATTCGAGAAATGAGCTAGCAAATGTTGCACTTTTTCATCGTTATTTTGAATATCGACGCCGTTAATTGAAAGATTGGTTGGTAGTGATTTTTTTTTCGATCCTATTAAATTATAGATTTGTTTATGCGCCCTTGGACCTGGCACAATTTTGCTAAGTTTATCGCTAAAAATTTTAGAATGTTCAATTTCCACTTGTTTTTTAATAATGATGCTCAACAATTGAATTTGCTTAGACAGGAGTAAGTAGCTTGGACTTGAACGGTTCATATAATAATGATAAATACGTTTCAAATCCCTCTGCCAGCGATGTTTGATTTTGAACAGGTATTTTACATTGTCAGAGATAATAATTTTTTTATTTCCTCTAATAATTTTTTCAGAATGAATCGCAACTAATGAATTTAAAGAATTTGAAAACAGCGCTATGAAAGTATCTATTTCGTGATTACTTAAATTTCTATCAGAGGGAGGAAAATTGTCTAATAAATCATTAACAAAATCATTTCTAAACGTATCCCAATTGGTTCTTTTGAAGGTGGTGAAAAAACGCGGGGAATGAAGAACAAAGTCAAAATCCGTGAATCTTATACGCAATTTAAGAGGAAAATGATCCGAAAAGGAAGGAAGACTGGAAATTTCAAAATTTGGATTTGTGATATTTAAAAGATTTGAACTAATTAAGAAGTGGTCGAGAAAAGATGAACCTTTAGGATAAGAAGGTGTCGAGTCCGATAATCTAGTGAAGCTGAGCACATTGTGTTGTAACCAAGTGAAAAGAGCATTACCATTCGTATTGTTTGAGGAGTCACCCCAGTCAGTGTTTTTTGAATTGAAGTCTCCTCCAACAATAGCTCCATCAAAATTTTGAGAAAAGCGCGCAAAGTTTGATAGCCCATCGATAATTAAAGAATGTGGAAAATTACACGGAATATAAAAAGACCCGAACAAAATTTTTTTAAAATCACCAGCCACTAGTGTATCAATTGAAAGCAATAAATTTGGAAAAGTAATTCCAGCACAATTAAGTTTCGAAAAATTTAAAGATTTACGTAGCACTATGCCAACCCCAAGGTGACTATTATCACGAAGAAAACTAAAATCTTCCAGGTAAACTTTTTGATTAGCTCTTAAGTGAGATTCCTGTACGAACGCAACGTCAATATTATTTAGTTTTAATAATTGTATTAGCTCTAATCTTCGGCTCACATCAATCAGTGACCTTACATTAAAAGAAAGAACGTTAAGGAAATCACGGACCATAGGAATCGTTAACTTCTTGCAGAAGAGTCAAGCAACGTTTTTTAGCTTCCACTTTAGTCAGCGATTTGTAATCTGATAAAAATAACGCAATTTTGTCTTCTAACGAAAACTCGACTGGTTGACACAGTGACTTGGCAATTTTTAAGAATTCCTCAATTAAGCCGGTTTTGCGGTTTTCTTTGCTTCAGAAACTTTAAAGAGACTAGCAAAAGACTTGTTAGGATTTACAAACTTCGAATTGTTAATTGAAGTGACCACATTTGCTGAAGCCATCAGTTTTCTATCAACAGATTCATTATTACGATTCTTTTTAGTTTCAACGAACTTCTTGTATACGGGACAACCTCTAAAACTAGAAGGATGACCAGACTGTTGGCAATTCACACAATAAGGCAAATTGTTCGCATTGGAAACAAACTTACACGCTCCTGGTAAATGCGTTTGGTCGCATTTAACGCACGAAAAGGGTCTATTACAGTTATTGGACATGTGCCCCCATTTCTGGCAACGCCAACACTGCACTTCCTTCTTGAAACCTCTGGGAGATTCCCAAGTGATACGTTGATTAAGAAGAGATTTAAGACCCGAAATCTCATTCGGGGGCTTTCCTAAAATTAGTGTTACAAGAAATAAACCTGTCTCGAAGTTGTTTTTTCTCGAATTAACTGTTGAGAATTTTGAAACTTCGGAAATTGTATTTGGAACTAGCAACTCAATAGCAGCCTTGATATCTTCAATATCTGTTTTGTAATACAGTCCTCGCAGAACTAGTCTAACGTGTTTAAGTTGTTTAGGAGTGTATGAGTATGACTCAACACTTTTTTCTCTTAAAAGTTTCATCATTTCAGTATGCGCCGAAGGATCTTTGAGGTACAATTTACTCTTAAATTTGCTTTTGTTCACAATTTTAAAAGTAACGTTTTTCTCAGTCAGTTGCTTAACTAAACTATTAATATCAACCCGATATAGAAAAATGGGTGGACAAAAAGAATTGTCTTTTTTAAGATTATTGGCCTTGAAACTCTTGATGGTCAATTTTTTTTGGCAAAACAGTAGTCGCATCAGGCTCGATGTTCAATTCTCCTAAAAGGGCAAAACGATTTTGAGAACTTATCTGTTTCTGCTGCGCTTGAGAATGAGAATCCCGCTTGCATGTGCCGAAAGACGACAAGTTCAATGTGACACCGCTTTCAGTCCTGCGACGCTTCACAACTTCCCTTTCGATATTGTCCTCTCTGTCATTGCTGTGCGCACTGGAACAATCCATTCCAACCGGCAACTCAGACGAAATCGACGTCATAAAATCTTGATGTCGAACAGAAGGTGGCCTCGAAGCAGTCGATTGGTTGTTGAAAGCAAAGACATTGCTACACTCCAAACCCGGGTCTTGGACAGAACTATGTCCCTCAGCACCGCCCTCAAAACATGCGCTCATGAGGCTCTGCCCCAGCGCCAAATTTTTCGCTGCTTTATCTGTAGGCACTTTGACTAAATTGTTGTTGCCCAGCGAGGAGGGTACAATGGGTTTCAAATTGGAACCCAAAGAAGCCACAACAGGAACCACTTCTGCACCAAAAGTCTATGTATTTAAAATTTTATTTTATTTTATTTTTTTAATTTTTTTTTTAAAATATTTTAAAATTATGCGTCCGGCTATGACAGCTCTAGCCAAAACCAAAACAACCCGCACCTCAACCTTTGCTCCATCGAGCAACAACGAATCAAAACCCTTTAGATTGATCCATGCCTGCTTCTCCGAATGTTCAGATTTACCATCCAAGCGATAAGCAACGAAACAAGAGCAAGACGGGAAGCCACATGCTTTCCAATAAATCAATTCAACAACAAAATAAAAGGAATAACCCGGCAACTACTAATAATGAACACCTGAATATGACGTCATTAATGTCAACTCTATCAGAGTTGATTCAAAATAAAATAACTGAAGGCCTCGTCGGACTCGAGAATAGAATAGCTCAAAATTATAACCAACAAAGACCTTTAGAAAGATTAGAGCCTGACTGGCCATCTGCAATGCCATTCGAGGGGTCGCCTCAGCGAAGTTCACTTCGACATTCTCAAACTTCATTTCCTCGAAATGCTGATTCTCGAAACAATTTTAGATCGTCTAGCGCTCCGCTTTACCATGGAAAGGCCGCAAACGTAATACAAAGCTGGAATATCCAGTTTGATGGCTCATTAGCTGGACCAACGGTAGAAAAATTTTTATATCAAATAAAAGCCCTCACAGACGACTGCTTCCAAGGAGATCTGCAGCTTGTCTGTGACCATAGCTATTTATTATTTGCGGGTCAGGCTAGAGATTGGTATTGGAGATACAGGAGTAGTGTAGGCAGGATACGCTGGAATGAACTCAGTTCAGCATTACGCTTTCACTTTGAAGATCCGCGTAATGACACCGACATACGAGAGTTAATTAGAGATAGGAAGCAACGGGAAGGAGAGACCTTCGAAGTATTCTATAATGCAATTTTAAAATTGACTGATCGCCTTCATAACCATATACCAGAGTATGAACTAGTAGAGATTCTTCAACGCAATTTGAGACAGGAAATACGACAACAATTGTTCATGATTTCCATTACATCGGTGTCCCAGTTAAGATCCCTACGTTTAAGAGGGGAGGCAATCTCCTTCAGTGCAAACCGGAATCGGTATCAAGGTCGACAAAACCAACCTCCTCGACACGTAAATGAACTTGACAGTGAGCCTATAGAGTATAAGTTAACAGAAAATATTTGCGCAGTAAGTGAGAATAATATAGTTTGCTGGAACTGTAAGAAACCAGGACATCGGTATCACGATTGTTTAGAACCTCGATCCGTATTCTGCTATGGATGCGGTGCCCCGGATACATATAGACCTTCTTGCAAAAAATGTTTCCGTCCGGAAAACTCGAAGTTGAGCGAGGGCAACCACACCAGCTCCCGCTCATAAGTAATAAATTTCCTGTTCATCCATTAGAGAACAAGCAGTTTGGCAATAATTGTCAATTTTCTATCCTTAAGCGAACTAAACCTAGAGAGAAAATACAGAAACGACCAATACAAACTTATAATGAAAGAATACGGAAATACAACGCCGCACGGGAGACTATTTTTAACGGAAGTTCAGCAGCATTAGAGGTAACAAAACCCTGCGGTAGTAAAAGAATACAAAAATCAACCATGCGCTTGCGTAAGTTTTGGAAATTTGTAACGACACAACGTCGACGAGTACATAACACGATTTCCGAAATTACAAAACTAAAAAACGATGTTCGTCCGTACGCCAATGTAATGATTTACGGAAAAAACTATTTGGGATTATTAGATAGCGGGGCTTCGGTAACATGCGCAGGTGGTAACACGGCAAGGGTTTTTTCGCTACAGAAAGACTTTAAAAAAATTCACTTATCAGTAAGTACTGCCGATGGGAGGACACAAGAAGTTACTGGAGTAATAGAACCGGAAGTCAGCTACAATAACAAAAAAGCGAAGATCCTTATTTATATTGTACCTGAGCTAAAGCAGGTGCAAGATAATGCAGGCACGGTGGGCGAGTTAAGCGTTAAAAAGGAACCGGCTGACGTTCACGTACATCAATTAAGTTCGGTGGACAGTAAAAGGTTAGACGCTGTTGTGAACCTATTTCCATCATATTCGAAGGAAGGTTTAGGTAAAACTTCATTAATTGAATACGTAATTGAACTAAAAGAAAACACACGACCTATAAAACAGAGATACTTCCCGGTATCGCCGGCTGTAGAAAAACTAATGCATAGAGAGATAGCGAATATGCTAGAAATGGGGGTCATAGAAGAATCAAATAGCCCATGGAGTAGTCCGGTGGTATTGGTAAAAAAGGACACAGGGTCTAGAATTTGTCTGGATTCGAGAAAGGTTAACCAAGTCACGTTAAGAGATGCCTATCCGATTCCAATTATAGAGGGAATTATTAGCCGGATGCCGAAGGCACAGTTTATTACGACACTTGATTTGAAAAAGGCCTTTTGGCAGATAAGCCTAGAAAAACAGTCTCGCGCATTTACCGCCTTTACTGTACCTAATTGTCCGCTATATCAGTATACCGTGATGCCTTTCGGGCTATGTAATGCTCCACAAACCATGTGTAGACTTATGGATAAGGTTATTCCGGCTGCGCTTCGCAGCAGAGTCTTCGTTTATATTGATGATCTACTGGTTCTATCTGAAGACTTCAATGATCATTTAAAGTTGCTTACTGAAGTCGCTTACCACCTTCGAAAGGCTGGGCTAACATTAAACATTGAAAAGAGTAAATTTTGTCTGAGAGAAGTTAAATATTTAGGATACATAGTGGGAAATGGGGTAATAAAAACTGATCCAGATAAAGTGTCCGCAATATCGGCATATCCTCCACCAACAACCGTACGTCAGCTAAGACGATTCCTGGGAATGGCTGGCTGGTACCGCCGTTTTATTTTAAATTTTGCAGATCTAACCACTCCATTAACTAATCTATTAAAAAAAGGAAAAGCTTTTCATTGGACAATTGAAGCCCAAACAGCATTTCAACAGATCAAAACAAAGTTAACTTCTGCTCCGATACTAGTGACACCTGACTTCACAAAACCCTTTTGCATTCAATGTGATGCGTCTTCTTTGGGCGTTGGTGGGGTGCTAACTCAAACAGATAATAATGGCAATGAGCTTCCGATCGCGTTTGTGTCCCAAAAATTAAATCCGGCGCAACGAAAATGCAGCGTCACTGAACAGGAGTGCTTGGCAGCACTAATATGTTTAAAGAAATTTCGCCCATATGTAGAATGTCAAGAATTTAAAATAATTACGGATCACGCAAGCCTTAAATGGCTTATGCGACAGACAGATCTTTCCGGTAGACTAGCACGTTGGTCCTTAAAAATGCAAGGTTATTCTTTTAAAATCGAACATAGAAAAGGAACCGACCACGTTGTTCCTGATGCACTCTCACGCATTGGTATAATTGACACAATCGGAACATCATCAGACTTCGAACCGATCATTGACTTAAACTCACCACACTTTGCATCACAGGAATACACTGACCTAAAAGACCATATTAAACAGAATCAATCGAAACTACCAGACTTAAAAATTATCGATAACTTCATTGTTCGTCGAACAGAATTCGCACCCGAGAATGAAGTCCGTGAATCACATAGCTGGAAACTCTGGGTTCCTAAACTTTTGCAGGAATCCGTCCTGTTAAGAGCACACAATAATCCAACAGAATCACATGGTGGAATAACAATGACTTTAGAAAGACTGAGAAGAAGTTTTTACTGGCCAAAAATGTGTGATGACGTTCGGAATTTTGTTAACAATTGCGACATATGTAAGCAAATAAAACCGAGCAACATGATACAAAGACCACCAATGGGGCAGCAAGTAAAATCTCACAGACCATTCCAACGAATATATGTTGATATAATAGGCCCGTATCCACGTTCGAAATGCGGCAACATAGGTCTCCTGATTGTGCTAGACCACTTTAGTAAATTTCCCTTGATAAAACCGTTAAAAAGGTTTACGTCGGCCAAAGTCATGGAATATCTTCATCAGGATGTATTTACTATTTTTGGAGTGCCGGAAGTAGTCGTAAGTGATAATGGTTCACAGTTTAAATCGGCGCAATTCGAAACCTTCCTAGAACAATACGGCATCAAGCATGTATGTACGGCCACGCATTCTCCGCAAGCCAATGCTTCAGAAAGAGTAAACCGCACTATAATCAGCGGCATACGAGCTTATTTAAAAGATGACCAACGTCATTGGGATGCTCACTTAAGCGAAATTGCTATGTCAATTCGCTCTTCATACCATCAAGCTATCGGGCGTTCACCTTACTTCGTGCTCTTTGGACAACAAATGATTAAACATGGGAACTCATATGATTTATACCGAAAATTAAATTCATTGGAAAGTGGGGAAACAATTGAACCCGAGGACAAGTTATTCCGAATACGGAAAGAAGTAGAAAAATGCATTGACAAAGCTTATGCTACAAATAGTAAAATCTACAACCTACGGAGTAATCCAAGCGCGAATTATTCGCCTGGACAAGAAGTTTTCCGCAGAAATTTTTCACAAAGTAATAAAGAGAAAAAATTTAATGCCAAATTAGCTAAGCAATTTCTAAAAGCCAGAGTTATCGACAAAGTTGGTAATTGTTTGTATAAATTAAGCGATTTGCAAGGAAGAGACATCGGAATTTTCCATGCAAAGGACATACGCGTGTAAGAAATAATTTTATCCCTGCTCGTTCGTCGATCGCAAGTGCATGCGAACGATCTGTTTGTAATAGGCAGACGTTGAGAGTTGGTGCTTGCGAATCAATTTTTGAGGAAAAAAAAAAATAGTAGTAAAAGAAATTAAAAAACTGCAAAGAATTGCTACGATGTTTTTTTTTTGTGGGTATATTTCATTTATTTCATTGCAAACACACACATACATACACAATTACATAAATGTTAAGTTAGAACAAAAGAAAAGAAGACAATCGCATAGGAAAAAAAAGAGAGGATTGTTAGAAAAATGCTGGAGAATAGAAGGCAGTGTGGTTTTGGTCGCGAAGAGGTGTAGACGTGACAATTGAGTAGTGGTTGACCAGATTTACAATATAAGAACAAAAATTAAACAAGTATCATATTAGTGAAGTTGTTACATATATACATACTGTATCAGAACAACAGTCAATAGTGAATGCGTATCGAACAACGGAAAACCATCGATATATAAACATATATATATATATATATATATAGACATTTATATATATATATGCGTACAATACAAATACAATATAAGAACAAAAATTAAACAATTATCATATTAGTGAAGTTGTTACATATATACATATTGTATCAGAACAACAGTTAATAGTGAATGCGTATCCAACAACGGAAAACCATCGATATATAAACATATATATATATATATATATAGACGTTTATATATATATATGTACAATACAAATACAAATATTAAAAATAAATAAAGAGTGGAAATATATAAATATAATTGTGATGAACCTACCTAAATAAAATTATAAAGGAACAAGAACACAAAAAAGAGAAAAGAAGGAAAACTTAAAAGTAAGAACAGAATAAAACCATATATGTATATGAATACCAAAACCATATGAGAGAGAGTCAGCTACAAGGTCAACCGGTACAGTTTCGCTATAAGTCAACAAGAACTTGCACATAAACAAGGAAAAGAAAACCAAAGCAGCAGAGGACACACAGCAGCGTAATCGGCGACTAGCAGCGGCAATGTATGTGTTTTTTTTATTTGTAAATAATATGTACCTAACAGAAGTAGATCATTAAATTATAAAATATGTATAATTTAAGCGACCTTCGAGTCTTCTTTTGTATGCACAATAAATTCATTTGTTATTTTCTTTTGTATAAAACCTGATGCCGGCAGGGTATTTGTTATGTCGAAATATTGTAATGATTGTAATTCGCAATTAAATTTATGTATTTGGATAGCTATCGACTTCCTTACGTGTTCACTATAAACAAGGAAAAGAAGAAAAAAAATAAAATAAATTACTAATTATATATTGTTAACAACATGTTGTGCTAACTGGACATTAATTCATCTCGTGTAAGGACACTGGCATAACTGCAAGGGAGAGGTGGGAATGCATAAGAAGGGGCTTTTAAGACATATAAAAGGTGTAATTCCTCCGGAGAACTAAGAGCCACGGTAGGGAAGGGCAATGTGGCAACATCACTCGCCACCAAGTCAATGAATCTCTCGTTCTCTCTCTTTCTCTCTCGTTCTCTCTCTTTCTCTCTCTTTCTCTCTCTCTTTCTCTCTCTTTCTCTCTCTTTCTCTCTCTTTCTCTCTCTCTCTCTCTTTCTCTCTCGGTCTGTCGGTTTCCTTCCCTCTATCTCTCGTTCTCTCTCTTTCTCTCTCTTTCTCTCTCTCTCTCTCTCTCTCTTTCTCTCTCTTTCTCTCTCGGTCTGTCGGTTTCCTTCCCTCTATCTCTCATATCTCCTAGATTCTGAATCGCTGAATTGGATTGCTGATTGCGCCTCTTACTATTTAATTTTGTGTGGCATGTGCATGAATTCTTCTCTGTGGTGAATACGAGGTCAATCTCGGAAGAAACTTCGAAAAAAAAAAAACAACATCCACCCCGCCACTGATGCTAGTCGAAAAATAACTCCAACATGAACAAAGTTTCACTCCGCGGTTCTCAGAGACAAGGAAATTAAAACGGTAGTATTCATTACATTTTCACGTGGGAATGTGTGTGAGCGTTTGTCGTCGAAAACTGGTTCTCCTCGTCGGCTGATGCGTATGTGGGCTCTGTTCTCTTCTATTTTCTGGTTTTCACGTGGGAATGTGAGTGAGCGTTTGTCGTACGCCTCTTTTTATATGCTTATATGCTACCAATTCTTATGTACATAAAGAGCGTAATGGGCTGAAAACACATTCAGATCTCGTAAGACTAGTCGTAACACTAGTCCAGTGACACACGAATATCCCTTGTACATAGTTTTCATCTGCATTTTGGCGGAGCGCACATTTTGGTCACACGCTGAAGCCAAACGCAAACGAACACAGGCATAGGTGTTCAATGTATTCCCAATAAACTTTCCTTCATCCCATATGAACGCAAATGATATTCTTGCTTCCCGAAAACAACTTATATTTTATATATATAAATTTATACCGTTATATACAACTCGATTTTGCTTTCAATTGAAGCCCTAGAATTAAGTAGATATAAGATAATAAAAGTGACCAATAAAGAAATTGAAATTTATAAAAACCATAAATGTAGACGTGTTCTTCTTTATTTTTCACACTTAAAACCCGGACAACGGCGAGCATATCCTAGCAATGAAAAATAGTTCGCTACAAGTGGCGCCCGAACAGGGACATTGTTTTTTTTGTATTGTTGAAAACTAATACGAACACTCGAAAAAAAAATAAACTACAGTGAAACCTCGATTCTAAGTACATTAAAATAAACAATAATCTACAGTGAAGACACGGTTGTTAGAACATTAAAAAAAAATATAATAAACCACAGTGAAACCGCGATTCAATGGACATTAAAATAAACAAGAATCTACCGTGAGGACAAGATTGGTTGAACATTGGCGAAAAAAAAACAGTAGTATCGCGATTCAGTGAACAAGAACAAAAAACACACAAACAATATCACAATACGATAAAAACCGATACATTGAAAAATAAGCAAAACAAACCCAACGCAGTGAACATTAGAACTCGATTAGTGTAACTTTCCAAAAAAAAAAAAAAAAATATATATATATATATATATAGAAAAATAACATTTGTGAAACAAAAAAGGGCGCGAACAGTTAGATAACAAAATGGGTAAGAGCTGGATATATAATGTTGCAAGGGAACAGCTCGAGAACATATTAGAACACTTCGGTATCGAGTCGGGCGGTACCGTAGAGGAATTACGCAGGCTACTCTCAGGGTTCGTTTCATCAAGCGACGTGTCAGCCGAAGCCAAAGGTAAATTATCAAAATTGGAACAACAGTGGAATCGAAGCACTTCCCCAGGCGCGCGGACATTGCCAACCACAGGCCAAGGAGCTGTATTGAAACCGACAACGCACGAAGAAGAACTTTTGATTCAGATTCACAGCCCTGGAAATGATCACATCCACAACCCTGGTGGTAGAAAAACGCCGATACAGAGTGGACAGACAATCGCAGCGGACCGTCAGCTCCAGAATGTCACGCTATGAGACAGACGGCGAGCAAGACCAGCTACGCGAAGGTAATGGACAAGGTCCGTAAGTGGTCCTGCAGGTACGACGGTGGTGAGGACCCTATGACATTTGTAGAACGCATAGAAGGACTCGCTGAAACACACGAGCTGCTTAAAGATTTACTCCCCCGTACCATGCCTGAACTTTTGAAAGAAAGGGCTCTCAATTGGTTCCGAAACAACAACCGCGGATGGTGACTTTATGAGATTTTTCCTTCCATCAAGGTACTTTGAAGAGCTTGACGATAACATTCGGAAAAGAACACAAACTCCCAGAGAAAAAATTAAGGACTACGTGCTGGCCATGCAAAAGTTAATGAGACACGGCGCATACAGTAAAGAACAACAGCTAGAAAGGATCTATCGAAACTGCCAGCGTGACTATCTTTTGTACATTAAGAGATCAGACTTCTCCAACTTAGAGGAACTGGTAAGTTTGGCAGAAGATTTCGAGGCAATTCGTCAGGACACAGAGCCGGCTCGTATGCAGAAAGAACCATGGCGAGCAAAACACGAACATCACCGAATGATGTCAGCCGCTCCATCTGGAAGCCACGTAGATCCAAGCACAGCCTGCCGCAATGCGGTGAAAAGGGACATTTCTAAAGGGAATGTCGGAACGCTCCAAAACTCTTCTGTTGGGAATGCGGAAAATAGGGCGTTCGCACCATAGACTGCTTAGAAAGAGTCAGATTTCGGGAAACGCACGGGGCACCCAGCAAAGACGAGGGCTGCTGGAGCCGAAAAATAACATCTCTCGTCGTATCAATCGAGAATCCTAGGATACACAACAGACAGGATCTTCGCTAAGGTTGCACTGGGAAGAGAACTCGTCACTGCCACCATCGACATCGAAGCCTCGAGAAGTTTTATAAGCGAGTTCATAGCCCGAGAGATAGCTGCCGAAGGGCCCCTAAAAAACGTCAACATCGATATCAAAATTGCCGACGGAACACCCCAAAGAATCGATAAGGCCATAGAGGTGGACGTACAGCTGGGAACGGTCACAAAGAAGATGGCGCTATTAATACTGAAGGAGGTCACTGACCACATTATCTTAGGCATGGATTTCCTCATTGAAGTAGGTGCAACAATCATTTGCGCGGTTGAAACATTTACCCTAGGCACCCACAACACAGTGTCCGCAGGCGACCAAGAGGTAAGATGCACCCACCCACTCCACCCTCCAAGTTACACAGTGAGCACAAGGCGCAGCTGCAGAGTACAACCAATCTCAAGAACCAGCTATATCCAAATCAGCATGGCAAGTATCACCCAAGCAAGAATCACCACCAGGAGTGATTACATGCAGCTGATGGGAAGACAATGCTAACAAGAAGCATGGAAACTTCCAACGTGATTTATTTTCGCGTTTAATACAGAAGTTACAATTCCTAAGAACCTTAATTCAAGTGCTGTTTTTAACGAGCATTTTTGAACTTAGAAAATCGACCAGTCTCCCACCGGCGAAACTCTTCACCAGTTAAGCGAAACTTTATCTCATTCGTGAGTGGTTCAGTTTTGGCGCCGCAAGGCAAATAAATTTTTTTTAATCTTCACTTGGAATCTTCACTTCAACGGCGCCAAATCTATCCTAGAGTTCATCGAAAGCATTGAAGAGCTAGCCGACTGCTATCCTATAAATTACGATCAGCTGCTTTTAGCGCTGAACGAAATATTCCGTGAACGCGCCAAAGAATGGTGGCGCTATAAGAAGGCTGAAGTACACACCTGGCTGCATTTTAAAGAGGCAGCATACCAATTCTTCTTGCCGACACGGTATCTACAGCGTCTAGAAGAAGACACCATACGACGCCGATGGCATGCTCGCGATGATTCGGCAACACCCGAGGCTATGTAAAGAAAATCAAATCGACCGCATATACGAAGGCTTACGGCCGGAGTTTATATATAAGGCGCAGTGACTTCCACGACAACGCGGATGCGCTAATCAGCCTAGCCGACGAGTATGAACACATACGCGGCGAAGAAAGCCGTATACAACGACGGCACGTGTCGAACATGGTAGCCGCCAAACACTATTCTCGTGATACCCACTGTTGGTCATGCGGTGATCCTGGACACAACCGCAAAGATTGTCGAGGAACTAAGAATATACTGAACCTGAATTATCTTTCTACCGTCTAAAAATCACGTGCCAGACAAAACCTGTAAATGCACTGATAGACACTGGAGCCTCGCTCAATTTCGTGGGAGCACACCTGTGTCAATATCTCCAGAAGAACACACGATCGATAAATACAAATCAAGTATTGCAGTTAGCGAACAGTAAGCATGTACAGATAAGGAATTGTTACAGTGCTCACCTACGTGTTGGCACACGTGAACTCGAACATCCCCTTTACTACCTTCCAGGTCTACAAGAAGACATGGTGATCGGAATGTACTTATTAAAGAAACTAAACTGCATTGTAAATATTTCCGGCAGAAATATAAAAGCCACACGCATGTGTTCGCCCGCACAGTTTCACATGGCGAACCGAGCAGAAGACAGCACACGACAGTACCAAGATCGCGAACAAAACGTTGTGAACCATAAGGTGGGACTATGCAAAGTGGATCAGCACGCGATTCATATAACCAGCGACGTTCGCGTTAAACAATGAAGTTATCCCAGAAAACTAGCAATGCGACAACTTGACGTTGATAACGCGTACTGCAAAGGAACGCTAAGCGAAGTCACCGATGCATTATCGCAACCGGTCGCATCTAAGCTTGCACAACTTTTCAAAATTAGACGTCCCGATTTGCAAAAATACAAAGTTACAAAAACGCAACAGCGAGTGAATTTCTTGTCGAAATTTTGCACCCAGAACCAGAAATGCTTTCATAAAACCAGAAACGAAGACTCGAGACAGTGGGTGCGAGCAAATCAAAATCGTAATATACTGCACCAAGTTCACGATAGCCATCCAGCCGGCTGTTTCGGTTGCTACAAAACATTACATCAAAACCCGTCGGAAGAATCACCAAGCAGTCTCGTGCTAAGAAGAAACCTCATCCACCAAACTTCGACTTCATGTAATGAATCATTTCTGTTAGAGACAATCATTTCACTCATTATATAAATAATATAACACTTTATCTTACTCATCACATTTTTATCTATTGTTAGTAATACTACCAAAAACAAAAATTGAATTCATAGTTCTTTTTATTTACTTAGAAATACTGTTCTTATTTATACACGTAAAATGAACATTATTCCCGTTTTATAAAAGAAAATATATACATGAAGAATTAGAAAAACATTGAGTCAACATCGTAAGCTTAAGTTCTGAAATAAAAATGAAAACTAATAATAATGTAATGATAAATTGTTATACTTACCGAAATTATTTGTTACTTACCTAATTAAGAAAACCTGAAAAAAGCCCAGAGAAAAACGAATCCTAAAAACTTTTTTTTGCTCTCTCTCTCACTCGGATAGGGTGTAACGATCCAAGCATCGTTGCAAATACTTCTGCCGAAAACAATCATCCGCTTGCAGACAATAAACCGAGTAAACGGATATACATACCGAGATGCATATGAGATCAACCAGTCGATCGTATACATATTGCACAACGGCCAGCAACAGCAAAATATGTACATACATCCATACCGACCTAATTGCAGAAGCAGAAACGAAGAAGAATAACAATAACAGAAAATAACAACAACCACCCACTGCTTCTTTACAATACACCATAACACAAGAAGCAAGAAACAACAACAACGACAAAACCTGATTCCATAACCAGACATGAAAAGCGACAACAACAACAACAACAGCAACCACAGCTGATGGGAAGGCAATGTAACAAGAAGCAAGGAAACTTCCAACGTGATTTCTTTTTGCGTTCAATGCAGCAAACTCTCCACTAAACTCTCTTTAGCATAAGACTTAGGCTAACTTACATTGTAGCAGAATAAACACACATTGTTAGATATAAGAGAATTTAAATGAAAAACGATATCAAATATAACGTCCGAGCTGAACTTTTCAGTCAGTGCTAGATTGTTGAAACACAATCGTTTGAAATTCGAAAACGTTACAAAGTGAGTGGTTTTTTTCAGGTTTCACCCACAATGAACCCTGGAGCCGCTGAGTCTATCTCAGCTGAGACAAAAAACTTGTTACAAGTTAATCGATGAGTATTTCCAGACAATGATCAAGCTCGCAGCCGTTTATTGAATCCTATCGCGGAGTATGAAATGATTAGAATCATTAAAAAAAATCTGAGGGAAAACTTAGCGTGTATGGTTTACCCGATTAATGTCTTCAGTGTGCAGCAACTGCGCGTAGAATGCCACGAAATAGAAAGGTGCTTCTTGCGTTATGATACGCGTAGGCAGCGACCCGATTCGGCAGGGTTGTGGACCTACCTAGGAGGGAATTGAGATAGTCGGGGAAGACAACAGTCGCGAGGTTTACGGGGTCACGTAACAACCTTTGCATTTGTTGTTGCCCTCAATGTTCTTTTTCTTCTAAGACTCGGTGACTTCTTTTCTAATGGATCTTTGTTGTTAATTTGTGCCTGTAAAACCGGGTCCAATTTCTTATTTGCTTATTTTCGGTCCGATTTCTTGAGTGTGTCTATTGTTGTCGACCTTCAAATAATAAACCTGAGTGCATTTTGCATTATGTACATTTGTTGTTTTAAGCTCGGCTTCTAAATCTCGGTCCCTATTTCGGCAAGCATTTGTTGTTCTCTTCCTTCCCTTATTCCAATTTTAGCATATAATTGTTGTTGTTGTTGTTGCCGAAATCCAAACATGTTTATTTTTCCCTTTTTTCTTCCTTCAAAATCTTTACAAAATCCTTACAAAATCCGAAGACTGCGTTCGAGCCAGAGACGGGTTGGGGTACAGATGTAACTCATGTGATTAATTAGCAGGCCAATGCGTGCATTTGACGAGCATGCAATGCGTGCGTTCAACGAGCAGTGTGTACATTTGACGAGCAGACAAATGCGTGCGATTGACGAACAGGCGAATGCGTGCGCTGATAAGCAGGCAATGCGTTTTTTCTTTTTGGTCAATGAGGCTAACTCATTAAAAGCATCAAAAGTGCGGGACTCCGCACTCCGAACTCTAATCCACTAAAACCCTTCCCCCTACTTCTGTTTGTCCACGGAACTATCACTAAGTATACGGTCGGGAGGCAGAAGGAGCTGAAGCTCAAACGTACGTTACTGTCCGCTTAAAGGCAGTCCCTAACTCTAGTGTCTTTGTCAGGAACGCTAGTTGTTCTCGTTCTGTTCGATTGTGTCGCTATCCACTGTGTGCATGTGTCTGCTCTAACTTCTGCCTGATATGCATCTCTCAGCTTCGCATTTGTGATGGCGGAAGCGTAGCATACAGCGTTCCCCATTTCTTTTGAACGTAACATCGCGTCTACTACGGTGCTCGAGTTGAGCGTTTCACCGAAAACTCCATCAAATATCCTTCTCTCGCGACTGAAGCATGGGCAGTCAAACATCACGTGTGCTGCGTCTTCGATTCTATCTGCACAACATGGACAATTTGGTGAAACATTGTGCCGAGCCGGTGCAGGTAGCTTCGGTATATGCCATGGCTGGATAAAAACTGCGTCAAATTGTAGCTAACTTTCCCAAAGAAATGATCGCCAGCTACTATTTCCAGCACTTCACGCTTTCTTCTGCAACTGATAAGGATGTCCTCCGTTTTGTGTTATGCCAGAAAAAGACTGACCGAACTTTTTTGTCCCTCGTCAGTGTTGTATAACAGAACTCTGCTACAGAGATAATTTTTTACAATCCGAATTAGATAACAAGGAATCTTTTTGTTTCCCATGGCCTGAATCATAAAATTCCAATTCGCAGAGTTAAACGCGTTCTTGATGTCTAGGGTCACCACTGCACAGTACTCCTTTGTTCCTCCTTTCCACATTCTGCCTTGAATAGCGTCCTAGGCTATAGTTACTAGCGCCTTTAACGTATCAATAGTTGAGCGCGTCCGAAAGCCATACTGATTTTCGCTAAGGCCATTTGTTTCGTCGAGGTAGCGGTATTTGCCTTAATTTAAATATTGTTATGTATTATACGCTCCAGTAATTTTCCTGCTGAATCGAGGAGGCATATTGGTCGATATGATGACGGCTCCCCTGGTAGCTTGCCGGGTTTGGGCAGGAGAACTAGTCTCTGTTTCTTCCAAATGTTTGGAAATACACATTTCTGAAGGCAAACTTGTAGACTGTCTGTGAGTAGCTCCGGCCGATCCTTTACTGCTGTTTTTATTGCTACATTTGGGACCCATCCGGGCCCACAGCCTTCTTGTTAGCCAGTCTTTCAGCTGGTGCCAACACTTCAGCCTCTGTGACGCTAGCATCTTCAAATGAAGTAGTGAAGATTATGCCATTCTGAGACGGATCGTACAATCCGTCCCAACATTTATTTCATTGTATTATGAATTTTTTTTTGATTCTTGCCATTACATTAATTATTTTGATTTTATTCATGAGTAAGTTTATAGTTCAACGAATACATAATTAGTTAGTAGGAAATTGTAGATGTAAGGTTATTATAGTGCGATTAGTGAAGTTCATCGAATTTTATATTTACATTATATTATTTACAACAGCATTGAAGTTTATTTACAGAAAATAAATAGGAAATAATAACTTTGTTAGTTTTAAGATCATTTACTAGCGAAAGAAATGTATTAGAAAATAATATAGTATAAGCATAAATATAAGAACAATGTGTATAATAATTAAGAAATTCATGTCAAACTGCAGCACTGTCATACGCGCTACAACGGCGACGTCGAACACTCCCAAACCTGAGCATCGACCAAGAAGAACAAGAGACACTAGTATAAAAGAGGAACACAGACACGAAATAATCAGTTTCGGGCGAGCGCTTCGCCAGTCAACACGCGCAGTTTACACAGCCAGCAGCATAGCAGCGATTCTTGGTAAGTTGTTCGTAGCTTCCTACCCTGCCCTTCCTCTCCTTCTCTAACCACCCCGTAACCTGACTGTGAATTGCTCAAGAAAAGTTGTTGGCGGCAATTGATGGTTGGACCTCCGGACGGCAGCTCCTCTTGAAGTAGTTTGACAGCACGATAGCTGATGATGGACAGTTGTACTTCCTGTCGACTATCGTAGGTACTCTTGAGAACCTCTCTTTCCTACCCCCATACACGCCGCCGGACCTACCACGCCGTTCTTCAAGAAGAGTTGTTGGCGTCTATGGATGGTTGTACCTCCGGACGGCAACTCCTGTTGAAGTAAGCTAGCGACGGAGGTTGACATACTCCACCCTCCGCAGCCAGTGGTAGGAACGCTACTCCTTCTCGCCTCGAGCGCTACGACTCCAACGCCATCAATGTTCGACACAGCTTCGAACGACGTCGAGGTTCGACACAGCTTCGAACGCCATCGCGGTTCGACACAGCTTCGAACACCGTCAAGGTTCGACACAGCTTCGAACGCCATCAAGGTTCGACACAGCTTCGAATGCCATCGCGGTTCGACACAGCTTCGAACGCCGTCAAGGTTCGACACAGCTTCGAACGACGTCAAGGTTCGACACAGCTTCGAACGCCATCAAGGTTCGACACAGCTTCGAACGCCGTCCAGGTTCGACACAGCTTCGAACGCCGTCCAGGTTCGACACAGCTTCGAACGCCATCACGGGTCGACACAGCCTCGAACGTCTTCAAGGTTCGACACAGCCTCGAACGTCATCACGGTTCGACACTGCTTCAAACGACGTGATCATCGCACCACATTCAACATTTACTCAAAAAACACACAGCAGCTGCGAGAATAATAACCCAGCGACTGACAACAACGACAGCATCTACAGAGAAGGGCGAATGACAGCTTAAACAACGTGTCTTTGCTGCGGCGGATAGTATTGCGCAATGTCTTTCGAAGGATTGCATATATAGTCTTAAGCTCAGCTTTGTGGGATGTTTGGCAGCGTTGGAATCGGCGTCTAGCCTCCTCTTACAATGTCTTCTTAAATAGCTGATTTCTTCGTTCCACCAGGATACAGGTCTGCTTCGATTTGGCAAGCATCAGCAAGACGTTGAACTAACCGCAGCGCAGCTTCTTCGGCATCCTCTGGGAAGTTATATGTTTCGGAGAAGAGTATTTTAAAGGACTCTGGATGGAATTGTCTGAGTATCCAGCCAAGGTGTTTGCCTTATTCCTTATTATTTGCCTGATGGTCGCTAAACGTAAATTGTTCATTCACGCTCCATTTCAAGTCATATGGCTGCTTACAAACGTAATATCGATAATGGAGCTTCTCCCGTTTCTGCGGAACGTGCTCGTATTTCCCTCATTAGCCAGGGTGATGTTAAGTGAAGATAAGGTCTCCAACAACGCTTTGCTGCGCGTATTTGTATATCGGCTTCCCAACTCTTCTGCCCATCCATTGAAATCCCCCGCTATAATAACTGGATTACGGTTCTGTGCGTGGATTGCAATACCATCGATTAGTATCTCGAATTCGCTCTGTGAAATCCTAGGTGCTGTAAACATGGATTACATTTAACAACGTATAAGCGTAACCGGGTTTAGGCACGCTTTCAGTTCGCTGAAAAGTATACCGCCCACACGACGATATCTTTGTTTGTACTTTGTATGGTTCAGATATTAATGCTATATCCGCCTTCACTACGTAGATCATTTGCTTCGCAGTGGTTTAAGTTGATTTGCACAATTCTCATCACCTCATGTTAATAGCCGCTCTCTTGTAAACGATACAACTGTTGCTGCCCATGAAGTGGTCATGTGGTTCCAGCTTTGCGTCAACGCATAGCAAATACTATACATTATTTTTGCAATCCTTAGCAAAATGGCGCTCGCCCCCGCACTTGCGGTTGAGCTTAGACCTGTTATTATTTTTACAGTTCTTTGCTATGTGGCCGTAGTCTGACACCTGAAGCACTTCAGTGTGTAACGAAAGTTAAGTATTAACTTTCGATACAACTGCGGGTGTAGAACCTGGCCTGCTCCCCACCTGAGCTGATTCCTTGAAGGTCGTCTTCGAGGAATTGTGCGCACCCAAATGGAAGGTGGATTTAATTCTGCATTATAAAATGCAAAATATGCAATTCTGATACATAAAAATTTAACAGTCGACACAATTTGAGTAAATAAAGGGATTAAATCAAGGCCAGCGAAGCAGCGTAGACATAAAACAGGTTTTACTGCAACAACAACGCAATATAAATCAGCCGAAAACTCAGCACATGCGAAACCGGTTTTCTGTGCGTAACAACAGCAACATAACACAACTCGAAACAAAGCAAAAGTAAGTAAACAAAGGGATTAATCGAAGGCTAGTATACAAGAACAAAAATAAGGCACTACTGTTATACGAGTAGTAGTTAAAAAATAAGGCACGAAACCCGCAGCGAAGTTACACTCAGGGCTTTTTGAATTCAACACTCAAAGGGGTAAGTCGTTTACAAATTATTACTACTTGTTCTTTTTGCATTTTGGCGCAGCACTGACAAGCTGAAACCAAGATCAGTTCTCGATATCCTTGCTCCCTCGTTTCAAGTCCTTGCACTAATTCAGTGACATGCGAATATCCTTGGTTCATAGGCTTTATCATCATCTGGTGGAGAGCTCACAACCTGAAACCATATTCAGATCTCGTCAGACCAGTCCTTGCACTAGTCCAGTGACACGCAAATATTCTTGGCTCATAGTTTTCATCCACATTTGGTGGAGAGCTCACAAACTGAAACCGAGATCAGTTCTCAGTATCCTTGCTCCTTCGTTTCAAGTCCTTGTACTAATTCAGTGACACGCGAATATCCTTGGTTCATAGGCTTCATCTGCATCTGGTGGAGAGCTCACAAGCTGAAACCATATTCAGATCTCGTCAGACTAGTCCTTGCACTAGTCCAGTGACACGCAAATATTCTTGGCTCATAGTTTTCATCCACACTTGGTGGAGAGCTCACAAACTGAAACCGCGATCAGTTCCCGATATCCTTGCTCCTTCGTTTCAAGTCCTTGCACTAATTCAGTGACACACGAATATCATTGTTTCATAGCTTTCATCTGCATTTGGTGGAAAGGTCACAAGCTGAAACCATATTCAGATCTCCTCAGACTAATCCTTGCACTAGTCCAGAGACATACGAATATCCTTGTTTCATAGTTTTCATTTGCATTTGGTGGAGAGCTCACAAGCTGAAACCATATTCAAATCTCGTCATACTAGTACCTGCACTTGTCCAGTGACACACGAATATCCTTTTTTTATTTATGTATTTATTTATAATTGCTAACCATTGTAAGATATAATCTTATAAATTAATGGTAGCCTTGAAAACAATCAGAGAGTTACTTAAAACGAACTTAAATTAAAATTTAAAAGAAAATAAGGAAAGGAAGCAATGAAAGATTAAGAAGAAATATAACTAATTAGTTAGCGTTTAGGAAAGAAGAAAGTTCCGACTTAAATTTGCCCCTGCTGGCAATACCTCTAATAGTGGGAGGAAGCGAGTTCCATATCCTAGCGGCGCTCACAAAAAATTGCCTTCCAGTCGCAAGACAAGTGAACTTTGGTAATATCAGCGTTATTGACCTATGAGATCGCGAAAAACAGAGTTCGTTGTATAGATATTCTGGCTGTCTTGAGTTGATGATTGAGTGAAGGAAAATCATCGTCCTTCTTTTCAATAAGTTCGCAGGGCTAGAATTAAAAATTGAAAAAGACATATGGGAGTTTGATATTCCAAAGAAATCGCGCAATATTATTAAAAACTACTACGAATCTATGAAAGGAAGCTGAATCCAGATTATTGGAGTACCAAGAAAGTGTACTATTGAAGATTACTCCGAGGTTTTTTGCAGATAACACATAATCAATAACTTCACCACCAAGGAAAATTCGTGGGAGGGACTGCAGAGCAATTTGCTTCTTGTATATAGGGAGAACCTTTGACTTAGAAGAATTTAGAGTCAATCGATTACTACATGCCCATGCTCTTATAGAAGCCAAGTCGTGATTTAGCAATTGAATAGAGATTTCAACGTCATTAAAAGGGCAACTGAAAACCAGCTGAACATCATCAGCATACATATGGATAGAGCAGTGCTCAACGACTTGCACTAGGTCATTCACATAAAATAGGAAGAGAAGTGGGCCTAATATCGACCCTTGTGGAACCCCAGAACGAACAGGCAGAAAGGAGGACGCATTCCCATTAGCAAAAACACACTGCTCTCTGTCAGATAAGTATGACCGAATTAGGTTGGCAGATTGGGTTGAAAATTTAAAATTAGTCATAAGTTTGTAGTACAGAATGGTGTGATTGACGCTATCAAAGGCTTTCGAAAAATCGAGAAGAGTCAAAAAGGATACAAAAGATTTATCCATTGCTTTACGTAACCTCTCGACAACAGCTGTCAAGGCTGTAATACAACTTCTTTCAGATCTGAAGCCAGACTGGCAATTAACTAAAAGATTATTCCGCGAAGAGGACTCGAGTATTTGCGTGCTTATCAGCCGTTCGAATACCTTAGATAAAAATGGAAGCAATGAAATAGGGCGATAGTCATGGGTGCTATTGCTCTTCTTGATAGGTATAATTTTTGATGATTTCCATGCAGAAGGAAAAACCGAAGTAGTAATAATGGAATTGAAGATGAATCTAAAGTATTTGAGTAAAAAAAGCAAAATTAGCTTAACAAATTTAGGGCAGACACCGTCGATACCAACGGCATTCGATTAAACCGACTGGAAAGCATTTATGACATCAATATCATTGACGCATGCCAGAGAGAGTTGATCAGTATGCTCATTAAGGAGATTATCTAATTCGCTAGGACAGTAAGAAAAACTTAAGTTTTACTGATGTGATAAAAAACGAGCATTAAGTTCACCGCAGTCCAAATCCTTAGGTAAAGCAGTGCATTGTTTGCCAATTCCGATATTTCTTAACTTTTTCCAATAAGATTTAGTCGACTGACTTTGTCCAAATTTCCTCCCAAAAAAAATAGCTTTTGAGGATCTTATACTAGAAGTAACTTGATTGCGCAGATGCCGAAATAGAACAAGAAATTCGTTAAGATTAAACCGCTTCCACAACTTAAAGGCTTCATCACGCTTGCGCATGAGTGAAAGAATTGCTGGGGTTAACCAAGGGGACCCACTATGCACGACGTCCTTAGTAATGACTGGCACATGCTTATCAAACAAAGTTATAAGATTCGCTGATATAAACTCAACTTGATCATTTAGAAGTGGCATATAATAGATAGATCCCCAGTTAACCCTTTCTAAATCATGCTTTAAGGACAAGAGGTTAACACGATCAAAGCACCTATATTGAATTTTCTCAATAGAATCATCCATATTTAAAGAATAGGTCATAAAAAGAAGATCATGCAAGGAAAAACCTGGAGCATCCAGCTGTTGGAATAACTTTACATTAGTCACGTAACTGACGAACATTAGATCAATGAGACTGCGCGACTGGTGAGAGTAGTGCGTGGGACTGTTTTTATTGGTTAAGGTAAGGTTTAATGATGCCATTGTTTCGACAAAATTGCAAGATTCCTTGTAGTTTAAAACGTTACAGTTAAAGTCACCACATACTATGATTTCAGAGGTGTTGCTGGACAGACCTTCAAGAGTCATTAGAGAGGGCTGGAAACATACGATTATTGGGTCTATAAACCGTACAAAATCTTCCGGCCCTTATGGGAAATTTCAAGCAAGAGATATTCCAACTGACAGTCAGCAGGAGATTTAGCAACAAATCTGCAGCTAAAGCCCCTTCTAACATAAACTGCAACACCTCCCCCAATACGTCCAAGGCGGTCTGATCGAAAACTACTAGTGACTTCCGGGACGAACCAAGTCTCAGACACGCAGATAACATCAATAAGTTGCAAACACTTGTCTGAATTCATCAATCTTAGAGGCCAGACTCTGATCATTAATGTGAACTATATGAATCCCTTGGCTGATCCTACGAAGAACTTCTAACAAAGACTTTAGACTGGAACTGCCACCACCACTATGGAACCCACGATTGTCACCAAAGGCTGGAGCAACCATTAAGGGTAATCAAGTAAATTAGCGAAATCGCATCAACAAGAGCAAAAATATAGTCGGAGATATAATTGAAACATACTACGAAAACGAAAAAGAAAAGAGCACAGAAAAGTAGAAAAGCAATAACAAGAAATAGAACTGAGAAAATCGAAAAGAGGAGAAAGCAAGATAGTATAGAACAGCAATTTAGATTATTAACTAACATCTTAAGAAAGTATATGTATACAATTTGTAAATTATATAACAATTAAGTAACACAAAAATAAACAGAGAAGCAAAGTATAAAGAGTAAAACAGTTTAAATACTTATATTTCTTCCAGCTGATGTGTCCGCAGTGTTCTCTTCAATCATTATTGAGTTCTCCAATATGACAGCATTTACCATTTCGGCACTTCTAATAGGCAAACTGTCTCCATTCTCCACTAATTTAATGTAGACTTGGCCTCGAAGAGTGTAGGCTGCAAAGATTTGATTCCTTCTCTTCATATTCGATGCCCTCAAGAGTAGTTCACGGTTCCTTTTGGTGAGACTTTCATTAATGTAGAAATTCACCTCTGAGGAGAGACCAGCGTCGGAAAGCCGGAGAGCACGTTTTTCTGCCTTACGATAATCTGCTGCCGCTTACAAGAACCAGTTTCGCTCTTGAGAATGTAAGAATTTTATGATAATTGGCTGTGAGGCTGAAGAGAGGTAAGCACCTTGATTAGATTTAACCCTACCGCCAGCACGAAAAATTTGTTTCAATTGGAACTTATTGCATCCAAAACTTGAGCATAAATTAGAGTAAATGCTACTAAGATCTTCTTTTTCCAAGGCAGGAACTCCGAATATTACAGCATCACCCATAATTTCACTCCGCTCCAACGAATCTGTACGATCCAGAACTTCATTTAGACTCTTTTGAAGGCCAGTGGAAACAACGGAAACGGATTCAAGGGCAGCACCACGACAAGAGAGTGCTGCAACGGACTCCGCAGTCTTCTCAAGCTTAGTCGTCCATGAAGCCACCAGCTTTTCCATACTAGACTTAAACTCTTCACGCAGGCAACGAAGCTCACTTTTAAATGTTTCATACACATCCAAACGTAGTTTATTGATCTCAGTTTTAATGACTTCACACAAAGCATTATTTTGCTGCCTGAAACGCTCATCAAACATTTGTAGCATGGAAGAATAGTCGTTGATGACCGTAGTTGGTGTAGAGGGTGTGTTGCTCGTAGAAACACTTGCTGAGGACTTTGGTCCCAAATTCGATCTCAGATTAGGCATATTCAAAATTATTTAGAAAAACAATTGAAAAAGTTATTTATAATTGAAGCAGTAACTAAAATGACTTGAAAAAAAAAACAAAATGCCGCGTAGCAAATCACTGTTACTGGAGCGCACAAAAAAACACGTCTAGTTAGCACAAAGCATAGCAGAAGAATCCTGATGTATTTGTTTCATAGTTTTTATTTGCATTTGTTGGAGAGCTCACAAACTGAAACTACATTCAGATCTCGTAAGACTAGTCGTGGCACTAGTCCAGTGACACACGAATATCCCTTGTACATAGTTTTCATCTGCATTTTGGCGGAGCGCATATTTGGGTCACACGCTGAAGCTAAACGCAAACGGACACAGGCATATGTGTTCAATGTATTCCCAATAAACTTTCCTTGATCCCATTTATACGCGAATGATATTCTTACCTCCCAAAAACAACTTATATTATATATATATAAATTTATACCGTTATATACAACTCGATTTTGCTTTCAATTGAATCCCTAGAATTAAGCCGTAGATTAGAAGTGAAAATTGTAGTAGATATAAGATAATAAAAGTGAACAATAAAGAAATTGAAATTTAGAAAAACCTTAAATGTAGACGTGTTCTTCTTTATTTTTCACACTTGAACCCCGGACAACGGCGGGCATATCCTAGCAATGAAAAATAGTTCGTTACAAGTGACGCCCGAACAGGGACATTGTTTTTTTTATTGTTGAAAGCTAGTACGAACACTCGAAAAAAAATAAACTACAGTGAAAACTCGATTCTAAGTACATTAAAATAAACAATAATCTACAGCGGAGACACGGTTGTTAGAACATTAAAAAAAAAATATAATAAACCACAGTGAAACCGCGATTCGATGGACATTAAAATAAACAATAATCTACCGTGAGGACAAGATTGGTTGAACATTGGCGAAAAAAAACAGTAGTATCGCGATTCAGTGAACAAGAAAAAAAAAACAGAAACAATATCACAATACGATAAAAACCGATACATTGAAAAATAAGCAAAACAAACCCAACGCAGTGAACATTAGAACTCGATTAGTGTAACTTTCCAAAAAAAAAAAAAAATATATATATATATATATAGAAAAATAACATTTGCGAAACAAAAAAGGGCGCGAGCAGTTAGATAACAAAATTGATAAGAGCTGGATATATAATGTTGCAAGGGAACAGCTCGAGAACATATTAGAACACTTCGGTATCGAGTCGCGCGGTACCGTAGAGGAATTACGCAGGCTACTCTCAGGGTTCGTTTCATCAAGCGACGTGTCAGCCGAAGCCAAAGATAAATTATCAAAATTGGAACAACAGTGGAATCGAAGCACTTCCCCAGGCGCGCGGACATTGCCAACCACAGGCCAAGGAGCTGTATTGAAACCGAAGACGCTCGAAGAAGAACTTTTGATTCAGATTCACAGCCCTGGAAATGATCACATCCACAACCCTGGTGGTAGCAAAACGCCGATACAGAGTGGACAGACAATCGCAGCGGACCGTCAGCTCCAGAATGTCACGCTATGAGACAGACGGCGAGCAAGACCAGCTACGCGAAGGTAATGGACAAAGTCCGTAAGTGGTCCTGCAGGTACGACGGTGGTGAGGACCCTATGACATTTGTAGAACGCATAGAAGGACTCGCTGAAACACACGAGCTGCTTAAAGATTTACTCCCCCGTACCATGCCTGAACTTTTGAAAGAAAGGGCTCTCAATTGGTTCCGAAACAACAACCGCGGATGGTGCACATGGACGACTTTCAAAGAAGACTTTATGAGATTTTTCCTTCCATCAAGGTACTTTGAAGAGCTTGACGATAACATTCGGAAAAGAACACAAACTCCCAGAGAAAAAATTAAGGACTACGTGCTGGCCATGCAAAAGTTAATGAGACACGGCGGATACAGTAAAGAACAACAGCTAGAAAGGATCTATCGAAACTGCCAGCGTGACTATCTTTTGTACATTAAGAGATCAGACTTCTCCAACTTAGAGGAACTGGTAAGTTTGGCAGAAGATTTCGAGGCAATTCGTCAGGATACAGAGCAAGCGCGTATGAAGAAAGAACCATGGCTAGCAAAACACGAACATCACCGAATGATGTCAGCCGCTCCATCTGGAAGCCACGTGGATCCAAGCACAGCCTGCCGCAGATGCGGTGAAAAGGGACATTTCTATAGGGAATGTCGGAACGCTCCAAAACTCTTCTGTTGGGAATGCGGAACACAGGGCGTTCGCACCATAGACTGCTGTAGAAAGAGTCAGATTTCGGGAAACGCACGGGGCACCCAGCACAGACGAGGGCTGCTGGAGCCGAAAGACAACATCTCTCGTCGTATCAATCGAGAATCTTAGGATACACAACAGACAGGATCTTCGCTAAGGTTGCACTGGGAAGACAACTCGTCACTGCCACCATCGACACCGGAGCCTCGAGAAGTTTTATAAGCGAGTTCATAGCCCAAGGAGGCCACTGACCACATTATATTGGGCATGGATTTTCTCATTGAAGTAGGTGCAACAATCATTTGCGCGGGTGAAACATTGACCCTAGGCACCCACAACACAGTGTCCGCAGGCGACCAAGAGGTAAGATGCTCCACCCTCCAAGTTACACAGAGAGCACAAGACGCAGCTGCAGAGTACAACCAATCTCAAGAACCAGCTATTCACCCACGCAAGAATCACCACCAGGAGTGATTACAACCAGAGGAACCGAACAACGGCCACAGGGTATATCAACAACACCAAAATTCGAGTGCAACAAGGTCGAGCAGCAACAAGGTGCAACGGTAACAAGGCTTACCCGCAACAAGGCTGATCAACAACAAGGCACAACAAAAACAACGCGCTACAACAGCAGCTCTAATCAAAAACAAAACTCACCGACAGAAGAATCCATGCAGGAGCAGAGCATAAAGACCTTCCTAGCATCGGAACTGGCCAAGTTCGAGGACTTAACTGGACCCTCCAACATCACAACACATAAGATCGTGATGAAGGACGATCGGCCTATGAAACAGAGGTACTATCCTAAGAACCCCGCGATGCAAGCGATAATCAATCACACAGCCCATACAGTGCGCCCCTAGTTATGGTTAGGAAAAAAGACTGCAAGTGGCGGTTGTGCGTTGATTACCGGCAATTGAACGCGCGGTCAGTACCTGATGCATATCCGCTGCCACGGATTTAGCACATCTTATATCGGTTCCGCGACGCGAAATTCATCAGTAGTCTGGATCTAAAAACTGGATACTGGCAGATCGCAATGCATCCAGACAGCAAGCAGTACACAGCTTTCACTGTTCCAGGGAGAGGGCTTTATCAGTGGCGCGTAATGCCTTTCGGGCTGCATTCAGCGCCAGCAAACCTTCCAGAGAGCATTGGACCAGGTAATTGGCCCCGAAATGGAGCCCCACGCATTTGCCTACCTGGACGACATCATCGTTATTGGTAGCTCTCTAGAGGAACATCGAGAAAATCTACAAAAGTAAGTTGGTAAGTGTGATTTTTCAAACAAAATTTGAAGTACCTTGGCCATGTGGTAACACAACACGGGATCCACACCGATCCAGATAAGGTGGCGGCGATTGAGCAGCTAGAAGCCCCAGCCAATGTAAAAGGAGTTCGTCGCTTCCTGGGAATTTGCCAACGTGGTAGTGCCACTCACCAGCCTTCTGAAAAAGGGTAAACGCTGGGCGTGGGTTAGCCAACAACAACAAGCATTTGATACATTGAAGAGGAAACTTACCACCTATACTCGCATGCCCCGACTTCACAAAAAAATTCACGCTCCAAACGGATGCCAGTGATTACGGCTTAGGAGTAGTGCTTACCCAAGAAAAGATGGCCTATGCAAGTCGCCATCTCAACCCGGCAGAGCAAAACTATTCAACTACTGAGAAGGAGTATCTAGCGAGGGGTACAAGTTTAGTATCCTCACGGACCACCTCGTTGAAGTGGCTCAATTCGCTGCAAAACCCTTCAGGTCGATTGGCCAGGTGAGCACTAGAACGTCAGCAGTATAAATTCGACGTGAACTACAGGTGAGGCAAATGGAACGTCGTCGCGGACGCACTATCAAGAAACCCCGTTGAGAAGCTAGGCAAGGTAAGTGCAACAAACGGAGCAGGCGATTGGGTCGACGCGAGAGTATCAGAGATCAAGAAGAACCCCAGAAATACCCCGATTACACAGTTATAAATGGAGAATTGTAGCGGCACCACACTAACGATGAAGATTGCGCCGCCTGGAGGCTCTGCGTACCCAAAAGCCTTCAAGAACGAGTGATGAAAGAAAATCACGAGGAACCAAGCGCTGGACACCCCGGCATAAGGAAGACAACATTGAGGATAATGAACAGGTACTATTGGCCAGGCATGTTCAGGGACATACGAAAATATGTACAGCGCTGTGAATCCTGTCAGCGGTACAAACCAGTGCAGGACAGGGCCGTGGGAAAGATGCTTACACTAATACCGGAAGAACCATGGTCCATAGTCTGCGCCGACTTTATTGGGTCACTGCCACGATCGAAACATGGCAACTCGATGATTTTAGTTTTCCTGGATAAGTTTTCAAAATTGACTGAAATAGTTCCACTACGGCAAGCAACGGCGGACAGCCTGAAAATAGCCTTTCGCGAAAGAATCATAGCAAGGTACGGCGTACCCAAGGTGGTCATCATGGACAATGGCTTTCAGTTTACCAGTGGCGCATTCCGGCGACTACTCAAGGATCTGGGTACCCGTCAGCAATTCACCGCACCCTACACGCCGCAAGAAAACCCAACGGAGAGGGCGAATAGAAATGTGAAAAGGGTATTGGCACAGGTAATCGACAATCATCAGTATAAATGGGACGAATACATTCCGGAAATCTCCTTGGCCATCAACACGATGACGGCTTTCTTGATGAGGGGCGAGTGCCGCGACTTCCAAAGGCACTCTTCGACGAGGTTACACTGGGAACAGGGTATCTATCACTAGTCATCGTCCGGGTGAAACACTTGGAAGATGTTCGCGTCCACACGGTTCACATCAAAGACCTGAAAGATTACCATTGTACCGGAGACCGACGAACCTCGACTGAAACAGACACACCCACAAATCCCTAATAAAAATCCTTGTAACGTATCGTGGCGTCCACACCCCAAATATCAGGTTTTTCATGTTTCATGTTTTTCATGAATTCATGTTTCATGTTTTTATATATTTATCATCTCTTCCGCTAGAAAGCAAGCATACAACGGTAACAATGGCAGCAGCAAAAAATTCGGGTGAGTGGTACGATCGGCTGGACCAGCTCATTGCGATCAAGAAGGCGGGTGAGACACAGGGTGTCGTTTTTGGGCCTCTTATGCGAGTGAGCGAAGACAGGGGTACAAAACGCGACCATACGGGTGGTATAGTGGCGGGCTCGGTGCAACCAGTGGTTTCGGAAGGCAACGACGAGCCGTTTGTAGTCTATCCACCGGGGTGCGGTGGATTTGCCATTAAAGAAGAGGACTACCGGCGACTATCTGGGGCCGCTTCCGGAACGATACATTAATCGAAATGTATCTACGGTTGGTAAAGAACACCATGATTTGCGAATCCCAGAGGCAACGGGTTCATTTGTTCAGCACTCACTTCTTCACGAAGATTGATCGCGACGGCACCCCACAGGAGCGACATGCAATGGTGAAGCGGTGGACGAAGCAGGTGGACCTCTTTGAGATGGACTACATCCTAGTCCCGATTAACCAACACAATTGGTTCTTAATCGTGATTTCATCGGCTGCAACGGACCCAAGATGATGGATAGGCCAAAGAGCGACGGCAAGTACGGCGGCCATGCATTCTACAGTTGGACTCGTTGAATCCGGGAGGTAGGATCCATGTGGCAGGCAGCATTCGAGAATACCTCGAGCAGGAATACCGCACACGACGGGCTGAACGCGCACCGGAGAACCCAGCGAAGCGCTTTGATGACGTCTTCCACTATATGTACCCAAGGTACCACAGCAGACTAACGGAACCGACTGCGGAGTATTCCTGCTACACTACGCAGAAAAGTTTCTCACCGACCCTTTCGATGATTTCCGCGAAAAGTTCCTGGAGAAAGAGGGCTGGTTCCCAAAGGCGAAAGTCATCAACAAGAGAGAGGTTATCGCGACAAGGATCAGGGAACTGGCAGTTAAGGTTGAACAACCACATCGGGAGTTCCCCGTGCTCGTCTTCGAGAAACCCTGAGACGTAAAAATGGACAAACCAGAACCGAGCAGCCAACCATCAGAAACTACCAAGATGATCGCGACGGCGCCACGAGACCCCGAACCAACCACCAAAGAAGTGCCCACGGTCATACCGTCTTCATATTACGACGTAGTGAGCGGAGAAAACTACGACGACCTCTACACCGAAGTGAACCGGATTCTGCTGTCGGATAACCTAACGGGACAAGCAGCCGCCAATTATCCCACTAGCGCCGAGAGGCCGTCAAAGGTCGAAAGATTTAGCAGCGTAGCGGAACTCGAAGGACCAGCAGGCATACACGTGAGTAAAGAAGTAGTCAACGAGAATAAACAGCGATTCGAGAGGCTTCTTCAACAATCTCGGCTATCGCATCACCCTCACCCCAAGACAGATCCTTCTGGTGAAAGAAAGAGGAGAGTGTAATGAAAGTTAAGTATTAACTTTCGATACAACTACGGGTGTAGAACCTGAGCTGATTCCTTGAAGGTCGTCTTCAAGGAATTCAGTAACCTTGTGCGCACCCAATTCAAGGTGGATTTAATTTTGTATTATAAGATGCAAAACATGCAATTCTGATACATAAAAATTCAACAGTCGACACAATTTGAGTAAACAAAGGGATTAAATCAAGGGCAGCGAAGCAGCGTAGACATAAAACTGGTTTTACTGCAACAACAACGCAACATAAATCAGCCAAAAACAAAGCGAAGAAAATCAATACAGAAAGACGATCAACAGCACATGCGAAACCGGTTTTGTGTGCGTAACAACAACAACATAACATAACATAAGAACAAAAATAAGGCATTACAGTTATACGAGTAGTAGAAAAGCCGCAGCGAAGTTACACTCAGGGCTTTTTGAATTCAACACTCAAATGGGTAAGTCGTTTAAAAATTATTAAAAGACCTTGCCCTAATTCAGTAACACGCGAATATCCTTAGTCCTTAGGCTTCATCTGCATCTGGTGGAGAGCTCACAAGCTGAAACCATATTCAGATCTCGTCGGATTAGTCCTTGCACTAGTACAGTGACACGCAAATATCTTTGGCTCATAGTCTTCATCCACATTTGGTGGAGAGCTCACAAACTGAAACCGAAATAAGTTCTCGATATCCCCACTCCTTCGTTTCAAGTCCTTGCACTGATTCAGTGACACGCGAATATCCTTGGTTCATAGGTTTCATCTGCATTTTGTGGAGAGCTCACAAGCTGAAACCAAATTCAGATCTCTTCAGGCTAGTCCTTGCACTAGTCCAGTGACACGCAAATATTATTGGCTCATAGTTTTCATCCACATTTGGTGGAGAGCTCACAAACTGAAACCGAGATCAGTTCTCGATATCCTTGCTCCTTCGTTTCAAGTCCTTGCTCCAATTCAGTGACACACGAATATCTTTGGTTCATAGGCTTCATCTGCATCTGATGGGGAGCTCACAAGCTGAAACCACATTCAGATCTCGTAAGACTAGTCGTGGCACTAGTCCATTGACACGCAAATATTCTTGGCTCATAGTTTTCATCCACATTTGGTGGAGAGCTCACAAACTGAAACCGAGATCAGTTCTCGATATCCTTGCTCCTTCGTTTCAAGTCCTTGCACTAATTCAGTGACACGCGAATATCCTTGGTTCATAGGCTTCATCTGCATCTGATGGGGAGCTCACAAGCTGAAACCATATTCAGATCTCGTCAGACTAGTCCTAGCACTAGTCCAGTGACACGCAAATATTCTTGGCTCATAGTTTTCATCCACATTTCGTGGAGCGCTCACAAACTGAAACCGAGATAAGTTCTCGATATCCTTACTCCTTCGTTTCAAGTCCTTGCACTAATTCAGTGACACGCGAATATCCTTGGTTCATAGGCTTCATCTGCATCTGGTGGAGAGCTCACAAGCGAAAACCATATTCAGATCTCGTCAGACTAGTCCTTGTACTAGTCCAGTGAGACGCAAATATTCTGGGCTCATAGTTTTCATCCACATTTCGTGGAGAGCTCACAAACTGAAACCGAGATCAGTTCTCGATATCCTTGCTCCTTCGTTTCAAGTCCTTGCACCAATTTAGTGACACA
This sequence comes from Thecophora atra, assembly GCA_937620795.1. NCBI lineage: Eukaryota > Metazoa > Arthropoda > Insecta > Diptera > Conopidae > Thecophora > Thecophora atra. The sequence goes on from OW569398.1 coordinate 50,892,295, forward strand.
CGAACATCCTTGGTTCATAGGCTTCATCTGCATCTGGTGGAGAGCTCACAAGCTGAAACCATATTCAGATATCGTCGGACTAGTCCTTGCACTAGTCCAGTGACACGCAAATATTCTTGGGTCATAGTTTTCATCCACATTTGGTGGAGAGCTGACAGACTGAAACCGAGATCAGTTCTCGATATCCTTGCTCCTCGTTTCAAGTCCTTGCACTAATTCAGTGACACGCGAATATCCTTGGTTCATAGGCTTCATCTGCATCTGGTGGAGAGCTCACAAGCGGAAACCATATTCAGATCTCGTCAGACTAGTCCTTGTACTAGTCCAGTGAGACGCAAATATTCTGGGCTCATAGTTTTCATCCACATTTGGTGGAGAGCTCACAAACTGAAACCGAGATCAGTTCTCGATATCCTTGCTCCTTCGTTTCAAGTCCTTGCACCAATTCAGTGACACACGAATATCCTTGGTTCATAGGCTTCATCTGCATCTGATGGGGAGCTCACAAGCTGAAACCATATTCAGATCTCGTCAGACTAGTCCGCGCACTAGTCCAGTGACACGCAAATATTCTTGGCTCATAGTTTTCATCCACAATTGGTGGAGAGCTCACAAACTGAAACCGAGATAAGTTCTCGATATCCTTACTCCTTCGTTTCAAGTCCTTGCACCAATTCAGTGACACGCGAATATCCTTGGTTCATAGGCTTCATCTGCGTCTGGTGGAGAGCTCACAAGCTGAAACCAAATTCAGATCTCTTCAGGCTAGTCCTTGCACTAGTCCAGTGACACGCAAATATTCTTGGCTCATAGTTTTCATCCACAATTGGTGGAGAGCTCACAAATTGAAACCGAGATCAGTTCTCGATATCCTTGCTCCTTCGTTTGAAGTCCTTGCACTAGTCCAGTGACACACGCATATCATTGCTTCATAGTTTTCATCTGCATTTGGTGGAGAACTCACAAGCTGAAACCACATTCAGATCTCGTCAGACTAGTCCTTGCAGTAGTCCAGTGACACGCAAATATCTTTGGCTCATAGTCTTCATCCACATTTGGTGGAGAGCTCACAAACTGAAACCGAGATCAGTTCTCGAATATCCTTACTCCTTCGTTTCGAGTCCTCGCATTAATTCAGTGACACGCGAATATCTTTAGCTCATAGTTTTCATCTGCATTTGGTGGAGAGCTCACAAGCTAAAACCATATTTAGATCTCCTCAGACTAGTCCTTGCACTAGTCCAGTGACATACGAATATCCTTGGTTCATAGGCTTCATCTGCATCTGGTGGAGAGCTCACAAGCGGAAACCATATTCAGATCTCGTCAGACTAGTCCTTGTACTAGTCCAGTGAGACGCAAATATTCTGGGCTCATAGTTTTCATCCACATTTGGTGGAGAGCTCACAAACTGAAACCGAGATCAGTTCTCGATATCCTTGCTCCTTCGTTTCAAGTCCTTGCACCAATTCAGTAACACGCGAATATCCTTAGTCCTTAGGCTTCATCTGCATCTGGTGGAGAGCTCACAAGCTGAAACCATATTCAGATCTCGTCGGATTAGTCCTTGCACTAGTACAGTGACACGCAAATATCTTTGGCTCATAGTCTTCATCCACATTTGGTGGAGAGCTCACAAACTGAAACCGAAATAAGTTCTCGATATCCCCACTCCTTCGTTTCAAGTCCTTGCACTGATTCAGTGACACGCGAATATCCTTGGTTCATAGGTTTCATCTGCATTTTGTGGAGAGCTCACAAGCTGAAACCAAATTCAGATCTCTTCAGGCTAGTCCTTGCACTAGTCCAGTGACACGCAAATATTATTGGCTCATAGTTTTCATCCACATTTGGTGGAGAGCTCACAAACTGAAACCGAGATCAGTTCTCGATATCCTTGCTCCTTCGTTTCAAGTCCTTGCTCCAATTCAGTGACACACGAATATCTTTGGTTCATAGGCTTCATCTGCATCTGATGGGGAGCTCACAAGCTGAAACCACATTCAGATCTCGTAAGACTAGTCGTGGCACTAGTCCATTGACACGCAAATATTCTTGGCTCATAGTTTTCATCCACATTTGGTGGAGAGCTCACAAACTGAAACCGATATCAGTTCTCGATATCCTTGCTCCTTCGTTTCAAGTCCTTGCACTAATTCAGTGACACGCGAATATCCTTGGTTCATAGGCTTCATCTGCATCTGATGGGGAGCTCACAAGCTGAAACCATATTCAGATCTCGTCAGACTAGTCCTAGCACTAGTCCAGTGACACGCAAATATTCTTGGCTCATAGTTTTCATCCACATTTCGTGGAGCGCTCACAAACTGAAACCGAGATAAGTTCTCGATATCCTTACTCCTTCGTTTCAAGTCCTTGCACTAATTCAGTGACACGCGAATATCCTTGGTTCATAGGCTTCATCTGCATCTGGTGGAGAGCTCACAAGCGAAAACCATATTCAGATCTCGTCAGACTAGTCCTTGTACTAGTCCAGTGAGACGCAAATATTCTGGGCTCATAGTTTTCATCCACATTTCGTGGAGAGCTCACAAACTGAAACCGAGATCAGTTCTCGATATCCTTGCTCCTTCGTTTCAAGTCCTTGCACCAATTTAGTGACACACGAACATCCTTGGTTCATAGGCTTCATCTGCATCTGGTGGAGAGCTCACAAGCTGAAACCATATTCAGATATCGTCGGACTAGTCCTTGCACTAGTCCAGTGACACGCAAATATTCTTGGGTCATAGTTTTCATCCACATTTGGTGGAGAGCTGACAGACTGAAACCGAGATCAGTTCTCGATATCCTTGCTCCTCGTTTCAAGTCCTTGCACTAATTCAGTGACACGCGAATATCCTTGGTTCATAGGCTTCATCTGCATCTGGTGGAGAGCTCACAAGCGGAAACCATATTCAGATCTCGTCAGACTAGTCCTTGTACTAGTCCAGTGAGACGCAAATATTCTGGGCTCATAGTTTTCATCCACATTTGGTGGAGAGCTCACAAACTGAAACCGAGATCAGTTCTCGATATCCTTGCTCCTTCGTTTCAAGTCCTTGCACCAATTCAGTGACACACGAATATCCTTGGTTCATAGGCTTCATCTGCATCTGATGGGGAGCTCACAAGCTGAAACCATATTCAGATCTCGTCAGACTAGTCCGCGCACTAGTCCAGTGACACGCAAATATTCTTGGCTCATAGTTTTCATCCACAATTGGTGGAGAGCTCACAAACTGAAACCGAGATAAGTTCTCGATATCCTTACTCCTTCGTTTCAAGTCCTTGCACCAATTCAGTGACACGCGAATATCCTTGGTTCATAGGCTTCATCTGCGTCTGGTGGAGAGCTCACAAGCTGAAACCAAATTCAGATCTCTTCAGGCTAGTCCTTGCACTAGTCCAGTGACACGCAAATATTCTTGGCTCATAGTTTTCATCCACAATTGGTGGAGAGCTCACAAATTGAAACCGAGATCAGTTCTCGATATCCTTGCTCCTTCGTTTGAAGTCCTTGCACTAGTCCAGTGACACACGCATATCATTGCTTCATAGTTTTCATCTGCATTTGGTGGAGAACTCACAAGCTGAAACCACATTCAGATCTCGTCAGACTAGTCCTTGCAGTAGTCCAGTGACACGCAAATATCTTTGGCTCATAGTCTTCATCCACATTTGGTGGAGAGCTCACAAACTGAAACCGAGATCAGTTCTCGAATATCCTTACTCCTTCGTTTCGAGTCCTCGCATTAATTCAGTGACACGCGAATATCTTTAGCTAGTTTTCATCTGCATTTGGTGGAGAGCTCACAAGCTAAAACCATATTTAGATCTCCTCAGACTAGTCCTTGCACTAGTCCAGTGACATACGAATATCCTTGGTTCATAGGCTTCATCTGCATCTGGTGGAGAGCTCACAAGCGGAAACCATATTCAGATCTCGTCAGACTAGTCCTTGTACTAGTCCAGTGAGACGCAAATATTCTGGGCTCATAGTTTTCATCCACATTTGGTGGAGAGCTCACAAACTGAAACCGAGATCAGTTCTCGATATCCTTGCTCCTTCGTTTCAAGTCCTTGCACCAATTCAGTAACACGCGAATATCCTTAGTCCTTAGGCTTCATCTGCATCTGGTGGAGAGCTCACAAGCTGAAACCATATTCAGATCTCGTCGGATTAGTCCTTGCACTAGTACAGTGACACGCAAATATCTTTGGCTCATAGTCTTCATCCACATTTGGTGGAGAGCTCACAAACTGAAACCGAAATAAGTTCTCGATATCCCCACTCCTTCGTTTCAAGTCCTTGCACTGATTCAGTGACACGCGAATATCCTTGGTTCATAGGTTTCATCTGCATTTTGTGGAGAGCTCACAAGCTGAAACCAAATTCAGATCTCTTCAGGCTAGTCCTTGCACTAGTCCAGTGACACGCAAATATTATTGGCTCATAGTTTTCATCCACATTTGGTGGAGAGCTCACAAACTGAAACCGAGATCAGTTCTCGATATCCTTGCTCCTTCGTTTCAAGTCCTTGCTCCAATTCAGTGACACACGAATATCTTTGGTTCATAGGCTTCATCTGCATCTGATGGGGAGCTCACAAGCTGAAACCACATTCAGATCTCGTAAGACTAGTCGTGGCACTAGTCCATTGACACGCAAATATTCTTGGCTCATAGTTTTCATCCACATTTGGTGGAGAGCTCACAAACTGAAACCGATATCAGTTCTCGATATCCTTGCTCCTTCGTTTCAAGTCCTTGCACTAATTCAGTGACACGCGAATATAATTGGTTCATAGGCTTCATCTGCATCTGATGGGGAGCTCACAAGCTGAAACCATATTCAGATCTCGTCAGACTAGTCCTAGCACTAGTCCAGTGACACGCAAATATTCTTGGCTCATAGTTTTCATCCACATTTCGTGGAGCGCTCACAAACTGAAACCGAGATAAGTTCTCGATATCCTTACTCCTTCGTTTCAAGTCCTTGCACTAATTCAGTGACACGCGAATATCCTTGGTTCATAGGCTTCATCTGCATCTGGTGGAGAGCTCACAAGCGAAAACCATATTCAGATCTCGTCAGACTAGTCCTTGTACTAGTCCAGTGAGACGCAAATATTCTGGGCTCATAGTTTTCATCCACATTTCGTGGAGAGCTCACAAACTGAAACCGAGATCAGTTCTCGATATCCTTGCTCCTTCGTTTCAAGTCCTTGCACCAATTTAGTGACACACGAACATCCTTGGTTCATAGGCTTCATCTGCATCTGGTGGAGAGCTCACAAGCTGAAACCATATTCAGATATCGTCGGACTAGTCCTTGCACTAGTCCAGTGACACGCAAATATTCTTGGGTCATAGTTTTCATCCACATTTGGTGGAGAGCTGACAGACTGAAACCGAGATCAGTTCTCGATATCCTTGCTCCTCGTTTCAAGTCCTTGCACTAATTCAGTGACACGCGAATATCCTTGGTTCATAGGCTTCATCTGCATCTGGTGGAGAGCTCACAAGCGGAAACCATATTCAGATCTCGTCAGACTAGTCCTTGTACTAGTCCAGTGAGACGCAAATATTCTGGGCTCATAGTTTTCATCCACATTTGGTGGAGAGCTCACAAACTGAAACCGAGATCAGTTCTCGATATCCTTGCTCCTTCGTTTCAAGTCCTTGCACCAATTCAGTGACACACGAATATCCTTGGTTCATAGGCTTCATCTGCATCTGATGGGGAGCTCACAAGCTGAAACCATATTCAGATCTCGTCAGACTAGTCCGCGCACTAGTCCAGTGACACGCAAATATTCTTGGCTCATAGTTTTCATCCACAATTGGTGGAGAGCTCACAAACTGAAACCGAGATAAGTTCTCGATATCCTTACTCCTTCGTTTCAAGTCCTTGCACCAATTCAGTGACACGCGAATATCCTTGGTTCATAGGCTTCATCTGCGTCTGGTGGAGAGCTCACAAGCTGAAACCAAATTCAGATCTCTTCAGGCTAGTCCTTGCACTAGTCCAGTGACACGCAAATATTCTTGGCTCATAGTTTTCATCCACAATTGGTGGAGAGCTCACAAATTGAAACCGAGATCAGTTCTCGATATCCTTGCTCCTTCGTTTGAAGTCCTTGCACTAGTCCAGTGACACACGCATATCATTGCTTCATAGTTTTCATCTGCATTTGGTGGAGAACTCACAAGCTGAAACCACATTCAGATCTCGTCAGACTAGTCCTTGCAGTAGTCCAGTGACACGCAAATATCTTTGGCTCATAGTCTTCATCCACATTTGGTGGAGAGCTCACAAACTGAAACCGAGATCAGTTCTCGAATATCCTTACTCCTTCGTTTCGAGTCCTCGCATTAATTCAGTGACACGCGAATATCTTTAGCTCATAGTTTTCATCTGCATTTGGTGGAGAGCTCACAAGCTAAAACCATATTTAGATCTCCTCAGACTAGTCCTTGCACTAGTCCAGTGACATACGAATATCCTTGTTTCATAGTTTTCATCTGCATTTGGTGGAGAGCTCACAAGCTGAAACCATATTCAGATCTCGTCAGACTAGTGCCTGCACTAGTCCAGTGACACACGAATATCCTTTGTTCATAGTTTTCATCTGCATATGGTGGAGAGCTCACAAGCTGAAACCACATTCAGATCTCGTAAGACTAGTCGTGGCACTAGTCCATTGACACGCAAATATTCTTGGCTCATAGTTTTCATCCACATTTGGTGGAGAGCTCACAAACTGAAACCGAGATCACTTCTCGATATCCTTGCTCCTTCGTTTCAAGTTCTTGCACTAATTCAGTGACACGCGAATATCCTTGGTTCATAGGCTTCATCTACATCTGGTGGAGAGCTCACAAGGTGAAACCATATTCAGATCTCGTCGGACTACGCCTTGCACTAGTCCATTGACATACGAATATCCTTGTTTCATAGTTTTCATCTGCATTTGGTGGAGAGCTCACAAGCTGAAACCATATTCAGATCTCGTCAGACTAGTGCCTGCACTAGTCCAGTGACACACGAATATCCTTTGTTCATAGTTTTCATCTGCATTTGGTGGAGAGCTCATTTTGGTCACACGCTGAAGCCAAACGCAAACGAACACAGGCATATGTGTTCAATGTATTCCCAATAAACTTTCCTTGATCCCATATGAACGCGAATGATATTCTTACTTCCCGAAAACAAATTATATTTTATATATATAAATTTATACCGTTATATACAACTCGATTTTGCTTTCAATTGAAGCCCTAGAATTAAGTAGATATAAGATATTAAAAGAGCAATAAAGAAATTGAAATTTATAAAAACCATAAATGTAGACGTGTTCTTCTTTATTTTTCACACTTGAACCCCGGACAACGGCGAGCATGTCCTAGCAATGAAAAATAGCATGAAAAATAGAACAGGGACATTGTTTTTTTTTTATTGTTGAAAACTAATACGAACACTCGAAAAAAAATAAACTACAGTGAAACCTCGATTCTAAGTACATTAAAATAAACAATAATCTACAGTGAAGACACGGTTGTTAGAACATTAAAAAAAAACATATAATAAACCACAGTGAAACCGCGATTAAATGGACATTAAAATAAACAATAATCTACAGTGAGGACAAGATTGGTTGAACATTGGCGAAAAAAAAACAGTAGTATCGCGATTCAGTGAACAAGAAAAAAAAACAGAAACAATATCACAATACGATAAAACCGATACATTGAAAAATAAGCAAAACAAACCCAACGCAGTGAACATTAGAACTCGATTAGTGTAATTTTCCAAAAAAAGAAAAAGAAAAATAACATTTGTGAAACAAAAAAGGGCGCGAGCAGTTAGATAACAAAATTGGTAAGAGCTGGATATATAATGTTGCAAGGGAACAGCTTGAGAACATATTAGAACACTTCGGTATCGAGTCGGGCGGTACCGTAGAGGAATTACGCAGGCTACTCTCAGGGCTCGTTTGATCAAGCGACGTGTCAGCCGAAGCCAAAGATAAATTATCAAAATTGGAACAACAGTGGAATCGAAGCACTTCTCCAGGCGCGCGGACATTGCCAACCACAGGCCAAGGAGCTGTATTGAAACCGAAGACGCACGAAGAAGAACTTGTGATTCAGATTCACAGCCCTGGAAATGATCACATCCACAACCCTGGTAGTAGCAAAACGCCGATACAGAGTGGACAGACAATCGCAGCGGACCGTCAGCTCCAGAATGTCACGCTATGAGACAGACGGCGAGCAAGACCAGCTACGCGAAGGTAATGGACAAGGTCCGTAAGTGGTCCTGCAGGTACGACGGTGGTGAGGACCCTATGACAATTGTAGAACGCATAGAAGGACTCGCTGAAACACACGAGCTGCCTAAAGATTTACTCCCCCGTACCATGCCTGAACTTTTGAAAGAAAAGGCTCTCAATTAGTTCCGAAACAACAACCGCGGATGGTGCACATGGACGACTTTCAAAGAAGACTTTATGAGATTTTTTTTTTTGATGATAACATTCGGAAAAGAACACAAACTCCCAGAGAAAAAATTAAGGAGGCGCGGGTGAAACATTGACCCTAGGCACCCACAACACAGTGTCCGCAGGCGACCAAGAGGTAAGATTACCCGCAACAAGGCTGATCAACAACAAGGCACAACAAAAACAACGCGCTACAACAGCAGCTCTAATCAAAAACAAAACTCACCGACAGAAGAATCCATGCAGGAGCAGAGCATAAAGACCTTCCTAGCATCGGAACTGGCCAAGTTCGAGGACTTAACTGGACCCTCCAACATCACAACACATAAGATCGTGATGAAGGACGATCGGCCTATGAAACAGAGGTACTATCCTAAGAACCCCGCGATGCAAGCGATAATCAATCACACAGCCCATACAGTGCGCCCCTAGTTATGGTTAGGAAAAAAGACGGCAAGTGGCGGTTATGCGTTGATTACCGGCAATTGAACGCGCGGTCAGTACCTGATGCATATCCGCTGCCACGGATTCAGCACATCTTATATCGGTTCCGCGACGCGAAATTCATCAGTAGTCTGGATCTAAAAAATGGATACTGGCAGATCGCAATGCATCCGGACAGCAAGCAGTACACAGCTTTCACTGTTCCAGGGAGAGGGCTTTATCAGTGGCGCGTAATGCCTTTTGGGCTGCATTCAGCGCCAGCAAACCTTCCAGAGAGCATTGGACCAGGTAATTGGCCTCGAAATGGAGCCCCACGCATTTGCCTACCTGGACGACATCATCGTTATTGGTAGCTCTCTAGAGGAACATCGAGAAAATCTACAAAAGTAAGTTGGTAATTGTGATTTTTCAAACAAAATTTGAAGTACCTTGGCCATGTGGTAACACAACACGGGATCCACACCGATCCAGATAAGGTGGCGGCGATTGAGCAGCTAGAAGCCCCAGCCAATGTAAAAGGAGTTCGTCGCTTCCTGGGAATTTGCCAACGTGGTAGTGCCACTCACCAGCCTTCTGAAAAAGGGTAAACGCTGGGCGTGGGTTAGCCAACAACAACAAGCATTTGATACATTGAAGAGGAAACTTACCACCTATACTCGCATGCCCCGACTTCACAAAAAAATTCACGCTCCAAACGGATGCCAGTGATTACGGCTTAGGAGTAGTGCTTACCCAAGAAAAGATGGCCTATGCAAGTCGCCATCTCAACCCGGCAGAGCAAAACTATTCAACTACTGAGAAGGAGTGTCTATCGATCGTTTGGGGCATCAGGAAAATGCAACCGTACCTTAAGGGGTACAAGTTTAGTATCCTCACGGACCACCTCGTTGAAGTGGCTCAATTCGCTGCAAAACCCTTCAGGTCGATTGGCCAGGTGAGCACTAGAACGTCAGCAGTATAAATTCGACGTGAACTACAGGTGAGGCAAATGGAACGTCGTCGCGGACGCACTATCAAGAAACCCCGTTGAGAAGCTAGGCAAGGTATGCAACATCGAGGATAATGAACAGGTACTATTGGCCAGGCATGTTCAGGGACATACGAAAATATGTACAGCGCTGTGAATCCTGTCAGCGGTACAAACCAGTGCAGGACAGGGCTGCGGGAAAGATGCTTACACTTATACCTAAAGAACCATGGTCCATAGTCTGCGCCGGCTCGACTCGATGATTTTAGTTTTCCTGGATAAGTTTTCAAAATGGACTGAAATAGTTCCACTACGGCAAGCAACGGCGGACAGCCTGAAAATAGCCTTTCGCGAAAGAATCATAGCAAGGTACGGCGTACCCAAGGTGGTCATCACGGACAATGGCTTTCAGTTTACCAGTGGCGTATTCCGGCGACTACTCAAGGATCTGGGTACCCGTCAGCAATTCACCGCACCCTACACGCCGCAAGAAAACCCAACGGAGAGGGCGAATAGAAATGTGAAAAGGGTATTGGCACAGGTAATCGACAATCATCAGTATAAATGGGACGAATACATTCCGGAAATCTCCTTGGCCATCAACACGATGACGGCTTTCTTGATGAGGGGCGAGTGCCGCGACTTCCAAAGGCACTCTTCGACGAGGTTACACTGGGAACAGGGTATCTATCACTAGTCATCGTCCGGGTGAAACACTTGGAAGATGTTCGCGTCCACACGGTTCACATCAAAGACCTGAAAGATTACCATTGTACCGGAGACCGACGAACCTCGACTGAAACAGACACACCCACAAATCCCTAATAAAAATCCTTGTAACGTATCGTGGCGTCCACACCCCAAATATCAGGTTTTTCATGTTTCATGTTTTTCATGAATTCATGTTTCATGTTTTTATATATTTATCATCTCTTCCGCTAGAAAGCAAGCATACAACGGTAACAATGGCAGCAGCAAAAAATTCGGGTGAGTGGTACGATCAACTGGACCAGCTCATTGCGATCAAGAAGGCGGGTGAGACACAGGGTGTCGTTTTTGGGCCTCTTATGCGAGTGAGCGAAGACAGGGGTACAAAACGCGACCATACGGGTGGTATAGTGGCGGGCTCGGTGCAACCAGTGGTTTCGGAAGGCAACGACGAGCCGTTTGTAGTCTATCCACCGGGGTGCGGTGGATTTGCCATTAAAGAAGAGGACTACCGGCGACTATCTGGGGCCGCTTCCGGAACGATACATTAATCGAAATGTATCTACGGTTGGTAAAGAACACCATGATTTGCGAATCCCAGAGACAACGGGTTCATTTGTTCAGCACTCACTTCTTCACGAAGATTGATCGCGACGGCACCCCACAGGAGCGACATGCAATGGTGAAGCGGTGGACGAAGCAGGTGGACCTCTTTGAGATGGACTACATCCTAGTCCCGATTAACCAACACAATTGGTTCTTAATCGTGATTTCCTCGGCTGCAACGGACCCAAGATGATGGATAGGCCAAAGAGCGACGGCAAGTACGGCGGCCATGCATTCTACAGTTGGACTCGTTGAATCCGGGAGGTAGGATCCATGTGGCAGGCAGCATTCGATAATACCTCGAGCAGGAATACCGCACACGACGGGCTGAACGCGCACCGGAGAACCCAGCGAAGCGCTTTGATGACGTCTTCCACTATATGTACCCAAGGTACCACAGCAGACTAACGGAACCGACTGCGGAGTATTCCTGCTACACTACGCAGAAAAGTTTCTCACCGACCCTTTCGATGATTTCCGCGAAGAGTTCCTGGAGAAAGAGGGCTGGTTCCCAAAGGCGAAAGTCACCAACAAGAGAGAGGTTATCGCGACAAGGATCCGGGAACTGGCAGTTAAGGTTGAACAACCACATCGGGAGTTCCCCGTGCTCGTCTTCGAGAAACCCTGAGACGTAAAAATGGACAAACCAGAACCGAGCAGCCAACCATCAGAAACCACCAAGATGATCGCGACGGCGCCACGAGACCCCGAACCAACCACCGAAGAAGTGCCCACGGTCATACCGTCTTCATATTACGACGTAGTGAGCGGAGAAAACTACGACGACCTCTACACCGAAGTGAACCGGATTCTGCTGTCGGATAACCTAACGGGACAAGCAGCCGCCAATTATCCCACTAGCGCCGAGAGGCCGTCAAAGGTCGAAAGATTTAGCAGCGTAGCGGAACTCGAAGGACCAGCAGGCATACACGTGAGTAAAGAAGTAGTCAACGAGATTAAACAGCGATTCGAGAGGCTTCTTCAACAATCTCGGCTATCGCATCACCCTCACCCCAAGACAGATCCTTCTGGTGAAAGAAAGAGGAGAGTGTAACGAAAGTTAAGTATTAACTTTCGATACAACTACGGGTGTAGAACCTGAGCTGATTCCTTGAAGGTCGTCTTCAAGGAATTCAGTAACCTTGTGCGCACCCAATTCAAGGTGGATTTAATTTTGTATTATAAGAAGCAAAACATGCAATTCTGATACATAAAAATTCAACAGTCGACACAATTTGAGTAAACAAAGGGATTAAATCAAGGCCAGCGAAGCAGCGTAGACATAAAACTGGTTTTACTGCAACAACAACGCAACATAAATCAGCCAAAAACAAAGCGAAGAAAATCAATACAGAAAGACGATCAACAGCACATGCGAAACCGGTTTTCTGTGCGTAACAACAACAACATAACATAAGAACAAAAATAAGGCATTACAGTTATACGAGTAGTAGAAAAGCCGCAGCGAAGTTACACTCAGGGCTTTTTGAATTCAACACTCAAATGGGTAAGTCGTTTACAAATTATTAAAAGACCTTGCCCTAATTCAGTAACACGCGAATATCCTTAGTCCTTAGGCTTCATCTGCATCTGGTGGAGAGCTCACAAGCTGAAACCATATTCAGATCTCGTCGGATTAGTCCTTGCACTAGTACAGTGACACGCAAATATTATTGGCTCATAGTTTTCATCCACATTTGGTGGAGAGCTCACAAACTGAAACCGAGATCAGTTCTCGATATCCTTGCTCCTTCGTTTCAAGTCCTTGCACTAATTCAGTGACACGCGAATATCCTTGGTTCATAGGCTTCATCTGCATCTGATGGGGAGCTCACAAGCTGAAACCATATTCAGATCTCGTCAGACTAGTCCTTGCACTAGTCCAGTGACACGCAAATATTCTTGGCTCATAGTTTTCATCCACATTTCGTGGAGAGCTCACAAACTGAAACCGAGATAAGTTCTCGATATCCTTACTCCTTCGTTTCAAGTCCTTGCACTAATTCAGTGACACGCGAATATCCTTGGTTCATAGGCTTCATCTGCATCTGGTGGAGAGCTCACAAGCGAAAACCATATTCAGATCTCGTCAGACTAGTCCTTGTACTAGTCCAGTGAGACGCAAATATTCTGGGCTCATAGTTTTCATCCACATTTGGTGGAGAGCTCACAAACTGAAACCGAGATCAGTTCTCGATATCCTTGCTCCTTCGTTTCAAGTCCTTGCACCAATTCAGTGACACACGAATATCCTTGGTTCATAGGCTTCATCTGCATCTGATGGGGAGCTCACAAGCTGAAACCATATTCAGATCTCGTCAGACTAGTCCGCGCACTAGTCCAGTGACACGCAAATATTCTTGGCTCATAGTTTTCATCCACAATTGGTGGAGAGCTCACAAACTGAAACCGAGATAAGTTCTCGATATCCTTACTCCTTCGTTTCAAGTCCTTGCACCAATTCAGTGACACGCGAATATCCTTGGTTCATAGGCTTCATCTGCGTCTGGTGGAGAGCTCACAAGCTGAAACCAAATTCAGATCTCTTCAGGCTAGTCCTTGCACTAGTCCAGTGAAACGCAAATATTCTTGGCTCATAGTTTTCATCCACAATTGGTGGAGAGCTCACAAATTGAAACCGAGATCAGTTCTCGATATCCTTGCTCCTTCGTTTGAAGTCCTTGCACTAGTCCAGTGACACACGCATATCATTGCTTCATAGTTTTCATCTGCATTTGGTGGAGAGCTCACAAGCTAAAACCATATTTAGATCTCCTCAGACTAGTCCTTGCACTAGTCCAGTGACATACGAATATCCTTGTTTCATAGTTTTCATCTGCATTTGGTGGAGAGCTCACAAGCTGAAACCATATTCAGATCTCGTCAGACTAGTGCCTGCACTAGTCCAGTGACACACGAATATCCTTTGTTCATAGTTTTCATCTGCATATGGTGGAGAGCTCACAAGCTGAAACCACATTCAGATCTCGTAAGACTAGTCGTGGCACTAGTCCATTGACACGCAAATATTCTTGGCTCATAGTTTTCATCCACATTTGGTGGAGAGCTCATAAACTGAAACCGAGATCACTTCTCGATATCCTTGCTCCTTCGTTTCAAGTCCTTGCACTAATTCAGTGACACGCGAATATCCTTGGTTCATAGGCTTCATCTACATCTGGTGGAGAGCTCACAAGGTGAAACCATATTCAGATCTCGTCGGACTACGCCTTGCACTAGTCCATTGACATACGAATATCCTTGTTTCATAGTTTTCATCTGCATTTGGTGGAGAGCTCACAAGCTGAAACCATATTCAGATCTCGTCAGACTAGTGCCTGCACTAGTCCAGTGACACACGAATATCCTTTGTTCATAGTTTTCATCTGCATTTGGTGGAGAGCTCATTTTGGTCACACGCTGAAGCCAAACGCAAACGAACACAGGCATATGTGTTCAATGTATTCCCAATAAACTTTCCTTGATCCCATATGAACGCGAATGATATTCTTACTTCCCGAAAACAAATTATATTTTATATATATAAATTTATACCGTTATATACAACTCGATTTTGCTTTCAATTGAAGCCCTAGAATTAAGTAGATATAAGATATTAAAAGAGCAATAAAGAAATTGAAATTTATAAAAACCATAAATGTAGACGTGTTCTTCTTTATTTTTCACACTTGAACCCCGGACAACGGCGAGCATGTCCTAGCAATGAAAAATAGCATGAAAAATAGAACAGGGACATTGTTTTTTTTTTATTGTTGAAAACTAATACGAACACTCGAAAAAAAATAAACTACAGTGAAACCTCGATTCTAAGTACATTAAAATAAACAATAATCTACAGTGAAGACACGGTTGTTAGAACATTAAAAAAAACATATAATAAACCACAGTGAAACCGCGATTAAATGGACATTAAAATAAACAATAATCTACAGTGAGGACAAGATTGGTTGAACATTGGCGAAAAAAAAACAGTAGTATCGCGATTCAGTGAACAAGAAAAAAAAACAGAAAC
The DNA here is from genome assembly GCA_937620795.1 of Thecophora atra. NCBI lineage: Eukaryota > Metazoa > Arthropoda > Insecta > Diptera > Conopidae > Thecophora > Thecophora atra. Next base: position 50,907,560 of record OW569398.1, read on the forward strand.
AATATCACAATACGATAAAACCGATACATTGAAAAATAAGCAAAACAAACCCAACGCAGTGAACATTAGAACTCGATTAGTGTAATTTTCCAAAAAAAGAAAAATAAAAATAACATTTGTGAAACAAAAAAGGGCGCGAGCAGTTAGATAACAAAATTGGTAAGAGCTGGATATATAATGTTGCAAGGGAACAGCTTGAGAACATATTAGAACACTTCGGTATCGAGTCGGGCGGTACCGTAGAGGAATTACGCAGGCTACTCTCAGGGCTCGTTTCATCAAGCGACGTGTCAGCCGAAGCCAAAGATAAATTATCAAAATTGGAACAACAGTGGAATCGAAGCACTTCCCCAGGCGCGCGGACATTGCCAACCACAGGCCAAGGAGCTGTATTGAAACCGAAGACACACGAAGAAGAACTTTTGATTCAGATTCACAGCCTTGGAAATGATCACATCCACAACCCTGGTGGTAGCAAAACGCCGATACAGAGTGGACAGACAATCGCAGCGGACCGTCAGCTCCAGAATGTCACGCTATGAGACAAACGGCGAGCAAGACCAGCTACGCGAAGGTAATGGACAAGGTCCGTAAGTGGTCCTGCAGGTACGACGCTGGTGAGGACCCTATGACATTTGTAGAACGCATAGAAGGACTCGCTGAAACACACGAGCTGCCTAAAGATTTACTCCCCCGTACCATGCCTGAACTTTTGAAAGAAAAGGCTCTCAATTAGTTCCGAAACAACAACCGCGGATGGTGCACATGGACGACTTTCAAAGAAGACTTTATGAGATTTTTTTTTTTGATGATAACATTCGGAAAAGAACACAAACTCCCAGAGAAAAAATTAAGGAGGCGCGGGTGAAACATTGACCCTAGGCACCCACAACACAGTGTCCGCAGGCGACCAAGAGGTAAGATTACCCGCAACAAGGCTGATCAACAACAAGGCACAACAAAAACAACGCGCTACAACAGCAGCTCTAATCAAAAACAAAACTCACCGACAGAAGAATCCATGCAGGAGCAGAGCATAAAGACCTTCCTAGCATCGGAACTGGCCAAGTTCGAGGACTTAACTGGACCCTCCAACATCACAACACATAAGATCGTGATGAAGGACGATCGGCCTATGAAACAGAGGTACTATCCTAAGAACCCCGCGATGCAAGCGATAATCAATCACACAGCCCATACAGTGCGCCCCTAGTTATGGTTAGGAAAAAAGACGGCAAGTGGCGGTTATGCGTTGATTACCGGCAATTGAACGCGCGGTCAGTACCTGATGCATATCCGCTGCCACGGATTCAGCACATCTTATATCGGTTCCGCGACGCGAAATTCATCAGTAGTCTGGATCTAAAAAATGGATACTGGCAGATCGCAATGCATCCGGACAGCAAGCAGTACACAGCTTTCACTGTTCCAGGGAGAGGGCTTTATCAGTGGCGCGTAATGCCTTTTGGGCTGCATTCAGCGCCAGCAAACCTTCCAGAGAGCATTGGACCAGGTAATTGGCCTCGAAATGGAGCCCCACGCATTTGCCTACCTGGACGACATCATCGTTATTGGTAGCTCTCTAGAGGAACATCGAGAAAATCTACAAAAGTAAGTTGGTAATTGTGATTTTTCAAACAAAATTTGAAGTACCTTGGCCATGTGGTAACACAACACGGGATCCACACCGATCCAGATAAGGTGGCGGCGATTGAGCAGCTAGAAGCCCCAGCCAATGTAAAAGGAGTTCGTCGCTTCCTGGGAATTTGCCAACGTGGTAGTGCCACTCACCAGCCTTCTGAAAAAGGGTAAACGCTGGGCGTGGGTTAGCCAACAACAACAAGCATTTGATACATTGAAGAGGAAACTTACCACCTATACTCGCATGCCCCGACTTCACAAAAAAATTCACGCTCCAAACGGATGCCAGTGATTACGGCTTAGGAGTAGTGCTTACCCAAGAAAAGATGGCCTATGCAAGTCGCCATCTCAACCCGGCAGAGCAAAACTATTCAACTACTGAGAAGGAGTGTCTATCGATCGTTTGGGGCATCAGGAAAATGCAACCGTACCTTAAGGGGTACAAGTTTAGTATCCTCACGGACCACCTCGTTGAAGTGGCTCAATTCGCTGCAAAACCCTTCAGGTCGATTGGCCAGGTGAGCACTAGAACGTCAGCAGTATAAATTCGACGTGAACTACAGGTGAGGCAAATGGAACGTCGTCGCGGACGCACTATCAAGAAACCCCGTTGAGAAGCTAGGCAAGGTATGCAACATCGAGGATAATGAACAGGTACTATTGGCCAGGCATGTTCAGGGACATACGAAAATATGTACAGCGCTGTGAATCCTGTCAGCGGTACAAACCAGTGCAGGACAGGGCTGCGGGAAAGATGCTTACACTTATACCTAAAGAACCATGGTCCATAGTCTGCGCCGGCTCGACTCGATGATTTTAGTTTTCCTGGATAAGTTTTCAAAATGGACTGAAATAGTTCCACTACGGCAAGCAACGGCGGACAGCCTGAAAATAGCCTTTCGCGAAAGAATCATAGCAAGGTACGGCGTACCCAAGGTGGTCATCACGGACAATGGCTTTCAGTTTACCAGTGGCGTATTCCGGCGACTACTCAAGGATCTGGGTACCCGTCAGCAATTCACCGCACCCTACACGCCGCAAGAAAACCCAACGGAGAGGGCGAATAGAAATGTGAAAAGGGTATTGGCACAGGTAATCGACAATCATCAGTATAAATGGGACGAATACATTCCGGAAATCTCCTTGGCCATCAACACGATGACGGCTTTCTTGATGAGGGGCGAGTGCCGCGACTTCCAAAGGCACTCTTCGACGAGGTTACACTGGGAACAGGGTATCTATCACTAGTCATCGTCCGGGTGAAACACTTGGAAGATGTTCGCGTCCACACGGTTCACATCAAAGACCTGAAAGATTACCATTGTACCGGAGACCGACGAACCTCGACTGAAACAGACACACCCACAAATCCCTAATAAAAATCCTTGTAACGTATCGTGGCGTCCACACCCCAAATATCAGGTTTTTCATGTTTCATGTTTTTCATGAATTCATGTTTCATGTTTTTATATATTTATCATCTCTTCCGCTAGAAAGCAAGCATACAACGGTAACAATGGCAGCAGCAAAAAATTCGGGTGAGTGGTACGATCAACTGGACCAGCTCATTGCGATCAAGAAGGCGGGTGAGACACAGGGTGTCGTTTTTGGGCCTCTTATGCGAGTGAGCGAAGACAGGGGTACAAAACGCGACCATACGGGTGGTATAGTGGCGGGCTCGGTGCAACCAGTGGTTTCGGAAGGCAACGACGAGCCGTTTGTAGTCTATCCACCGGGGTGCGGTGGATTTGCCATTAAAGAAGAGGACTACCGGCGACTATCTGGGGCCGCTTCCGGAACGATACATTAATCGAAATGTATCTACGGTTGGTAAAGAACACCATGATTTGCGAATCCCAGAGACAACGGGTTCATTTGTTCAGCACTCACTTCTTCACGAAGATTGATCGCGACGGCACCCCACAGGAGCGACATGCAATGGTGAAGCGGTGGACGAAGCAGGTGGACCTCTTTGAGATGGACTACATCCTAGTCCCGATTAACCAACACAATTGGTTCTTAATCGTGATTTCCTCGGCTGCAACGGACCCAAGATGATGGATAGGCCAAAGAGCGACGGCAAGTACGGCGGCCATGCATTCTACAGTTGGACTCGTTGAATCCGGGAGGTAGGATCCATGTGGCAGGCAGCATTCGATAATACCTCGAGCAGGAATACCGCACACGACGGGCTGAACGCGCACCGGAGAACCCAGCGAAGCGCTTTGATGACGTCTTCCACTATATGTACCCAAGGTACCACAGCAGACTAACGGAACCGACTGCGGAGTATTCCTGCTACACTACGCAGAAAAGTTTCTCACCGACCCTTTCGATGATTTCCGCGAAGAGTTCCTGGAGAAAGAGGGCTGGTTCCCAAAGGCGAAAGTCACCAACAAGAGAGAGGTTATCGCGACAAGGATCCGGGAACTGGCAGTTAAGGTTGAACAACCACATCGGGAGTTCCCCGTGCTCGTCTTCGAGAAACCCTGAGACGTAAAAATGGACAAACCAGAACCGAGCAGCCAACCATCAGAAACCACCAAGATGATCGCGACGGCGCCACGAGACCCCGAACCAACCACCGAAGAAGTGCCCACGGTCATACCGTCTTCATATTACGACGTAGTGAGCGGAGAAAACTACGACGACCTCTACACCGAAGTGAACCGGATTCTGCTGTCGGATAACCTAACGGGACAAGCAGCCGCCAATTATCCCACTAGCGCCGAGAGGCCGTCAAAGGTCGAAAGATTTAGCAGCGTAGCGGAACTCGAAGGACCAGCAGGCATACACGTGAGTAAAGAAGTAGTCAACGAGATTAAACAGCGATTCGAGAGGCTTCTTCAACAATCTCGGCTATCGCATCACCCTCACCCCAAGACAGATCCTTCTGGTGAAAGAAAGAGGAGAGTGTAACGAAAGTTAAGTATTAACTTTCGATACAACTACGGGTGTAGAACCTGAGCTGATTCCTTGAAGGTCGTCTTCAAGGAATTCAGTAACCTTGTGCGCACCCAATTCAAGGTGGATTTAATTTTGTATTATAAGATGCAAAACATGCAATTCTGATACATAAAAATTCAACAGTCGACACAATTTGAGTAAACAAAGGGATTAAATCAAGGCCAGCGAAGCAGCGTAGACATAAAACTGGTTTTACTGCAACAACAACGCAACATAAATCAGCCAAAAACAAAGCGAAGAAAATCAATACAGAAAGACGATCAACAGCACATGCGAAACCGGTTTTCTGTGCGTAACAACAACAACATAACATAAGAACAAAAATAAGGCATTACAGTTATACGAGTAGTAGAAAAGCCGCAGCGAAGTTACACTCAGGGCTTTTTGAATTCAACACTCAAATGGGTAAGTCGTTTACAAATTATTAAAAGACCTTGCCCTAATTCAGTAACACGCGAATATCCTTAGTCCTTAGGCTTCATCTGCATCTGGTGGAGAGCTCACAAGCTGAAACCATATTCAGATCTCGTCGGATTAGTCCTTGCACTAGTACAGTGACACGCAAATATTATTGGCTCATAGTTTTCATCCACATTTGGTGGAGAGCTCACAAACTGAAACCGAGATCAGTTCTCGATATCCTTGCTCCTTCGTTTCAAGTCCTTGCACTAATTCAGTGACACGCGAATATCCTTGGTTCATAGGCTTCATCTGCATCTGATGGGGAGCTCACAAGCTGAAACCATATTCAGATCTCGTCAGACTAGTCCTTGCACTAGTCCAGTGACACGCAAATATTCTTGGCTCATAGTTTTCATCCACATTTCGTGGAGAGCTCACAAACTGAAACCGAGATAAGTTCTCGATATCCTTACTCCTTCGTTTCAAGTCCTTGCACTAATTCAGTGACACGCGAATATCCTTGGTTCATAGGCTTCATCTGCATCTGGTGGAGAGCTCACAAGCGAAAACCATATTCAGATCTCGTCAGACTAGTCCTTGTACTAGTCCAGTGAGACGCAAATATTCTGGGCTCATAGTTTTCATCCACATTTGGTGGAGAGCTCACAAACTGAAACCGAGATCAGTTCTCGATATCCTTGCTCCTTCGTTTCAAGTCCTTGCACCAATTCAGTGACACACGAATATCCTTGGTTCATAGGCTTCATCTGCATCTGATGGGGAGCTCACAAGCTGAAACCATATTCAGATCTCGTCAGACTAGTCCGCGCACTAGTCCAGTGACACGCAAATATTCTTGGCTCATAGTTTTCATCCACAATTGGTGGAGAGCTCACAAACTGAAACCGAGATAAGTTCTCGATATCCTTACTCCTTCGTTTCAAGTCCTTGCACCAATTCAGTGACACGCGAATATCCTTGGTTCATAGGCTTCATCTGCGTCTGGTGGAGAGCTCACAAGCTGAAACCAAATTCAGATCTCTTCAGGCTAGTCCTTGCACTAGTCCAGTGAAACGCAAATATTCTTGGCTCATAGTTTTCATCCACAATTGGTGGAGAGCTCACAAATTGAAACCGAGATCAGTTCTCGATATCCTTGCTCCTTCGTTTGAAGTCCTTGCACTAGTCCAGTGACACACGCATATCATTGCTTCATAGTTTTCATCTGCATTTGGTGGAGAGCTCACAAGCTAAAACCATATTTAGATCTCCTCAGACTAGTCCTTGCACTAGTCCAGTGACATACGAATATCCTTGTTTCATAGTTTTCATCTGCATTTGGTGGAGAGCTCACAAGCTGAAACCATATTCAGATCTCGTCAGACTAGTGCCTGCACTAGTCCAGTGACACACGAATATCCTTTGTTCATAGTTTTCATCTGCATATGGTGGAGAGCTCACAAGCTGAAACCACATTCAGATCTCGTAAGACTAGTCGTGGCACTAGTCCATTGACACGCAAATATTCTTGGCTCATAGTTTTCATCCACATTTGGTGGAGAGCTCATAAACTGAAACCGAGATCACTTCTCGATATCCTTGCTCCTTCGTTTCAAGTCCTTGCACTAATTCAGTGACACGCGAATATCCTTGGTTCATAGGCTTCATCTACATCTGGTGGAGAGCTCACAAGGTGAAACCATATTCAGATCTCGTCGGACTACGCCTTGCACTAGTCCATTGACATACGAATATCCTTGTTTCATAGTTTTCATCTGCATTTGGTGGAGAGCTCACAAGCTGAAACCATATTCAGATCTCGTCAGACTAGTGCCTGCACTAGTCCAGTGACACACGAATATCCTTTGTTCATAGTTTTCATCTGCATTTGGTGGAGAGCTCATTTTGGTCACACGCTGAAGCCAAACGCAAACGAACACAGGCATATGTGTTCAATGTATTCCCAATAAACTTTCCTTGATCCCATATGAACGCGAATGATATTCTTACTTCCCGAAAACAAATTATATTTTATATATATAAATTTATACCGTTATATACAACTCGATTTTGCTTTCAATTGAAGCCCTAGAATTAAGTAGATATAAGATATTAAAAGAGCAATAAAGAAATTGAAATTTATAAAAACCATAAATGTAGACGTGTTCTTCTTTATTTTTCACACTTGAACCCCGGACAACGGCGAGCATGTCCTAGCAATGAAAAATAGCATGAAAAATAGAACAGGGACATTGTTTTTTTTTTATTGTTGAAAACTAATACGAACACTCGAAAAAAAATAAACTACAGTGAAACCTCGATTCTAAGTACATTAAAATAAACAATAATCTACAGTGAAGACACGGTTGTTAGAACATTAAAAAAAACATATAATAAACCACAGTGAAACCGCGATTAAATGGACATTAAAATAAACAATAATCTACAGTGAGGACAAGATTGGTTGAACATTGGCGAAAAAAAAACAGTAGTATCGCGATTCAGTGAACAAGAAAAAAAAACAGAAACAATATCACAATACGATAAAACCGATACATTGAAAAATAAGCAAAACAAACCCAACGCAGTGAACATTAGAACTCGATTAGTGTAATTTTCCAAAAAAAGAAAAATAAAAATAACATTTGTGAAACAAAAAAGGGCGCGAGCAGTTAGATAACAAAATTGGTAAGAGCTGGATATATAATGTTGCAAGGGAACAGCTTGAGAACATATTAGAACACTTCGGTATCGAGTCGGGCGGTACCGTAGAGGAATTACGCAGGCTACTCTCAGGGCTCGTTTCATCAAGCGACGTGTCAGCCGAAGCCAAAGATAAATTATCAAAATTGGAACAACAGTGGAATCGAAGCACTTCCCCAGGCGCGCGGACATTGCCAACCACAGGCCAAGGAGCTGTATTGAAACCGAAGACACACGAAGAAGAACTTTTGATTCAGATTCACAGCCTTGGAAATGATCACATCCACAACCCTGGTGGTAGCAAAACGCCGATACAGAGTGGACAGACAATCGCAGCGGACCGTCAGCTCCAGAATGTCACGCTATGAGACAAACGGCGAGCAAGACCAGCTACGCGAAGGTAATGGACAAGGTCCGTAAGTGGTCCTGCAGGTACGACGCTGGTGAGGACCCTATGACATTTGTAGAACGCATAGAAGGACTCGCTGAAACACACGAGCTGCCTAAAGATTTACTCCCCCGTACCATGCCTGAACTTTTGAAAGAAAAGGCTCTCAATTAGTTCCGAAACAACAACCGCGGATGGTGCACATGGACGACTTTCAAAGAAGACTTTATGAGATTTTTTTTTTTGATGATAACATTCGGAAAAGAACACAAACTCCCAGAGAAAAAATTAAGGAGGCGCGGGTGAAACATTGACCCTAGGCACCCACAACACAGTGTCCGCAGGCGACCAAGAGGTAAGATTACCCGCAACAAGGCTGATCAACAACAAGGCACAACAAAAACAACGCGCTACAACAGCAGCTCTAATCAAAAACAAAACTCACCGACAGAAGAATCCATGCAGGAGCAGAGCATAAAGACCTTCCTAGCATCGGAACTGGCCAAGTTCGAGGACTTAACTGGACCCTCCAACATCACAACACATAAGATCGTGATGAAGGACGATCGGCCTATGAAACAGAGGTACTATCCTAAGAACCCCGCGATGCAAGCGATAATCAATCACACAGCCCATACAGTGCGCCCCTAGTTATGGTTAGGAAAAAAGACGGCAAGTGGCGGTTATGCGTTGATTACCGGCAATTGAACGCGCGGTCAGTACCTGATGCATATCCGCTGCCACGGATTCAGCACATCTTATATCGGTTCCGCGACGCGAAATTCATCAGTAGTCTGGATCTAAAAAATGGATACTGGCAGATCGCAATGCATCCGGACAGCAAGCAGTACACAGCTTTCACTGTTCCAGGGAGAGGGCTTTATCAGTGGCGCGTAATGCCTTTTGGGCTGCATTCAGCGCCAGCAAACCTTCCAGAGAGCATTGGACCAGGTAATTGGCCCCGAAATGGAGCCCCACGCATTTGCCTACCTGGACGACATCATCGTTATTGGTAGCTCTCTAGAGGAACATCGAGAAAATCTACAAAAGTAAGTTGGTAATTGTGATTTTTCAAACAAAATTTGAAGTACCTTGGCCATGTGGTAACACAACACGGGATCCACACCGATCCAGATAAGGTGGCGGCGATTGAGCAGCTAGAAGCCCCAGCCAATGTAAAAGGAGTTCGTCGCTTCCTGGGAATTTGCCAACGTGGTAGTGCCACTCACCAGCCTTCTGAAAAAGGGTAAACGCTGGGCGTGGGTTAGCCAACAACAACAAGCATTTGATACATTGAAGAGGAAACTTACCACCTATACTCGCATGCCCCGACTTCACAAAAAAATTCACGCTCCAAACGGATGCCAGTGATTACGGCGTAGGAGTAGTGCTTACCCAAGAAAAGATGGCCTATGCAAGTCGCTATCTCAACCCGGCAGAGCAAAACTATTCAACTACTGAGAAGGAGTGTCTATCGATCGTTTGGGGCATCAGGAAAATGCAACCGTACCTTGAGGGGTACAAGTTTAGTATCCTCACGGACCAGCTCGTTGAAGTGGCTCAATTCGCTGCAAAACCCTTCAGGTCGATTGGCCAGGTGAGCACTAGAACGTCAGCAGTATAAATTCGACGTGAACTACAGGTGAGGCAAATGGAACGTCGTCGCGGACGCACTATCAAGAAACCCCGTTGAGAAGCTAGGCAAGGTAAGTGCAACAAACGGAGCAGGCGATTGGGTCGACGCGAGAGTATCAGAGATCAAGAAGAACCCCCAGAAATACCCCGATTACACAGTTATAAATGGAGAATTGTAGCGGCACCTACCCAGTCACACTAACGACGAAGATTGCGCCGCCTGGAGGCTCTGCGTACCCAAAAGCCTTCAAGAACGAGTGATGAAAGAAAATCACGAGGAACCAAGCGCTGGACACCCCGGCATATGGAAGACAACATCGAGGATAATGAACAGGTACTATTGGCCAGGCATGTTCAGGGACATACGAAAATATGTACAGCGCTGTGAATCCTGTCAGCGGTACAAACCAGTGCAGGACAGGGCTGCGGGAAAGATGCTTACACTTATACCTAAAGAACCATGGTCCATAGTCTGCGCCGGCTCGACTCGATGATTTTAGTTTTCCTGGATAAGTTTTCAAAATGGACTGAAATAGTTCCACTACGGCAAGCAACGGCGGACAGCCTGAAAATAGCCTTTCGGGAAAGAATCATAGCAAGGTACGGCGTACCCAAGGTGGTCATCACGGACAATGGCTTTCAGTTTACCAGTGGCGTATTCCGGCGACTACTCAAGGATCTGGGTACCCGTCAGCAATTCACCGCACCCTACACGCCGCAAGAAAACCCAACGGAGAGGGCGAATAGAAATGTGAAAAGGGTATTGGCACAGGTAATCGACAATCATCAGTATAAATGGGACGAATACATTCCGGAAATCTCCTTGGCCATCAACACGATGACGGCTTTCTTGATGAGGGGCGAGTGCCGCGACTTCCAAAGGCACTCTTCGACGAGGTTACACTGGGAACAGGGTATCTATCACTAGTCATCGTCCGGGTGAAACACTTGGAAGATGTTCGCGTCCACACGGTTCACATCAAAGACCTGAAAGATTACCATTGTACCGGAGACCGACGAACCTCGACTGAAACAGACACACCCACAAATCCCTAATAAAAATCCTTGTAACGTATCGTGGCGTCCACACCCCAAATATCAGGTTTTTCATGTTTCATGTTTTTCATGAATTCATGTTTCATGTTTTTATATATTTATCATCTCTTCCGCTAGAAAGCAAGCATACAACGGTAACAATGGCAGCAGCAAAAAATTCGGGTGAGTGGTACGATCGGCTGGACCAGCTCATTGCGATCAAGAAGGCGGGTGAGACACAGGGTGTCGTTTTTGGGCCTCTTATGCGAGTGAGCGAAGACAGGGGTACAAAACGCGACCATACGGGTGGTATAGTGGCGGGCTCGGTGCAACCAGTGGTTTCGGAAGGCAACGACGAGCCGTTTGTAGTCTATCCACCGGGGTGCGGTGGATTTGCCATTAAAGAAGAGGACTACCGGCGACTATCTGGGGCCGCTTCCGGAACGATACATTAATCGAAATGTATCTACGGTTGGTAAAGAACACCATGATTTGCGAATCCCAGAGGCAACGGGTTCATTTGTTCAGCACTCACTTCTTCACGAAGATTGATCGCGACGGCACCCCACAGGAGCGACATGCAATGGTGAAGCGGTGGACGAAGCAGGTGGACCTCTTTGAGATGGACTACATCCTAGTCCCGATTAACCAACACAATTGGTTCTTAATCGTGATTTCATCGGCTGCAACGGACCCAAGATGATGGATAGGCCAAAGAGCGACGGCAAGTACGGCGGCCATGCATTCTACAGTTGGACTCGTTGAATCCGGGAGGTAGGATCCATGTGGCAGGCAGCATTCGATAATACCTCGAGCAGGAATACCGCACACGACGGGCTGAACGCGCACCGGAGAACCCAGCGAAGCGCTTTGATGACGTCTTCCACTATATGTACCCAAGGTACCACAGCAGACTAACGGAACCGACTGCGGAGTATTCCTGCTACACTACGCAGAAAAGTTTCTCACCGACCCTTTCGATGATTTCCGCGAAGAGTTCCTGGAGAAAGAGGGCTGGTTCCCAAAGGCGAAAGTCACCAACAAGAGAGAGGTTATCGCGACAAGGATCCGGGAACTGGCAGTTAAGGTTGAACAACCACATCGGGAGTTCCCCGTGCTCGTCTTCGAGAAACCCTGAGACGTAAAAATGGACAAACCAGAACCGAGCAGCCAACCATCAGAAACCACCAAGATGATCGCGACGGCGCCACGAGACCCCGAACCAACCACCGAAGAAGTGCCCACGGTCATACCGTCTTCATATTACGACGTAGTGAGCGGAGAAAACTACGACGACCTCTACACCGAAGTGAACCGGATTCTGCTGTCGGATAACCTAACGGGACAAGCAGCCGCCAATTATCCCACTAGCGCCGAGAGGCCGTCAAAGGTCGAAAGATTTAGCAGCGTAGCGGAACACGAAGGACCTGCAGGCATACACGTGAGTAAAGAAGTAGTCAACGAGATTAAACAGCGATTCGAGAGGCTTCTTTAACAATCCCGGCTATCGCATCACCCTCACCCCAAGACAGATCCTTCTGGTGAAAGAAAGAGGAGAGTGTAACGAAAGTTAAGTATTAACTTTCGATACAACTACGGGTGTAGAACCTGAGCTGATTCCTTGAAGGTCGTCTTCAAGGAATTCAGTAACCTTGTGCGCACCCAATTCAAGGTGGATTTAATTTTGTATTATAAGATGCAAAACATGCAATTCTGATACATAAAAATTCAACAGTCGACACAATTTGAGTAAACAAAGGGATTAAATCAAGGCCAGCGAAACAGCGTAGACATAAAACTGGTTTTACTGCAACAACAACGCAACATAAATCAGCCGAAAACAAAGCGAAGAAAATCAATACAGAAAGACGATCAACAGCACATGCGAAACCGGTTTTCTGTGCGTAACAACAACAACATAGCATAACATAAGAACAAAAATAAGGCATTACAGTTATACGAGTAGTAGAAAAGCCGCAGCGAAGTTACACTCAGGGCTTTTTGAATTCAACACTCAAATGGGTAAGTCGTTTACAAATTATTAAAAGACCTTGCCCTAATTCAGTAACACGCGAATATCCTTGGTCCTTAGGCTTCATCTGCATCTGGTGGAGAGCTCACAAGCTGAAACCATATTCAGATCTCGTAGGATTAGTCCTTGCACTAGTACAGTGACATGCAAATATTCTTGGCTCATAGTTTTCATCCACATTTGGTGGAGAGCTCACAAACTGAAACCGAAATAAGTTCTCGATATCCCCACTCCTTCGTTTCAAGTCCTTGCACTGATTCAGTGACACGCGAATATCCTTGGTTCATAGGTTTCATCTGCATTTTGTGGAGAGCTCACAAGCTGAAACCAAATTCAGATCTCTTCAGGCTAGTCCTTGCACTAGTCCAGTGACACGCAAATATTATTGGCTCAAAGTTTTCATCCACATTTGGTGGAGAGCTCACAAACTGAAACCGAGATCAGTTCTCGATATCCTTGCTCCTTCGTTTCAAGTCCTTGCTCCAATTCAGTGACACACGAATATCTTTGGTTCATAGGCTTCATCTGCATCTGATGGGGAGCTCACAAGCTGAAACCACATTCAGATCTCGTAAGACTAGTCGTGGCACTAGTCCATTGACACGCAAATATTCTTGGCTCATAGTTTTCATCCACATTTGGTAGAGAGCTCACAAACTGAAACCGAGATAAGTTCTCGATATCCTTACTCCTTCGTTTCAAGTCCTTGCACTAATTCAGTGACACGCGAATATCCTTGGTTCATAGGCTTCATCTGCATCTGGTGGAGAGCTCACAAGCGAAAACCATATTCAGATCTCGTCAGACTAGTCCTTGTACTAGTCCAGTGAGACGCAAATATTCTGGGCTCATAGTTTTCATCCACATTTCGTGGAGAGCTCACAAACTGAAACCGAGATCAGTTCTCGATATCCCCACTCCTTCGTTTCAAGTCCTTGCACTGATTAAGTGACACGCAAATATCATTGCTTCATAGTTTTCATCTGCATTTGGTGGAGAACTCACAAGCTGAAACCACATTCAGATCTCGTCAGACTAGTCCTTGCAGTAGTCCAGTGACACGCAAATATCTTTGGCTCATAGTCTTCATCCACATTTGGTGAAGAGCTCACAAACTGAAACCGAGATCAGTTCTCGAATATCCTTACTCCTTCGTTTCGAGTCCTCGCATTAATTCAGTGACACGCGAATATCTTTAGCTCATAGTTTTCATCTGCATTTGGTGGAGAGCTCACAAGCTAAAACCATATTTAGATCTCCTCAGACTAGTCCTTGCACTAGTCCAGTGACATACTAATATCCTTGTTTCATAGTTTTCATCTGCATTTGGTGGAGAGCTCACAAGCTGAAACCATATTCAGATCTCGTCAGACTAGTGCCTGCACTAGTCTAGTGACACACGAATATCCTTTGTTCATAGTTTTCATCTGCATATGGTGGAGAGCTCACAAGCTGAAACCACATTCAGATCTCGTAAGACTAGTCGTGGCACTAGTCCAGTGACACGAAAATATTCTTGGCTCATAGTTTTCATCCACATTTGGTGGAGAGCTCACAAACTGAAACCGAGATCACTTCTCGATATCTTTGCTCCTTCGTTTCAAGTCCTTGCACTAATTCAGTGACACGCGAATATCCTTGGTTCATAGGCTTCATCTACATCTGGTGGAGAGCTCACAAGCTGAAACCATATTCAGATCTCGTCAGACTAGTGCCTGCACTAGTCCAGTGACACACGAATATCCTTTGTTCATAGTTTTCATCTGCATATGGTGGAGAGCTCACAAGCTGAAACCACATTCAGATCTCGTAAGACTAGTCGTGGCACTAGTCCATTGACACGCAAATATTCTTGGCTCATAGTTTTCATCCACATTTGGTGGAGAGCTCACAAACTGAAACCGAGATCACTTCTCGATATCCTTGCTCCTTCGTTTCAAGTCCTTGCACTAATTCAGTGACACGCGAATATCCTTGGTTCATAGGCTTCATCTACATCTGGTGGAGAGCTCACAAGGTGAAACCATATTCAGATCTCGTCGGACTACGCCTTGCACTAGTCCATTGACATACGAATATCCTTGTTTCATAGTTTTCATCTGCATTTGGTGGAGAGCTCACAAGCTGAAACCATATTCAGATCTCGTCAGACTAGTGCCTGCACTAGTCCAGTGACACACGAATATCCTTTGTTCATAGTTTTCATCTGCATTTGGTGGAGAGCTCATTTTGGTCACACGCTGAAGCCAAACGCAAACGAACACAGGCATATGTGTTCAATGTATTCCCAATAAACTTTCCTTGATCCCATATGAACGCGAATGATATTCTTACTTCCCGAAAACAAATTATATTTTATATATATAAATTTATACCGTTATATACAACTCGATTTTGCTTTCAATTGAAGCCTGTAACGAAAGTTAAACGTTAACCTTCGATACACTTACGGGTGTAGAACCTGGCCTGCTCCCCACCTGAGCTGATTCCTTGAAGGTCGTCTTCAAGGAATACAGTAACCTTGAATTGTGCGCACCCAATTCAAGGTGGATTTAATTCTGCATTATAAAATGCAAAACACGCAATTTTGCGACATAAATTGGTGTAAACAAAGGGATTAAATCAAGGCCAGCAAAGCAGCGTAGACATAAAACAGGTTTTACGGCAACAACAACGCAACATAAATCAGCCGAAAACAAGCGAAGAAAACCAATACACAAAGACGATCAACAACACCTGCGAAACCAGTTTTCTGTGCGCAACAACAACAACATAACACAACTCGAAAACAAACCAAAAGTAAGTAAACAAAGGGATTAATCGAAGGCTATTGCACAAAAACAAAAATAAGGCACTACTGTTAGACGAGTAGTATAAAAGCCGCAGCGAAGTTAATCTCAGGGCTTTTTGAATTCAACACTCAACGGGGTAAGTCGTTTACAAAGTTACTACTACTAATTGTTCATTTGCATTTTGGCGGAGCGCTGACAAGCTGAAACCAAGATCAGTTCTTAATATCCTTGCTCCTTCGTTTCAAATCTTCGCACTAAGTCAGTGCCACGCGAAAATCCTTGGTTCATAGGTTTTCATCTGCATATGGTGGAGTTGCTAACAAGCTGAAACCATATTCAGATCTCGTCAGACTAGTCCTTGCACTAGTCCAGTGACATACAAATACTCCTGGTTTATAGTTTTCATCTGCACATGGTGGAGTTGCTAACAAGCTGAAACCATATTCAGATCTCGTCAGACTAGTCCTTGCACTAGTCCAGTGACATACAAGTACTCCTGGTTCATAGGTTTTCATCTGCATATGGTGGAGTTGCTAACAAGCTGAAACCATATTCAGATCTCGTCAGACTAGTCCTTGCACTAGTCCAGTGACATACAAATACTCCTGGTTTATAGTTTTCATCTGCATATGGTGGAGTTGCTAACAAGCTGAAACCATATTCAGATCTCGTCAGACTAGTCCTTGCACTAGTCCAGTGACATACAAATACTCCTGGTTTATAGTTTTCATCTGCATATGGTGGAGTTGCTAACAAGCTGAAACCATATTCAGATCTCGTCAGACTAGTCCTTGCACTAGTCCAGTGACATACAAGTACTCCTGGTTCATAGGTTTTCATCTGCATATGGTGGAGTTGCTAACAAGCTGAAACCATATTCAGATCTCGTCAGACTAGTCCTTGCACTAGTCCAGTGACATACAAATACTCCTGGTTTATAGTTTTCATCTGCATATGGTGGAGTTGCTAACAAGCTGAAACCATATTCAGATCTCGTCAGACTAGTCCTAGCACTAGTCCAGTGACTCACGAATACCCTTTATACATAGATTTCACCTGCATTTTGGTGGAGCGCGCATTTTAGTCACAGGCTACAGCCAAACGCAAACGGACACAGACATATGTGTTCAATGTATTCCAATTAAACTTTTCTTAATCCCATATATACGTGAAAGTTATTCTTATTTTCCAAAAACCCAACTTGTATTATATATAAATATATATAAGTGCATAACATTATATACAATTCGATATTGCTTTAAATTGCAGCCCTAGAATTAAGCCGTAGAGTAGGAGTGAAAATTATAGTAGTTATAAGTTAATATAAGTAAACAATAAAGAAATTGAAATTCAGAAAACCCATAAATGTAGACGTGTTCTTCTTTATTTTCTTTCTTTACCCTTGAACCCCGGACAACGACGAGTATATCCTTGGCAACGAAAATAGTTCGTTACAAGTGGCGCCCGAACAGGGACTTTGTTTTTTTATGGTTGAAAGCTAATGCGGTTGAAAACAGTAAAATAAACAATAACTAACTGATAGAACACTCGGAAAGAAAAAATAAACTACAGTGAAACCTCGAATCTAAGTACATTAAAAGAAACAATAATCTACAGTGAAGACACGGTTGTGAGAACATTTAAAAAAAAAAAAAAAAAAAAAAAAAAAATTATATATGTATAAATATATATAATTAATACAGCACAGTGAAACCCCGATTCAAAGGACATTAAAATAAAACTACTGTGAGAACACGATTGGTTGAACATTGGCAAAAAAAAAAAAAAAAAAAAAAAAAAAAAAAAACAGTAGTATCGCGCTTCAGTAAACAAGAAAAAAAAAAAAAACAAACATACAGTAGTATCGCGATTCTGTGAACAAGAAAAAAAAAAAAACACAAACAATATCACAATACGACGATAAAAAACTGATACATTGAAAAGTAAGCAAAACAAACCCAACGCAGTGAACATTAGAACTCGATTAGTGTAAATTTCCAAGAAAGAAAAAAAAAAAATATAGAAAAATAACATTTGTGAAACAAGGCGCGAACAATTAGATAACAAGATGGGTAAGAGCTGGATATATAACGTTCCAAGGGAACAGCTCGAGAACATATTAGAACACTTCGGTATCGAGTCGGGCGGTACCGTAGAAGAATTACGCAGACTACTCTCCGGGTTCGTTTCATCAAGCGACGTGTCAGCCGAAGCCAAAGAGAAATTATTAAAATTGGAACAACAGTGGATTCGAAGCACTTCCCCAGGCGCGCGGACATTGCCAACCACAGCTCAAGGAGCTGGATTGAAAGCGAAGACGCACAATGAAGAACTTTTGATCCAGATTCACAGCCCTGGAAATGATCTTATCCACAACCCTGGTGAAAGCAAAACACCGATACAGAGTGAACAGACAATCGTACCGGGCCGGCAGTCTACAGGTCCAGAGTGTCACGCTATGAGACAGACGGCGAGCAGGACCAGCTACGCGGAGGTAATGGACAAGGTCCGCAAGTGGCCCTGCAGGTATGACGGTGGTAAGGACCCTATTACATTTATTGAACGCATAGAAGAACTCGCTGAAGCGTACGAGCTGCCTAAAGATTTACTCCCCCGTACCATGCCTGAACTTTTGAAGGAAAGGGCTCTCAATTGGTTCCGAAACAACAATCGCGGATGGTGCACCTGGACGACCTTCAAAGAAGACTTTATGAAATTCTTCCTTCCATCAAGGTACTTTGAAGAGCTTGACGATAACATACGGAAAAGAACACAAACGCCTAGAGAAAATATCAAGGACTACGTGCTGGCCATGCAGACGTTAATGCGACATGGCGGATACAGTAAAGAACAACAGCTGGAAAGGATCTACAGAAATTGCCGGCGTGACTATCTTTTATACATCAAGAGATCGGACTTCTCCAATTTAGAGGAATTGGTAAGCTTGGCGGAAGAGTTCGAATCAATTCGTCAGGACACAGAACCGGCGCGTATGCAGAAAGAACCATGGCGAGCAAAACACGAACATCACCGAATGATGTCAGCTGCTCCATCCGGTAGCCACGTGGACCCAAGCACGGCCTGCCGCAGATGCGGTGAAAAGGGACATTTCTACAGGGAATGTCGAAACGCTCCAAAACTCTTCTGTTGGGAATGCGGAAAACAGGGCGTTCGCACCATAGACTGCTGCAGAAAGGGTCAGATTTCGGGAAACGCACGGGGCACCCAGCAGAGACGAGGGCTGCTGGGGCCGAAAGACAACATCTTTCGTCGTATCAATCGAGAATCCTAGGATATACAACAGACAGGATCTTCGCTAAGGTCGTACTAGGAAGAGAACTCGTCACTGCCACCATCGACACCGGAGCTTCGAGAAGTTTCATAAGCGAGTTCATAGCACGAGAAATAGCTGCCGAAGGACCCCTAAGAGACGTCAACATCGATATCAAAATGGCCGACGGAACACCCCGAAGAATCGATAAGGCCATAGAGGTGGACGTACAGCTGGGAACGATCACAAAGAAGATGGCGCTATTAATACTGAAGGAGGCCACTGACCACATTATCTTGGGCATGGATTTCCTCATTAAAGTAGGTGCAACAATCGTTTGCGCAGGAGAAACACTGACTCTAGGCACCCACAACACAGTATCCGCAGAAGACCAACAGGTAAAATGCTCCACCCTTCAAATTACGAAGAGAGCACAAGACGCAGCTGCAGAGGACAACCAATCACAAGGACCAACTAGACTCGAATCAACAAAGCAAGTATCACCCACGCAAGAATCATCACCCGGAGTGATTACAACCAGAGGTAACGAACAACGGCCACCGGGCCTATCAACAAAACCAACACTCGAGTGCAACAAGGTCGACCAGCAACAAGGCGCAACGGCAACAAGGCTTACCCGCAACAAGGCTGATCAACAACAAGGCACAACCGAAACCAAACTCGAAGACAACAAGGCAGAACAGCAACCATGTACAACAAAAACAACGCTCGACAACAGCAGGTCAAACCAAAAACAAATCTCAGCGGCAGGAGAACCCATGCAGGACCAAACCATAAAGGCCTTCTTGGCATCGGAACTGGCCAAGTTCGAGGACTTAACTGGACCCTCTAACATCACAACGCATAAGATCCTGATGAAGGACGATCGGCCTATTAAACAGAGGTATTATCCTAAGAACCCCGCGATGCAAGCGATAATCAATCAGGAAATCGATGAATTACTGGAGAAAGGGTGCATCGAACCGTCACACAGCCCATACAGTGCGCCCCTAGTTCTGGTTAGGAAAAATGACGGCAAATGGCGCTTATGCGTTGATTACCGACAATTAAACGCTCGGTCAATACCTGATGCGTATCCACTGCCACGGATACAGCACATCTTAGATCGGTTGCGCGACGCGAAGTTTATCAGTAGCCTGGATCTAAAAAATGGATATTGGCAGATCGCAATGCATCCGAACAGTAAGCAGTACACAGCCTTCACCGTCCCAGGTAGAGGACTTTACCAGTGGCGCGTAATGCCTTTTGGACTGCATTCAGCGCCGGCGACCTTCCAGAGAGCATTGGACCAGGTAATTGGCCCCGAAATGGAACCCCACGCATTTGCCTACCTAGACGACATCATCGTTATTGGTAGATCTCTAGAGGAACATCAACAAAATCTACAAAAGGTATTTGATCGTCTGCGCGCCGCCAACTTGAAACTTAATGTTGGTAAGTGTGATTTTTTCAAACAAAACTTGAAGTACCTCGGCCATGTGGTAACACAGCACGGTATCCACACCGATCCAGATAAGGTGGCGGCGATTGATCAGCTAGAAGCACCAGCCAATGTAAAAGGAGTTCGTCGCTTCCTGGGAATAGCCTCGTGGTACCGCAGGTTCGTCCCTGACTTTGCCAGTCTGGTAGTGCCGCTCACAAGCCTTCTGAAAAAGGGTAGACGCTGGTCGTGGGGTAGCCAACAACAACAAGCATTTGATACATTGAAGAGAAAACTAACGGAAGCACCGATACTCGCATGCCCCGACTTCACAAAAAAATTCACGCTCCAAACGGATGCCAGTGATTACGGCTTAGGAGTAGTGCTTACCCAAGAAAGCGAAGAGGGAGAAAAGGTCATCGCCTATGCAAGTCGCCATCTCAACCCAGCAGAGCAAAACTATTCAACTACAGAGAAGGAGTGTCTCGCAATCGTTTGGGGCATCAGGAAAATGCAACCGTATCTCGAGGGCTACAAATTTAGTATCCTCACGGATCACCTCTCGTTGAAGTGGCTCAACTCGCTGCAAAACCCTTCTGGTCGGTTGGCCAGGTGGGCGCTAGAACTTCAGCAATATACATTTGACGTGAACTACAGGCGAGGTAAATGGAACGTGGTCGCGGATGCACTATCAAGAAACCCCGTCGAGAAGCTAGGCAAGGTAAGTGCAACAAACGGAGCAGGCGATTGGGTCGACGCAAGAATATCAGAGATTAGGAAGAACCCCGAGAAATATCCCGATTACACCGTTATAAATGGAGAACTGTACCGGCACATACCCAGTCACACTAACGACGAAGATTGCGCCGCCTGGAGGCTCTGCGTACCAAAAAACCTTCAGGAACGAGTGATGAAAGAAAATCATGAGGAACCTAGCGCTGGACACCCCGGGATAAGAAAGACAACATCGAGGATAATGAACAGGTACTATTGGCCAGGCATGTTCAGGGACATACGAAAATATGTACAGCGCTGTGAGTCCTGTCAGCGGTACAAACCAGTGCAGGACAGGGCCGCGGGAAGGATGCTTACACTAATACCGGAAGAACCGTGGTCCATAGTCTGCGCCGACTTTATTGGGCCGCTGCCACGATCGAAACATGGCAACTCGATGATTCTAGTTTTCCTGGATAAGTTTTCAAAATGGACTGAAATAGTTCCACTACGGCAAGCAACGGCGGACAGCCTGAAAAAAGCCTTTCGCGAAAGAATCCTAGCAAGGTACGGCGTACCCAAGGTGGTCATCACGGACAATGGCGTCCAATTTACCAGCGGAGTATTCCAGCGTCTACTCAAGGATCTGGGTACTCGTCAGCAATTCACCGCACCCTACACGCCGCAAGAAAACCCAACAGGGAGGGCGAACAGAAATGTGAAAAGGGTGTTGGCACAGGTCATCGACAATCATCAATCCAAATGGGACGAATACATTCCGGAAATCTCCTTGGCCATTAACACGATGACATCAGATTCAACAGGTTTCACCCCAGCTTTCCTGACGCAGGGGCGAGAGCCACGACTTCCAAAAGCACTCTTCGACGAGGTTACACTGGGAACAGGGAGCACACCACAGAAACCCGAGCACACAGAAAGGCGACTCCAAGAAATCTTTCGAATCGTCAGGAAGAATATGGAAAAAGCCGCGAAGGACCAGGCAAAACACTACAATTTTCGTCGAAGACACTGGAACCCTTCAGTCGGAACACAGGTTCTGGTTAAAACGCATCATCTATCAAAAGCAGTGGACAAATTCAGCGCCAAGCTAGCACCGAAGTTCGATGGTCCATACCAAATTGTGGGATATATATCACCAGTCATCGTCCGGGTGAAACACTTGGAAGATGCTCGCGTCAACACGGTTCACATCAAAGACTTGAAAGAGTACCATTGTACCGGAGACCGACGAACTCCGACGGAAACAGACTCACCCCCAAATCCCAAATAAAACTCCTTGTAACGTATCGTGGCGTCCACACCCCAAATATCAGGTTCATGTTTTTATATATTTATCACTCTTTTCCCCTAGAAAGCAAGCATACAACTACAACAATGGCAGCAGCAGGAAATTCGGGTGAGTGGTACGATCGGCTGGACCGTTTGATTGCGATCAAGGAGGCGAGTGAAACCCAGGGTGTCGTTTTTGGACCTCTTATGCGAGTGAGCGAGGAAAGGGGTACAAAACGCGACCATACCGGTAGTGTAGTGGCGGGCTTGATGCAACCAACGACTTCGGAGGGCAACGACGAACCGTTGGTAGTCTATCCACCAGGGCGCGGTGGGTTGGCTATTAGAGAAGAGGACTACCGGCGACTATCTCGGGGCCGCTTCCTGAATGATACATTAATCGAAATGTATCTACGGTTGGTGAAGAACACCATGATTTGCGAATCCCAGAGGCAACGGGTTCATGTGTTCAGCACGTACTTCTTCACGAAGATTGATCGCGACGGCACCCCTCAGGAGCGACATGCAGCGGTGAAGCGGTGGACGAAGCAGGTGGACCTGTTTGAGATGGACTACATCCTAGTCCCGGTTAACCAACACAACCATTGGTTCCTGATGGTCGTGTGTTTCGTGGGCTGCAACGGACCCAAGATGATGGACACGCCAAAGAGCGACGGCAAGTACGGGGTAAAGAGGCCATGCATCTTGCAGTTGGACTCGTTGAGTCCGGGAGGTAGGACCAATGTGGCAGACAGGATTCGGGAGTACCTCGAGCAGGAATACCTCACACGACGGGCTGAAGGCGCACCGGAGAAACCAGCGAAGCGTTTCGATGACGTCACACTTCCACTATATGTACCCAAGATACCACAGCAGACTAATGGGTTGACTGCGGAGTATTCTTACTACACTACGCAGAAAAACTTCTCACCGACCCTTTCGATGATTTTCGCGAAGAGTTCCTGGACAAGGAGGGTTGGTTCCCAAGGGCGGAAGTCACAAACAAGAGGGAGGCTATCGCGACAAGAATCCGGGAATTGGCAGTTAAGTTTGGGCAACCACATCGGGAGTTCCCTGTGCTCGTCTTCGAGGAAGCCGGAGGCCGGAAATTGAACAAACAAGACGCGAGCAGCCAACCATCCGAAACCACCGAACCAACCACCAAACCAACCACCAAACCAACCACCGAACCAACCACCGAAGAAGTGCCCACGATGATACCTTCTTTATATTACGACGTAGTGAGCGGCGAAAACTACGACGACCTCTACACTGAAGTCAACCAGATTCTGCTGTCGGATAAACCAACCGGACAAGCAGCCGCGAAGCACCCCACTAGCACCGAGGAGCGACAAAAGGTCGAAAGGTTCAGCAGCATAGCGGAACTCGAAGGACCAGAAGGCGTACGAGTCCGTAAGGAGGTAATCGACGACATCAAGCAGCGGTTCGAGAGACTTCTGCAACAATCCCGCAAGCGACCGAGGATGCAGTTTAGGTCCAACGGCTACCGCATAACCCTCACCCCAAAACAGATTCTTCTGGTCGAGGAAAGAGGAGAATGTAACGAAAGTTAAAACGTTAACCTTCGATACACTTACGGGTGTAGAACCTGGCCTGCTCCCCACCTGAGCTGATTCCTTGAAGGTCGTCTTCAAGGAATACAGTAACCTTGAATTGTGCGCACCCAATTCAAGGTGGATTTAATTCTGCATTATAAAATGCAAAACACGCAATTTTGCGACATAAATTGGTGTAAACAAAGGGATTAAATCAAGGCCAGCGAAGCAGCGTAGACATAAAACAGGTTTTACGGCAACAACAACGCAACATAAATCAGCCGAAAACAAGCGAAGAAAACCAATACACAAAGACGATCAACAACACCTGCGAAACCAGTTTTCTGCGCGTAACAACAACCACGCAACATAAATCAGCCGAACACAAAACAAAGAAAATCAATACACAAAGATGATCAACAGCACATGCGAAACCAGTTTCTGTGCGCAACAACAACAACATAACACAACTCGAAACAAACCAAAAGTAAGTAAACAAAGGGATTAATCGAAGGCTATTGCACAAAAACAAAAATAAGGCACTACTGTTAGACGAGTAGTATAAAAGCCGCAGCGAAGTTAATCTCAGGGCTTTTTGAATTCAACACTCAACGGGGTAAGTCGTTTACAAAGTTACTACTACTAATTGTTCATTTGCATTTTGGCGGAGCGCTGACAAGCTGAAACCAAGATCAGTTCCTAATATCCTTGCCCCTTCGTTTCAAATCTTTGCACTAAGTCAGTGCCACGCGAATATCCTTGTTTCATAGGTTTCCATCTGCATATGGTGGAGTGCTGACAAGCTGAAACCATATTCAGATCTCGTCAGACTAGTCCTTGCACTAGTCCAGTGACATACAAATACTCCTGGTTTATAGTTTTCATCCGCATTTGGTGAAGAGCTGACAAGCTGAAATCAAGATCAGTTCTTAATATCCTTGGTCCTTCGTTTCAAATCTTTGCACTGTCAGTGCCACGCGAATATCCTTGTTTCATAGGTTTCCATTTGCATATGGTGGAGTGCTGACAAGCTGAAACCATATTCAGATCTCGTCAGACTAGTCCTTGCACTAGTCCAGTGACATACAAATACTCCTGGTTTATAGTTTTCATCTGCATTTGGTGAAGAGCTGACAAGCTGAAACCATATTCAGATCTCGTCAGGACTAGTCCTTGCACTAGTCCAGTGACACACACACATACGCTTGGCTCATAGTTTCAACCACCTTCGGTGTAGAGCTCACAGGCTGCAACCATACTCAGAACCCATCCGACTAGTCCTTGCACTAGTTCAACAGCACACGAATACCTTAGGCTCACAGTTTTCATCTGCATATGGTGGAGAGCTAACAAGCTGAAACCGTATTCAGATCTCGGCAGACTAGTCCTAGCACTAGACCAGTGACTCACGAATATCCTTAATACATAGTTTTCACCTGCATATGGCGGAGAGCTGACAAGCTGAAACCGTATTCAGATCTCGGCAGACTAGTCCTAGCACTAGACCAGTGACTCACGAATATCCTTAATACATAGTTTTCATCTGCATATGGCGGAGAGCTGACAAGCTGAAACCGTATTCAGATCTCGGCAGTCTAGTCCTAGCACTAGACCAGTGACTCACGAAAATCCTTTATACATAGATTTCACCTGCATTTTGGTGGAGCGCGCATTTTAGTCACAGGCTACAGCCAAACGCAAACGGACACAGACATATGTGTTCAATGTATTCCAATTAAACTTTCCTTAATCCCATATATACGTAAAAGATATTCTTATTTTCCAAAAACCCAACTTGAATTATATATAAATATATATAAGTGCATAACATTATCTACAACTCGATATTGCTTTAAATTGCAGCCCTAGAATTAAGCCGTAGATTAGGAGTGAAAATTATAGTAGTTATAAGTTAATATAAGTAAACAATAAAGAAATTGAAATTCAGAAAACCCATAAATGTAGACGTGTTTTTTCTTTATTTTTTTCTTTACCCTTGAACCCCGGACAACGACGAGTATATCCTTGGCAACGAAAATAGTCCATTACAACCGTCCCTCAACCGTCCCTCAACCGTCCCTCAACCGTCCCTCAACCGTCCCTCAACCGTCCCTCAACCGTCCCTCAACCGCCCCTCAACCGCCCCTCAACCGCCCCTCAACCGCCCCTCAACCGCCCCTCAACCGCCCCTCAACCGCCCCTCAACCGCCCCTCAATCGTTCATCAATCGTTCCTCAATCGTACCTCAATCGTTCCTTAATCGTTCCTCAATCGTTCCTCAATCGTTCCTCAATCGTTCCTCAATCGTTTCTCAATCGTCCCTTAACCGTTCCTCAATCGTTTGTAACGTATGGGGTGTGGAGAGTGCGCGATAAACTAAATTAATACCCAAAAAAAAATCAAAAAACGAAAATTTGACCACTGTCAGGGCAGCTCAGCTCGTCCGGCCGTGCTCAGGGAAAGTGGGGGGGTTCTTAAACAACCCCGACAGTGTCTGGAAACCCCAGTTACAAAAAAAAAGAAATGAGCTGAGGCTTACTGTGGCTCTACAGCCATAAACCAGAACGAATAAAAATTTTTAACACGACGTAATACACTCGCGATCGATAGCGAGTTGGTGGCGGCAAAAACCCGACGTACAAAATAGATGATACAAAAAAAATCACGTACGCGGAGGTGGGAGAGAGAGAGATGAGAGGAGGAGGGGGGGAGGAGTTGGTGGTATTTTCCTCCCCCTTTCTGTACCCACCCTACCATGGTTGGCGCGTTGCACGTTTGTGCGCCAACCCCTTTGCACAATGTGTTGCCTGGCTGCGCGGAGTGGAACCGCTAACTCACCTGTTTGCCTAAGTAAATATTTAAACCATTGCTAACAAAAGTTAATTAATTTAAACACGCAGTCATTATTAATACTTCTGTTGCAATTTACCTTTATTACTTATTTGGTCATAACATTTTTATGCATACTGCAAGCAATAGTAATAGTAACAATAAATTTTATATTATAATAAAATTAATTTATACATTGGAAGAGTTGAAGTATATGAGTTCCGTGTCTATTGTTATTTGTGTATTTCGTATGTAATAGCACGACACAAGAAAAAAAAAATTAAATCGAACCGCTTCTATTTTCTTGCGAGATAATATTATTATTAACTTTTAGTTTAAACTTAGTAAATACTATTTTATGAAGGCGTCGCAGCTAAGCAAGAATTTACAGCTAAAGAATAATCTATGTACACGAATGCAATTCCGTATTTAGGTATATAACGAACATGTACAAATTTATGTCTGTTAGTTTAAGAATGTTTCGAAATACATATTCACAATCTTTAGTGCAAATTCAAAAGTGTATTGTTTCTCTCTGTAATAATGATTTACAATAAAAGAAAGGAAAGAAAAAGCTATTGTTCATTTTAATAAATGGTTTACACCGGCAATTACCTGATCACGAACTCCTATTGAAGGCGCCCACAAAGGTAGCTCGGAACCCTGAAAATAGACTTAAATAAATGTTTTCTTGCACATATTACTATGCAAATTTGCTATGTTAAACCATTAAATACAAACAGTGATGAATTAAATAATAATTGAAATAAGGTGTACTGGGCTTAATTAGAAAATTAAACAATACTGACGTCAGCAAGAGAAATGCTTGGCTTCTAACTAAACTCTCACTGTTTCTTCCTTTTCTTAATGCGTCTCTATTTCATTCGCAAATGCATTACAATCCAACAACCATAAAATTTAAATAATAAAGAAAAAGGTATACAAAGAAATTTACAGCTGCGTATGTATAAGAATATCGGCTTGTATATCAAGCAAATGATTATTTTAAAGTTAATTTAGACTAAATACAGTTACTGTTATATCAAGTATGTAGTTGCTACACAACGAAGACTCAAGAAAGTCTCTTCAAAACTTTTCTTGCCCACTTCTAAAGGCGTCATGTGAACCAAAAACTAATGCAATTACTTTGTTTTGCTGTTATAGTTTCATTAATATTGATACTAAAAATTTTCTTAAAAGATTTGAGAAATTTATGCATGGCAACACCGCCTATGAATATATATATGTTTCAATACTTATGTGTGCTCTCTGTGTTGATGTTGCGAATATTCATTTCCAAGAATTTTCCATGCATTGCTTCTTTATTTGGCTGTTGTTGTTGTTCTTATTATCGATGTTGCTGTTGTTGTAGTCGGATTTGCTGCGTTCTAAATATATGTTGCGTTACAGAATAAATGATCACCGTTATTCCTTTAAAAACTGCGCAATTATTTGAGATTTCTTCAAACCGGTTTTATTCAATATTAAAACCAAGCAGCACAACTAAAATTGGTTGCTTTGCTTCTCGTTGCTGTTTTGTTGTTTTTTTTTTTTTGTATTTTCACTTTCCTTTCTCATACAATCCATGAAGAAATGTAAATGTGGCTCATTGAATGAGAATAATTAAATTACGGATGTGTTTTTTTTTTTTTTTTCTTGTCGACGAAGTTATTTAACATTGTCAAAGCGTAGAAATGCACAAATCTTCGAAGGATTTTTGGACATTATCGAAACGAGTGTCGAACTCAAGCATTTTTCACCGACTCATTAATTATTAATTCACTTCTTAATTAATTCACTTTTCATGTAGCATTTTCTTGCTCTTGCTGAATTTCGCACAAAATGACTGTTTTTATTACGTTTTCTTTGTTTTGTAAAGTATTCCAGATTCGTATCGCTGCAGTTATTAAATGAAATGCTGGTTTGTTAACTTTTGATTGAAACTGTTTTGGTGTAGTTTGCTTTGAACATTTCTATTAGATTTAGTCAAGTAAATTATAAAATGATAGAGTTTTAAGCCTTTTATGACCGAGCGAATTTTAATTCAACACTTTAACTGAGCAGGTTTTTCATGCTCCCGTGTAATGTCTTTTCCATCTCTCGCTATCCACGTTCAACACCGACTGCCTGTACATTTTAGACACGCTTTGTGTCGAAGCTGCAGAGCGAAAAACTGGTTTGCTCCGCTCATTCCAGTCGTGACTGCTTTGCACATATGGACATCTCGCTCTCCCTTATCAGCTTCAGCGTTAATTGCTAGTACCGTAGGATGGCGTGATGTGAAGTTCATAGAAAAAAAACTTGTTTTCTCGAAACTTCCATCACGTCATCATACGGTACTCGTCCATCCGTCGCATGATGGAAAGAGGAGATGCCGATATCTGCATTGCAGACACGCGCTGGAAAGAGCGGCTCTCCGTTTGCTTACGCTCTGCGCTCCGACACAGAGCGCGATCGTTGCCACCCCTCACAAAACAGGTGGTGATCGGTCACCGGTGGCCTGAGCAACAGCTGAAAAAAAAAAAAGGTGGCACACCGGTAGCTTACTACCAAATGTCCTTTGCATGATATACGCCCATAGGCGCGCCTTTCAGATCTACTAAACGGTAACAAGAGTTACCCAAAACTTCGGCTACTTTGGCGGATATTCCTGTTGGCGCTAACTTGGCACAGAAGTAATCAGATTGTTTGCTCAGTTTGAAGTTTCTACGAGTGACCAGCTGACCAACTCTGAAGGAACGAACCCTCGACCTGAGATTATAGGTTTTTCGGGTTTTGTCTAACGCTTGACGTAACCGCTTCCGAACCATGTCATGTATCTCATCTTTTCGGGTAAGTCTGATTGGGCCCTCTCGTAATTGCTCACCTGCCCTATAAATATCATAATCTTTTCCATGCGATATCATGTGCTGGCCAAACAAAACATAATAAGGGGCGTACCCTATGGACTGGTGTAGGCTGTTGCGAAGCGCACAGTTTATGCTAGGCAGGTATTCGTCCCAAGCCCTCTGGTCTTTGCGAATGTACGAGCGCAGCGCCTCGTTAACAGACCTGTTCACACGCTCGGAGGCATTGGCTTGGGGTGAATACACTGCTGTGCATGTATGCTTAATACCAAATTCGGTTAACAAGTTCGTCATTGCTGTACTGATAAATTGCCGGCCATTGTCAGATACAATGGTTTCTGGCACGCCAAAGCAATAGAAGATCTGATCCCTTAGGAATTCTATGATGGGAAGGGCTGTAAGCTTTCGTAGCGGTTTCAGGAACGTGAACTTCGAGAAGTGATCCAATATAATTAGGATTCCGACATTGCCACGCCTGGTGCGCGGAAATGGACCGATTAGGTCAATGTAAAGTCGTTGAAAGGGACGCTCCGTAGCTGGGAGTGATCCCATTGGCGGTCGAAGTACTTGGGTTGGTGTCTTAGAAGTGCGGCATAACTCGCATTGTGAAACGTATTGAACTATCTGTTTCACCATGCCTGGCCAGTACAGATGTCTACGAATCTTTTCGGCCGTTTTGGCAATTCCGCCGTGAGCGGATGTGGGCATATCATGAGCGACTTTCATGACAGACTCACGGAGTTCAACTGGGACATACAACTTCCAACCCAGATCGTCGCAGTCCACATCTCCTGTGGCGAATTCGTTACGGTGATACAGATACTGGTCATCCACACGGTAATCGGGGAATTCCTCAGCAGAGTACTTTTCTTTCAACTCGTTGTACTCAACGGAAGAAAATGCCGGTGACGACAAGTCGACAAGCGGCTCGTGAACGATCCCAATAGTGGACACTTCGGCTAATGGAGTATCCTCCATCGATCTGGACAACGCGTCTGCCACCACATTGGCGGAGCCCTTCCGGTGTTCAATCGTGAAGTCCAATCCCTGTAGTTTCAATGACCACCGGGCTAATCGACCTGTCAGGTCCCTCTGACTCATCAGCCATTTCAGACACGAGTGATCAGTGACCACCTTAAATTCGTGGCCCTCTATATACATCCGAAATTTCTTAATGGCCAGGATTACTGCCAAGCACTCCAGCTCAGAGACGGTGTAATTGCGCTGGGCCTTATTTAACTTTTGCGACATGTAAGCAATTGGTCGCTCATGCCCTTCTTCGTCGCATTGCGCTAACACAGCTCCTACGCCGCACTGACTAGCGTCACACTGGACCACGAATGGCTTGGTATAATCGGGATGTATTAGGAACGGTGCCTGAGTGAGTCGCCGCTTAATGTCTTCAAATGCCTGCTGAGCCAGAGGGCCCCAGACGAAGTCCTTGCCCTTTTTTAGAAGTTCAGTCAGGTGAAAAGTGACCGTCGAGAAATCTGGGATGAACTTTCGATACCATCCCACCATGCCCAGAAACCTGCGCACCTGCTTCGCCGTTTTAGGTACAGGATAATCGTTGACCGCTGTAACCTTTTCAGGATCGGTACGCAGAGTACCTCGCCCTACTACGTAACCCAAGTAATTAACCTCGTGCAGACAAAACTCGCTTTTCGACACGTTAATGGTCAAGCCAGCCTTGCGTAAGCAGCTCGCCACCTCTGTCAGATGGACCACATGCTCGTCAAAGGAGCTTGAGAGAATCAGCAGGTCATCAAGATACACGAATACCCTCGACTTGAGATTGTACGGGATCACTTGATCCATAAGCCGACACATTGTTTGGGGTGCATTGCACAACCCGAAAGGCATTCGTGTAAATTGATAATGGGGTCGGTTCGGTACCGTAAAGGCGGTCTTCTCCTTAGAGGCTCCTTCAAGGCAAATCTGCCAAAATGCGTCCTTCAAGTCCACTTTTGAAATGAAGTTAACAGCCGGCAAACGGCTCAAGATGCCATCTATGTTTGGCAGAGGATAAGCATCTTTGACTGTTACCTCATTCAGTTTGCGTGAATCCAAGCAGAAACGCACCTTGCCAGGTTTGACTATTAGGACTCCAGGAGACGACCATGCCGATCCGCCTGCTTCTTCTATCACGCCCATCGACAGCATCCGGTCAATCTCTTGACAGAGTAATTTTTCCCGTGCTGGCGAAATCGGATAATACCGCTGCTTGATTGGCCTGGCCAATCCCGTGTCGATAACGTGATCGACCAAAGTGGTTCTACCCAGTCCCTCTCGTTCTGATGACGGAAAAGACTGGATAACACCACTTAGGCGTCTGTTTTGGGCGTCGGTAAGCGTCACGAATTTATCTCCGTCCCTATCTAGAGAAGCAACCGCACAAGCTCCTAGACCGGAGATCTGGATATCAAACTTCCCCCAGAAATCTATGCCGCAGATCACATCAGCCGCAATCGAGGGAATTATTAAAAATCGAAAATCGAAGCTTTTTCGATTCAGTTGTGTTTTAGCCGTGTAATACCCAGCCACATGCTGTACTTGCCCATCGGCCGTTCTTATTTTGCCTTTAAAGTTTTCAACCGAACACCCTGCATTTAGGATGGATTGAGCCAACGCGCCTCCGATCACGCTTACATTCGCTCCGCTATCCAGCAGCGCTAGATGGCGTTCGCCATTAATTGTAACGTTTACGTATGGCCGTGAATCGTTGGGTTTCGAGACGATAGACGAAATTATCATCTTGCTCAATCGCCTAAGTCGGTACCAAAACTCGCGCAGACGTTGAGTTTTACGTTTACGTCGGTGTTCGGTTGCGAAGATCTCGGCTCGGCGTTGATTATACCTAGCAAGACGAACATGGTATGGAATAATTTCTCGGCTGGGTTTTGGAATGCCAGGTAAAATAGTAGGTAAGTCCGGTTTTGCCTCAGTAGGTCTTTGAAGAATGGTCACTGGCGGCGCTAGTGACGGGGTCGCGGCGGAACTGGACGACTGTGACGCGGGACAGCTCCGGTCGTCGCTGCATGAGTGCCCGCCATCTGGTTTTCCGCTCGGGCCCGGCATGAAACGCATGAAGGTTTATATGTGTTGGCGCGTCCACAACCATAACAGAAGATGCGACGCGTCGATTCTGTGCAGTCTTGGTAACGGTGGCCCTCCGCGTCACAGTTCCAACATCTATCTCTGCTGCGTTGAGTCACCTCGCACACTTGCGACGGTTCGTCGATGAACCCGGCCTCGTCGTCCCAGCCGTCCACCTCCACCGCAGCCACCCGTCTTCTCGCGACCGCCAGATCACGGTGGTCATGATATCGTTCCTGAAAGAAATTCTCGTGCCTGTGACAGGCACGCCTGAGATCATGTAAGTCAGAGAGTCTGACGTGCAGGAGTTCTCTTCCTAGTGCAGGCAGTAAATTATGCGTCATAATTTCTAACAGCTCTCGATCTCGCAGCGGATTGCGTAGTCGATCATTCATTGACAAGACATCGTCGTAAAAGTCATCGAACTTTTCGCCTTGTCGCTGTTTACGCCTACGAATTTGTTCGCTCAATTCGTAGTCCGTTAAAAAGCTCTGGAATTTGAGCTTTAACTGCCCACACAGAGCAGTCCAGTCTACCCGAACGGTACCACGATGGTACCGCCAATACCACTCCTCGGCCTTCCCTGTAAATAACAGATGCGCATGCTGGCACAGCAGCGCCGTATTGCCGTTCAAGCATTGGTCAGTTAACGCGTTGACCCGGTAAATAAAATCGTCAACGCCCATCGCAGTTGGCTCTCCCGAGAACTTCAACCGCCATCCTGCGATGATCGACGACGACCTATCCACCGTGCCTCCGCCTTGTGATGCAGGTAACGCCGGGACCCAAGTTGGATTTAGTTGGTGTCTGGAAACCATAGGTGCCTGCCCTGTCGCCGGCGTGAGCGAGGGCAACTGAGCCGCGGTGTTAGACACTCTCATGCTCTGTAGCGCAGTCAACACTTCGTCCTTCAGGGACTGCATTGCTTGAGCCACCGTCTGTTCGTCACGAGGGTTGGGGGCTTGCGCAACTGCTGTCGAGTTCAGCACACGAGAATTGAGCGAACTACTTTCCGCCCCCCCGATCTCAGCGCCCACCTGAGACAACCGTAAGCGATCTATTTCGTTTACGAATTCCTCGCCGCTCATGGCCTGCGGCTGCTGTGCCAACTCATTCACCCGATCTGCCAGGGTATGTCTCGTGGTTACCCCTACATAACCTCCGTGTACAACGGCGCTCGCCCTTGCGGCAGGTATCAACCCTCCGATCTGCCTCATGCAGATAGGGCAGGTCTGAAAGCGCTCTAGCCAAGCTTCTAGGCACCACTCGTGAAACTCGTGGTGGCATGGCGTGCTGAGTGTCGCCTCGTCTGTCTTTAGCAGCTTCCCGCAGATGGGACACTTGACAGGGAGCGCATGCTGGCCCACCGGCCCAAAGCCGCTGGTAGCCATATTGTACCGGCACAAAAAAAAAACGAAAATACCAAAAATATGCGAAATATCGCGTGAAAATGCCCAAAGGGAGAGCAAAACAATCTCTATGTGATAATAAAATAAGAAAACTATTATAAATCAAAAATAAAAAAAAATTAGAAGCTATAAAAATAATAAAAACAAATTTAGTTTTTTTTTTTTTTTTTTTTTTTTTTTTTTTTTTTTTTTTTTGAAAAAAATGAAATTAAGTTATGAAATAAATAGAAAAAGGTAAATATCAGAAGAATATCCAAAAAAAAAAAGGTAACACCAGGAGTTAGTGTCCCTCGTAAAATACGATAGGATTACCAATAAAATGATGAAATTGCTCAAAAACAATTTATTTAAATTTTTAATTAACCGAAGGAGTTAAATCAACAAAATCACGAGATAGGCAACAGGTGTTCGAGTAGCGGCTCCCACGCCACCAGGCAACACACTCCCCTCTACAACTCTCTATCCCAAAAAAAAATCTTTAAATTGAAAGCCAGCCAACCAATATCGACCACGAGTGGTTTTCAGTAGCAACCACTAGTGAAGCGATAAGAAAACATGGACTAAACTATTAAATAAAAAAAAATTTAAAGTGAGCGTCGTCCAACGAGTCACCAACGAACCATCAAATTTCATTAAGGTGAAATCTCGAGTTGAACGAGGCTACACTGTACCACCATAATAAAAAAAAATTAATTAATTTGGAATTTCTGATGAGTTGCTAGACGACAATAAAATTCATGAAACAAAATCTCGAATCAGAAAATTCCTGCAAATGATAATAGTGGAATTCCAGAACTGTATTCGTAATATTTTCTTCTTCGGCGGAATGACCAAAGCCAAGCAATCGCACGAAGAGATGATTCAGCGGTACGCACCGAACATATTCATTCATTCGCGCAAATCCAGCGAGAATCTAAAGAAAACCGAAAAATATAAAAATTTAATTTACTTGAAAATTTAACCAAAATAATTAAAGTTGCTACCGAAAGTTTGGGCGCCACTGCACAGGGACTCTCAAACGTTTCGGACGGAGAAAAAAAAAAATCAACTACAGTGGGCCCCACGTTGGGCGCCATTTTGTAACGTATGGGGTGTGGAGAGTGCGCGATAAACTAAATTAATACCCAAAAAAAAATCAAAAAAACGAAAATTTGACCACTGTCAGGGCAGCTCAGCTCGTCCGGCCGTGCTCAGGGAAAGTGGGGGGGTTCTTAAACAACCCCGACAGTGTCTGGAAACCCCAGTTACAAAAAAAAAGAAATGAGCTGAGGCTTACTGTGGCTCTACAGCCATAAACCAGAACGAATAAAAATTTTTAACACGACGTAATACACTCGCGATCGATAGCGAGTTGGTGGCGGCAAAAACCCGACGTACAAAATAGATGATACAAAAAAAATCACGTACGCGGAGGTGGGAGAGAGAGAGATGAGAGGAGGAGGGGGGGAGGAGTTGGTGGTATTTTCCTCCCCCTTTCTGTACCCACCCTACCATGGTTGGCGCGTTGCACGTTTGTGCGCCAACCCCTTTGCACAATGTGTTGCCTGGCTGCGCGGAGTGGAACCGCTAACTCACCTGTTTGCCTAAGTAAATATTTAAACCATTGCTAACAAAAGTTAATTAATTTAAACACGCAGTCATTATTAATACTTCTGTTGCAATTTACCTTTATTACTTATTTGGTCATAACATTTTTATGCATACTGCAAGCAATAGTAATAGTAACAATAAATTTTATATTATAATAAAATTAATTTATACATTGGAAGAGTTGAAGTATATGAGTTCCGTGTCTATTGTTATTTGTGTATTTCGTATGTAATAGCACGACACAAGAAAAAAAAAATTAAATCGAACCGCTTCTATTTTCTTGCGAGATAATATTATTATTAACTTTTAGTTTAAACTTAGTAAATACTATTTTATGAAGGCGTCGCAGCTAAGCAAGAATTTACAGCTAAAGAATAATCTATGTACACGAATGCAATTCCGTATTTAGGTATATAACGAACATGTACAAATTTATGTCTGTTAGTTTAAGAATGTTTCGAAATACATATTCACAATCTTTAGTGCAAATTCAAAAGTGTATTGTTTCTCTCTGTAATAATGATTTACAATAAAAGAAAGGAAAGAAAAAGCTATTGTTCATTTTAATAAATGGTTTACACCGGCAATTACCTGATCACGAACTCCTATTGAAGGCGCCCACAAAGGTAGCTCGGAACCCTGAAAATAGACTTAAATAAATGTTTTCTTGCACATATTACTATGCAAATTTGCTATGTTAAACCATTAAATACAAACAGTGATGAATTAAATAATAATTGAAATAAGGTGTACTGGGCTTAATTAGAAAATTAAACAATACTGACGTCAGCAAGAGAAATGCTTGGCTTCTAACTAAACTCTCACTGTTTCTTCCTTTTCTTAATGCGTCTCTATTTCATTCGCAAATGCATTACAATCCAACAACCATAAAATTTAAATAATAAAGAAAAAGGTATACAAAGAAATTTACAGCTGCGTATGTATAAGAATATCGGCTTGTATATCAAGCAAATGATTATTTTAAAGTTAATTTAGACTAAATACAGTTACTGTTATATCAAGTATGTAGTTGCTACACAACGAAGACTCAAGAAAGTCTCTTCAAAACTTTTCTTGCCCACTTCTAAAGGCGTCATGTGAACCAAAAACTAATGCAATTACTTTGTTTTGCTGTTATAGTTTCATTAATATTGATACTAAAAATTTTCTTAAAAGATTTGAGAAATTTATGCATGGCAACACCGCCTATGAATATATATATGTTTCAATACTTATGTGTGCTCTCTGTGTTGATGTTGCGAATATTCATTTCCAAGAATTTTCCATGCATTGCTTCTTTATTTGGCTGTTGTTGTTGTTCTTATTATCGATGTTGCTGTTGTTGTAGTCGGATTTGCTGCGTTCTAAATATATGTTGCGTTACAGAATAAATGATCACCGTTATTCCTTTAAAAACTGCGCAATTATTTGAGATTTCTTCAAACCGGTTTTATTCAATATTAAAACCAAGCAGCACAACTAAAATTGGTTGCTTTGCTTCTCGTTGCTGTTTTGTTGTTTTTTTTTTTTTGTATTTTCACTTTCCTTTCTCATACAATCCATGAAGAAATGTAAATGTGGCTCATTGAATGAGAATAATTAAATTACGGATGTGTTTTTTTTTTTTTTT
This sequence comes from Thecophora atra, assembly GCA_937620795.1. Taxonomy (NCBI): domain Eukaryota; kingdom Metazoa; phylum Arthropoda; class Insecta; order Diptera; family Conopidae; genus Thecophora; species Thecophora atra. The sequence continues at coordinate 50,944,827 of OW569398.1, forward strand.
TCTTGTCGACGAAGTTATTTAACATTGTCAAAGCGTAGAAATGCACAAATCTTCGAAGGATTTTTGGACATTATCGAAACGAGTGTCGAACTCAAGCATTTTTCACCGACTCATTAATTATTAATTCACTTCTTAATTAATTCACTTTTCATGTAGCATTTTCTTGCTCTTGCTGAATTTCGCACAAAATGACTGTTTTTATTACGTTTTCTTTGTTTTGTAAAGTATTCCAGATTCGTATCGCTGCAGTTATTAAATGAAATGCTGGTTTGTTAACTTTTGATTGAAACTGTTTTGGTGTAGTTTGCTTTGAACATTTCTATTAGATTTAGTCAAGTAAATTATAAAATGATAGAGTTTTAAGCCTTTTATGACCGAGCGAATTTTAATTCAACACTTTAACTGAGCAGGTTTTTCATGCTCCCGTGTAATGTCTTTTCCATCTCTCGCTATCCACGTTCAACACCGACTGCCTGTACATTTTAGACACGCTTTGTGTCGAAGCTGCAGAGCGAAAAACTGGTTTGCTCCGCTCATTCCAGTCGTGACTGCTTTGCACATATGGACATCTCGCTCTCCCTTATCAGCTTCAGCGTTAATTGCTAGTACCGTAGGATGGCGTGATGTGAAGTTCATAGAAAAAAAACTTGTTTTCTCGAAACTTCCATCACGTCATCATACGGTACTCGTCCATCCGTCGCATGATGGAAAGAGGAGATGCCGATATCTGCATTGCAGACACGCGCTGGAAAGAGCGGCTCTCCGTTTGCTTACGCTCTGCGCTCCGACACAGAGCGCGATCGTTGCCACCCCTCACACGTTCCTCAATCGTTTCTCAATCGTCCCTTAACCGTCCCTCAACCGCCCCTCAACCGTCCCTCAACCGACCCTCAACCGACCCTCAACCGTCCCTCAACCGTCCCTTAACCGTCCCTCAACCGTCCCTCAACCGTCCCTCAACCGTCCCTCAACCGACCCTCAACCGACCCTCAACCGTCCCTCAACCGTCCCTCAACCGTCCCTCAACCGTTCCTCAACCGTTCCTCAACCGTTCCTCAACCGTTCCTCAATCGTTCCTCAATCGTTCCTCAATCGTTCCTCAATCGGTCCTCAATCGGTCCTCAATCGTTCCTCAATCGTTCCTCAATCGTTCCTCAATCGTTCCTCAATCGTTCCTCAATCGTTCCTCAATCGTTTCTCAATCGTTTCTCAATCGTTTCTCAATCGTTTCTCAATCGTTCCTCAATTGTTCCTCAATTGTTCCTCAATCGTTCCTCAATCGTTCCTCAATCGTTCCTCAATCGTTCCTCAATCGTTCCTCAATCGTTCCTCAATCGTTCCTCAATCATTCCTCAACCGTTCCTCAATCGTTCCTCAATCGTTCCTCAATCGTTCCTCAATCGTTCCTCAACCGTCCCTCAACCGTCCCTCAATCGTTCCTCAACCGTTCCTCAATCGTTCCTCAATCGTTCCTCAATCGTTCCTCAATCGTTCCTCAATCGTTCCTTAATCGTTCCTCAATCGTTCCTCAATCGTTCCTCAATCGTTCCTCAATCGTTCCTCAATCGTTCCTCAATCGTTCCTCAATCGTTCCTCAATCGTTCCTCAATCGTTCCTCAATCGTTCCTCAATCGTTCCTCAATCGTTCCTCAATCGTTCCTCAATCGTTCCTCAATCGTTCCTCAATCGTTCCTCAATCGTTCCTCAATCGTTCCTCAATCGTTCCTCAATCGTTCCTCAATCGTTCCTCAATCGTTCCTCAATCGTCCCTCAACCGCCCCTCAACAGCCCCTCAACAGCCCCTCAACTGCCCCTCAACTGCCCCTCAACCGTCCTTCAACGGTCCCTCAACCGTCCCTCAACCGTCCCTCAACCGTCCCTCAACCGTCCCTCAACCGTCCCTCAACCGTCCCTCAATCGTCCCTCAATCGTCCCTCAACCGTCCCTGAACCGCCCCTCAACCGCCCCTCAACCGCCCCTCAACCGCCCCTTAACCGCCCCTCAATCGTTCCTCAATCGTTCCTCAATCGTTCCTCAATCGTTTCTCAATCGTTCCTCAATCGTCCTTCAACCGTCCCTCAACCGTCCCTCAACCATCCCTCAATCGTTCCTCAATCGTTCCTCAATCGTTCCTCAATCGTTCCTCAATCGTTCCTCAATCGTTCCTCAATCGTTCCTCAACCGTCCCTGAACCGCCCCTCAACCGCCCCTCAACCGCCCCTCAACCGCCCCTTAACCGCCCCTCAATCGTTCCTCAATCGTTCCTCAATCGTTCCTCAATCGTTTCTCAATCGTTCCTCAATCGTCCTTCAACCGTCCCTCAACCGTCCCTCAACCATCCCTCAATCGTTCCTCAATCGTTCCTCAATCGTTCCTCAATCGTTCCTCAATCGTTCCTCAATCGTTCCTCAATCGTTCCTCAACCGTCCCTCAACCGTCCCTCAATCGTTCCTCAATCGTTCCTCAATCGTTCCTCAATCGTTCCTCAATCGTCCCTCAATCGTTCCTCAATCGTTCCTCAATCGTTCCTTAATCGTCCCTCAAACGTCCCTCAACCGTCCCTCAACCGTCCCTCAACCGTCCCTCAACCGTCCCTCAACCGCCCCTCAACTGCCCCTCAACCGTCCCTCAACCGTCCCTCAACCGTCCCTCAACCGTCCCTCAACCGTCCCTCAACCGTCCCTCAACCGTCCCTCAACCGTCCCTCAACCGACCCTCAACCGTCCCTCAACCGTCCCTCAACCGTCCCTCAACCGTCCCTCAACCGTCCCTCAACCGTCCCTCAACCGTCCCTCAACCGTCCCTCAACCGTCCCTCAACCGTCCCTCAACCGTCCCTCAACCGTCCCTCAACCGTCCCTCAACCGTCCCTCAACCGTCCCTCAACCGTCCCTCAACCGTCCCTCAACCGTCCCTCAACCGTCCCTCAACCGTCCCTCAACCGTCCCTCAACCGTCCCTCAACCGTCCCTCAACCGTCCCTCAACCGTCCCTCAACCGTCCCTCAACCGTCCTTCAATCGTTCCTCAATCGTTCCTCAATCGTTCCTCAATCGTTCCTCAACCGCCCCTCAACCGCCCCTCAATCGTTCCTCAATCGTTCCTCAATCGTTCCTCAATCGTTCCTCAATCGTTCCTCAATCGTTCCTGAATCGTTCCTTAATCGTTCCTCAATCGTTTCTCAACCGCCCGTCAACCGTCCCTCAACCGTCCCTCAACCGTCCCTCAACCGTCCCTCAACCGACCTTCAATCGTTCCTCAATTGTCCCTCAATCGTTCCTCAATCGTTCCTCAATCGTTCCTCAATCGTTCCTCAATCGTTCCTCAATCGTTCCTCAACCGTCCCTCAACCGTCCCTCAACCGTCCCTCAACCGTCCCTCAACCGTCCCTCAACCGTCCCTCAACCGTCCCTCAACCGTCCCTCAACCGTCCCTCAACCGTCCCTCAACCGTCCCTCAACCGTCCCTCAACCGTCCTTCAATCGTTCCTCAATCGTTCCTCAATCGGTCCACAATCGTTCCTCAACCGCCCCTCAACCGCCGCTCAATCGTTCCTCAATCGTTCCTCAATCGTTCCTCAATCGTTCCTCAATCGTTCCTCAATCGTTCCTTAATCGTTCCACAATCGTTCCTCAATCGTTTCTCAACCGCCCGTCAACCGTCCCTCAACCGACCTTCAATCGTTCCTCAATCGTCCCTCAATCGTTCCTCAACCGCCCCTCAACCGCCCCTCAATCGTTCCTCAATCGTTCCTCAATCGTTCCTCAATCGTTCCTCAATCGTTCCTTAATCGTTCCTCAATCGTTCCTCAATCGTTTCTCAACCGCCCGTCAACCGTCCCTCAACCGTCCCTCAACCGTTCCTCAACCGACCCTCAACCGTTCCTCAACCGTTCCTCAACCGTTCCTCAACCGTTCCTCAATCGTTCCTCAACCGTTCCTCAATCGTTCCTCAATCGTTCCTCAATCGTTCCTCAATCGTTCCTCAATCGTTTCTCAATCGTTCCTCAATCGTTCCTCAATCGTTCCTCAATCGTCCCTCAATCGTTCCTCAATCGTTCCTCAATCGTTCCTTAATCGTCCCTCAACCGTCCCTCAACCGTCCCTCAACCGTCCCTCAACCGTCCCTCAACCGTCCCTCAACCGTCCCTCAACCGTCCCTCAACCGTCCCTCAACCGTCCTTCAATCGTTCCTCAATCGTTCCTCAATCGTTCCTCAACCGCCCCTCAACCGCCCCTCAATCGTTCCTCAATCGTTCCTCAATCGTTCCTCAACCGTTCCTCAATCGTTCCTCAATCGTTCCTCAATCGTTCCTCAATCGTTCCTCAATCGTCCCTCAATCGTTCCTCAATCGTTCCTCAACCGCGCGTCAACCGTCCCTCAACCGTCCCTCAAGCGTCCCTCAATCGCCCCTCAACTGCCCCTCAACTGCCCCTCAACCGTCCCCCAACCGTCCCTCAACCGTCCCTCAACCGTCCCTCAACCGTCCCTCAACCGTCCCTCAACCGTCCCTCAACCGTCCCTCAACCGTCCCTCAACCGTCCGTCAACCGCCCGTCAACCGCCCCTCAACCGTCCCTCAACCGTCCCTCAACCGTCCCTCAACCGTCCCTCAACCGTCCCTCAACCGTCCCTCAACCGTCCCTCAACCGTCCCTCAACCGTCCCTCAACCGTCCCTCAACCGTCCCTCAACCGTCCCTCAACCGTCCCTCAACCGTCCCTCAACCGTCCCTCAACCGTCCCTCAACCGTCCCTCAACCGTCCCTCAACCGTCCTTCAATCGTTCCTCAATCGTTCCTCAATCGTTCCTCAATCGTTCCTCAATCGTTCCTCAATCGTTCCTCAATCGTTCCTCAACCGCCCCTCAACCGCCCCTCAACCGCCCCTCAACCGCCCCTCAACCGCCCCTCAACCGCCCCTCAACCGCCCCTCAACCGCCCCTCAATCGTTCATCAATCGTTCCTCAATCGTACCTCAATCGTTCCTTAATCGTTCCTCAATCGTTCCTCAATCGTTCCTCAATCGTTCCTCAATCGTTCCTCAACCGTTCCTCAACCGTCCCTCAACCGACCCTCAATCGTTCCTCAATCGTCCTTCAATCGTTCCTCAATCGTCCCTCAATCGTTCCTCAATCGTCCCTCAATCGTTCCTCAATCGTTCCTCAACCGTCCCTCAACCGTCCCTCAACCGTCCCTCAACCGTCCGTCAACCGTCCCTCAACCGTCCCTCAACCGTCCGTCAACCGCCCGTCAACCGCCCCTCAACCGTCCCTCAACCGTCCCTCAACCGTCCCTCAACCGTCCCTCAACCGTCCCTCAACCGTCCCTCAACCGTCCCTCAACCGTCCCTCAACCGTCCCTCAACCGTCCCTCAACCGTCCCTCAACCGTCCCTCAACCGTCCCTCAACCGTCCCTCAACCGTCCCTCAACCGTCCCTCAACCGTCCCTCAACCGTCCTTCAATCGTTCCTCAATCGTTCCTCAATCGTTCCTCAATCGTTCCTCAATCGTTCCTCAATCGTTCCTCAATCGTTCCTCAACCGCCCCTCAACCGCCCCTCAACCGCCCCTCAACCGCCCCTCAACCGCCCCTCAATCGTTCATCAATCGTTCCTCAATCGTACCTCAATCGTTCCTTAATCGTTCCTCAATCGTTCCTCAATCGTTCCTCAATCGTTCCTCAATCGTTCCTCAACCGTTCCTCAACCGTCCCTCAACCGACCCTCAATCGTTCCTCAATCGTCCTTCAATCGTTCCTCAATCGTCCCTCAATCGTTCCTCAATCGTCCCTCAATCGTTCCTCAATCGTTCCTCAACCGCCCGTCAACCGTCCCTCAACCGCCCCTCAACTGCCCCTCAACCGTCCCTCAATCGTTCCTCAACCGTTCCTCAATCGTTCCTCAATCGTTCCTCAACCGTCCCTCAACCGTCCCTCAACCGTCCCTCAACCGTCCTTCAATCGTTCCTCAATCGTTCCTCAATCGTTCCTCAATCGTTCCTCAATCGTTCCTCAACCGCCCCTCAACCGCCCCTCAATTGTTCCTCAATCGTTCCTCAATCGTTCCTCAATCGTTCCTCAATCGTTTCTCAATCGTCCCTCAATCGTCCCTCAACCGTCCCTCAACCGTCCCTCAACCGTTCCTCAACCGTTCCTCAATCGTTCCTCAATCGTTCCTCAATCGTTCCTCAATCGTTCCTCAATCGTTCCTCAATCGTTCCTCAATCGTTCCTCAATCGTTCCTCAATCGTTCCTCAATCGTTCCTCAATCGTCCCTCAACCGCCCCTCAACAGCCCCTCAACTGCCCCTCAACCGCCCTTAAACCGTCCCTCAGCCGTCCCTCAACCGTCCCTCAACCGTCCCTCAACCGTCCCTCAACCGTCCCTCAACAGTCCCTCAACCGTCCCTCAACCGTCCTTCAATCGTTCCTCAATCGTCCCTCAATCGTCCCTCAATCGTCCCTCTACATTCCCTCAACCGTCCCTGAACCGCCCGCCAACCGTCCCTCAACCGCCCCTCAACCGCCCCTCAACCGCCAATCAATCGTTCCTCAATCGTTTCTCAATCGTTCCTCAATCGTTTCTCAATCGTCCCTCAACCGTCCCTCAACCGTCCCTCAACCGTCCCTCAACCGTCCCTCAACCGTCCCTCAACCGTCCCTCAACCGTCCCTCAACCGTCCCTCAACCGTCCCTCAACCGTCCCTCAACCGTCCTTCAACCGACCCTCAACCGTCCCTCAACCGATCCTCAACCGTCCCTCAACCGTCCCTCAACCGTCCCTAAACCGTCCCTCAACCGCCCCTCAACCGCCCCTCAACCGCCCCTCAACAGCCCCTCAACTGCCCCTCAACTGCCCCTCAACTGCCCCTCAACCGTCCCACAACCGTCCCTCAACCGTCCCTCAACCGTTCCTCAATCGTTCCTCAATCGTTCCTCAATCGTTCCTCAATCGTTCCTCAACCGTCCCTCAACCGTCCCTCAACCGTCCTTCAATCGTCCCTCAATCGTCCCTCAATCGTCCCTCAACATTCCCTCAAACGTCCCTGAACCGCCCCCCAACCGTCCCTGAACCGCCCCCCAACCGTCCCTCAACCGCCCCTCAACCGCCCCTCAACCGCCAATCAATCGTTCCTCAATCGTTTCTCAATCGTTCCTCAATCGTTCCTCAATCGTCCCTCAACCGTCCCTCAACCGTCCCTCAACCGTCCTTCAATCGTCCCTCAATCGTCCCTCAATCGTCCCTTAACATTCCCTCAACCGTCCCTGAACCGCCCCCCAACCGCCCCTCAACCGCCCCTCAACCGCCCCTCAACAGCCCCTCAACTGCCCCTCAACCGCCCCTCAACAGCCCCTCAACTGCCCCTCAACCGTCCTTAAACCGTCCCTCAACCGTCCCTCAACCGTCCCTCAACCGTCCCTCAACCGTCCCTCAACCGTCCCTCAACCGTCCTTCAATCGTTCCTCAACCGTCCCTCAACCGTCCCTCAATCGTTCCTCAACCGTCCCTCAACCGTTCCTCAATCGTTCCTCAATCGTTCCGCAATCGTTCCTCAATCGTTCCTCAATCGTTCCTTAATCGTTCCTCAATCGTTCCTCAATCGTTCCTCAATCGTTCCTCAATCGTTCCTCAATCGTTCCTCAATCGTTCCTCAATCGTTCCTCAATCGTTCCTCAATCGTTCCTCAATCGTTCCTCAATCGTTCCTCAATCGTTCCTCAATCGTTCCTCAATCGTTCCTCAATCGTTCCTCAATCGTCCCTCAACCGCCCCTCAACCGCCCCTCAACAGCCCCTCAACTGCCCCTCAACCGTCCCTCAACCGCCCCTCAACCGTCCCTCAACCGTCCCTCAACCGACCCTCAACCGTCCCTCAACCGTCCCTCAACCGTCCCTCAACCGTCCCTCAACCGTCCCTCAACCGACCCTCAACCGACCCTCAACCGTCCCTCAACCGTCCCTCAACCGTCCCTCAACCGTCCCTCAACCGTTCCTCAACCGTTCCTCAATCGTTCCTCAATCGGTCCTCAATCGTTCCTCAATCGTTCCTCAATCGTTCCTCAATCGTTCCTCAATCATTCCTCAACCGTTCCTCAATCGTTCCTCAATCGTTCCTCAATCGTTCCTCAACCGTCCCTCAACCGTCCCTCAATCGTTCCTCAACCGTCCCTCAACCGTCCCTCAACCGTTTCTCAATCGTTCCTCAATCGTTCCTCAATCGTTCCTTAATCGTTCCTTAATCGTTCCTCAATCGTTCCTCAATCGTTCCTCAATCGTTCCTCCATCGTTCCTCAATCGTTCCTCAATCGTTCCTCAACCGTCCCTCAACCGTCCCTCAATCGTTCCTCAACCGTCCCTCAACCGTCCCTCAACCGTTTCTCAAACGTCCCTCAACCGTCCCTCAACCGTCCCTCAACCGTCCCTCAACCGTCCCTCAACCGTCCCTCAACCGTCCCTCAACCGTCCCTCAACCGTCCCTCAACCGTTCCTCAACCGTTCCTCAATCGTTCCTCAATCGGTCCTCAATCGTTCCTCAATCGTTCCTCAATCGTTCCTCAATCGTTCCTCAATCATTCCTCAACCGTTCCTCAATCGTTCCTCAATCGTTCCTCAATCGTTCCTCAACCGTCCCTCAACCGTCCCTCAATCGTTCCTCAACCGTCCCTCAACCGTCCCTCAACCGTTTCTCAATCGTTCCTCAATCGTTCCTCAATCGTTCCTTAATCGTTCCTTAATCGTTCCTCAATCGTTCCTCAATCGTTCCTCAATCGTTCCTCAATCGTTCCTCAATCGTTCCTCAATCGTTCCTCAACCGTCCCTCAACCGTCCCTCAATCGTTCCTCAACCGTCCCTCAACCGTCCCTCAACCGTTTCTCAAACGTCCCTCAACCGTCCCTCAACCGTCCCTCAACCGACCCTCAACCGACCCTCAACCGTCCCTCAACCGTCCGTCAACCGTCCCTCAACCGTCCCTCAACCGTTCCTCAACCGTTCCTCAATCGTTCCTCAATCGGTCCTCAATCGTTCCTCAATCGTTCCTCAATCGTTCCTCAATCGTTCCTCAATCATTCCTCAACCGTTCCTCAATCGTTCCTCA